>CM038680.1:538623754-539223754 GCA_021605205.1 Aegilops longissima | reverse complement strand
ATTTAGCAGTATCAAAGCCACGCTGTCATGCATTGCAAATCGATTACAAAACGATACTATGTGATACATTGCAATTGTGAAACACATGAGCACTGCAAATATTACCTCATCAGAGTCGTCTTCCTCCTCATCGGAGTTCTGGAGCATGTTGGAGCTGGTCCAATAGAAGCCTTCCTCGTCGTCGTCCAGGTCAATGTGGCCTTCAGTTTGAGCGCTATGCATTGGTCGTGGACTCGCTGCGCTGACACCACCACCACCGCGACCAGCCCCGACCTCGGCTGGACGAGGAGGCATGCCGATCTTGGATGAGGTTCCTCGGCCACCGCGCCTCGGCCGCACCTCGACCGCGTCGGTCGTGGCCACCACATGCTTGCCGCCGCGTCGGCGGGAGGGGCCTCTGGGATCTGCAGAACATGCCACTCCACCGTGCCAGAAACGCCGCCTCGGAGTTCAGTCCGATCCCCTTGCGCGGATCGACGAAAGTCGGGGCCTGTGGTGCACTCGGAGCACCCATGCGCGGAGGGAGGCCGGCAACCGCCGCGCTCAGAGCACCCAGGCCTCCAGTCGCCGCGCCCAGGGCACCCACGCGCGGAGAGAAGCCTCCAGCCGCCGGAGCACCAAACGGAGCAGCACGCGCACGAATCGGTGGGGAGTAATTGCCGACCTGGGAGCCTTTACCAAAGAAGTCGTCTTCCTCGTCGGCGCCTTGGGAATCTTCGAAAAGGTTGAGCTGCAACCTCGAGTTCCTACCGGCCATGGTGGAGACCGGGCGGCGAGCGGAGGAGGCGGGCGGATCCGGGTGGCGCCGTACTGGATCTCGAAGGCGGCGTGCTGGATCGGAAGGATTGCGGCGGGGGCGAACTCGCGATGGAGGGCGGCGGCGGCGAGGGGTTGGGTGCGCGGTGGGATCGAGCTCGAGATGGGTCACGGGTGGGCATCCAGTGTGGACCTGAAGGAGAAAAGGTGGTGGGTCCCACATAAAAGAGGGTGGCTTATAAGTTTTAAGTTGGGGTGGAGCAACTTATGACTTATAAGTTGGGGTGACTTATAAGTTGGGGCTGTTTGGGAAAATAAGTCATTTTTTTCACTTTTGCACTTATAAATTGGTGACTTATTTGGAACCAAACAGGGCCTAAACATACAGGATCTTGCATATCAAAACAGATCAGAAAAATAAGAAGATGTGGTCCTTCGAGAAAAAGAAGAAGATGCGTACAGAGAAAAAAAAAGGTGCTGGACCAACTTGGAACTTTGAGCCAAGATTCACCAGAATCTATCTAGCTAGAGCCCGGAGGACACATATGGCTGTTCCTTTTTGCATGTAGACACATGCGCGACTGAAACTCCCACAGTGCAGCTGCGCGTGCTAATTGGCAAATTGGCACCACCTGGCCTGACCCGACGGACAAGCAGTGACCAACAAGGCCGGCCACCTTTGCAATGATCCCTCGTGACCGCGATCATGTCACGTCTGTCTCGAGATGGGGAACGTCGCCCGCATCTGGGTTCTGCAGTGTGCGGCAGAGCTCATGGTCGACCATGTGATGTGATGGAGGCACCGGCCCACCTGCATATATTCACACGTCGCCCCATGCCCCATCGACCACGCCCACCTGGCCTATGTTCCCCTCTCTTCTCCAATCTGATACTCCTAGTAAAAAAGTACAAACGGGCGGCAAGCTGGTTGCTGCGATCTGGGCGAAGGCTCGATTCAAAACTTTTCTCCACCGCCTTGCTTGCTTGCTTGCTAAATCAGACTCGCTACAATAATCTATACAAGTAATGCTACGGCCCGAGGCGAGGTCAAACTGCCGGCTCCATCCGCACATGGCTCTTGCGTTGCGTTGCATGCACCCCGCCGGGCGGTGCCGTGCCGTGCCGTGTGCTGGCATGCATGGCGCTAGCTGGCTAGCACGGAGACAGAAGCGGCCACGCGAACGCGGCGACTGCTGCGACCGCGAAGGCGCTCGGCGCCGGCGCCGGCGACGTCGCGAGGCTCGAGCTCGGCGCGTACTGCCACCCGCTGCCGCTGCCGGCGTCGCGACTCCTGCCCAGGTAGGAGACGGTGTCGTTGACGTGGGGCAGCGCCGGCGGCGAGGTGCTCGTGCTCGTGCTCGTGGTGACCACGGACGACTTGAGGCTGGGTCACAATCACAGACGGACGACGAAGCCAGACATTAGTTAGTACGTACGCAAATGTGTTGGACGTGACAAGGTTTTGCTGGACGCCGTCTTGCATGAAAACATGTGCCGCGTACGCACGTATGCATGCACGAATCCTTTTCCAAAAAAAAAACGTAGGCATGCACGAATGGTTTATGGAGGAATTACCTGGACATGGCGGCAGGGCAGAAGACGAGGAGGTAGGAGGCGGTGCCGGAGGCGCAGGTGAAGGTGGAGGTGGCGTCGTCGTAGGCGTAGCTGTAGGCGCGCGGGCACGCGTTCTTGAAGAACATGGAGTAGGCCGACGGGCGGCACGCCTCGGGCCCGCCGGCGAACGCGCCGCTGCAGCAGTCCTCGGGCCGCCCGAACGCCTCGCACGCGCTCTTGCACGCGATGCCGGCGCCGTCGGGCCCGGCCACCCGCAGGTCCGCCGGGCACGGCCCGTTCAGGTCCGCCAGGCACCCCGTGGCGCCGCACCCCTCTCCGCCGCCGCCCTGCGGGAGCACGGCCATGGGGATGTTGGAGCCGTCCACGAGGCTCACGTCGTAGAAGTCTTTGCTGCCGGAGCCGTCGAGGGTGAACTCCGCGAGCGAGCAGGGGGGAGCGGCGCCCCCGCCGGCGCACTCCACGGCGCCCGAGCCGCAGTCGCAGGTGGCGCAGGCGAACCGCCCGTCGGCCCCTGTGGCGCAGAGGGTGCGCCCCCACATGCGGCCCGACCACGCCGAGGGCGCCTCCACCGCGCGCGACTCCCCCGGCGCCAGCGCGAAGCCCGTGGTGGGTAGCGCCGGCGTGCCTGAGCCGGACAGGAGGCCCGGCCACACCGTGTAGGCGCAGGAGTTGGTCAGCGTGAACGTCGTGGACAATGCAGCCGGTAGGAACGAGCCCAGAACGAGGAGGAGGGAGGCGGTAAGCATCAGCCGGCGAGTCGATGCCGCCATTGCAGCAACAGCCGAGCAGCCGGCGATGAGCAAGATGATCGATCAGGAGGTGAGTAAAGTATGGTTGCTTGATGGATTCAGGTGGAGTGGAGGAGCTCGATCGAGGTCGGGACGGTGGTGCGCGCGCAATGCCGGCCACAACCATGTGGCGGCCGGTTTATAAGAAGAGAGCTAGCGTGAGAGGGGGCGGGGACAGTGGTGGACTTGGACCTGGAGGCTCGTGATGGACGGTGGTGGTGGCGGGGGCGGTCAACAGGTTGTCCTCTACTCCTCCTCCTCTGTGCGCCATGAGAGAGAGAGAGAGGAGAGCATCGGGCAGTGCCGGCTGTCCGTGTCGCCTGCCAGATTCTTTGTGCTACCACATGCTAAGTGATCACTCATGATTACTTGCGGTTTTTACTCTGTTTTCTTTACGTCGTCTCTGCGATCTCGTACGTCTTTGCAGTGGCTTCAAGCGACTAAAATGATGATTTGTTAATTTGATGAACCGGGTTGATCAAGTTCTGCGTTTTTTTGCTTCGGATCACGAGAGATGCATCATGAGGCGAATCTCGGTGGACGGCTCGACGCGCGCGGTAGCTAGCTGCATTTTGCTGTGCTCGCGTGGTTTCAGCGGAGCCAGTCTGCCTCTGCCAGGGTTCGTCGTCGTTCCCGGGACGGACACACCGCGGGCGGGTGGGGTGGGTGGGACTCCTGGCCGGAGAATCTCACTGGCGAGCGCGTGCGTGCGTCCTTCCTCTCAGTCTCCGATGAGCTCGGTGCCGACATCCCGTGACCTGTATCTGTATGGCGCGCGTGCATCATCATGGATGCTGGGTTCAAAACCTGATCGCTCGCTCCAGTCGCTCGCTTGATCCCACCTCCGTAAGAGCATCTTCAACAGGCGCGGTAAACAAGCGAAGCGCCGCGAATTTATCCAGTTTAACGCAAGTAACCCGGCGGGTGGCTCCAGCGGGCGCGCAATAACCGCGCGCGCGGTATAAGGAGTTGGACGCGCGGTCGGAATCGCTATCTCGCATGGTGTATTTGGGGCACCCGCTTTCGCGCGTGGCACACTCGAGCGCTCGCGCTGCACTCTGTCTTCTCCGCCTCCTAAGCCCCGCGCGCGCCGGCGCCGGCGATCCGCACCCCATGGACGCACGCGCCGGTGTAGAATATGCGATATGCTCATTGATCGTATGCCGTAGCATATATAGAGTACAAGGGCAAGAATATCTCAACCGTATCCGCTATACAAGGAAAGGATCGGAAGATATCCGTAGACTAGGAAACAATAAAAAGAAGATCCTAGCTACCTAAGTACATGTGATCATGAGTATCTCAACACCCCCACGCAGTCGATACGTCGCTAGTGACGCATAGACTGGACCGGAACTCCTCGAAGGTAGACGTCGGTAACCCCTTGGTCATGACATCGGCAAACTGCTGAGCAGTGGGAACGTGGAGCACACGAATGCGATCGAGAGCCACCTGCTCATGCACGAAGTGATTATCTAGCTCGATGTGCTTCGTGCGCCGATGATGAACGGGGTTGGCGGAGAGGTACACAGTAGAGACGTTGTCACGGTACACAAGAGTGGCACGTGAAATGTCATGATGAAGCTCCTGAAGAAGTTGCCGCAACGAGGAACACTCGGCAACGGCGTTAGCAACGGCCCGGTACTTTGCCTCAGCACTGGAACGGGATATCGTGGGTTGTCGTTTCGACGACCAGGAGACGAGGGAGGGCCCCAAGTAAATGCAGTAGCCGGCGGTGGAACGACGAGTGTCCGGACAGCCAGCCCAGTCAGCATCGGAGTAGGCGACCAAGTCGGTGGAGGAGGATGTTGTCAAGGTGAGCCCAAGGGACATAGTGCCGCCGATGTAGCGTAAAATCCGCTTCACCAGGTTCCAGTGACTGTCACGGGGTGCATGCATGTGGAGATACACCTGCTGAACGGCGTACTGCAAATCCGGCCGTGTGAGGGTTAAGTACTGAAGGGCGCCGACGATAGACCGATAAAACGGACCATCCGGTGCTGGAGAACCCTCAAGCGCTGAGAGCTTGGCCTTCGTGTCAACAGGAGTGGCAGCGGGCTTGCAGTTAAGCATGCCGGCGCGCTCAAGAAGCTCATGGGCGTACTTCTGTTGATGAAGGAAAGACCCGTCGGAACGCCAAATGACCTCAATGCCGAGGAAGTAATGAAGCGGCCCCAAATCCTTCAGGGCGAACTCGGTGCTGAGACGAGCAGTGAGCTGGTCGAGAAGCTGCATCGAGGAGGCCGTGAAGATAATGTCGTCGACGTAGAGTAGGAGGTAAGCAATCGCCGATCCATGATGGTATACGAACAGGGAGGCGTCGGAGCGAGTAGCTCGGAAGCCTAACCGCTGAAGAAAGGTGGCGATGCGCTGGTACCACGCTCTCGGCGCCTGCAACAGTCCATAGAGAGACCGAGAAAGCAGGCACACATGCTCAGGATGGTCGGCATCGACGAAGCCGGTGGGCTGCTGGCAGTAGACCTGTTCGGCAAGATGGCCGTGGAGGAACGCGTTGGAGACGTCCAGCTGATGAACCGGCCAAGCACGAGACACCGCAAGCTGGAGGACGGTGCGGATCGTGCCCGGCTTGACGACCGGAGCGAAGGTGTCGGTGAAGTCAACGCCGGCACGTTGCCGGAAACCGCGAACCACCCAACGAGCCTTATACCGCTCAAGGGTGCCGTCGGGTCGGGTCTTATGCCGGAAAACCCACTTCCCGCTAATGATGTTGGCTTGGCGGGAAGGTGGGACGAGCTGCCAGGTGCAGTTGCGTTGCAACGCATCGAATTCCTCCTGCATGGCGGCGAACCAGTTGGGGTCGCGGAGGGCAGCCCGAACGGACGACGGAACTGGCGATGGTGAGGAGGAGGAAGCCGCGCAGAGATACTCCTCCGAGGGATAGCGCGTGTTGGGCCGAAGAGCACCGGTGCGGGAGCGCGTGGTGATGTTAAGCGGCCGGATGTCCTCAGCGGGCTGGTCGGGCGCGGCCGGGGCCGCAGGTGGCAAGACCAGCGGGGCGTCCGTAGGTGGCGAGACCGGCGAAGAGGCGGTCGGTGCCGCGGGTGGCAAACCCGAAGGCGGTGCTGCGGCCGAGGCCGCAGGTGGCGAGGCAGGGGCGGCTGCGGGCGAGGCCGCAGTGGCGCGCCCGGGCCGCTGTGGGCGAGGCCGCAAGTGGGGGCGCGTCCGGGGCAGCTGCGGTCGAAGCCGCAGGTGACCGGCGCGAGCCAGACGAAGCGCCCGGGGTAGAAGCGCGCGAACCCGAAGTCGAGGAGGCCAAGGTCGTGGAGTGGCCCGGTGCCCAGACATCCGAGCCACTCTGTACGCCAACAGAGTCGCCAAGCTCGGAGATGGTCAGACCGGGGCGGCCGCCATGAGGGGCGGGCAACGCGGCAGAAGGCCCGCCGAGGGGAGGCGGGGTCGACGAAGTCGGTGCATCCGAGGGAGGTACCTGCTGAAACGGAAACACTTTTTCGTCAAAGTAAACATGCCTCGAAGTGATCACCCGATGAGAGACGGGGTCGTAGCACCGGTAGCCCTTTGTGTTGGAGGGGTACCCAAGAAAGATGCAAGTAATGGACCGTGGAGCAAGCTTATGGGGGGCGGTGGAGGCGGTGCTAGGGTAGCAGAGGCAGCCGAAGATGCGAAGACCATCGTATGAGGGAGGAGTCCCATAGAGCAACTGATGCGGCGTATAGTTCCAGCGAACGCGACAGGGCCGGATGTTGACAAGGAGAGTCGCGGTGGCGAGAGCATCGGGCCAGAAGCGAGGCGGGATGTTGGCATGGAATAAGAGGGTACGGACGCAATCGTTGAGAGTGCGGAGTACACGCTCTGCCCGCCCATTTTGCTGTGAGGTGTAAGGACATGTTAGAAGAAAAACAATACCATGTGTGGTGAGGAGGTTGCGGACGGCAAGACTATCGAACACTTTCCCATTGTCTGTTTGAAACGCAAGAATGGGGCGACCAAAGTGCGTAGAGACAAATGAGTAAAAAGATGTGAGTGTTGAAAAAACATCTGATTTTTGCCGAAGGGGAAAAGTCCACACATAGTGTGTAAAATCGTCTAAGATGACAAGATAATAAAGATAGCCGGAGTTGCTCGCGATGGGCGATGTCCAGACATCGCAATGTATCAACTGAAACGGATAAGCCGCAATAGTGGTAGAGGTGCTAAAGGGTAGACGCACGTGTTTGCCAACACGGCAAGCATGACAAGTATGGTCATCGACCTTATTACAAGTGAAAGAAAAACTACGAAGAATGTGATGGAGCGAGGCGTGATTAGGGTGACCCAAACGAGCGTGCCAGAGGTCCACACCGGCGGTGAGGGCGACAGGAGCGGCGTCGGTGGAGGATGGTGGGTGGACCAGGTAGAGGTCATCCGGGCTGTCACATCGGTGAAGAACCATCCTGGAACGGGCGTCCTTCACAGAAAAACCACAACCGTCAAATTCAACCGTAATTGGATTTTCACGAGTAAGACGGCGAACAGAGACAAGATTTTTGATTAGTTCAGGAGAAACTAAGATATGAGACATGTTAATGGGTGTACTAGAAGACGGAAAAGAAGTAGAACCAACATGTGTAATGGGAAGGGAAGAGCCATCGCCGAGAGTAATGTGAGTGGCGGTGTTGGTGGGAGAGAAAGAGGTGAGGTTACCCAAGTTGGAGGACATGTGTGCGGTAGCCCCGGAGTCCATGAACCAGTCGCCGCCACCAGTGTAGGTGTTGGGGGTGGGGGCCGACTGCAGCGCCGCTAGAAGAGACGGGTCCCAAGGAAGCGAGGCCGGGGCCGAGTTGTAGAGGCCGGCGCCGGGCTGCGACGGCGCAAGGGCCGGCAGCGGTGGATAGGCCAGGTAGGCCCGGGCTGCTGGAACGCCGCGAAGGTCGCAGGTGGCTGCGGGACGGCGTGGTAGGCTTGGTGCTGCGCTGGCCAAGGACCCAGGATGCCGGGGGCGGTGGGGCGGGGAACCGGCATAGAGTATGCATGGACGACGTCGGTCCAAGGGTTTTGCCCGTAAGCCCACGGCGCCACGGGCTATTCTTGCGGCCGGGCGCGGGTGGCCCGGCGGGTTGGGCCCCGCTTGCCCCTGCGGCCTCCCTTGCCTTGATGACCGCCAAGGCGTTGGAGGAGCAGGTGTGGCGCCTGCTGGGGGAATGCGGAAGGGCGGCTAGACCGGCTGGGGCGGGAAGGGCGCCGACGGCTATTGGGGAGCCGCGCCACGCGACGTGCCGGCGGCGAGGGCAGTGTGAACCGCCTGGGCCCTCATCTGCTTCATCCGGCGTTCCTCCAAACGCAGGTAGGCGACGACCTTGGGAAAGGTCGGGTTGGGGATGAGCATGAGGTTGGCAGCCGCGTGGGTGAACTCCTCATTGAGGCCGGCGACGAGGGTGCTGAGAAGAAGGTCGTTGGAGACGTGCCCGCCGATGTCGCGGAGCTCGTCACAGAGGCGCTTGAGGCGCATGCAAAAGTCATCCACCGAGGAACTATTTTGATGGCACCCAAAGAACTCCTGTTGGAGAAAAACGAGCCGCTGTAGCCGATTGTCGGTGAAGAGGCTATCGAGCTTCGTCCAAACGGCATGTGCGTCATCGCCGTCTTGCACCACCGTGTAGAACAGGTCCTTGGAGATGGTGAGGAAGAACCAGCGAATGAGCGTCGCCTCAACCGCCGACCACTCGGCGTCAAACGCCATGGCCGCGGCGTCAATGGTGCCGTTGATGTGCTCCTGAAGGTGGAACTCACGAAAAACAAGGTTAAAGTGAGTCTTCCATGCATAGTACGAGGAGTCCTCCTGGGAGAGACGGATGGGCACACGGGCGAGGATGTCGACGTTGCGGATCACTTCGGCGGGGATGGAAGCAGGGCCGGCGAAGGGGTTGGAGGATTGGGTGGCGCCGGAGTAGGAGGAGGATGACATGGTGGCGTGCGGCTAGGGTTCGGTGGAGGTAGAGGGAGAGGGAGGGAGGGGGCTGCGAGGGAGGATGGCAGCGGGGTTGGGTTGCGGCGGCAGAGGGACTGCGACGGCAAGGGGCGGCGGCGGCACCTGGCGGCGGTGGCAGAAGGGCGACGGCGGCTCAGGTGCGGCGGCGGCGGCGGAAGCGTGTTTAGGAAGAAAACTCGGTGTCTGATACCATGTAGAATATGCGATATGCTCATTGATCGTATGCTGTAGCATATATAGAGTACAAGGGCAAGAATATCTCAACAGTATGCGCTATACAAGGAAAGGATCGGGAGATATCTGTAGACTAGGAAACAATAAAAAGAAGATCCTAGCTGCCTAAGTACATGTGATCATGAGTATCTCAACAGCCGGCACCCCGCTCACCCCATGAACTTGATTTGCATTTTTAACTTGGTTGGATGAACTTGTGGGCATGAATTTTTCTTCATCAACTTGTTTGTGTGAAATTTTATATGTCATGTTTATTGCATTTTGAATGTTTCAACTTCAATTTATGTTTAAAATGCCATATATGCAATGCCCGGCGAGTCGCACGCGCTGCATTTTTCTTGGCTGCTGTGGAGCGACGCTTTCATTGTATTTTAAGCTGCTGTCTTTGGAGCCAGCTGCTGCCTTGCCAAGGCCAAATCAGGCGATGAGCGCGCGGCAAACCAGGTTTTTGCGCGCGGCGTGTTCGGCGCCTGTCAGAGATGCTCTAAGAACATCTCCAATAGATACTCTCTTTTTTTTTACGTGAATAGATGCTCTATTTTAGGCCATCAAAGTTGGCTTCGAGCAAAATTTACAACATCGAAATAGCCGAAATTTGCAACACCAAAATGTTCATATTCAACCGTCGTCCTAGAATACATCACGGTTATCTCCTTGTGAGTGCCCATTTTAGGACACCTGTTGGAGCAACATAGTGAGATAAAACAGTTGTTTTCGTGCCGTCTTGCGCAGTCCCTGCTGCCCTGAAAATTTTGCCCCAGCCGCCCAAGTTCTAAGTCTGTAGCACTTGGTGTTGTATTTTGCAGTTGCCCTGTCTTTAGTGTAATTTTTTTTTACATACATCACACCTATTAGAGCGCCGTTTTCGACCTTCGCAATGTAACACTAGCAGGCGGAGGCGAGGCAACGCGCCGCGCCCGTCACGACGGCTGTGTGTGGCGGTGTTGTTTTTTCAGGATCGGGTGCCTAGCTGCGTTGTTTTTCTTATGAAAGACTAGAATGGAGTGGATAAGCGAGCTGGCAGTTCATAGTGTGCAAGCCAATTTGACTTGTTGCAATAGAAAGCATAATCTCACGGTCTAGCTGGCTCACTTGTTAAATTTTAGATCACACTTAGCTCAAAGGATACATGTCCATGTCTTGGAACGTGTTTACAACAATCTGGCAAAAAGGATGTTATTGTGATCCAAACAACATGCTTAAGGCTCACAGCACGCTTGTGCAACAGAAGATACTAACACGACCTACTTAGTTCGACGGGCATAGATGCATATCTGCATCTTGGTTCATATAAATAACAGAATGTGCCTAGTTTGACTACTGGATAGAACTACATTCAAGAGGTGGTCTACTTCTCTGTAGTAGCTCCACTTTCCTGGGCGGTTGCTGCAGGGAACAACTCTTTTGCTGCAGGCCTGCATACAGTTTGACACGCTTTCGTAAGGCTTTTTTATATAAAATAGAGACATGTATGTCACGTTAGAAAAATGCTGATTACCTCTTGTTCGCCTACGTGTCCGCAAGCTTGTTGCTATCTGCTGACCTTTTCTTGCCGCTTGAGCCTATCTTGTCATTAAGTGGCTACAAGCCAATCAATGCAACGTGAATAGACAGACAATTTGTACTATAGAATATAGCCTATGTTAGTTTGGATCCGTTTGATATACCTCAGCTGGTTCTGATTCAGATGGTGAATTACTCTGCTGACCGCCCTTAATAGGCGGTTGTGTTGCAACAGGATCTTCAATTGTTGCATATGCAGAGGATGAAGCGCCATGAATGTCTGGAACTGCTGCTGGATTACGCGTTGGAAACTGTGCAAGTGGTCTTTCGTTTTCCAAGTGATCTGTTGCTTACACTTTGAAATGCCAGAAGTCTGGCTCTCAGAGTCTGATCATTTCTTGCCATGAAGCCTCTCTATTTCAGGTGGCAAACCCTTCGCATGGGCTGCTGCACATTCTGCAGTTGTTTCGGTTATTAGTTCTTGCTGCCCAAAGAAAGTAAACTCGGCAAAAGGTGGGTCTGTCTGGTCTTCAGCCTCTACGTCTTTTTGAAAGCCATCGAGCCTGAGCATTTCAGAATATATTTGATCAGGTGATGTACTTAGATTTTCTTGGGCAAAAAAACTTCAAAACAGAGAAACAGTGCATCCGTACCTGCATACCGATCTACCATGACCCCAACAAACAGTACCAAAACGGGTTCCCTCTTGGCTCACCAGCGCGGTGTGTGTCTGCATCAAAGGACTGTACAAAATCTCCCCAAAGCATAACAATTGCGTGTCTCCTGCATAATTAGTTAAGTTGCTGAATTTTGTAGAAGTGGTCATTCTTAAATTTACTAATCTTATCCGCTGGGATAACACCTTGTGCTGCTTCTCCGTATGTTCGAATAGAAAATAGTAATGTTATCCTACAAAAATTAATAAATGAACAAAACATTAGAACAAAACTGATCGAACTGAACTCCTAGCCAAATTAATAGAGTGCCTTGTAAAACTATTGGTTACGAAAGAACAAATGTCGATGCAATTGTACATCGATGCCTCATTTTACACATTGTTTTTTCTAAATACACTTTATAGGTCTCTGCTAGCAAACACTATTCAGCCTACGGATGTTCATGATCTTGGCAAGCATTTCGTGATTGTATGCAAAAAGGTAACAGAAGCATTCCTGACAATAGCTGGTGTTTTTTGCTGCTTGGAGTTTTCACTTGACTTGGTTATTTTCGAGATGAACTATTCAAGTATTCGTGGCGAAAACATGGAAGTACCTTTGCGTCCAGCAACAAAACATCTTTGTATTTGTTAACTTACAATTACAAATCTTGATTTTTCTTTATAACCAAACCTGGTTCCTACACTGATGCGTCAATCGGACAGTACGTGAGTACACTATTTAAGCAATAAAAGATCAAGTGATGAACTTTCAGAATGGCAGGAGAAAATAACAAAGCCCAAGTCCTGATCTATTTGCTATAGAGTGAGAAAGGAAAGGGGATATGATTGGTATTTGTAAGATGACTAAGCTATATATATCTCCTGCCTTCTCTCTTCCTCATGTTCCTCTCCATCTCCACCGGTTGGTCGCTGCCTACCAGTTTAGCACTCTCTCCTCACCGCTGAACCAACTAAATTTTGATTGCTGCCCATTACAAAAAAGTTAAGTTTCTACAGTAAGCGCATATATACTCTAATTCTGTATATTGTTACCATGCGCGGTACCAATCGGAGATCCTAGCGCTAAACTGGTATTGAGCTCAAGTAGCTATGTTCGTACACTGAACCCTGAACATTACACCATGTTTATGGATACTGAACTGGACCGAACCAGAGTGCTCTTTTCCCCAGAAACTTTATTCAAAAGAATCCAAATTTCTGGTGATTTCTGTGAGTACAGATACATTTACAATTAGTAAAAAGGTAGTGACATGTCAAATCGAGCCAAAAGCAAAATGAGTTCAATTTTTTTCTTCAAAATTCCTCAAAAAATTGATTGAATTTCTGTCAAATCCAGAAAACAAAACTTAAGAACCCTGGGCTGAAAACAGGTTATATCGCGAATGGCATTAGTGTTTCTAATCATATCTCTAACCTGAATATGGCTCTTATTGCTTAAACTGAAGCTGCAGTTGTTCGACCATTAGGAAAAGAGATCAATTACTTGTTGGTTCTCGCCTCTTTATCCACCACAAATTTCTGTCCTGCAGAAAGAAGTTCCCTATGCTGCAAAATAAACAAAATGAGATCAATCTTTCATACTGACAGTGAGAAACAACAAGTCATTGGATTGATCAAACTTGTCCTGAATCAAAAAAAAAATCATTGAAACCACAGTAAAACCTTGGAATTTTATATGAAAAGAAATAAAAATCAAAAACCCAAAGTTTAACCAATTTAACACATCACGAACTATGCATCCATGCATCCATCCTAGGAAAAGATGTCTAGATCGAAGCCTGAAGCAAGTATCTGCACCTAAGCATGATCATTCCAATCAACTCTCCACATATCAATCAGAGAACAATTTGGACGGAGTAAAAGGGGGCCTCTGCCTCACCGGTGGGAGCAGCTTGCTAGGCGATGTGAGCGAAGTACTGCCCAGACATGGGCGACCTCCACGACGTCTAAGACGAACCAGACCTCACTGTAACCACCGGATGCCCGTACTAACCGACGACGCGTGGAGAAACCTTTAGTTTTTATCACGAGTCCTTGAGCAATTGTCTGAAACAAAACATGCACAAAAATAAAATTGAAGTTAACGTTCCCAAGAATATGGTGGTTACATCATACTTAAGTCAGAATACATCAGATTCTTGTGGTTAAAAAAAGTAATAATGTAGGTGAGATTTTGAACTAATGGTCATTTTTGCTATCTCAGGTAACTTCGGAGCAGAGTAAAGATTGTAATAATTTACTACGCAGGAGCTAAATTCTCATGTGAGCAGAGATTTCCTACTACTACATAAGATGCATGTGCTAATCAAAATCATATGCTGCCATAGATAAGATCTTTAGAGCGTGCCAAATCAAATAATTATTGGACTGACTCAGTAGGCCTGAATCTTGCCTTGCACTAATAAACCTTCCAATTCCATAACACTTACTCTAGGGGGAAGACCATTGTTATGCATTATGATTTAAGTTCAGGTTGTAACATTCGTAACTGTATTCTCTAATTCAATGCCATCCTATAAGGAAACTGAAAGAAGCTGATCCTGTAAAACAATGCTCAGATGTACAATCAGGCAAGCTTTGCCTTTTCCGCCACAGATGCCACTGTATATGTTAATATATATTCAACTCCTCCCAATTTTCAAAGAGTACAAAGCCAGCATACTTTTTTTTTGGAAAATGTCAACATGCATGCGTACCTAGCTATAGGATAGTGACAGAAAGAACATCTGAACCGAGGTCAGTGTTTATTGTTTCATGGTTTCGAAAGCAAACTACTCTACTCTAAAACATGTTGAAGAAAGCTAGATGACATTGCATATTGTCGGTAAAAAATATCTAACTACTGAAAGGAAAATGATGGCGGCATTTTAAAGGGATTAACACAGAAACATTGGAGATATCATATTTAAATCATGTAGTATTTTTTAAACCTTGACATTTTCGTTCTTATCACAACCTTTAAGCATGTGGCAGCATAAAATATATCTGTGACCTCGGGTAAAACGTTTTCGATTCGGTCACAAGCTCTGCTAGGAACTAACCATTAAACTTCCAAATATGTGGAGTAACTCATCCTTTATATCGATCTGATAATTGAAGAAAGCTAGTTCTGCTGAAAATTAATTTCCTTGATACCTGCAGCAGAATACTTATCAAGACAAGGGGTTGGCATCATATAAGAAAGCTAACATGATAAAATCAAGGAATTACCTGAGGAAAAATGCAGAGATATTTTTTCCTCCTCGTGCTTCTCTGCAACTTCCTTACTTTGTTGCTGGATCAAAGTAAGGCGATCTACAGTTAACCAGGCAACGATGGTCCAATATTAAACAAGGATACAAAACAGCAACCACGGTGAAAACCATTCTATGAAATATATGATAACCTCATAAATCTTTGAGGTACAACAAAAAATAGAATGATGAATTAGAGGAAAATGCACCAGTTTCTATTTTGTAGTACTTGAGGAACGACAGATAGTATAATATGAAATCTGTAATATGAATCGGACCAGCAACTTCCTTGAATCTAACATGATTATATCATTTCATAATATGGGCTTGCACACAAGAATCAAACGGGAGCATGTTAGGCCGTTTCTTCTAGCTAGTTATGATATTGACATGGTGTATTGACAAAAATATGATGGAAAATATCATCATGATTGCAAAGTACAAGTACAGAACAAACTATAGAAAGGGAGACCAGATAACAGTAGAAAAAATCAGTCGTACATCCTAACCAAAGTCTTTCCTAGCCTGTTCTGTCTTTCCTTCCTCCTGAAGCCTCACATAATCAGCATCAGATGTATTATTTTCGTGTTCCTCACTGAAGAGCAAAAACACTATATGCTTGTTAAGGAGCATAGTCAAGACTGGACCCTGTTAAAACATGTTCTTGGTTTATAGCACTGTTTCAGAAACAAAGCAGATCCTGTTAAACAGAACTAAGCTATCTCAATGCTGCCATTCTAGGATAGTCAGATGTATCCCTTCAACTTTGTAATCTTCCTAATGCCCTTTAAATTTCCAGCAAAAATAAAACCGTTTGAGTTGACTGAATAAACATGCTACCCAAACAGCACAAGAAAATTTTGCTAGACCCAAGTACACCTGAAATCACTGAGACTACAACGAGACTATACTGGTATATTGTGCTGAATGCCATGAAAATCATAGCCTCTTGCTCCCTCTACCGCAGCCACAGTACTTGTTGTACCGAAGCAGTTTCGACATCTTTCCATGCCCGTCTGGATTGACGATCAATCAGGAGATCGCCTAGCAATGGCACAGATGCTATATGCCTGCAAAGGGAGTGGCTTGAAAGCTGTTCTATAATTCAGAGTGCCACAGAGTCCTGGAGAACTGGAGAAGCAGATCTCAGCTCCAAATAGTATAATTTTTGAAAATAGGTTACTGCAAAGTTCCAGATTCCAATTCAGTATGCTACACCTTTAATCGATATACGAATTCAATTTGAGGTTTCTCTTTCTTTTCTTTCAGCTTCAGCAGCTCATTTCCTATCACCAGGAATAATAAGGAACTGAAAAAACCAACTAACTAACCAACCAATCTAGTCCAATGAATCGTTGGACAATGAAATGAAAAGTATAATCCAGATATAATCGGTAGCTATCTAAACTCCTTCCGGAGAGAGTATCTGCCGGCCTTCAGTACAGCACCGGCAAGCCCGTTGTTCACGGCCGGCTCCGCCGTCGCCGACCCCTCGTGCGGCTGCGGCTGCTGGAGCAGGGCCTGCTGCCACTGGGCAACCGCGGACTCCACAGCGAAGAGGTTGGTGATGTCCCTGAGCGGCACCCGCCTCCGCGACCTGCCGAGCCGCTTCAGCTTGCAGCTCCTGGCAGCTACGCCATGAGGACGGGCGACGGCGGCGGCCGCTGGCGGCAAATTCTCCTTGTCGGCGCGGTCAAGTGCCATCTCGAAGAAGAGCTGCCGCTCTCGGGGCTGGGGCTCGGCGAGGTACTAGTACTAGGCGGCGAGGTGAGTCGGTTGGAGCTTGGGATGGGACTGGAAGGATCTTCCATGGGTATTTGTAACGAAGGTAGGAGGGAAGAAGAGGGAGGAGGATGAAAAGATTTGAGTTTCGGGGGAAAATTTCCGCCGGAGAGGAGCGGACGGATCTGTGTTTCCTGCCGGTTTTGGCTCCAAGCGAATCTTGAAAAATTCCGCGAAATGTTTGGTGGAGATCGGGATGCGGGGCGGGGAGGGAAATGGGGGGAGCGCGCTGTAAACATTGGTGTGGGGGGACGTGGGGAGGGAGATTCGAATTTTCTTTTCGGAGTGTTTTTTTGAGACTTTTTTTTTCAGAGTTTGTGAATGGCTGTGTTCGCACGGACGGGGTGTGTGGGCACTCCCAACTGCTATTCCACGCCTTAAAGACCGGTTAGGTTGCTTTTTGCTAACCGACGCGCGCACGCCCCCTCCCCACAGCACTATTTTCTAGATGGGCGGCCCATGTAGATTCTTTTCACCGGTTTTCTCATTTTGTTTACTTTTTTCGTTTTCTTACTTTCTTTCTTTTTCGGTGATTTTCTTATTATTTTTTATTATGTCTATATTTTTTAATTCATGCACCTTTCCCAATTGCGTGATCTTTTTTTTTTCAAATTTGAAATTATTTTCATTTTTTCTGAACCTTTTCATTTCAAATCTATCAACTTTTCCCAAATTTAGTGAACTTTTGAAAATCTTAGTTGTTAAATTTTTTTCTATTAGTGACATTTTTTTCATTTTCCAAACTTTTCTAGGTGAATGTTATTCAAATTCATGACCTTTCCTCCAATTTTTTATTTTCCCAAATTTTATGTACTATTTCAAATTTGTTGAACTTTTTCCAAAAAATTGATTTTTTTACTAAAATTTGATCTTCTTTCTAATCCGTGAAGTTTTTGAAACCCACGATTTTTTGAACTCATGAACCTTTTTGGGTGTGTGAACTTTTCCCAAAATGATGATTTAAAAAAAATCATGTGAACTTTTTGTTGAGTTCTTGAGTTGTTGAGTAGGGACTCCGTCTATTCAAATGATTCATTTCATCTATGCAGCATTTTCTTCTCTCAGAATAAGTAAGTACCCCTATTCTTTACAATGACAAATCTCTCCTTTTCAATTATGAGGATCCGGAATTTGACTATATTTTTTCTTTTCTCCGAAATCCTTATTTTTGCAGGATAAAGATATAGAAGCTTACCTACGGAATTGACAGTTTCTTCACTACAATAAGTGATGTTCAAGTTCTATTCAATATGTAGCTATTTTTTCTTTCCTATTTAAGTTTGGAATTAATAATATTTAGGTTCTCCGTACCGACCTAGTTTTAATAATATTTGGTGCCTTCATGCGGTTAGAGTGTATTTTGCTAACCGGCGCATACCCCCTTCACAACACTAGTATCTAAATGGGCCGTCACATGTAGGGTTTTTTCACCGGTTTTCGCTTTTTTTCCATTTTCAGTTATTTATTTATTTTTTATTTTTTTCGTGTTTACCAATTTGTGAACTTTTTAAAATTTCATAAACTTTTTACAAGTTTATTTTTCCCAATTTTTTGCGAACCTTCTCATTTAAAATATGTGAACTTTTTCTCAATTTCGCAAACTTTTCTCAAATTTCATGAATTTTTTCAAATCTTTTTGTGATTTTTTTTCAAATTAGCGATTTATTTGCAAAATTTTCCAAGTCGTTTTTTTTCAAATAGATGAACTTTTATCAAATTTGTGAACCTTTTCTTCCAGATTTATGAATGTTTTTCTAATTTGTTGAACATTTTTCAAATTCTTGATTTTTTTAAAAAAGTTGTTGAATTTGTTTAAAAAGTTTGTGAACATTTCTAGTTTTTGAAAAAGTCAAGTCAATGGTCAATTTTAGCATGAAGCAACTGCCTACATATCAGTCAAAAAACAATCTGAGAGTAGGAGGGGATTTTGCCTTACCGATGGGACATATTGTCAAGCGATTCGAGTGACATACCAGACACCGCAATGATCGGATGCCAGTACTGCTAGCGACATGCTGCTCCTCACCAAACTTGGTGTGCGATATGAGCCTCACCGGCCATCATATGGACAACGACGGGCCAAGGGAAGGCACTGCCGAGAATTTGGAGCTGCTCGTGGGCGGATGTGGTAGGGCAACGCGGCTAACTGGGCTCCGAGGGAAGGAGCAAGGCAGCATAGGGCTGGAGGCGTGTGGGGACGAAGATGACTTTGGCGGCGCGGAGTGGTGAAGGAAAAGTCGGTGCGGACCCGGACAATCCTAGAAATCAGTACATTAGGTCGCTGGGATGACGGTGAGGAGCGACGGTGATGACAGCAGAGCAGGGGGGTGGTTGTGCGTTGGCTTTTAGCCGACGCTTGGCTTCCTAGAGGCTCGTAACCGAGCAGGCTAAAGTAAACAATTGTCCCTCCATGTAACTTACCACGGGATGGATAGACGGTGGATTGACCAGACCAGGACACGGAAAAAACCAGCTCTGAACCATGAAGAAAACCAAAAACATGTGTCTAGCAGTGGAGAGGCATCAGGTAACACTAGGAATTCCCTGCGGACCGACTACCTTAGTCGGATTAATTTGTCTATATAAGCGGTTGTGTCCTATTCTAAGGCACCTATTGAAGATGCTCTGAGAGCATCTATAGAAACGAACAACTAATGTGGCCCCTCAAACACCCGCGGATGAGCCCGAAGGCATACGTGGGCAGTGGCCGGGCAACACTCAAATTTCCCTCTCTGCATCCGGACACCTCATAAGTGAATCCTTAAAATCCGGACACCTCATAATTCAATCCTTAAAAGCATACAAAGCATGCAAAAAGAAAATTCTATTACATAGATCAACTACACTACTCATCGTCGTCAGAGATGTCTGATGACGCACAAGTTTAGGGGATCAATCGTAGTTCTTTCGATAAGTAAGAGTGCCGAACCAAATGAGGATCAGAAGGAAATGATAAGCGGTTTTCAACAAGGTATCATCTGCAAGCACTGAAATTATCGGTAACAAGTAGTTTGATAGCAAGGTAATTTGTGACGAGCAATAAGTAGTAACGGTAACAAAAGTGAAGCAAGGTAGCCCAATCCATTTTGTAGCAAAGGACGGGCCAGAACGGTCTCTTATAATAAGCAAAGTGTTCTTGAGGACACACGAAAATTTCATCTAGTCACTTTCATCATGTTTGTTTGATTCGCATTCGTTACTTTGATAATTTGATATGTGGATGGAACGGTGCTTGGGTGATGTTCTTACTTGAACAAGCCTTCCACTTATGATTAACCCCTCTCGCAAGCATCTGCAACTACGAAAGAAGAATTAGGATAAATCTAACCATAGCATGAAACATATGGATCCAAATCAGCCCCTTACGGAAGTCAAAGGCGCCTCTCCAATGCCGCCTCTTCGCTTGGCTTGCACTCCAAAACAAGTGTTGGACTTCATATAGGCTTGCGAGGCGTGGCCTCGATCACCAAGAGGCGAGTCCGTTCTGCAGACAAGAACAAGAAACCATTGATCACATCCTCCTCAGTTGCGTCTTTGTGAGGCAAATATGGAGCATCATATGCGATGGCCTCAACAAACCGGAATGGGCCCCCCATCAAGAGTCCAACTTGTTACTATGGTGTGCCAACATGCAAAGTACTACAGCATGCACGAAGGATGTGCGAGCAATGCTACTACTTGTGCTCTGGGAGTTGCGGAAACATAGGAACTCCATAGTGTTTGATGCATGCTCTCCTTCTATGCTTAGGTTGGCGACGACAATCATGCAGGAAGGCACAAATTGGAAACAAACGGGAATTTTCAAAGGAGACGTGAAGCCGATGCTACGAGCATTAGCTAGGTGGCTAGATAGGAGGAGTTAATCATGTAGTAGGGTCTCAGCGTGAAGTTGGTGTACATGTAATTTGTAACATCCAATGTGGAGGGATTTCTTTTCCCCATGCCCTCTTTAATATATAGTACGCACACTCGTGCGTATTCGAGAAAAAATTCGGAATAGTGCATATACTAGGGTTTAAACTTCTGTCACCCTAGCAACCCATCATCTAATTACTAGTCGACAATGTTTTCCTTTAGGCCTAAAGATGGTGAAGTGTCATGTAGTCGACATTCACATGACACCACTAAAGGAAGCAATAACATACATATCATCAAAATATCGAACGAATACCAAATTCACATGATTAATCATGACAAGACTTCTCCCATGTCCTCAAGAAAAAAAGTAACTACTCACAAATAATATTCATGTCCAATATCATAGGGGTATTTAATAGCATCAAGGATCTGAACATATAATCTTCCATCAAATAAACCAACTAGCATCAACTACAAGATGTAATCAACACTACTAGCAACCCACAGGTACCAATCTGAGGTTTTGAGATAAAGATTGAATACAAGAGATGAACTAAGGTTTGAGATGAGATGGTGTTGTTGAAAATGTTGATGAAGATTGGTCCTTCCATGGTGAGAGGGTTGTTGGTGATGTCGATGGCTTCGATTTCCCCCTCCCCAAGGGAAGTATTCCCGGCAGAATCGCTCCGCCGGTGAGCAAAAGCGCTCCTGCCCAGGTTTCGCCTCGAGACGGCGGTGCTTTGTCCCGAAAGTCATCTCTTTATTATTTTTTCTAGGGAAAATGGGCTTATATACCAGAAGATGGGCACCGGAGGCTGGCCAGGGGCCCCACAAGCCACCAGGGCGTGCCTCTGGTATTTATTTTCTCCAGTATTTTTTATTTATTCCAAAATAATTCTCCATGAAATTTCATATCATTTGGAGATGTGCAGAATAGGTATCTCTGACATGACTTTTTCTAGTCCAGAATTCCAGCTCCCGACAATCTCCCTCTTTATATAAATCTTGCAAACTAAGAGATAAAAGGCATTAGAATTGCTCCACAAAGTATTATATTGATGAAAAACATCATAAATAATGGTAGGAAAATATGATGCAAAATGGACGTATCAAAACCCTAAGCTTAGACCTGCTTGTCCTCAAGCGAAAGCCGATATCGATAATCTTGACCACATCTTTAGAGAGAGAGAGGTGTCGATAAAAAAATACGGACATAGTAGCATCATGATCAATATTATAGCAGCAACATATATATAATCATAGAACTTTCTCCTGATCAAGTAACAATTCATCACAACAACGAAGTATAAATCATAAACTTTTTTGAAAACTAATAACAAACTATGTTCTCAACCAACAAGGCAATTACAATTCAACATCCTTTCAGGAAGAGTCTCATGTAGGAGCTCTTGTTTAGCAAGTACACGTACTCAACTATCATTTAGTTTTCTATGATTGCTGACACTCACGACATATATATGGAGCAAAAGTTTCAGTCAGACACATAGATAGGGGCTTATGTTTCGCCTCCCAACTCATTTACCTCGAGGGTAATGTCAACAATAATAACTCATGATCACCCATATCCAATTGGATGTATATGCCTAGATTTCCCCCCACCACATGATGCTTGCAAAAGAGAAAAATAAAAAGGAATCGAGGATAACACTACTAACTTTTGCATGAAAAGTAAATACATAAAAGCAAAAGATAGACCCTTCGCAAAGGGAAGCATATGTTGTCATGCGCTTTTTATTTTTGGATGTGCAAGCTCTTAATGCAAAGGAACGTCACTTTATATTGCCCCTTGTGATTGTGTAAGTGCATCTAGTGCGCATTAGTGATTTTGGTGTATAGACTTATAGGTTAAGGGACTAATGTGTTTATGAGTGTACACAGGTCTATAAGTCTATGAGGAGTTTGATATTTACAGAGAAAGTCGACCCCTAAAAATGAAGTTCTTCGACTGAAGACTTTGATATTCTGAAGACTTTACAAGACTTTGAAAGTGAAGAAATTGGTGTGACCTTGAAGACTTGGTATTCATTTGAGGAACATGAAGCGTGAAGACTTTTGTTTTCGTAGTTTCGTTTTCTCTTTCTTGAGTCATAGGAAACACCGTAGTATTAAAGGGGGTCGAGGAAATACTAATGAAAAATTTTCATGTGATGCTCAACTCAAAATCCTACACCTACCAATCCCTTCGAGTGAAGCCTTTGGAAATCTCATACAGTTCAGTCAATTTCTTGATGGATGAGACGAAGTTCTTCTGGTCACTGAGGAATTTGTTCTGACTGAGGAGTTAGGAATTCGCCAGTGCGAATTGCCTACACAGTGAGGAACATGATAGCCCTGAGGAATTTGAGAGTCAAATTTCTGACCGTTGTTGTCCTGCGCGCTAGCTGTCCCAAAATATCTTATCCACCTAACGGTCATATCATTGAAGGGCATTTATGTCTTATCATGTCGGGCTGTTCCCTAGGCTACAAATAGCCGCCCCCTACAACCACTAGCTGGTTGGCTGCTCCGGGAGAACTTGACACTTGTCATTTGAGAGCAACCCATCCTCCGAGGACTTTGGCGAAAATCATCGAGTGAGGAAAACCCAAACCCAAACACCTACAAACCCAAAGTGATTGAGCATCATCAAGAGATTGATCTGCGTGGATCCGACGCTTGTTACCTTTGAAGACTGTGCTTCTTCCAGACGGTTAGGCGTCATGGTCTAGATCATCCAAGAGGGATTGTGGATCGCCGAGTGACCGAGTCTGTGAAGGTTTGGAAGTCGCGTGAAGACTTACCACGAGTGATTGGACGAGGTCTGTGTGACCTTAGTTCAAGGAGAATATGGTGAGGATGGGTGTCTGAGCTGCGTGCTCAACGATCGGGTGTCCGGATCGTGTGTCCTCTAGTTTAAATACTCAGCCGCTCCAACCAGACGTACAACTGAGACAGCTGTTGGAACTGGTCTACCAAATCGTTGTCTTCAACAACATTACTGATTCTATTTCCTCAACTCATTCATCTCCTCATTGCTGTGTTGAGTGTTTGTTCATATCTGTGTTTGGAGACTTTGACTGAAGACTTTCTCAATTTCCTCAGTTCAATTTCTTCAGTCTGTTAGTCTTCATCTAGTGTTATCCTGTGATTACGCTTTCTGTACTCTGTGATTGTCTTCATTTCATCATGATGACCATGCATGTATTCTGTTATGCTTACTTCGAGTACTTATTCATGCAAGTAGTTCTTCGCTAAGGAATTTCCTCACCGCAAATTCCTCGATGAAGAATTCATAAAAATCGCCTATTCACCCCCCTCTAGTCGATATAACGCACTTTCAATTGGTATCAGAGCAAGGTACTCCCTTGTTCTGTGTGATTTTGGTTTAACCGCCTGGGGTTTTAGTTATGTCGACCGCAGGTATGAAGAAAGTGACATGCCCTATCTTTGACGGTCATGATTATCCCAAGTGGAAGGCCATGACGAGGAAGCACCTCATGGCAATGAACATCGAGCTGTGGACCGTCACTGAGATTGGTCTTACTGATCTATGCAAGATGGCGGATGCTGATGATATTCGCAAGTACACTCAACTTGACATCTTGGCAAAGGATATCATCTGTTCCTGCCTATCCAGAGATGAATTCAGGCGCATTATGCATCTTTGCAATGCAAAGCTTATCTGGGACCGAATCTCTGAAGTCTATGAAGGTCATCGAACTCATCATGATCCCTAGTTTGAGGATTTCAAGGAATCACTCAACACGATGAATTTCGAACCAGAATCATCATCTTCTGCATCATGTCTCATGGCAAAGGGTGACAAGGTAACCGAATGTTCCTCATCAGAGTTTAGTGACGATGAATCTGATGATGATGGATCTGATGATGATATTGAACTTAGTTATACCAAACTTGTTTGCATTGCCACTAAACAACAAACGGCCTTGGAAAAGGTTCAAAACATGCTAGAAAAAAGTGATGATATGTTGGGTGAAGAAATGGATCGCACTAAAGCCCTGACTGAAAATCTTCAGAGACTTCAGTCTAGGTTTGACAGCCTTCAAGGTCATCATAACACTCTCTTGTCTGATCATGAGAAGCTTTCTTATGAATTTCTTCAAAGAAAGCAAGATCTTGAGAAGCTAAGAGTGAGTTATGAAGATCTTCAGAAGGAGTGCGATTCACTACTTGCTCAACAAATCAACGCTTCTCAGGAAGAATTTTTTCCTCCATGCTTAAAGTGCATTGAACGTGAATCTGCTAATTCTTCACCTGAATGTTCAAATGCTTCAATTGTTACAAATTCTTCACCTGCCTCTGCTATCACTAATTCCTCATCTGAGGACATTGCTAGTATCACTGACGATGCAGGGCTGAAGGAATTGTACATGACAGGCATGTACAAAATCCTCAAAGGGCATCGGACTCTTTGTGATGTGCTTAAAAAGCAGATCCTTAACATAAACCCTAGGAAAGAGGGTATTGCCTTTGAGAGGAAACTCATTCCTGATGGAACATATTGGAAGCCTGAGCAGTACTCCAAAACCTCATGGGTTGCTGCAAAGGGACCTCCAGTTGATCCATCTAACTTATCTGGCTTTACATGTGAATCTACTCATTCTTCTGATGAGTCATTTGACTCCAACTATAAACTGTTCAAAAATCAGAATGGTGAAGTATTTGCTAGATATGTTGGCACTAACTGCAGGAACAGTTCTCCAATGAAGAAAATCTGGGTTCCCAAGAAGTGCCTTGAAAGTCTTCAGGTGAATGTCCTCATGACACCACCTGTGAAGAATAGGAACCCCAGATCAAACTCTTCATATGGACCAAATTCTTCATATGGATCCAAGTCCTCATACCGGACCAAATTCCTCACGTGGATCAAATTCCTCAAAAGGATCAAAGTCCTCATATGAAAATCATCGTGCTAACAACTCTGTTTCGCAGGGTAGAGCTAAGGGCTATGAATATATGCATTATTCTTCAAACCATTATGTTCATAAGTCCTCAAAGAATTTCTCTGCTTATTCATATGCTTACCCTAACCCCTCTTATGTGAAACGAAATGGATTGGCTTCTATGCCACCATTCTCATATGGAGCTCGTAGAGTGATGAACTCTTTGCCACCCCTTCAGATGTGGGTGGTGAAGAAAAAGAACTAATTTCTTCTGCAAGGTCAGGTCTCCAGACGTGCTTTAACGTCTGAAGAATTTGCTGGGGGCCTGACAAAAATGCCTGAAAGGACGCAGGCGAATCATGAAGAAATGAACTTTCATTTCACACATCCTCCTACTGCTATATATGTTTTACTCCTTGATGAAATTCATCTGATGAATTTGATATCATATTCTTCACTGATGAAGTATATGAGTTCGTAAGTTGCACTAATTCATCTGCGGGATGATCAACCCAAAGCCACCGAGTGGGTCCTCGATAGTGGATGTACAAATCACATGATTTGGTGACAAGAACCTATTGATGGGTGCTCCTTATCACCGTCACATCTGAAGCATATCATCTTTCTTGACAAAGGCAAAAGTCGGTATTGGGTCTAGGTAAGGTTGCGATCTCTAAGGACATACACATGGACAAAGTCATGCTTGTTGAGTCCTTAGGATACAACCTCATGTCAGTCTCAATGCTTTGTGGTCTTGATATGGTTGTTATCTTTGGCAAGTATCGTTGTGTTGTGATTATGGAAGCTGACAATTCCAAATTCTTTGAAGGCTTTAGGAGAGGAGACTTGTATATTGTTGATTTCTCTACAGGACCACAACCAGTCGTGTGCCTACTTGCAAAAGCTTCAGAAGGCTGGCTATGGCATCGACGACTTGGTCACGCAGGCATGAGGAATTTGCACATGCTTGCGAAGAAGAAGCATGTCATTGGCATTGAGAATGTCAAATTCCTCAAGGATCACTTGTGTGGAGCCTGTGAAGCTGGAAAAATGACCAAGGCCAAGCATCCAACGAAGACTATCATGACCACTACTCGTCCATTCGAATTGCTTCACATGGACCTTTTTCGTCCTAATCATTACTCAGCAGTCACTAATGATGCATCTTTATATGGCTTTGTTATTGTTGATGATTACTCTCGTTACACATGGGTACACATTGTTACTTACAAACATGAAGTGCAGGAAGTCTTCAAACGATTTTCCTCGAGGGCTTCAACCAACTTTCTTGTGAAGATCAAGCACATCAGGAGTGACAATGGAACTGAGTTCAAGAATTCCGGTCTTGATGACTATCTTGATGAACTTGGTATTACTCATGAGTTATCTGCTCCCTATACTCCTCAGCAAAATGGCATCGTGGAGCGCAAGAACAAAACTCTTGTTGAGATGGCTCGCATTATGCTTGATGATTACAAAACGCCTCGTCGATTTTGGATTGATGCAATTGATACCGCGTGCCACATCATCAACAGAGTATATCTTCACAAATTCTTCAAGAAGACTGCCTATGAACTCCTCACTGACAAGAAACCCAATGTGAGTTATTTCAAAGTCTTCGGTGCTAAATGTTGGATTAGATATCCTCATCACAATGCTAAATTTGCACCGAAAGCACATGATGGTTTTATGCTTGGTTATGGAAAGGACTTGCACACCTACAGAGTCTTCAACAATGCTCTTCACAAGGTTGTTGAAACTGTAGATGTCTTGATTCGATGAAACTAATGGCTCGCTAAGAGAGCACCTACCTTCTGTGATAGATGAACCAGCACCGAGAATTCTATCAAGTTCAAGGCGATCGAGGATGTCATTCCTCTTGAAGAATCTGCTGAAGAATTCATTCCGTAACGCCAAGAACGTCGAGCTAATGCACTGAAGACAATGTTTGAAGAAAATGGTGTTTGAAGAAAATGCTGATCAAGTTCCTCGGCGACAACCAGCTCATCCTCGCGTTGCAAAAGAAGTGCAAGTTGAAAAGATCATCGATGACATTGAAGCACCAGTCCTCTCACACGCTCAAAAGCTTCACATTTATCTAACTTTTGTGGGCACTATGCTTTTGTCTCTATCACAGAGCCCACTAAGGTAGATGAAGCATTTCGAGCTGAGTGGATTCAGGCCATGCAAGAAGAATTACATCAGTTCGAGCTCAACAATGTCTGGGAACTGGTCAAACATCCAGATCCACGCAAGCATAATATCATTGGCACAAAGTGGATCTACCGCAACAAGCAAGATGAAAATGGCCTTGTGGTGAGGAATAAGGCACGACTTGTAGCTCAAGGCTACACACAGGTTGAAGGAATTGATTTCAATGAAACTGTTGCACCTGTTGCTAGATTTGAGGCTATTCGCATATTACTTGCTTATGCTAACCTTCATAATATCACTTTATATCAAATAGATGCGAAAAGTGCATTGCTCAATGGTAAGCTTGAGGAAGAAGTATATGTTGCTCAACCCCCAGGTTTTGAAGATCCAAAGAATCCTGATAAAGTCTTCAGACTCAACAAGGCCCTCTATGGCCTCAAGCAGGCCCCTCGGGCGTGGTATGATACTTTGAAGGAATTCTTCGTGAAGAATGGCTTCACACCTGGTTCACTCGACCCTACTCTCTTTACTAAATCTTATGATGGTGAACTATTTGTGTGCCAAATATACGTTGATGATATTATCTTTGGCTGTACTGACCAACGTTATAGTGATGAATTTGCCTATATGATGAGTGAAGAATATCAAATGTCTATGATGGGAGAGTTGAAATTCTTCTTAGGTCTTCAAATTCATCAACAGCACAATGGCATATTCATATCTCAAGAGAAATACCTCAAAGATGTTCTGAGGAAATTCGGCATGCAAGATTGCAAAGGCGTCAAAATTCCGATGCCCACAAATGGCCATCTATGCACTGATGAAAATGGTATTGACTTCGATCACAAGGTATACCGCTCCATGATTGGTTCTTTATTGTACTTATGTGCATCTAGGCCAGATATAATGCTTAATGTTTGCATGTGTGCCCGATTTCAAGCTACACCGAAGGAATCACACCATAAGGCTGTGAAGCATATTCTTCGATATCTAGCTCACACACCAACACTAGGATTATGGTACCCCAAGGGCTCTACTTTTGATCTCATTGGATATTCTGACTCTTACTATGCTGGTGATCGTGTGGACCGCAAGTCAACATCTGGTACTTTTCATTTCCTCGGACGATCTTTGGTCTGTTGGTCCTCGAAGAAACAGAACTGCGTATCACTGTCAACTGCGGAAGTTGAGTACATTGCTGCTGGTTCTTGCTGTGCTCAATTGCTGTGGATGAAGAAAACTCTCAAGGACTACGGCATCAACGTGAAGAATGTGCCTCTCTACTGCGACAATGAGAGTGCCATCAAGATTGCTCACAACCCAGTTCAGCACTCGAAGACAAAGCATATTCAGATTCGTCTTCATTTTCTTTGCGATCATGTGTTGAAAGGCGACATCTTTATTGATCATGTGAAGACTGAAGAACAGCTAGCCGATATCTTCACAAAGCCCTTGGATGAGAAGAGATTTAGCAAGTTGCGGTGTGAGCTAAATATCTTAGAATATTCGAATGTTCTTTGAAAAGGACACACATCCTGACACTTATGCAAAATTGATGACTTAAATGTGCAACACATGAAGAAACATTTTTCTTCAATCAATGAAGAATAACACTCTAAGTGTGACGAAATTAATGAAGAATTTGATTCTTAGAACCCTACGACAATTGTACGCGGTGTCTGAAATCATCATTCTTATACGATGGGACACGCCACCACCAAAATTGAAAATCTTCAATTTGAGTTTTTCCTCAGTTTTGAAATTCTTCAGTTTTTCAAATTCTTCAAGTTTGCAAAATCTTCACTGTTTCCGTTGTCTTTCTTCATTGGCTATATATATATATATATATGGGTTTATGTCCTCTACAACATTCACTTATGGCTATTTCTTCAAGTTGCTTTTTCTGCTAAGTGAATGTGATCGGACCCTTCCCCCTCTATGTTATACTCAACCCAATCTATTCACAAATTCTTCATGTGCGTTCTGTTTGAAACTCGTTCAAAATCTTCACTGTGTCCTTGTCAGCTGAAGAAATTGCGAACGGAACTTTTAACTTATCTTATCCAAATTTTCGGCTTTGCCGCTCAAACTGTTCCGTATCCCACGATAGACTTATCTATTCACCCACGATCTAACACGATCTCCACTTTTCAGTACGTGGGTGACACATGTCAAGCGAATGAGAAGGGTCAGGGGCACGTTCGTCCTAAATCTTTGGGCAAATAGTTTTTCACTGCGACTATAAATACCCCCTCTCCCCTTCCTCACTTCCTTTACTCCGCTCGACCGCTCTCTCTCTCGCTCGAGCTTCTCAAACCCTAGCGCCACCGCTACTCCATCGTCTCCGGTGAGGAAGAGCTTCACTGCCTCGACCTCGTCGCCGTCGTACTCGCACCGGCCACGGAAATCTTCACTCCGCCGCCGCCGTAGCTGTCTTCCTCCGCCGAGTTAGGGCGTGGAAGATCTGAACTAACGAGCTTCAAATCTACACTTCTCAGTTTGTCGTGTTCTTCATTTCGGGTAATTAAAAGTTACCTTTATTACTCGCTTTGATTCTCAAGCCTTCGTAAAAATCTTCAAAGGTGTTTTATTCTTCAAATCCTCACACACAAAACACCTCACAAGTCATCCGTTCTTGATTTGTTTCCCTAAGCATCATTTTTCTTCAATATTCCTCAATTGTGTGGATCCTCGATCTATACAACTCTAGAACCTAAGACAAAGAACGCTTAGTGAAATTCTTCAAGGCTCATCTGGTCAAATTCCTCAAACTAGTTCTTTTTGAAAAACCTTCTGAGAACGCATATGACCTCTCCAAATTCCTCGCAATTATAATCTGTTCACAGGTACTCAAGCCCGCTGCTGAACCACTAGGTTCTCATCAACTTAACTCATTTGCAGCGTTCCTCAAAGAAAAGTTGCATACTTCTTCAGAGAATTCGATTGTTCAAATTCCTCAACTGAAGAATACGGCAGACGGTAAGAAGCCACAGAAAGGAGGAAAGAGGCCTGAGGTCATGACTACGTTTGAAATACCTGAGGACATCTATGCTGACTATTGCACACCAGATGAGGCCAAGTTCGGAAAGGAGAACAAAAATCAGCGCAAGGTGCACATACAGAGGATTGAAAGGAGATGGGCAAGAGAATGGAGGGAGTACAGGTATGTTACTCCAAAGTACATGAATAAATTCGCACTAAATCCTCCATGCCCAAGAGCTCCATTGGCACCTGGCCAAGAAGCTGAACCCACCAGCATCCAGCGTGGTGAGGATTTTCCTGAAGAATGGGCCAAGCGCCAAGCCAAGTTGGCAAGACAAGCCAAAGAAGCAGTGAGGAAATTCAATGAAGACTCTGCTACTGCTGCTGCCACTGAGGCCTCTGTCAAGCCTAGAAAATCAATGGCAAAGAAGCCCGCTCACAAGCCAAGTGCTTCACCAACTTTGCCCTCACGGCCAAGTTCCTCAGCAATGCCCTCACGGCCAGATTCTTCAAAGTCCTCACGGCCAGTTCCTCATGCTGCTCCTGCTCCTCCAAAATCCTCAGCTCCTCCTCCAAAGTCCTCAGCTGCTCCGGCAAAGTCCTCAGCACCTGTACATCTGGCCACGTGCCAAAGGACTGCAGGCATCTCTATTGCCTCTGGTGTCTCAGCGAGTTCCTCAGCTGCACCAAATTCTTCATCTGACCCCACTCTGCTGAAGACAAAGGCAACGGTTGGTCGAGGTCCTCGGCCAAGTCCGAAGAAGAAACAGGTTGCCTTCCAAGTGCCATCGGCGATGAAGGCGATGATGATGAACTTGCGAAATCATCAGAGACAGACAAGAAAGGGCCGCTAGAGCCAAAGGCACACCTGTGCCACTGCTTTTGGATCCAAGGGCGATCCTCGATTACATTGATCTCTGGCACAAGGATCCAGACACCCGTATGCCTAATTTTCATTTGACTCCTGGCCAAAGTCACATGCTGACCCATTTCATCACTGAAGAGAAATGGAAGTTTGAGAAGGCTCGGTAGATCAAGAAGGCTCAGTTCAGGAAAGAGAAGTTCCCGAGGAAAAACGTTGTCAAAATGACAACTGATGAACTCCTCAAGATCCAGTATGAAATCAAAGCCCTCAGCGATGACTTTGATGCTTATTATGCTGATTGGCAAGGAGCCAAAGTCAGATTTGTCAAGCAGACTAAGAAGTTCACCAATGTTGCAGCTTCAACGCAACAAGAAGTTCCTCAGGCTGGAGCCTCTGCTCAGCCTACTGAAGAACATGCCAGCACAGCTGATGATTTTCAGCCTGCTGAAGAAAATGCTAGTTCCAGGGCTGATGACTCCATTTCAGCCGCTGAAGAAATTGCCAGGGCATCCACTAGTGGTGCGCCTGAAGAAACCGAAGAAGTCAGGGCAACTGCATCAGTTGCGCCTGAGGAAATTCAAACAGATTCCTCAGCTCCTCCCGCGCCTACACCAACTCCTATCCTTCCATCTGCAGCAGATGTGAAGAAGACCAAGGCTGCAGAGCGAGTTGCAGTGAAGAAAAGGAAAGCATCAGCTGCTTCAGAATCTTCAGCTCCAAAGAAGATGAAGCCTATGACAAGCTCGTTTGAAAATCCGATTGATGCTGTTCCGATTTCCACCATGCCATCAAAGGACCTTGTTCCTTTTGGTGATGAATATGTGATCGCTATCGGATCTGATGAAGAAACTCAATATGCTGCTTCGTCAGAGTAGATTGATGAAGAAATTGATGTGGATGCGATCCCTTCAACACCTGTTGTTTCCTCACCAATGCCTCAGTTCACAGCTGAAGAGGCTGGCGTTGAAGAAATTGAAGATGAAGACGTGGATATTGGATGCACTACGCCTGTGATGAAGAGGAACCAGAAAATCCTAAGCCTGAAGAACCTGAGATTGCGATTCCTGAGGTAGTGATGCAACTCACTGACACTCCTCTGCCAAAACCAAAGGATCCATTCTCACGCAAGCAAAACTTCAAGGCTAAAGACTTATTTGGCGAGCATGTTTTCTTCACTGATTACAACCCTTATGATTCTGCTCGCATAAGGAAGAGGCGTTTCTGGACTGCTAGTCAAGCCAATTTCTATTCCTCAGTGCTATTCAACAAAGACAACGTCTTCGATCATGCACACATTCCTCACGTGGACATGGAATCTCTGCCAGGCTTCGAGCCAGTCCTCAGTGTTCTTCACGATGCTGGATTGCTAAATTTCTGCTTGACATACGTGATTGGAATGAAGAACTCATTCTTCAATTCTATCGACGCTGCACATCACAGGAAATTCGAAGATGTGAACTCATGGGTGCTGGATGGATGTCGAAAATACTCACTACAAGGCACCAAAGAATGAATTGCTTCGTGCCCTCCTAGTCGATCCTCCCTTGATGGTGCTTGTTGCATCTACAACGAACCTGAGCTTACAAATCATTACATGCAAGTGCTAATGAAGCCTTTGAAGCCAGGGCAGGCCCCTTGAACCAAATTCCTCGTCAAGGAATTATCAGTATGTGCCTCGGACTGTCTATCGCATTCAGCGAAGACAATGAGTCCTATCAAAGGCCACGACTCAAATGATGAAGAAGTCGTTGGCATCATGAAGAATATGCTTTTCAATATCATTCATGGCGTTCCCGTCAACTTCCATGATTTCTTCATGAGGACTCTGGCGAATATTGCTATGTCACCATTTGAGCTGAAGCCTTATGCACCATGGATTATGAGGTTCATCAGGACAAGGTCTTCACTCAATTACAAGGCTGATACTCTGAACCACTGCAGCTACTTGCCTCCAATTGAAGTCCTCAAACGGACATTTTCCTCAACTGATGACAAAGGCAAGGCAACTGCTGTGATAGATCAAGGCATTCGTCCATTGGATGGTCAATTTCGCAAGGCTGCATCCTACTCCACCAATGATGACTCTGCCACACATGACTCTGCCACCAACACCTCTGTCAAGTAAAATCCTCAAGCCACAGCACCCAGGGTGATGACTGATCGTGAGTTACTCCTCACTCTTCATCAGAAAGTTGATCGCAATCATAAATGGGTCAAGCGTTAGTTTGGTTCAATTCTTCACAACATGACCTCAACACACAACGCAGTGAAGAAAAACCAATACTACCTCCATGAAACCTTCAAACGTACCTGGGTTGTTCTATCTCATGTCTACAAGACCTAAGATCTGAAGAAAATGGGTCTCAAGGAAGAATTTGACTGGTCTGCACCTCCACCAAGAAATTCAAGAAGGTCAAGGTTCCTTCCTTGGTGGCCAGCTCCTATTCTTCATCGCGCGACAATCGATGAAAATGAAGACTTGGGCGACACTGCGGCAGGCCCTACTCGACAAGCGACCCGACAACGCCGGGCGCTCCTCCATCAACTTGATATTCTTGAGGCGTTAGTCCTCAGTTTTGATCCTTTTGGTCATTCGATGACAAAGGGGGAGAAATTTGAGTTAGTCTTCAAGCGGGTCTATTATATGGGCGTTTTCTGCTAAGTTACAACTCTTGCTCTTCTGAAACTTTTATTGGATCGAGTTGTAATCTTAAACCCGATGGTGCTCTGATACTTTTGATGTGTTCCTCTGCATGCTTATTCTTCGTTATATGTTAATACACGCATGCTGAATTACATCAGTCACCATATTTCATCATTCATTTCAAATTCTTCATATTATATGTCAAATGCGTGTATGCATTACAAGATATAGGGGGAGATCTCCATGATTCAACTCTTCAAATGTGCATTGCCTCAAAAGCAAATTCCTCACTATGCACACCTTCAGGGGGAGTTCTTCTATATCTTGCAATCAAATTCCTCAATATCAGTATTTACACTTCATATGTTTATCCCCATTGAAAACTTAACCTATATTGTCATCAATTACCAAAAAGGGGGGATTGTAAGTGCATCTAGTGCCCCTTAGTGATTTTGGTGTATTGAAGACTGATAGGTTAAGGGACTAATGTGTTTATGAGTGTACACAGGTCTATAAGTCTATGAGGAGTTTGATATTTACAGAGAAAGTCGACCCTAAAAATGAAGTTCTTCGATGAAGACTTTGATATTCGAAGACTTTACAAGACTTTGAAAGTGAAGAAATTGGTGTGACCTTGAGGACTTGGTATTCATTTGAGGAACATGAAGCGTGAAGACTTTTGTTTTTGTAGTTTCGTTTTCTCTTTCTTGAGTCATAGGAAACTCCGTCTTTGTTAAAGGGGTCGAGAAATACTAAGGAAAAATTTCCATGTGATGCTCAACTCAAAATCCTACACCTACCAATCCCTTGAGTGAAGCCTTTGGAAATCTCATACAGTTCAGTCAATTTCTTGATGTGAGAGATGAAGTTCTTACAGTCCTTGAGAATTTGTTCGATCGAGGAGTTAGGAATTCGCCAGTCTTGAATTGCCTACACAAAGAGGAACATGATAGCCCCGAGGAATTTGAGAGTCAAATTTTCGACCGTTCTTTGCTCTTGCGCCACCTGTCCCAAAATATCTTATCCACCTAACGGTCATATCATTGAAGGGCATTTATGTCTTATCATGTCGGGCTGCTCCCTAGGCTATAAATAGCCGCCCCCTACAACCACTAGCTGGTTGGCTGCTCCGAGAGAACTTGACACTTGTCATTTGAGAGCAACCCATCCTCAAGGGACTTTGGCGAAAATCATCGAGTGAGGAAAACCCAAACCCAAACACCTACAAACCCAAAGTGATTGAGCATCATCAAGAGATTGATCCTCGTGGATCCGACGCTTGTTACCTTTGAAGACTGTGCTTCTTCCAGACGGTTAGGCGTCATGGTCTAGAGCATCCAAGAGGAATTGTGGATCGCCGAGTGACCGAGTCTGTGAAGGTTTGGAAGTCGCCTGAAGACTTACCACGAGTGATTGTACGAGGTCTGTGTGACCTTAGTTCAAGGAGAATATGGTGAGGACTGGGTGTCCTGAGCTGCGTGCTCACCGACTGGGTGTCCGGGACTGTGTGTCCTCGAGTTTAAATACTCAGCCGCTCCAACCAGACGTACAACTGAGACATCAGTTGGAACTGGTCTACCAAATCGTTGTCTTCAACAACATTACTAGTTCTATTTCCTCAACTCATTCATCTCATCATTACTGTGTTGAGTGTTTGTTCATATCTGTGTTTGGAGACTTTGACTGAAAACTTTCTCAATTTCCTCAGTTCAATTTCTTCAGTCTGTTAGTCTTCATCTAGTGTTATCCAGTGATTACGCTTTCTGTACTCTATGATTGTCTTCATTTCATCATGATGACCATGCATGTATTCTGTTATGCTTACTTCTGAGTACTTATTCCGCTGCAAGTAGTTCTTCGCTAAGGAATTTCCTCACAGGCAAATTCCTCAGTGAAGAATTCATAAAAATCGCCTATTCACCCCCCCTCTAGTCGATATAACGCACTTTCAGATAGGAACCTTTATTATGCAGTCTGTCGCTTTTATTTCTTTACCATCACAAGATCGTACAAAGCTTATTTTCCCTTACAAAAAAGATCATACATATTTAGAAGCAATTTTTATTGCTTTGTGCACCGATGAAAACTTGCTTGAAGGATTTTATTCAATCCATAGGTAGATATATTGGACTTTCATGACATGAAACTGGGTTTAAGGGTTTCCGCAGCCGTGCCCGCCCTGCGTCGCCCGCTCGCCTCCCGCGCCATTGCGCCCTGCTCCCCTGCTGCTGCTTGCTCCGGCTGCCACCGCTGCTCGCTACTTCATAACCGGCAGCTGGTCGTGCCATTGAGGGAGTCTGGATTAGGGGTATCCGGACAACGGACTGTATCTGACGTCCGGACTATTCAAGCGTGAAGGTACAAGACTCAAGACTTGACCCGTGTCCGGATGGGACTTTCCTTGGCGTGGAAGGCAAGCTTGGCGATCCGGATATTATATTTCCTTCCTTGTAACCGACTCCATGTAAACCTAGCCCTCTCCGGTGTCTATATAAACCGGAGAGGTTGGTCCTAGAAGGCCGATCACAATTATAATCATACCATCATAGGCTAGCTCTTAGGGTTTAGCCTCTTGATCTCTGGTAGATCTACTCTTGTACTACCCATATCATCAATATTAATCACGCAGAAGGAGGGTTTTACCTCCATCGAGAGGGCTGAACACAGGTAAACATCTGTGTCCCTTGCTTCCTGTTACCATCAGCCTTGGCGCATGCATCGGGACCCCTACCCGAGATCCGCCAGTTTTGACACCGACATTGGTGCTTTCATTGAGAGTTCCTCTTGTGCGTCGCCGTCAGGCTCGATGGCTCGTCTCATTGTCAAGGACGACATTACTTCAGAGGGGGCTCTGGCTGTAGGCCAGACGCTCCGGCTCGGCGGCTTTATCATGACCGCCCCATCGGCGGTGGCGCCGACGATGACTTCTCGAGTCATCAATCATAACCTTCGCGTCAGTTTGGAACTTGCCGAACAGATGGATCCAATGGAGCTCTCCTCCCTTAACGAACTCTTGGATCGCATCGCTGCTCTGGGAGTCGCTACAGACTACGACCGGATTGGGCTTAAACCCGACTGAGGGACTCCCGGATTAGGGGGTGTCCGGATAGCCGGACTATCGTCACGGCCGGACTCCAAGACTATGAAGATACAAGATTGAAGACTTCGTCCCGTGTCCGGATGGGACTTTCCTTGGCGTGGAAGGCAAGCTTGGCGATACGGATATGTAGATCTCCTACCATTGTAACCGACTCGTGTAACCCTAACCTATTCGGTGTCTATATAAACCGGAGGGTTTTAGTCCGTGGGGCGAACAACAATCATACCATAGGCTAGCTTCTAGGGTTTAGCCTCCTTGATCTCGTGGTAGATCTACTCTTGTACTACCCATATCATCAATATTAATCAAGCAGGAGTAGGGTATTACCTCCATCGAGAGGGCCCGAAGCTGGGTAACAACATCGTGTCCCTTGTCTCCTGTTACCATCCGCCTAGACGCACAGTTCAGGACCCCCTACCCGAGATCCGCCGGTTTTGACACCGACACCGACCGAAGGGACATCAGGTCCCCACCGCCCACCCATGAGATAGCGATAGTGGAGGAACCATACGCAGATTGCCCCTCAACTTTGAGGACAAGTTGTGTTCGGATCACCGAACTCCTTGAGCCAAAGACCTGCTCAAAGGAAAACCTAACCCAGGTCCCGGACTTAGAATCGGGCATCAGGCCGAAGAAATTGGGCACCCCAGATCCTGAGCTGTTTAGCTCGGGACCGCCCGCACCGTTGGGCGTTAGATCGGATCAAAATCCGGACTCTAAACTGGACCTAAACTGTCTCTCCCGCATCAGGCAAGAGCCCAAGGAAACCGTACATCGCTACTAGGCCAGATTCCTCCTTGCGCTTAACAAGGTCAGGGACTGCCGCGAAGAGGACATGGTCTCACTTTTCTGCAAAAACTGCACGGACGAAGGACTCCTCAATGCTATAAGCATGCGCGACATAAATGCGCTCATGGACATGGCAACCATAATACGGAAGTACTTGTGCGATGGAGAGCGCTTGGAATACCCAAACAGAATTTTGGGATAGTACTGCTCTCGCCAAAACCTTTGTCCGAACTAAACGGACGAACTCTCGTAAGTCATCCGACCCAACCCCAAAGAAGCCAAAGCCCACCTGTATGGAGATCCGTGTGGAAGGATGGCTCGACGGGACCATGTAAGCTCCATAGTACTCGGATACAACACCTACTCATAGCCTTAAGGCATGTTGGATACTCCGGCAGGTGGCAAAAAGTGGCGAGGATCTTCTTGTGGGACATAAAGCGGAACAACATCCCGCCAGCGAACACAATACGGTACTAACAGTCTTTGATACTTTCACCTCGAACAATAGGCATAAGCGAGCTCGCCGAAGCTCCGCTGAAATTTACCGTGTGGCAAAAATAAACCCTTGGAACGACACTGCTATAACTTTTAACGCCAGTGACGAACCTCGATCCCGGACTATCCGGGCGCCAGCCGCTCTGGTCCTTAGCCCAATCATGGACGGATTTCGGCTCACCAAAGTGCTCATGGACGGTGGAAGCGGATTAAATCTGATCTATGAAGAGACACTCAACAAGATGGAAATTGACAAAGGCCGCATCGAACAAAGCGGCACAACCTTCAGGGGAATTATCCCTAGTCGGGAAGCACGGTGTGCGGGAAAAATCACACTTGACGTGGTATTCGGCACCCCGGAGAATTATAGGTCCGAAGAAATCACATTCCAAGTGGCCCCTTTCAGCAGCGGATACCACGCCCTTTTAGGGCGGGATGCTTTTGCAAGCTTTCAAGCTATATCCCATTACGGGTACATGAAGCTTAAAATGCCCGGGCCCAATGGAATCATCACTCTAGTCAGTGATCCGGACGTCGCACTTCGCGCCGAAAACAAAACCGCAGCAGTAGCACTGGAGGCATTATCCGAGGCCCTAGCAGCCGAAGAGTTAGCAACACTGCGAGCCACCATGGACAGGGACGACGTGATGCTAGACAAGCGACCCAAGTCCACCTCATTTAAACCTGCAGACGAGATTGTGAAATTCCAGGTTCATCCAACGGACCCCACGAAGACAGCTTCCATCGGGACACAGCTGAGCCCCGCGATTGACGCTGCACTGCGAGATTTCTTACGCGAGAATTGGGACATTTTCGCCTGGCATCCATCGGACATGACAGGCATCCCGCGCAGACTGGCCGAACACAGCCTCAATATTCTAAAAGGATATAAACCAGTCAAAGCAGACCACGGCGATTACGAGAGCCCAAACGACAGGCAATGGGGGAAGAGTTAGCCAAGCTACTAGAGGCCGGATTCATCAGAGATATCAAACATCCGGAGTGGCTGGCAAATTTGGTGATGGTACCAAAGAAGGACAAATCCTGGCGCCTATGCGTTGATTTCAAAGACCTCAACAAGGCTTGCCCCAAGGATCCCTTTCCCCTCCCTCGCATCGATCAAATCATCGATGCCACAGCGGGACACGACTCGCTGTGTTTTCTCGACGCATACTCTGGATACCATCAAATAAAGATGGCAGAGTCTAACCAACAACTTTCATAATGCCATATGGCCCTTTCTGCTTCAACACTATGCCTTTCGGGCTCAAGAATGCCGGTGCAACCTACCAACGCATGATTCAAACATGCGTGGAAAAGCAAATCGGCAAAATAGTGGAGGCATACATGGATGACGTGGTCATAAAAACAAGACACGTCGAAACCCTAATAGATGACTTGAGGCTTACATTCGACAATCTCCGGACATACGACATCAAGCTGAATCCGGAAAAATGTGTTTTTGGCGTGCCCTCGGGGAAGCTACTCGGCTTCATCATTTCCAACAAAGGAATTGAAGCGAATCCGGCAAAGATCCGAGCTGTGTCACAGTTGGCCATACCAACAGACCTCAAGCACATCCAAAAACTAGCCGGATGCGTGGCTGCTCTCAGCCGCTTTATCTCCAGATTAGGAGAAAAGGCACTACCGCTTTACCGCCTTCTTTGGTGCACCGAACACTTCGTACGGACGGATGCAGCCGCAGCCGGACTGGATGAAATAAAGACCTAATTGGCCAGTAATCCAGTACTAACAGCGCTGAATATCGACAAACCTATGCAGTTGTACATAGCTGCAACACATCAAGTCGTAAGCGCAGTGCTCGTCATTGAACGAGAGGCTGACGGGTACAAATACCCGCTCCAAAAGCCGGTCTACTACGTGTCCACGCTCCTAACCCCATGCAAATCCAGATACCCACACTATCAAAAAATAGCATACGCGGTGTTCTTGGCATCCCGAAAGCTACGACACTACTTTCAAGAGTGTTCGATTACAGTGGCCTCCGAAGTACCACTCAATGACATAATAAATAACCGCGATGCTATGGGCCGGATTGCCAAATGGGCCATTGAGCTCCTCCCGTTCGACATAACGTACAAACCACGGCGAGCCATCAAGTCGCAAGTGTTGGCTGACTTCGTCGCTGAATGGACAGAAGCCGAACTCCCTAAAGAGTACGGCGCATACTCAAACTGGATCATGCACTTCGACGGCTCTAAAATGCTGGCCGGATTGGGAGCAGGTGTAGTCCTGACGTCTCCCACCGGAGACACGGTCGATCGTCCTCAAATATTATACACAGACTCCAACAATGCAGCCAAATCTGAGGCTCATTGCACGGTCTTCGGATGGCAGTCTCTATGGGCATTCAACGCCTAGAAGTGCGCGGGGACTCAAACCTCGCTATATCACAGATAAACGGAGATTTTGATGCCAAGGACCCGAAAATGGCGGCCTACCGTAATGCCGTCCTCAAAATGTCAGCTCGGTTCGAGGGGCTCGAATTCTACCATGTGGCTCGAGAAAACAATCAAGCGGCGGATGTCCTCGCTCGCATCAGTGCTAAACGCGACCCTGTCCCACCTAATATATTCCTGGAACGGCTGTTCAAGCCATCTGTAGTATGGGAAGGGGAGTCCGGCAATATTAGCACGGATCCGAATACACCCCCAGATTCTGAACCATCAGACATAGTCGGAGGTTCTACCCCCGAAATAACGTCCTCGGCCCACGAGATCATGGCTGTAATCGCCCCGTGGACCGAGCCCTTCTTGGCCTACCTAAATAGGCAGGAGCTCCCCGAAGACCAAAATGAAGCACGCTACATTATCCGGCGTTCTAAAGCTTACAAAGTCTACGAAGGGGAACTCTACAAGAAAAGCGCTACCAGAGTACTTCAAAGATGCATCTCCGAAGAGGAAGGGCGGCAGCTCTTGGCTGAAATCCATGCCGACCTGGGCGGGCACCCCGCCGCGGCTCGGGCATTAGTCAGCAAGGCCTTCCATACAGGTTTCTATTGGCCGACGACCCGAGCAGACGCACAAGACCTTGTTCAACATTGCGTCGGTTGCCAGCTCTTTGCCAATCAGAGTCATATGCCCCCTATCGCTCTACAAACAATCCCCATAACTTGGCCCTTTGCGGTCTGGGGGCTGGATATGGTCGGACCTCTTAAAGGGGGAAGCCATAATAAAAAATATTTATCGGTCATGATGGACAAATTCACCAAATGGATAGAAGCTAAACTAGTCAAAACGGCTGAATCCGGACCAGTAATAGACTCCATATCCGGGGTCGTACACCAATACGGTGTCCCCCACAGCATCATCACTGATAATGGCTCGAATTTCACATCTGACGAAGTGAAAACTTGGTGCACAAAAATGGGCATCAAGCTCGATTACGCTTCCGTCTACCATCCCCAAACAAACGGCCAGGTAGAGCGGGCAAATGGTCTCATCATGAGCGGCATCAAACCCAGACTAGTGCGATCCTTGACAGAGTCGGATACGCACTGGGTGGAGGAGCTCGACTCCATACTCTGGGGGCTATGGACCACACCAAATCGCACCACCAGATATACACCATTTTTTATGGTATACGGTGCGGAAGCAGTATTACCCTGCGACATAATACATGATTCGCCATGCGTACGCATGTACGAAGAGAAGGAAGCCGAGTTAGATCGGCAGGATAATTTGGATGCCCTGGAGGAGGAGCGCGATGTCGCAAAAGCCCATTCCGCATTCTATCAGCAACAGGCTCGACGATATCAAAGCAGAGAAGTGCGGGCCAAAACTTACAATATTGGTGAGCTCGTTCTACGCCTACCGGAGAAGAAGAAGGAAAAACTCAAACCCAAGTGGGAGGGTCCCTTTGTCATTGACAAAGTTCTCACCGGAGGAGCATACCGCTTACGTAATGCATCCGACAACAGACTCGAGCCGAACCCATGGAACGCGGCCAGACTACGGAGATTCTACGCCTAGCGCCGAACACAGTGTTCGTCTCCTAACCCCTCCTTTTTAGTTACGCTCCATCCTTTTTTCCTTTCTTGACCTTTTACTCTCTTCACACAAAGTATTCAATACAGTGCGGATTTCCGGATCACCCCGGCCGCACTAAGTGTGTAAGCAATACCTGGGGGCTTCCTATACGGAAGCTAAAAATGATTACTCACATGGCTTTCTGCCCATCACATATGCATTATTTTTCCATATGTGCCTTTTCTTCACCATTATATGCATCGATATGACTTAAGATATTGCCAAGCTGGGTTGCCTGGCTCTTGTGTTTTTGCCCTACGTTCCCGTTAATTCGGCTAGGGCATATTGGGAGAACCTCTGCGATTGTTACTGCCGGTTCAGCCGGATGTGTACCTTAGACTGGGTGAAGCCGAAAGCTAGCTTCCTTAAGAGAATATTCGGTCGATGAACAAAATATGTGTTCGTAACATAAATCCCCAGAAGTCTTGTATCCTCCGCCATCGTTCGCAGTCCGGACATGTGCATCGTCGCATGCGTACCCAGGGAAAGGAACCCCTAACGGAACTATTCTCTCTGGAAGATGTTTCTTACTGTCCATATAATATAACATAACTAGTTGGGTATTGTCTGTTCAAGCACTTATGACCCCTATGCCTTGTTTCCACGCATACCCCGGTTTTGTATAACTGAGTGGGTATTCGGACACACCCCATACTATAGGGTCCGGGGGCTGAAGCGAAAAGGTCCGCCATGACAAATGATTTTAATCCGGCTAGGGGCTACTTAAGCCCATTAAATTACACAGTCACTTGGACTGATTACATTCCTCTTCTATACCGTCCAACATGCTATCTAGCTTACAATCCTATTGAGAGTACTTAGCGGCTAACGCTACCTGGGCATACACCAGACTTACGGGAATTTCTTGCCCATCGGGCCCCGCCGGTCCCACTTCGGCCATATGGTTCGGGTCCAGCTTGGTGTAGCGCGTCTTCACCATTGCCCAGGATTCTCTTGCTCCTTGCCGGCATGCTGATATCTTCCATAGACGGAAGCGTCGCCGGGCTCCTCGAAGCAGGTCCGCAAGTTCCTCCATGTCATTCGGCAGTAGGCTTGATGGCCACAAAGCCTGAGCAACATCCTGTGTCACTTGCCGAGCTCGCTCGTGTAGTTGCGAAAGTTCTTGCAGTAAATCATTTGTAGATGAGGGCATCTCCTCCTCAGGGTGACCCGTTAACATTCCTGCAAGCAAAATTCTTTCAATATACTTCCTCGCCGAACTATACAACAGTTCGTCTTGGCACTTACCATAAATGCCGCGTCGAAGCCTCTTGTTCTCCTTCACGGAGTCCGCCAGCTGAGCGCGGAGATCTTTTAACTCCACGTCCAGCTGAACTTTGGCATCTTGAAGATCATTCTTCTCCCACCTAACTCGCGTAAGAATGCGCTCGCCAGCCTCCAGCTGCTTTTTGAGATGCGATGCGTCCTCTCTTACACCCTCCGGATTCACCCCGGGATTGTCTGCAGAATTTTCTGTTAGACTTGTCACATCGACCATTTACTAACTGGTGCATCTTCGTGCAATTGTGACAATTGTTACCGACGAGGGCTTTTGGGGTTCCTCTAATTTGGCAATCGCGCCCTCGCTCGGCCTTGCATCCTCCAGCTCGAGACAATTGCTCGTTCTTCTCTACAAGGACCAGTGCATAAATTGATCCTTAAAACAGTTGTTTCAACCGTTTCAAGTCTCAGGGGCTACTGCTACACATGCTTATCAAATTTTCTTACCCGTATATCTTTGGTATACTGGTCCGTCGCTCGGGCAAGCCCGCCTTGAGCAGGTCGGATGTATCGTCTCGAATTGAAGGCATTAAATGCCTCTTGAAAAAGATGTTGTTCAATGCACGCCCGTCGGCGCCCGTGATTCATGGCGCTCTCTACTTCGGAATTTGTGGCTGAGAGCATATCCGCACTCTCTGTAGGAGAGCTATGTGGTGCTGGCCCGTGTCGCGTCCCCCCTGAAGCGGTTCGGAACTCGATCGGTGGAGCGTGATTGGTAGGTCGCGGATATAGTCCGGTTATTCTCTTCCCGCCGCACACAAAGGGCGCTGTCATATTTTAAATTCTACAATTACAGGACGGGTTATTGCTTTACCTCTGTAGCGGTGTGTCAACCCTCACCGCCTTCCTCTTGAGCCTGTCCGATCTGGACGCCCATGGTTGACGAGTCCCTAGGGGCTCGGCCCCTCGCTCCGGCCGTCGTTTCTGCAAATAGAACGACGCCTCAAAGGTAAATTATAACACCTGGGGGGAGTCCTCTTCGAAGGATAGGGTTTTCTAGTTCGGCTTACACACGAAGCAGGGAGCAGTCCAGGGTAGTCGGCCGTAATGGCCACTAGGGCGCCACCCCAGGTCGCCTGATAGAATACCCCGTTGACAAGCTCCACAGTGATATCCGGATCCACTTTGAGTCCCGGATCTAGGGCCCTTCCAGGGTCCTCTGGTTGCGGGGAGGGGCTGAAGATTCCTTCTATGGCCCTCCTTAGTTCCTGCCCAGAAGCATTGACACAAGTAATCTTAGCAGAAGAACGCTGGAGTAAGTAAAGCAGGGAAAAAGAATGGCAACTTACCCACGCTTGGGGGTTGTACATGGAGAATCCTCCCGCGTTTTTATGCGAAGGAATTCCCCCTCTTCCCCTTTGTACAAATCGGACAATATCCTTGCCAGAGCGGCAGCGGAGTCTGGACCCTTACGGCCGCAGCGGGTGGCGTCATCTTCCCCGTTGAAATGCCACATGGGCTTCCCCCGATATTGGAGCGGCTGCACTCCCCGTCTTATGCATATCGCCATAACCTCAACTATCGTCAGTCCGGATTTGGCCAGTAACTTTATCCTGTCCATCAGGAGGAGTATTTCCCTTGTGTCCTCTTCTTGAGGGCCCCGGGGGCGCCAGCTTAGGCGTGCCCTCGGCGCGGCGTTGCTGAACTTGCGGAGACTTGGCCGGACTGGATCCGGAAGGGGGACGTCGTTTATATAGAACCACACTGAAGGCCAGTTTTCTGGTACCTTCTCAGGAGTGCCGGACAGGTATCCACTCTCGGCAATGCGCCATACTTCGGCCCCGCCCACTTGACATAGGGACTCCCCCTAGGTGCGGGGGACGAGGCAGAACAACTTCCTCCATAATCCGAAGTGTGGTTCGCAGCCTAAAAACAGCTCGCAAAGGGCAACATACCCCGCTATGTGTAGAATAGAGGCAGGGATGAGATCGTGTAACTGGAGGCCGTAGAACTCCAGGAGCCCGCGAAGAAATGGGTGGATAGGAAATCCGACGCCCCTCAACAGATGCGGGATGAGGCATACGCGCTCCTCACGAGATGGATCAGAGATCCTCTCGCTTGTTCCCCTCTCATAAGTGGCTATTCCAGCCCGGACGGAGACCATGAACGCCGGTGGGAGAAACCCTTGGGTTTGTAACTTTATCAAACGGCTATGAGGAACTGAACACTCTCCCCAATCCCCCGACTTGGAATGAGAAGGGCAAGCAGAAGATCTGCGACGGCCGGCCATGTTGGAATGGCTTTTCGCGGAGTGCTCTGTTGGATGCCGGCTCTGGGAGGGAGAGTGAGGTTTGGATCTGAGAATCCCCGTCCCTTCAAATAGACGGTTAACCCGAAGGATCGAGGGTGGCAAATGAAAAAATGCCTCGACTCCTCGCATTCTCCCGACGCGTGGAGATGGTCATTACTGAGGCACCGAAGCCGAGGAGCACAACATTGATTGGAGGTCGGACACTATTCTCGTAACAGCTACTTTGAAGTATCCGAAGGAACCCGCCTTTCAATGCCGAAGACAATATGCTACCGGACTAAATCGTCATTGAAGCCTGGTTCAGGGCTCTTGAGGTGTCCTGGATTAGGGGGTATCCGGACAGCCGGACTGTATACGACGTCCGGACTATTGAAGCGTGAAGGTACAAGAGTCAAGACTTAGGCCCGTGTCCGGATAGGACTTTCCTTGGCGTGGAAGGCAAGCTTGGCGATCCAGATATTATATTTCCTTCCTTGTAACCGACTCCATGTAAACCCTAGCCCTCTCTGGTGTCTATATAAACCGGAGAGGTTGGTCCTTAGAAGGCCGATCACAATTACAATCATACCATCATAGGCTAGCACTTAGGGTTTAGCCTCTACGATCTCATGGTAGATCTACTCTTGTACTACCCATATAATCAGTATTAATCAAGCAGGAAGTAGGGTTTTATCTCCATCGAGTGGGCCCGAACCTGGATAAACATCTGTGTCCCTTGCTTCTTGTTACCATCAGCCTTGACGCACAGATCGGGACCCCCTACCCGAGATCCGCCGGTTTTGACACCGACACCCGCCGCTAGCCCCCATCTTCCCGCGCGCCCGCACAGCCAAGGCCTCGCCTCTATGTGTGAGCGTGCACAGCCAGGGGGTGGCTTGGGCCACTGCCAGCGGTCCCCACCTAGTTTAATTAGGGGGGCTAACCCCCCCATTAGCACTAACCCCCTTCTACATAGACAATGGCAAGTGGACCCCCCTAGTTAAAATAAACTCTTTAACTTAACCCTAGACTATGACATGTGGGCCCCGCTAACCCTATTGTCTAGTCAATGTTGACTGACCAACTACTGACTATGAATGCTGACTGGACCCCTGGGTCCCATCTATCATACACTCTGGCTAGCGTAGTATTTGTTTTATTTAGAATTTAAATAATTCTAGAAATTCAATAAAACTTTGAAAAATCATATAAATTAAAATGTAACTCGGATTAAAATAATTTACATATCAAAGTTGATCAGAAAAATATAAGGAATCCTGTTGTGCTATCCACATACCTGCCACACCCCTCTAACATAGCAAACATCGACATTTCCCCCTGGACCAATATACTGAAAAACACCTAGCTAGGAAAACATTTTCGGATGTTTTCCCTCTTCTTTTAAAATGCCTAGGGTTGCGTTAGAGCATTTCATCATCACACTTTGTCGTGCCATTGCGTCTGTATTGCATTGCTTGCTCTGTTATTTATTGTTTTCCCCCTCTTCCCTATTCTTTCGGTAGACTCGAGACCGCCGATGACGCTCAGTACGACTACATCGTCGACGACCCCTCCTCGGCAGAGCTTCTAGGCAAGCAAAACCCACTTGATCATTCCGATACCGCCTATTATTTCCCCCTACTACTTGCATTAGAGTAGGGTTACTGTTACTATCTTACCGTTTGGTCCTATATTGCTGTATATCATGTCCTTGATACAGTTGTTGATACCTTTACCTGTTATCCTATATGCTTAGTATAGGTTTGCTAGTATACCAACAGTGGACCAACATTCTTGTCCGTCTGCCATGCTATACTATCGAGCCATGATCCCTTCGGGCGGTGATCACTTATATATACTACATGCTACTATAATACTTATGAATTTGTTCGAATGTGGGGGCTGTAGGGATAGGTGGTTCCATCCAGGTAGTGGTGGGCCTGGGTTCCCGATGGCCCCCTGAGTGATTCTTTGTGGCGGAATGACAGGGCAGGTTGAGACACCTAGGAGAGAGGTGGGCCTGGTCCCTGGTCGGTGTCCGCAGTTATTTCTTAATAACATGCTTAACGAGATTGGGTATCTGATCTGAGTTTGTGGACGCCTAAGGGAACGGGGTACCCAGACTTGCTCGCTCGGCCTGCGGGCGTGGCTCAAGGGGTGGCCCATCACGGCCCATCTTCACCAAAGACAAGCTCAAGACCCTCGCGAGGGGCCAAGCCTCACGGGGCGGACGACAGGGAGCTTCCTCAGGCACGGCCTCGTCAGGCCGACTCGCGAGGAGGCGGAGAGATCAAGGCGGGGTACCTCACGAGGTGCCCATGACACAAGCCATGACGACCAAGGGTGCCAGGCGGGCGCCAGCCCGCGCAGTGTCCTCCTTTCCTCTTTGGTGCAAAGGGAGAAAGCGCAGGCGAGAGCATCAAGCAAAGGCATCCGTTTCGGTGCAACAAGACCAATACCGTCGCAACGGCAGGAAGGAAGTCATCGTGGAGCCCAAGCCAGCGTCACCACCAGAGCCTTTGACAGGCGAGGACCAACTATAGTCAGGATAAGTGTACTAGATGTTCCCCTTCAAAATGGCCAATTGTTGGCGCCCTTCCCGCTCAATATTTGGGAAGAGGCCCAGGGCCTTTGCCTATAAATAGGACTAGCCACCCACAGGAGGGAGGATCCAGCATCTTGAATCGGCAGAGAGAGAGAGAGCGACTGAACTCCCCCTAGCAGTTCATCGCACCAGCCAAGAACAGACCCTCGCGAGGCTGTTCTTCCTTGTATTGTTCATCATCAGCCCAAGAGGCAAACCACCACACCACACACTAGATTAGGGTGTTACACCACAATGGTGGCCTGAACCAGTATAAACCCTGTGTCTCTTGTGTTGTTCCTTTCATAGTTTAGATCCTAGCGAGGCGGCGAGGTGCAGGTAGGTAGAGGGCGAGATCTCCGCGCACCCAAAGTTTGAACCTAGAGGGTCTGCGGAACCCGAAATCCGACATTTGGCGCGCCCGTAGGGGGTGCGCCGGAATTCACCTTCCGCCGCCCTGTTCTTCGCCGACCATCGCATCCATGTCAGACGCTCGTCGGGCCCGCGCCGAGTGCTGAGCCGCTCTCGCTTCCCGCGTCGCCCAGACGGCCCCCGTCGGTGGCCGCCCCCGCTGTTCCCCGTCGCCTGCCGTCAACACCGCCACCGGCCCGACGGGGAATGGGCAGCAAGCATCGTCCCAACATCCGTCCGTGAGGTGAGACGGCCGTACTGCTACTCCCTCACTCGCCCCCGCTGGTTCTTTGTCCCGCGCGCTCCGCGCGCCCATGGAGGCTCGAGCTGCGTTCATCGCAGCAAACGAGCTCCTGCGCTACCGCCCAGTCGACGACGTCTATGAAGAGTGGCTCGACCACGTCGCCGAGCTCATCTGCGCCGCAGGGGGCTCCCCCGCGCCGTCCTTCTCGCTGCATCACGCCCGCCCTGCAGCGGCGATGAAGCTCAGGGCGCCAGCCGCCTCCTCAAGAAGGCGCCACAGCCTACAGCGCATGGCCCCGGGTGGAACCCACTCCGTCCGCGCCCAACAAGCAGCAAGAGCAGAGCTGCCAAGAGGTCCCTCGCCCCAAGAAGCTGCCCGAGTGCTCCTCGCCCGGCTCGTCATGACCACGCTCCTGCTCCAGCACGCCAAGACCACGCCCCTGCTCCCAGCTGCAGCGCATGGGGACCCGCAAGACCAGGCTCTTCGTCACCAAAGGCCTCCCGTGGCCAGAGCAGGTTGCCGCGCCTTCACCACCGAGCTGCGTAGCGTCGCGTGGCCCGGCAAGTTCAAGCCAGACCTGCCTCCTCGCTACGACGGCACGACCGACCCTGCGGAGTTCCTCCAGCTCTACGAGTTGGGCATCGAAGCCGCCAACGGGGACGAGAAAGTCATGGCGAACTGGTTTCCCATGGCACTCAAGGACGGAGCCCGCACTGCTCTGAACACGGCTCTGCACGATCTCCTCCCGGGGCGAGATGCACACCCGCTTCATCGCCAACTTCCAAGGTACTCGCGACTGGCCTCCTGCCGTGAGCGACATGCGCCGCATCAAGCAGCAGCTAGGGGAGACCCTGCAGAAGTACATCCAGCGCTTCAACAGCGCACGCCTCAAGATTCCCAAGGTGACCGAGGAGGCCATCATCTCCGCCTTCTCCGACGGTGTGCATGACGTCAAGATGAAGGAGGAGCTGGCGATGCATGAAGATCTGTGCACTTCCTTGGAGTTGTTCAACTTGGCGACCAAGTGCGCCAGGGCTGAGGAAGGACGCCTTTCCCTCCTCGAGCTGCCAGCCGTAGACCCAGAAGAGAAGAAATCCAAGGCCAAGGACGTGAAGCGCAAGGGGGCTGCCGTGCTCGTGGCAGAACCAGACACCAAGCGGGGCAGAGATCAGCCCGAGTCTTCCAAGGGCAGCCGGTACTGTGTGTACCACGACCTCCACACCCACAACACCAACGAATGTCAAGAGCTCCGAGCCGTGCGAGAAAGGAGGATCGGCCGACGCCCCGACCGCAACGATCGAGGCTACGGCCGAGGAGGAGGAAGGAACACAGGACGCTGGGAAGACCGTGGCCCTCGCCAAGGGTGGCGCGACCGACCTCGCGAGGATCGCTGGCAGGATCAACCTCGCGAGGGAGACTGGAGGGATCAGCCTCGCTAGGATCGTCCGCAAGGAAACACAGGCCTCCCTCCTCTGCCGCCGCAGCCAAGGAGAAACGAGGACCATCATCAGGACGAGGGGGCTGGGGGCTTCCAGGAGCCGCGCGTGATAGCTTGCATCCTGGGCGGAGCTCAAGCCCCAGCCTCCCAACGCATCTTCAAGCAGTTCGCCCGCGAAGTGAATGCAGTCCTCCCCAAGCTCGAAGCCACACGCCCTCTCAGGTGGTCAGCGTGCGCCATCACGTTCAGCTCAGCAGATCAGCTCAAGTCCGCGGCCACAGCCGGAGTCCTCCCGATGCTTTGTTCCCCAATCATCAGCAACGTGCAAGTTACCAGGACCCTCATCGACGGCGGAGCAGGGCTCAATGTCCTGTACGTAGAGACATCCAACAATCTCCAAGTGCCTTACAATCAGCTTCAGCCAACCAAGCCTTTCTCCGGAGTCACCGATGGCTCCACGGTTCTGATTGGGCAGGTTTGCCTCCCTGTCACCTTCGGGGTGCGCGACAACTACCGCACCGAGCTCATCAACTTTGATGTCGCCCACATTCACCTGCCATACAATGCCATCCTCGGGTACCCAGCTCTGGCAAGTTCATGGCCGTGATTCATCACGGCTACAACGTCCTCAAGATGCCAGGAAGCGGCGGAGTCATCACGGTGCCTTGTGAAGAGAGAGACGCAGTGTGCTCCCTGGAGTGAGCCTTTCAAGCCACATCACTTGAAGACCCAGATCGCAGGAGCGTGAGGCTTCCCGAGACCGCTCTCAAGAAGAAGAAGACATCGCCAGGCCCGACCCCTCGGGAGGCAGGCCCCTCAGGGTCCGCACCTGTTCAGGGGGCACCTCCTTCTGTCGCATAGGAAGGCGCGCCCGGTGCTCTCCTCAAGCAAGGCTCGGGGGCTCTCTCCTGGAGGGCCACCGACCTTGCTAAGGTCACGAGGGAGGCGCTTGGGCACTACGTGTAGGCGTGTTTCAAAGCACGTTTCCCTCAGGAAGGAGCAAGGCAAGGAGGCCAAACCTCGGAGTTCGTCGGTCCGATCACGCAGGAGTTGCAGGAGTCAAGAGTCATGAGTGGCAGCCGCCGCACTCCGGCCAGCTCCCCATCCAGGCGAGGATGGTGGGATGCGCGTCTGCATCGACGTACCAGGGCTCAACCGAGCCGCCTCTCAGGAGCGCTTCTGGCCCTCACGCGTGGGGTGCTGCGAGGGTCCACCCCATAGCTACATTCGCATGCCCTACGGCCTGCCGAACGCGTCCGCCACGTACCAGCGCCTCATGAGGAGCATCCTGGAGGCTCAAGAGGCCAGGCGTTCCGCAGTCCTAGCGGAGATGGAGGTGGTCCACGAGGAGCCACCAGCGCCTCCGGAGCCTCCCGAGGCTCCTGGGCTTGGGGGCTCGTGAAGATCGGCTTCCGCAGCCCACGACATCCGCTACTTCAACATCCCTTCATCTTCAACGTCATCAGGTGACATCCTTCAAGTTTCATTTCCTCTGGAGCGCCCCTGTGGCTGCATTATTCCTGTGCCGTGGGTTCGTCCCTGTGGCGTGTATCCCCTTTACTTCATGTTCCTAGCTTACTTTGTTGGGGGGGCCCCTCGGGCTGCATCATCCCCAAGTCGCTCGGGCCAGACCCAGCGGCATGTACCCCTCTTGCGTTTATTTCGGGTCATGCGTTTGACCCATCATGATTGTTATTTGACGCATGTCCACGGCACCCCTTGTTCCTTCATGTCGGCCGCTTGCACGTTAAAGGGGGGGGGGTACCGAGCATCGCGACTGTGGCTCCCATCGCTCTCCAGCCCTCATCCTCCAGCCTTGTCCACGGCATCACGACCGCATACCAGCGACGGCCGAGACCCGCCGAGGGTCGGACCCGAGGACGTGAGCGCCGCATCTAACCAAATTTGCAGGAACACATCACAAGTTAAGGCTCAGTGCAGCGAATCGCTTTGGTAGGGCCCCGTGAGTCCTGCTACTGGCTCACGGGTGCCCAGACACACCTCGTCAGCCCTACCGTGCTAGCCACATGTCGGGCGGAGCTGTAGACACGCCCGGGGCTCCTCCCGAGGGGAGCCCCTCCCACGCACTGGAAGCACCATGCTCGTGACCGGCTGACGACACTGCCGAGGAGCGCCTATGCCCAAACACATACGGAAGCGCTATGCTCCACGCTGGTGATAAACAACTGAGGGTGGCCCCCGGCCGCATCAACCTCAGGGAGCCCGGAGCTCAATGTCTGGCCTCGTCGCAATGCCTCCTCTCGGGAGTGCCGCGAGGGGGCTGCACGGGCTACGCCTGGTCACGCCTTGACGCGACGCCACCCAGCCAGCCCCTCGGGCCTGGTTCGTCGTGACGCCCTCCCCGAGCGGAGCCAAGGTACGAAGGTCGTTTGAGCGCCAAGGGGACTCTGAGCATCGCGACTTAGGAGCCTAACTGGTCACGTAGCCCCTCACCCTTAGTTCCAAAAAGGCTAACGGCGGTTGAGGTATGCGCGGGCCGGGCTCTGCAGACGAGAATGGTAGATTCACCCACATCTCACTTCCCTACTTGTTGTTCAATGCGCTAAGTGGGACTCCTGAGCATCGCGACTCAGAGCCTAACTTGTCACGTAGCCCTCACTCCTTGGTCCCGCCCCGGTTTCGGCCGGGGCTAACGGGCTCCGAGGTATGCTGGGCTGGGCTCTGCAGCGAGAACATAAGCAAGTAGGAAGGAAAAGCGCAAATCTCAAGGAATTTAAAAGCAAACATTACAGTCCATAACTGTTATCACAACACCAAACGCAAGTTTAAACGCCTCCCCGAGGCATGATGCATGTTGCAGGAGTTGAAAGCAGAACAGGAGCCGCAACGGAGTCACTTGTCGACGACGGAGATGCGCCGAGCGGGTTCGCCTCGTGAAGCTCAGACCGCAGCGCCGCTTCGCTTGGTGCTCAAGGCCCGGAACTGACAGCAGAGCCTCCGCTCGACCCTTCACGGCCTCAGCAGCGGCAGCGGCAAGCTCGCCGCTCGCTGGCTCCAGCAGGCTGTCGAGGTCGACATTGGGATCGCGAAGGTAGACGTGGGTAAGGACCCGCGTTAGCACTGTAGAAGACAGGTCAACGCGCCTCGGCCTCAGCCGTAGGGCCAAGGCCAAGGGTGACATCTTCAAGAGCGCGGATCAGGAAGGGAAGCAGCTTGGCGGGGCCGTCCTCGGAGCCGGCCAGCGGGCTTTCCAGGCCGCTGTCATAAAGCGACCTCAGCAAGGTGCGAGCCTTCACCTCCATCTCCGTGAAGGCCTTGCGGTCCTCAGCGAGGACCCGCGCCTTGCCGTCCAGCTTGACCTTCTTCGCCTCCGACTCCTGCTCCAGCGCACCCAGGCGGTCACGGCGCTTGTTAAGCTTGGCGTCCCGATCCTTGACGGCCGCCTCGCGAGCCTTTATGTCTGCCTCCTTCTCTTGGCGACTGCGGGCCTCCTTGGCAAGACGTCGCGCAAGCCCTGCAGCTCGCTCTCCAGCGCCTTGCAGCGGCCCCGGACATCGGCTACCTCTCCCAAGGCGGCGTCGCGGGCAGCCTTCGCCCCAAGGACGGCCTGCTTCTCCTCGTCGCAAGCCGTCGAGGCCTGAACCAGCGCCGCTCGAATCGAAGCGTCAGAGCGAATCCAGCCAGAGGCCAGCTCCAAGCGCCCGGCCACCAAGCGGGGGTCGGCGCCCAGAAGATCTTGCCGCAGCCGGTCCAATTCAGCAGCAGCACGATCCAGGACAGTGGGAGGAGTCGGAGAGACAGCAGTTGGTGGAGTAGGAGGAGAGGACGGCAGCGTAACCACAATATCCTGAGGCGGGACCTGCTGCGCCCCAACAGCTGCGGCGGTGGCCTCAGGCAAGGACACCTCAGGAGTCGCTTGGGCCATGGGGGCTGAGCTCGCCCCGGCAAGCTCCGCTAGGCCTCGCGAGGATGACCGGGCAGGAGAGGCCCGTGTCTCGTCGTCGCCTTCTTTTGCGGGCGAAGGCACTGCCCCAGACGGAGCCTCAGGAGCTCCCTTCAGCTTCTTCGCCGCAGGCGCCAGCCTAGCCAAGAGATACATATATCAAGCCTCAGCGACAAAGCAAGGAATAAAAACAAGAATCAAGCACTTATTGGTCATCGCCATGAAGCTCGAGCAACCTCCGCCATACTTGAAGCCCGAGAGCCGGCTGCAGGATCAGCCTCAAGAGGCCCAGGAGCAGGAGGCACGTCTGCGGATCGCCGCGGAGCCGGGGCAGACCCGCGGGGCACCAGCCCAGTCCTGTCCCTTCTTCGATCGGGGCAAGCTCACCGCCTGCTCGATGCCATCTCGTCGCCGCCGGCGAGAGGCGGAGAGCGCGGGGCCTGTGCCGGGGGAGGGGCGCTCTCGACTCCCAGTCGGTCGCCTCGGAGTCAGGCCCCGCTTCCCGCTCCTCTTCTTCCTCCTCTTCGTTGGAGTCGCCGGAGGACACGTTCACCGTCGCCAGGGCCGTCGGGTCCTCGGGAACCTCTGTGGGCACGGGCCCGTCCTCATTGAAGACGGGCATGGATTCCACCGCCTGCTCCCAATCATCTCGAAGGAACAGGGGCACAGGAGCATCCTCCAGCCTCGCCACGTCTCCCTCGACCAAAGCTTTGGGGACCGCGGCCAGATCTTCGTCGGCCAAGACTGCGGGGCTCGGGCGGGGCCTCCACAGCGGAAGCGAGTACTGACGAAGCGGGGCCACCTGATGCTCCAGGAACCCCCTCAGGAGCGACGCGCCAATCAGCTTCGCCGTCGCCATGTTGCTCGGCCACAGATCCGCGTCCATCTTCTCCAGCACCGGCTTCGCGCGGGGATCCACGAGTTCCGCGCGAGACCAATCGTCGGAGGTCGTGGGGTGCTCCGTGGGCAGAATCAGCCGAGGGTGGATGCGCCCAGCATCAACCATGACCCACTTGCTCCTGAAGCCCTCAATCCTCTTCCCGGGCTTCGAGATGGCGTTGGAGCTGCCATACACGACAAAGCTCGTGCATGCGGAGATGGGACCGCGAGAGGTCCGGAGGTAGAAGTAGTGGCGCAGCAAGGCCACTGAGGGCTACATCCCGACGTGAGCCTCACAATAGTAGGCGAAGATCGCCAGAAGAAGAACAGAGTTGGGGTGGAGGTGCAGAGCTTGCAGTTTGTAGTGGCGGAGGACAGAGAAGAAGAACTCAGAAAAGGGAGGCACCAGACCAGCAGCAATGGCGCTCACGAAGAGCGGATAGAAGGTGCTTACTTGGCCCTCGGCAAGGGCGGAGCCAGCCTTGAACACCTCTGCCCCGTCGATGCCTTGTGCCGCCACCATCCGACGCACCCGGGCAAGGCCCTTCTCCGACACATTCGGTGAGTCCAAGGCGGCTGAGTACCAAGCTCCGGCCGGGGTCTGGCGAGGCACCATGTCTTGCTAGGGCACGCGGTCGAAGTAGATCTGGAGATTTCAGAGGTATGAAGGAAAGGCGCAAGAAAGGGGATCTGGGCAATGACCGGAGGAAGCGAGGGAAGCAAAGCCTAGACAGATGCCGCTCTTTTGTCGATTCACGCAGTTGCTAAGGCACCCACGTCCAACCAACCGCCACGTGGCGCCTAAGGTCAGAGCTGTTAGGGCTCAAGGGCGCTTCGCAGACTTGCCCTTCGCTTCTCGCTGGCCAAGTCCAGCGCGCTTTGGGGCCGGGGGCTACTGTCGGCGTTACGGGAACGGGGGTACCTGACTTGCTCGCCTGCGGCCTGCGGGCGTGGCTCAAGGGGTGGCCCATCACGCCCATCTTCACTAGCACAAGCTCAAGACCCTCGCGAGGGGCCAAGCCTTCATGGGCGGACGACGTGGAGCTTCCTCGTGCACGGCCTCGTCGCCGGCTCATGAGGAGGCGGAGAGATCAAGGCGGGTACCTCACGAGGTGCCCATGACACAAGCCATGATTTACCAAGGGCGCCAAGGGGGCGCCAACCCGCAGCAAAGGTCCTCCTTTCCTCTTTGGTGCAAAGGGAGCAAGCGCAGGCGAGAGCATCAAGCAAAGGCATCTGTTTCGATGCAACAAGACTAAGACCGTCGCAACAGCAGGAAGGAAGTCATCGTGGAGCCCAAGCCAGCGTCACCACCAGAGCCTTTGACAGGTGAGGACCAACTTTAGTCAGGATAAGTGTACTAGATGTTCCCCTTCAAGATGGCCAATTGTTGGCGCCCTTCCCGCTCAATATTTGGGAAGAGGCCCAGGGCCTTTGCCTATAAATAGGACTAGCCACCCACAGGAGGGAGGATCCAGCATCTTGAATCGGCAGAGAGAGAGCGACTGAACTCCCCCTAGCAGTTCATCGCACCAGCCAAGAACAGACCCTCGCGAGGCTGTTCTTCCTTGTATTGTTCATCATCAGCCCAAGAGGCAAACCACCACACCACACACTGGATTAGGGTGTTACACCACAATGGTGGCCCGAACCAGTATAAACCCTGTGTCTCTTGTGTTGTTCCTTTCATAGTTTAGATCCTAGCGAGGCGGCGAGGTGCAGGTAGGTAGAGGGCGAGATCTCCGCGCGCACCCCAGTGTTCGAACCTAGAGGGTCTGCCGGAACCCGAAATCTGACAGAGTTGGTCGTTGGCCTTTTCGCACTAACCGCCACACGGGATGAGTTATGGGCACTCGGCGTCATATGATTTCTCCCGAAAGCTTTTCCGATGTCACAGTTTAGAGATGCGGGCTGAGTGTTGGGGTGGACCGCGTAAGCACCTGCTTTGTCTAAAGAGGTAGCCAGGTTTGGTCCCCGGCCAGTCACGCAACATGCAGGAGTGCAAAGGGCAATGGGCCCAAGACCCCTGAGCACTTAGGAAGTAGATCGGCATGATGACCTCTCTAGAGAGCTTAGGTAGGACTACGACGTACTGATCTTCCGAGGTCGGGCATTACCCATGAAAGTGTGTCCGGCCAAAGGTGATTGAGCGTATCGGGTAATGTGGTGCACCCCTGCAGGGAAGTAGTCTATTCAAATAGTCGTGTCCACGGTAACAGGACGACTTGGAGTTGTATTGCGACCTCTTACAACTAAAACCGGATACTTGATAAAATACACCCAGATAAGTGACAGATACAACCCGGTGATTGCTCTCTCACAGGGAGACGAGGAGAGGATCTCCGGGTAGGATTATTGGTATACGTTGACACATTTTCTATGCCAGCTACTCTCTTCTACTGCTTCAAGATGGTGGCTGCTGAAAGACGTAGTATGCGATACGATTAGCTTCTCCCTCCCTTATTCTGGCATTCTGCAGTTTAGTCCACAAATACTACCCCCTTTATTGATACTGATGCATATGTACTGTAGATCTGATGTAAGCCTTGCGAGTACTTTGGATGAGTACTCACGGTTGCTTTGCTACCTCTTTTCTTTCGACCCGGATATTTGCAAAAGACGATGATGGAGTTCTTCCCAGTGGAGCGTACTACGTGGAGACCGATGACCAGGAGTAGTCCGGAGGTCCCAGGCAGGAGACCTCGCCTTTCGATCTAGTGGCGTTGTTTTGCTCAACCTTCTTAAGGCAAACTTGTCTAACTATGTCTGTACTCAGATAACATTTTCTTGATGAGTTATGTATTCGGGTCATCGTGGCCCATGGCTTGTAATATAAATACTTATGTTTATCCTTTATGTCATAGAATTGTGTTGTGACATCTCTTCCGTGAGTCTCTGATCTTGATCGTGCATGTTTGCGTGTATGATTGGTGCACGATTGAATCGGTGGCGTCACACGTCGCTACATTCCTTCCCACCTCCCCTCATCTTTGCTCCAGGGAAATCCTCGCTTCCCTCGTGGGACATGCAATGGCAAAAATTTCCTCATCGTTGACCTTCTTGGAGGCATTGTCTTTTAACTGACTCGATCGATGGGGCAAGCGGTAGCTTGTTCGGCGTTGCTTTGGAGTGAGATCTATGGACGGTGGCTTGATGTAGAGGGCATGGATGTGCAACGACGGCAATGAATTTTTAGCTGGGTTGATAGTCTCTGGTTGTGAGATGTCGATGGCCATGATCTCATATGCAAGTGTGCAGGCAACAACGTCTTCCTGTTGTTTCATGGTATGGCGGTGGTCTTGCACACCAGGTGATGGCCGAGATGGGACCTGGAATCTTGGATCTTCAGATCGGGCGGAAACAACAAGTTCTTTTGCTGCATGATTCTGCCGCCAAGGACGAGAACAACGAAGCATGAGGATGGCGTGAGACTGTTGGAGCGTCCTGATTTCGGATTTGATGGTGTGGGTGACCATCATCCAATGATCTCTATTGCAAAATGCGATGACGACCTTCATTGCTCGGAGTTGTTGGTGGTGGCCGGCTCTTGTCGTGGCTTGACTGTCTCTTGTGCGAGCACGTGCTTTAGTTGTGTGACACCTCACGTCATGATCATGATATTGGATCACGAAAAGTGGTGGCGACACCATTGCTAATGTCAAGAGATGATTGTTGCGGATATGATTGTTGATGTAGATTGTTGAACACTAATTTGATCGCTTCGTAGTTTTTTTCTTTTTCTTTTTACTCCACTGAGGCATAGCTTCAATCATGTTTAACTTTGCTAGTTGCCGGTGTGATTTTCGTGTGTATAAGTTTGGTGTTTGTTGTGTGCATCCTAACTATGCAGAGATCGGGTATGAGCTCATTGTGTTCGCATCCATTTGATGCTCCATCTTGAGCTAATAAAACCACCCTTTGTCCGAAAAAAGGTGACATTATGCACATTCTGGGATCAACCAAGAAATTTGCAACAAAGCTAGAGTATTTTACAAAAAACTACTCCCTCCTATCCAAATTAATTCACGCTCCTTTAGTTGTTAATTGACGCTCCTTTAGGTTGTACTAAAGAAGCGTCAATTAATTCGGGTAAGAGGGAGTACCACATTCCAGGTTTCAGTCCCATAGAACTACCATTTTCAAAACGTCAACAAAAAACTATCAGATGAAGCTATTGGCAAAACAAAACTACCACTTGACTTGTGTTTGATGACTGTTTTGGCGATTTTAAACACGTTTATGATAGACGGGACCCACTTGTCAGGGCTGATGTGGCGGCAAAGTCAATTCCATTTATTTTGTTTGTTATATTTATCGTTATTACAGGTAAATGAGGTCCAAACTATGGAATTGACCTGATATGCGTAAGAGTAGGAAGGCAAGCAGGCCGTTCCAAGTTAACAAGTTGACCTGACGTGATATATGTGCACTCTTCCGTGCTCTTTGTCTTTTGCCTCAGCTCTAATCTAGAGCTTAGCCTAAAACCTGTCGATGTTCATATTTTAACTCTTAGCATCATGGAATTAATTATGAAGCAAGAGGTTTAACTTTTATGGTAGGGGCAGGCAAACGTGGCCATCCGTGTCAACGGAACGGCGAGCCTTCGTGCTATTGCTAGCTACTTAGCTTGCCTGGCCTTTTCCATTAGCTCACCGCCCATCTGAACTTCTTGACTACATTGGAAACCTGGGGATTCACATTTTTGGAGTGGTGTCATGAAGGCGAAGGAATTCTTCTTTCAATTTGGGACCTTCTCGGTTAGGGACGGTTCCCGTGTTCGCTTCGGGAAGATACCGGCTAGGAACAACTCACTAATGGTGCAATATCCGAGCTTGTACCGGATTGTTAGACATAAATTAAATCACGATCAAACAAGTCTTAGGACAAGAAAACCCGATATTTCTTTTCAGAGGGATCTTTTGGGCACTCGCCGACAGCATGGAATGAATTACTCACTCGCTTGGAGGACATTCAATTGTCGATGAGCTGACACTTTTCGATGGAACTTGCATCGAATGGCAAATTTTCGGTCAAATCCATGTATGATGCAATGGTCCATTGTGATGTTCCATTGATAATAGAAAATTGTGGAAGCTAAAAATCCTCTAAGAGTGAAGATATTCCTTTGGTTTCTAAACAAAGGAGTCATTCTAACTAGAGATAATCTCACACAGCATTTAAACTGGCACGGGTCCAAGACATGTGTCTTTTGCCAACATGACGAGACTATCAAACACTTATTTTTTGAGTGCAAGTTCGCTCGGGCAGTTTGGGCCATGGTCCAAGTAGCTTCCAATTTATACCCACCACGTAGTGCACGAAATATGTTCGGCAACTGGTTGCGGGGTATTGATAAACAATTTTCTGCACATATTCTTGCGGGAGCGGCGGCCTTATGCTGGGCAATGTGGCTTACCAGGAATGATGTGGTTTTTAACAATAAATGTGTCTCATCTCCTATGCAGGTTATCCATGTTTGTACACGATGGCTCAGACGTGGTCTATCCTGCGAAGCCGGAGGACATGGACCTTTTACGATGGCGCTTACACGGCTGGAGCGCACGGCCGTGGAGGTTTTCTACCCACATGGATGGCGGTGTGATTTACGGATAGGATCTACCTTTTCTTAGGATGGACACGCTTTTATTGCTTGGCATTGTATCAATTATTTTAGTTTTAGGGTGCTCTGAATTTTTGGCTGTGTGCATCTAGCTATGCAGAGGCCGGGCTTTCTTTCAATACGATTGTATCACCTCGATATATCTATTCAATGAAAAGTCCTTTATCGAAAAATCTGAACTTCTTGAGGAAGCCAAAAAGGGGAGGAGGAAAGCGAAGCCAAAAAGGGGAGGAGGAGAGCGATGGCGATGGCGTCTGAAGAAGAGGCCGTCGAAGCAATATCGCGGGTGAGTCTTAACAAGAGCTCGCGGGAGAGATGCTGCCTCGTATCTCCGGCCATGTTCAACTCCATGAAGCACATATCTCCGGCCGCATTCGTATTTTCCAAAAAAGATTGGGACTCAAAATTTGTTAGTGTTTTAAAAAAAATGTTAGAAAAATTGTTCAAAATTATGTTTGCTTTTTTAAAAAAAGTTCATGTTTTGACTTTCTGGACAATTTTGAAAGACACAAATATTTGTTTGAAATATCTGTAATCTCTTTTCTAAAATGTGAATATTTGTATTTTATGAAAAAAATTTGGAAAACCCAAAAAATGTGGAAAAATAATAAAAGCATTAGCAGTTTTTAAATAATAAACAAAAAGGAAAAAGGTAACAAAACGAACAGAAGAAAATAGTGGGAAAAATACTGGTTCGACAATGGGCAGCCCAGCAAAACCGAGGGCTTCCGCGAATGGTACCCTATACTGCTAGGAGAAGGGGAGCAGTATATATCTAATCCCACCGTTGATTTCTCGAGGGTAGTTTAGACACTAATTTTCATATTAAAACTCCGCCGCCGCCTAGCAATCTCACCTCACACCGCGGCCCCAAGCAGCCACGCTTCACCTCAATCCCAACGTGCCGTTCCCACACGCCCAGCCGGCCGTCCAACTCCCCTCGGCCCCTCTTGCCGCTGCCACTGTGTTAGTTGGCTCCGTCCAATCGCCATGCTCCTCTAGTAAACCTTGCAGGCTCGCACATCGCTGACCTTGCGGCAAGCCTCGAACATCCGCTGCCTTCTTATGGATTAGAAATTCAGTTATCCATGATTGGATATATCCGTATATGTGGTATGATTTCATCGTAGAAACTTGGTGGTGTTAAAAATTTCTTGCAGGTGCTACTGCTAACTGCCGCCGCTCCTTGGAAATAACCGAGCATCACTGTGGTTGCCAACAGACTGAACTAATATACTTTACAACTTAAAACCTGAATTTGCGTTGGACATGGACAACTATACGAAGGTGAATACTAAACTATCCGTGAGCACCTGTCGCCTATGTATTGCTGCTTGGGAGCTGTGGCGGGGAATGATGTATTTCTGTATGGCATGGCCTTCTTTTCGACGGCGGCGAGATCGTCAGTTGCGTCTGCTGTTTTTGCCACCACCGTCATGAGTCAGGCCACGATGAGCAATCTAAGCCAGCGCCTCACATACGGCCTGGCGACGAAGAGGAGGACGGATAGGAGACGTCAGGTGAGACCTGCTCCAAGCCACCGAGCACGGGCTGATCGATGAAGGGACGGGACATGGGCCCGCAGAGATGCATGCGGGCGACGGCGGAACAGAATGAGAGAGAGAACAAGTGGGTCGCACCAATCCATCTGACGAGTTAAAAATATCTTCCCAAATTGCCCTCAAATCTTGTATACTACTCGCGTTAAACAAGCAGTGCACGCTGTGCTGCTAACCCGATCCAAGCAGTATACATGTCTTTGAGGTGTTGTATCATCAGGAATGAACGGTCAATATTCATTTCAGGATACCATAAAAGAGCTCCAGAAGAGAGCATGGGCTAGACAAGTCACAGCCCATTCGGCGGCCGTAGCTCCGCCACTGACTTGAACCCTGATGGGTTGGGGATACCAATGTCCTCCTAAGCATACAATAACAGGTTGATTCATAATTTTTCATATAAGTCTTCTAGAAATTCCAATAAGTGACTACATACGGAGCAAAATAAGTAAATCTACACTCTAAAATATGTCTACATACATCCGTATGTTGCAGTCCATTTCAAATGTCCGAAAAGACTTATAGGAGTATTTAGGAATGGAGGGAGTATATGGTAGTACATATTTGAAGGTTTGAAATGGGCTGCATATATACTAGGTAACCTTGTTAGAATAAGTTGTAAAGAGATAGGAGTAGTTTAAACTTGTAATATTCTCTTATCTCTTCTTCTGTTATTCCTCTCTGTAACCAACCGGGCATCGATCTATCTCTTCTCTCGATCGATCCCTTCCTTGTAAGCCACGGCATACCTTCTATATAATACAATGCGGCCCGAGCAAAGGGTTTAACGCTTCCTCCAATATTTCACATGGTAACAGAGCCTCTTCCTTGATAGATCAGGAAAGATCGCATCTAGCTACCTCTTCGACCGAGCGAGATGTCCACCACCTCCGCCGCCATGACGGCCAGCATCGTTGGTGCGCTCACCACCTCATCATCCTCCGCCTTTGCCTCCACCTCCACCTCCACCAACACCTCCCTCCTCGGATCGCCACCCCAAGAGAAGCTCACGAGGGGTAACTTCCTGCTTTGGAAGGCCATCGTGCTGCCCCAGATCAAGGGCGCACAGATGGAGCACCACCTCGACGCGCAGAGCCCGCCACCGCCGGCAACGCACACCATCACCAAGGAAGGCAAGGATGAACATGTCTTCAACCTCGCACGATCCCTCTGGTACGCGCAGCAGCAGCAGCTCCAAGGATTCTTGATGGGATCCCTATCCCGTGAAAAAAAATCCTGGCACAGGTCCGACGCTCTCGACGCCGGCCGAAGTATGGCATGCCATCCACGCCATGTTTGCTGCCCAAAGCCAAGCTCAAGCAATCAACACCCGCATCGAGCTCACGAATCTTCAAAAAGGTAACATGACAATGGCTGAGTATCTTGGAAAAAATAAAAAGCCTTACAGATGAAGTAGCCTGCACCGCCGCCGCGCTCTCCGATCCAGAGATCATGTCCAAGATCCTTGCCGGCCTCGACATGGACTACAACCCTGTGGTCTCGGCTCTTGCTGTGCGGGTGGAGCCCATCACGGTTCAGGAGCTGTATAGCCAACTCCTGAGCTTCGACGCTCGCCTTAGTCTCCTCCACGGCACCAACGTCCGACAGTCATCCGCCAACTCTGCCTCCCGTGGCTGTGGCCGTGGGCGCGGTCACCAGGGGCAACGAGGCGGCGGGCGCGGGCGCGGCAACAGCGACTACACCAACAACAACAGTAGCGGCGGTTACAACACCGGCGGCAGCAACGGCTACAACAACAACAGGGCAGGGGGTGGTGGCTTCCACGCCAACAACAGCCGCCGTCCCTCTTCCTCACGTGCTCGTCCCCGGTGTCAGCTTTGCAAGAAGGCGGGCCATGAAGTCATGGAGTGTTGGCAGAGGTACGATGAGAATTTTGTGCCTGACTCTCGCCATGTTGCTGCTGCCATGCGTGAACAAGGAGGAGAAGGAGTTTGGTACGTTGACTCTGGTGCAACGTACCATGTCACAAGTGAACTAGAACAGCTCGCTCTCCGTGAACAGATTCACACCGCAACCGGTGGAGGTATGGATATCCAGCACATTGGTCAAGCTTTTATTAGTTACCCTACACTTAAACGTGATCTAGTGTTAAAAGATGTACTTCATGTTCCTCAAGCCAACAAAAACCTTGCATCCATGTCTCGTTTAGCCAATGATAACAACATCTTCTTTGAAACTCACCCTCGTTACTTTTTTATAAAGGATCGGCAACGAGGGAACTCCTACATCACGGTAGATGCATTGGAGGTCTCTACCCCATCACATCTGGAGCACTTAGTCGCAAGCATCATCAAGTTTTCTCCGTCATCAAGCCCTCTTTGGCAAGGTGGCATCAAAGATTAGGACATCCGTCTTCGATCATTGTTAAACAAGTAGTCAATAAAGGCAATCTCTCGTTGTCACATAGTCATATTAGTGAGTCCGTTTGTGAGGCTTGTCAATGTGCCAAGAGTCACCAACTACCTTATCCCAAGTCGAATAGTGTATCTCATGCTCCTTTAGAGCTTATTTTCAGTGATGTATGGGGTCATGCAAGAGACTCCTTTGGCAGAAAGAAATACTATGTTAGTTTCATTGATGACTTTAGCGAGTTTACCTGGATCTATTTACTCAAACACAAATCTGAAGTTTTCTCTGTGTTTCAAGAGTTTCAAAAACTTGTTGAAAGACGCTTTGATAGAAAAATCTTGACAGTCCAAAGTGACTGGGGAGGGGAGTATGAAAAACTCAACTCTTTCTTCCGTAGCATAGGCATTGAACATCATGTGTCTTGTCCTCATGCTCACCAACAAAACGGCTCCGCTGAACGGAAACATCGCCACATTGTTGAAGTTGGTCTATCTCTCCTTGCCCATGCATCTATGCCTCTCAAGTACTGGGATGAAGCATTCATTACTGCAACATATCTCATAAATCGTCTCCCTAGTAAAGTTATTGGCAACATCACTCCATTGGAGCGGTTATATCACCCGATTACAACTCTCTCAAAAAATTTGGGTGTGCTTGCTATCCCAATCTCTGTCCTTACAATTGTCATAAACTTGAGCTTCGTTCTACTCAATGCGTCTTTATTGGCTATAGCAATCTTCATAAAGGATACAAATGTCTAGAAGTTGCAACTGGACGAATTTATATTTCTTGAGATGTCGTTTTTGATGAAACTCTCTTTCCGTTTGCTAAACTTCATCCAAACGCCGGAGCCCTTCTTCGTCTTCGAGATAACACTACTCCTAGATCACGGGGTGAATTAAATAAACCGACAATGTGCAAAATTCTGTTGACAACAGTGGTTCTGATGATGTTTGTGCATGACTGGGGCGTCATTTTATGTGTGCAGAACAGGACAAAGATGGTGCAGAAAACGAAGTTGATTCACCTGGTGGCAGCGGCGCGTGATCCGGTGCCGATCTGCGCATCAGCACTGTCCCTGTCGCTGCGTGATCCGATGCAGATTGGCATGCAACCAATCAGGTGCACGCCAGCGCGGGCCCGCCTCGTTCTGACGCGGCTATGGCCGACAGCCTGCACCTGGTGGAACCCGCCACTCCATGCGCCAGCCCACGCGTGGGCGAAACCGCGTCTCCACGCGGCGCCTCACGAGCCGGGAGCCCGCGGATCGAGCCAACCGCCGACAATGGGTGCTCATGGGTCTCAAGGCCGTAATCGCCCTCGATCACGGACGGGGCCCCTCTGCAGATTATGTGCGTGAATCTCCCTTGATCCGGAGCTGGGATCTTACGTGCGAGACTCCACAAAGATCTTTGCACCAGATCTTCTGCGCCTACAGCACCAGCGGCTCCTCGGCGACATACCCGCTCACAGTCAGGCATTACTAAAGCAAAAGAATACACTGATGGTACGGTCAGGTATGATAAAGTGAAACATGCTTTTCTTAGTAATATTGGTGAACCAACAAATTTGCATGATGCTCTTGCCCACAAAGATTGGAAAGAAGCTATGGATCATGAATATGATGCACTCATGAAAAATAAAACATGGCATTTAGTACCACCAAGGCAGGGTCACAATATCATTGATTGTAAATGGGTATACAAGATGTTGAGGATATAGCTACTGAGTGTAAACCGGCCAGGAGGGCCCGGTTCACCCTCGACTATGCTGAAGCCCATGAAGATCCAGAAGATGGCGTTTACTAACAAAGCTTAGAAGCTCGCAACCCAAAGGCGGATTAGGGCCCATAGTGGTAAACCGCCATGACTATGTAAACTTATAATATAAGTTAGGAAAGGAGAGACCGAGCCGGACACTTTGTATGAGTCGGCCTCGGGGCTCTGTAGACCGGCCGGGCATCAACCTGTGTATATAAAGGGACGACCCGACGGCGGTTCAGGAACAACAGACAACAACTCGAGACTCAGGCAAGCATATTTCGCTCCCTGGTCATCGAAACCCAATCAATCCCATCACAACTATACGTAGGCTTTTACCTTCATCGAAGGGGCCGAACTAGTATAAACTCCCGTGTCCCTTGTCCGGTTTAACCCCTTCAAGCTAACCCGTTGCGATGGATCCACGAATAAGTCCTTTCATGAGGACATCTGATGTGTTAATTCCACGACAGTTGGCGCCCACCGTGGGGCTATCGCATGATGGTGTCGAGTTCTTGAAGGGCTGCTCAAGGACTTAAGGGGTACGTGATCGGCCGGATGACCAAAAGTCGCCGCGCAAGCTCTACATCGACGACGGCGATGGGGCCCCGAGGCCGCTCGATCGAGTACGGTACCGGGTCCCTTCGGCGGAATTCATGTCTTCATCGGCAAGATCGGCGAACCGGGCCCTGAGCCGGACATCTGCACCGACCTCGTCGAGACGGCTCAGCGTGCAAGTCCAGCCCGGGTTAAGCCCGCCGTGAAGCGTGCGTTCGTAGGATGTGTCCATGTGATCGGATCTGAACCGGTGTCTGAAGGCGAGACAGCCGTATACTCCGATGGCGAGTCATCCACTGGCGAAACAGAGTCCTTGTACCAGATTCATAGCGGTGTGTTCGAAGGATATTCCGATGGCAACAGTATTCCGGACCTCCTTGAACCGCCAAGTCGGGTTACTGTTTACATGGCTGGAACACAGCCCACGTTGCAGTCTTCATCCACCGCAGCGACGAACACCGGATCAGCAGCCGCGGCAGGAGTCCCGGCGCGCCGTCCGGCGCAAGTCCTCTCCGGTTTGATGGACGCCTGGGCGACCTTGTTGACCGCAACAGTCACCCCGGAGACGCGGGATCAGCACAATGCGGACGTTATAAACCGAAGGACCAAATAGCACAAGCTAAGGAGGACCCGCAGCCGAGGATGCTAGGATGGTCAAGAACGGGCCGCTGGATGCTCAATCACAGCGGATACAGTACGTAATTACCAGCTCATGCCGGATCGGACCGCATCAGAGGATGTAATGCGAAGGAAGTACCGGTCATGTCTGTCGCCGGTTTACGAAGGGTTAAATCTCTTTCAGACGCCAGGCGCTGGGCCGAGCAATCCGGTAGCTGCAAACTGGACGGAGGCGCCTAGGACAGCTCCGGATCAACTACGGATAACAGAGCCACCCCGACGAACAGATAACCCGCAGCAATACGTGTCTACACCACCGGGTCACTTCTCGAGCCCTCTGGATAACATGATTGCCGCAGCTTCACGCCTGGCGGCCATTCCGATGGAAGGTGATTCAATAGCAGCAGTTGAAACGCGGCGGGCGAGAGATCTTCTCCAAACCGCCGTGGTGCAGCAGTAGGCTTATTCATATAGTCGGGATAGAATTCATTCAACCCCTCGTCCGAGCCCAAGTTATAGCAGGCGTATGGATGAACCGGAGGTGTCTAGCAGCGCCTTGCATCGCAATGCTCAAGATGTGGTGGATCATGGCAGGCACGAAGGATGCCGCTTTGGTCGTTATCAACCCGCCTGTTCAGCCAGCAGCGTCGGTTGACCGAGGCACCGGCTTGCCTTCGCCTCGGGAGTGCCGTGCCTTATTCCGGCTATCCGTAATGTGCGTTTGCCCAAAGATTTCAAGGGTCCATGCAAAGTGCCTAACTACACGGTGGATCAGCCACCTGAGGCGTGGGTTGAGAGTTATGAGATGGCAATGGAGATGCTAGATGTAGATGAAGCAGCTTGTGCAAAGTACTTCACGATGATGTTGGAGGGAACAACCCGTACTTGGTTGAAAAATCTGCCAGCTAATTCCATCGAGTCATGGGATCAGTTGAAGGCCCGGTTTATAGCCAATTTCAAAGACACGTGCAAGCAGCCCATGTCCATTGTGGATCTGGATGCTTGTGTTCAAGGAGAGAACGAGTCCACAACTCATTGGGTATGCCAGGTTTCAGAACTTTTACACTCGTCCGACCGGATTAACGCTGGTCAAGCGATTATCACACTAGAGCGCAATTGTCGGTTTAAGTCACTGAAGATGAAGTTGGGACGGCTCAAGCGCCACTGCAACGACATGGGAACCCTCATGGCAGCCTTGGTAAAGTATGCCGATTCTGATAATACCAAGGATCCCGATTCTAATAATGAGAAACCGGAGAAGGGAAAAAAGAATGGCGGTGCAAAGGGACAGCAGCACAACCAAGGAGGCCATGGGAATAATGGTAAGCGTAAAGAGGATTCAGATTTTGTGGCTAACGCTAATGTGCAGCGCCGAAAAGGTAAACCGCCCCAGCACAAGGCGGGCGATGAATCTGGCGCTTTGTTGAATCAGCCCCGTCCAAGCATCGGGACCAAGGAGGCTCCTCGCAACGCATCTCTGAAGGATTGTAACATTATGACGGAGTTCAAAACTCGATCTTTTCCGGTATGATCAGGGTCCGCTCAGCGATTCAGTCCAAGTTTCCATGGTGGCGGCGGTTCAAACTCTGGGTTTCAGAGTAATCATGGCAACCAGAACAACCAAGGTGGTAATAACCGCAGAATAATCAAGGGAATCAGCAGCAGTCGGGTTACCAGAGTCACCCAAAGCAGTTGAATGGTGGGCAGTATCATGTGTTCACCACTAGTCTGTGCAAGCGTGATCAGAAGCTTCACAAGAGGGCAGTCAATGTTGTTGAACCGCAGTTCCACGTTATCTCGCGGTGGTCGGAACAGCCTATTGTGTGGAGTAGGAGGACTATCCGCCCGGGTTGACAATCCGGTCAACTAGCTCGTGGTGACGCCTCGTGGGAGGTTATAAGTTCACCAAAGTACTCATGGATGGAGGAAGCAGTATCAATATTCTGTATTATGAGACATTCCGTCGCATGGGGTTGACAGATAAGAATCTTAAACCGTCCAACACTGTTTTTCATGGTTTGGTACCAGGTAAATCGGCGTATCCCGTAGGTAAGATCGCTTTGAAAGTTGTGTTTGGTGATGAGCATGACTCTAGGTCTGAGACATTGACCTTTGAGGTAGTAAGAATCCAGATCCCGTATCATGCGCTGTTTGGGCGGCCGGCTTATGCAAAATTCATGGCAAGGCCTTGTTATATTTATTTGCAGCTCAAGATGCCGGGTCATAAAGGGACTATCACGGTTCATGGAAGTCGAAAAATCGCGTTGGATTGCGAGGAAGGTGATGCGGCTTATGCTGAGGCGGTTTGTGCTACAGAAGAGCTAAAGTTTTATAAGGAGAATGTTGATCCGCAGATATGACCCTCCAAGAAGCCCACCACCGAGCATGACCCAACCCTGAATTTCAAATCGGTGACGAGACTAAGCTTGTTGACTTCAGACTGGCGATTCGTCCAAGCAGTTCAGCATCAGCACCAATCTGGATCCAAAATAGGAAAGCGCTCTCATCGAGTTCATCCGTGAGAACCGGGACATTTTTGCATGGAAGCCTTCTGACATGCCAGGTGTACCGAGGGAACTCGCTGAGCACACTCTTAATATTGATCCGAAGTTTAAACCAGTCAAGCAATTTCTTCGTCGCTTTAATGAAGAAAGACGCAAGGGAATTGGTGAAGAGGTAGCCCGGCTGTTGGCTGCTGGTTTTATCGTCGAAGTGTTTCATCCTGAATGGTTGGCCAATCTAGTGCTGGTTCTTAAGAAAAACGGCACTTGGCGTATGTGTGTGGACTACGCGGACTTGAATAAGGCTTGCCCGGCTGATCCCTTTGCTCTCCCGCGTATTGATCAGATCATTGATGCGACGGCGGGTTGTGAGCGCCTGAGTTTTTTGGATGCTTATTCATGATATCATTAGATCAAGATGGCGGTTAAGGACCAGGAGAAGACATCCTTCATCACTCCTTTTGGAGCCTTCTGCTATGTTTCTATGCCCTTTGGGCTCAAGAGTGCTCAGGAAACTTATCAGCGTTGTGTGCAAAATTGTCTTTGCACGCAGATTGGGCGTAATGTTCATGCTTATGTGGATGACACTGTGGTAAAATCCAGGAAGAAGGAAACACTGATCGATGACCTCAAGGAGACGTTTGACAATCTTCGGATTTACAAGATGATGCTTAATCCGGATAAATGTGTTTTTGGTGTTCCGCAGCAAGCTTCTCGGTTTCGTATCCAACAGGCATTGAGGCTAACCTGAAAAATTAAGGCAATCACATCCTGGCTAAACCGGTGTATCAATGATGTTCAGCGTCTCGCAGGTCGGATTGCAGCCCTTAGCCGGTTTATTAGTCGTTTGGGAGAGAAGGCAATTCCTTTGTATCAGATGTTGAAAAACACGGATGATTTCGTCTGGAGTGACGCAGGCAATGCGGCCTTTGAGGAGCTAAAGCGGCAGTTGGTTGAACCGCCAGTTCTTGCAGCCCCAGTTGATCATGAGCCTTTGCTGTTATATGTGGCTGCCAATGCCCGAGCGGTCAGTGTGGCAATTGTGGTTGAGCATAAAGAAGCTGGGAAGGAATATCCGGTTCAACGACCTGTATACTACATCAGCGAAGTCCTAATCGAGTCAAAACAACGCTATCCACATTGGCAGAAGTTGGTGTACGGGGTTTTTATGGCCAGTCGAAAACTCAAGCAATATTTTCAAGGCCATCCAATCATAGTGGTTAGTTCTGCTCCTTTGGGCGATATAATTCAAAACAGGGAAGCAACTGGCTGGGTTGCAAAGTGGGCAATCGAGCTTGGACCACACGGTTTAAAGTATGTACCTCGAACAGCCATCAAGTCTCGGGCTCTTATGGATTTTATCAATGACTGGACCGAGCTGCAAGCACCGGAAGATAAACCGGATAATACATACTGGACCATTCATTTTGATGGATCCAGGCAGTTGGAAGGCTCGGGGGCTGGAGTTGTCCTTACTTCCCCTCGAGGGGATAAAATTTGCTATGTCCTCCGCTTGATGTTTCCTTGTACTAACAACGCAGCTGAGTACGAAGCTTTACTCCATGGTCTCCGTGTGGCCAAAGAGATGAACTTAAGTCGAGTTCGTTGTTTTGGAGATTCTGATCTGGTGGCTCAGCAAGTTTCTGGTACTTGGGATTCTAAGGATCCACTCATGGCGGCTTACAGGCGTGAGGTGGATATTGTGGCGGGTCATTTCAAAGGGTATCAGGTTGAGCATATCGATCGGCGCAAAAACGAAGCAGCAGACGCTTTGAGCCGGCTTGGATCTCAGCGTAAACCGGTACCTCCTAACACCTTTTTAGATATCTTGGATAACCCGTCTGTTAAGGTGCCTACAGAAGAGGATTTGGCTGTTCCGGATCCGGAGGCTCAGTTGGTGGCCGCTTTACACGTTATACCAGATTGGACGGTTCCATTTTGGCGTATATGAGCTGGGGCGAGCTACCAAATGATAAAGTCCTGGCTCGACAGATAGTCCGGCGGTCCAAGTCAATGGTTATTCACAATGGCGAGTTACACCGCTGTAGCGTTTCGGGCGTATTTCAGCGTTGTGTTTCTCCGGAAGAAGGCCAAGAGATCCTACGGGAAATTCATGAAGGGGATTGTGGTCATCATGCTGGTTCAAAGTCCCTGGTTGCAAAAGCTTTTCGTCATGGGTTTTACTGGTTGACAGCTCATGCTGATGTGGAGGATCTGGTAAAGCGATGTGATGCTTGTCAAAAAAATTCACGCAGAGCTCATATTCCGGCTCAGGAACTACGAATGATTCCTATTACTTGGCCTTTTGCTACTTGGGGGCTTGATATGGTGGGACCCTTTAAAGTTCCCAGGACAAGAAGACCCACCTGTTGGTGGCAGTTGATAAATTCACCAAGTGGGTTGAAGCGGAGCCTGTTAGCAAGTGTGATGCAGCTACGGCGGTTCAATTTCTCAAAAAGATTATCTTCCGTTTTGGCTTTCCACACAGTATCACCATGGATAATGGTACCAACCTTTCCAAAGGTGAGATGGAGGATTTCTGTCAGAGAGAGCACATCCGTCTTGACCTAGCATCTGTGGCACACCCTCAATCCAACGGTCAAGCGGAGCGAGCTAATCAAGAAATTTTAAAGGGTATTATGTTGGGGAACGTAGTAATTTCAAAAAATTTCCTACGATCACGCAAGACCATGGTGATGGCATAGCAACGAGAGGGAGAGTATCCGTCCACGCACTCGTGAGACCGAAAGCGAAGCGTTATAACAACGCGTTGATGTAGTCGACGCCTTCACGATCCGACCGATCCAAGCACCGAACGTCGGCACCTCCGAGTTCTGCACACGCTCAGCTCGATGAGGATCCCGGACCGATCCAAAGAAAGTGTCGGGATGAGTTCCACAAGACGACGGCGTGGTGGCGATGTTGATGCTCCACCGACGCAGGGCTTCGCTAAGCTCCGCGACGATATGACTTCTCCGACGCAGGGCTTCGCCTAAGCTCCGCGACGATATGACCAAGTGGAATATGGTGGAGGGGGGCACCGCTGCGGCTAAGGAACGATCCGTAGATCAACTTGTGTGTTCATGGGGTGCCCCTGCCCCGTATATAAAGGAGGGAGGGAGGAGGAGGCCGGCCCTAGAGAGGCGGCGCTGGAGGAGTCCTACTCCCACCGAGTAGGACTCCCCCCTCTCCTAGTTGGACTAGGACTTGGGGAAGGGGAAGAGAGAAGGGTGCGGCCCTCCCTTAGTCCAATTCGGACTAGGCCATGGGGGGGCGCGCGGCCTGCCCTAGGCAGCCCCTCTCTCTTTCCCGCAGGGCCCAATAAGGCCCAATACTTCTCCCCGGCGAATTCCCGTAACTCTCCGGTACTCCGAAAACCTTCGGTACATCAAAACTCATAAACTCATAATATAACTGTCATCGAAACCTTAAGCGTGCGGACCCTACGGGTTCGAGAACTATGTAGACATGACCTAGAACCATTCTCGGTCAATAACCAATAGCGGAACCTGGATGCCCATATTGGTTCCTACATATTCTACGAAGATCTTTATCGGTCAAACCGCATAACGACATACGTTGTTCCCTTTGTCATCGGTATGTTACTTACCCGAGATTCGATCGTCGGTATCCAATACCTAGTTCAATCTCACATCGGTAAGTCTCTTTACTCGTTCCGTAATACATCATCTCACAACTAACTCATTAGTTGTAATGCTTGCAAGGCTTAAGTGATGTGCATTACCGAGAAGGCCTCGAGATACCTCTCCGACAATCGGAGTGACAAAACCTAATCTCAAATACGCCAACCCAACAAGTACCTTTGGAGACACCTGTAGTACTCCTTTATAATCACCCGATTCGTTGTGACGTTTGGTAGTACCAAAGTGTTCCTCCGTAAACGGAGTTGCATAATCTCATAGTTATAGGAACATGTATGGGTCATGAAGAAAGCATTAACATACTAAACGATCAAGTGTTAAGCTAACGGAATGGGTCATGTCAATCAGATCATTCAACTAATGATGTGACCTTGTTAATCAAATAACAACTCCTTGTTCATGGTTAGGAAACATAACCATCTTTGATTAACAAGCTAGTCAAGTAGAGGCATACTAGTGACATACTGTTTGTCTATATATTCACACATGTATTATGTTTCCGGTTAATACAATTCTAGCATGAATAATAAACATTTATCATGATATAAGGAAATAAATAATAACTTTATTATTGCCTCTAGGGCATATTTCCTTCAGTCTCCCACTTGCACTAGAGTCAATAATCTAGTTCACATCGACATGTGATTTAACATCAATAGTTCACATCTATATGTGGTTAACACCCATAGTTCACATCGACATGTGACCAACACCCAAAGGGTTAACTAGAGTCAGTAATCTAGTTCACATCGCTATGTGATTAACACCCAAAGAGTACTAAGGTGTGATCATGTTTTGCTTGTGAGATAATTTTAGTCAACGGGTCTGTCACATTCAGAGCCGTAAGTGTTTTGCAAATATTTATGTCTACAATGCTCTCACGGAGCTACTCTAGCTAATTGCTCCCACTTTCAATATGTATCCAGATAGAGACTCAGAGTCATCTAGATCAGTTTAAAACTTGTATCGACGTAACCCTTTACGACGAACCTTATTTCACTTCCATAATCGAGAAACATATCCTTATTCCACTAAGGATAATTTTGACCGCTGTCCATTGATCTACTCCTAGATCACTATTGCACTCCCTTGCCAAACTTAGTGGTAGGGTATGCAATAGATCTGTACACAAACATGACATACTTTATAGAACCTATGGCTGATGCATAGGGAATGACTTTCATTCTCTTTCTATCTTCTGCCGTGGTCGGGTTTTGAGTCTTTACTCAATCTCACACCTTGTAACACAGGCAAGAACTCTTTCTTTGACTGTTCCATTTTGAACTACTTCAAAATCTTGTCAAGGTATGTATTCATTGAAAAACTTATCAAGCGCCTTGATCTATCTCTATAGATCTTGATGCTCAATATGTAAGCAGCTTCACCGAGGTCTTTCTTTGAAAAACTCCTTTCAAATACTCCTTTATGCTTTGCGAATAATTCTACATTATTTTCGATCAACAATATGTCATTCACATATACTTATCGAAATGCTGTAGTGCTCCCACTCACTTTCTTGTAAATACAGGCTTCTCCAAAAGTCTCAAAAAACCATATGCTTTGATCAAATCATCAAGCATATATTCCAACTCGAGATGCTTGCACCAGTCCATAGATGGATCGCTGGAGCTTGCACATTTTGTTAGCTCCTTTAGGATTGACAAAACCTTCTGGTTGCATCATATACAACTCTTCTTTAATAAATCCATTAAAGAATGTAGTTTTGACATCCATTTGCCAGATTTCATAAAATGTGGCAATTGCTAACATGATTCGGACAGACTTAAGCATCGCTACAGTTGAGAAAATCTCACTGTAGTCAACACCTTGAACTTGTCAAAAACCTTTTTGCGACAAGTCGAGCTTTGTAGATAGTAACACTACTATCAACATCTGTCTTCCTCTTGAAAATCCATTTATATAACATGGCTTGCCGATCATCGGGCAACTCCATCAAAGTCCATACTTTGTTCTCATACATGGATCCCATCTCAGATTTCATGGCCTCAAGCCATTTCGCGGAATCTGGGCTCATCATCGCTTCCTCATAGTTTGTAGGTTCATCATGGTCTAGTAACATGATTTCCAGAACACGATTACCGTACCACTCTGGTGCGGATCTTATTCTGGAAGACCTACGAGGTTTGGTAGCAACTTGATCTGAAGTTTCATGATCATCATCATTAACTTCCTCACTAATTGGTGTAGGAATCACTCGAACTGATTTCGTGATGAACTACTTTCCAATAAGGAGAAGGTACAATTACCTCATCAAGTTTCTACTTTCCTCCCACTCACTTCTTTCGAGAGAAACTTCTTCTCTAGAAAGGATCCATCTTAGCAACAAATATCTTGCTTTTGGATCTGTGATAGAAGGTGTACCCAATAGTTACCTTTGGGTATTCTATGAAGACGCATTTCTCGATTTGGGTTTGAGCTTATTAGGTGAAAACTTTTCACATAAGCATCACAACTCCAAACTTTAAGAAACGACAGACTTAGGTTTATTGCTAAACCATAGTTCATACGGTGTCATCTCAACGGATTTAGATGGTGCCCTATTAAACGTGAATGCAGCTGTCTCTAATGCATAACCCCAAAACGATAGTGGTAAATCGGTAAGATACATCATAGATCGCACCATATCAAAATAAAGTACGGTTATGACGTTCGGACACACCATTACGTTATGGTGTTCCATGTGGCGTGAGCTGTGAAACTATTCCACATTGTTTTATATGAAGGCCAAACTCAGAACTCAAATATTCTCCCCACGATCAGATCGTAGAAATTTTATTTTCTTGTTACGATGATTCTCCACTTCACTCTGAAATTCTTTGAACTTTTCAAATGTTTCAGACTTGTGCTTCATTAAGTAGATATACCCATATCTGCTCAAATCATCTGTGAAGGTCGAAAATAACGATACTTGCCGTGAGCTTTAACACTCATCGGACCGCATACATCGGTATGTATTATTTCCAATAAGTCATTTGCTCGCTCCATTGTTCCGAGAACGAGTCTTTAGTCATCTTGCCCATAAGGCATGGTTCGCAAGCATCAAGTGATTCATAATCAAGTGATTCCAAAAGTCCATCAGATGGAGTTTCTTCATGCGCTTTACACCAATATGACCTAAACGGCAAGCCACAAATAAGTTGCACTATCATTATTAACTTTGCATCTTTTGGTTTCAATATTATGAATATGTGTATCACTATGATCGAGATCCAATGAACTGTTTTCATTGGGTGTGTAACCATGTAAGGTTTTATTCATGTAAATAGAACAACAATTTATTCTCTTACTTAAATGAATAACCGTATTGCAATAAACATGATCAAATCATATTTATGCTCAACACCAAATAACACTTATTTAGGTTCCACACTAAACCCGAAAGTATAGGGAGTGTGCGATGATGATCATATCAATCTTGGAACTTCTTCCAACACTCATCGTCACTTCCCCTTCAACTAGTCTCTGTTTATTCTGTAACTCCTGTTTCAAGTTACTAATCTTAGCAACCGAACGAGTATCAAATACTCAGGGCTACTATAAACACTAGTAAGGCACACATCAATAACCTGTATATCAAATATAACCTTGTTCACTTTGCCATCCTTCTTATCCACCAAATATTCAGGGGTAGTTCGCTTCAAAGGACCAGTTCTATTGCAGAAAAAGTACTCGGTCTCATGCTTAGGTCTAGACTTGGGCTTCTTCACTCGAGCAGCAACTTGCTTGCCGCTCCTTTTGAAGTTCCCCTTCTTCCCTTTGCCATTTTCCTTGAGACTAGTGGTCTTGTCAACCATCAACACTTGATTTTTTCTTGATTTCTACCTTCGCGATTTTAGCATCGCCAAGAGCTCGAGAATCTTTTCGTCATCCCTTGCATACTATAGTTCATCACGAAGTTCTACTAACTTAGTGATGGTGACTAGAGAATTCTGTCAATCACTATCTTATCTCGGAAGATTAACTCCCACTTGATTCAAGCGATTGAAGTACTCGCACAATCTGAGCACATGCTCACTAGTTGAGCGATTCTCCTCCATCTTTTAGCTATAGAACTTGTTGGAGACTTCATATCTCTCAACTCGGTATTTGCTTGAAATATTAACTTCAATTCCTGGAACATCTCATATGGTCCATGACGCTCAAAACGTCTTTGAAGTCCCGATTCTAAGCCGTTAAGCATGGTGCACTAAACTATCAAGTAGTCATCATATTGAGCTAGCCAAACGCTCATAACGTCAGATCGCTCATATTGAGCTAGCCAAACGCTCATAACGCCTGCATCTGCTCCCGCAATAGGTCTGTCACCCAGCGTGCATCAAGGACATAATTCTTCAGGCAGCAATGAGGATAAACCTCAGATCACGGATCCAATCCGCATCATTGCTACTAACATTTTTCAATACAATTTTCTCTAGGAACACATATAAAAACATAGGGAAGCAACAACGCGAGCCATTGATCTACAACATAATCTGCAAAATACTACCAGACTAAGTTCATGATAAATTTAAGTTCAATTAATCATATTACTTAAGAACTCCCACTTAGACAGACATCTCTCTAGTCATCTGAGTGATTACGTGATCCAAATCAACTAAACCATGTCCGATCATCACGTGAGATGGAGTAGTTTCAATGGTGAACATCACTATGTTGATCATATCTACTATATGATTCACGCCGACCTTTCGGTCTCCGTGTTCCGAGGCCATATCTGTTATATGCTAGGCTCGTCAAGTTTAACTCGAGTATTCGCGTGCAAGAACTGTTTTGCACCCGTTGTAGATGGACGTAGAACTTATCACACCCGATCATCACGTGGTGTCCGGGTACTACTGAACTTTGGCAACGGTGCATACTCGTGGAGAACACTTCTTGATAATTTTAGTGAGAGATCATCTTATAATGCTACCGTCAAACAAAGCAAGATAAGATGCATAAAGGATAAACATCACATGCAATCAATATAAGTGATATGATATGGTCATCATCATCTTGTGCTTGTGATCTCCATCGCCAAGCACCGCCATGATCACCATCGTCACCGCGCCGACACCTTGATCTCCATCGTAGCATCGTTGTCGTCTCGCCAACTATTGCTTCTACGACTATCGCTACTCCTTAGTGATAAAGTAAAGCAATTACATGGCGCTTGCATTTCATACAATAAAGCGACAACCATATGGCTCCTGCCATTGCCGATAACTCGTTACAAAACATGATCATCTCATACAATAAAGTATAGCATCACGCCTTGACCATATCACATCACAACATGCCCTGCAAAAACAAGTTAGACGTCTTCTACTTTGTTGTTGCAAGTTTTACGTGGCTGCTACGGGCTGAGCAAGAACCGTTCTTACCTACGCATCAAAACCACAACGATATTTCGTCAAATAGACTCCGCTTTAACCTTCTCAAGGACCGGGCGTAGCCACACTCGATTCAACTAAAGTGAGAGAGACAGACACCCGCCGGTCACCTTTAAGCAACGAGTGCTCGGGCGGTGAAACCAGTCTCGCGTAAGCGTCTGGCGTAATGTCGGTCCGGGCCGCTTCATCTCACAATACCGCTGAACCAAAGTATGACATGCTGGTAGGCAGTATGACTTGTATCGTCCACAACTCACTTGTGTTCTACTCGTGCACATGACATCAACGCATAAAACCAGGCTCGGATGCCACTGTTGGGGAACGTGGTAATTTCAAAAATTTCCTACGATCACGCAAGACCAAGGTGATGGCATAGCAACGAGAGGGAGAGTATCCGTCCACGCACCCTCGAGACCGAAAGCGAAGCGTTATAACAACGCGGTTGATGTAGTCGTGCGTCTTCACAATCCGACCGATCCAAGCACCGAACGTCGGCACCTCCGAGTTCTGCACACGTTCAGCTCGATGGCGATCCCGGACTCGATCCAGCAAAGTGTCGGGATGAGTTCCGTCAAGACGACGGCGTGGTGACGATGTTGATGCTCCACCGACGCAGGGCTTCGCCTAAGCTCCGCGACGATATGACTTCTCCGACGCAGGCTTCGCCTAAGCTCATGACGATATGACCAAGTGGAATATGGTGGAGGGGGCACCGCACACGGCTAAGGAACGATCCGTAGATCAACTTGTGTGTTCATGGGGTGCCCCTGCCCCTGAGATATAAAGGAGGGAGGGAGGAGGAGGCCGCCCTAGAGAGGCGCTGGAGGAGTCCTACTCCCACCGGAGTAGGACTCCCCCTTCTCCTAGTTGGACTAGGACTTGGGGAAGGGGAAGAGAGAAGGGTGCGGCCCCTCCCTTAGTCCAATTCGGACTAGGCCATGGGGCGCGCGGCCTGCCCTAGGCAGCCCCTCTCTTTTCCTTGAGGCCCAATAAGGCCCAATACTTCTCCCCGCGAATTCCGTAACTCTCGGTACTCCAAAACCTTCGTACATCAAAACTCATAAACTCATAATATAACTGTCATCGAAACCTTAAGCGTGCGGACCCTACGGGTTCGAGAACTATGTAGACATGACCTAGAACCATTCTCGGTCAATAACCAATAGCGGAACCTGGATGCCCATATTGGTTCCTACATATTCTACGAAGATCTTTATCGGTCAAACCGCATAACGACATACGTTGTTCCCTTTGTCATCGGTATGTTACTTACCCGAGATTCGATCGTCGGTATCCAATACCTAGTTCAATCTCGTTACCGGTAAGTCTCTTTACTCGTTCCGTAATACATCATCTCACAACTAACTCATTAGTTGTAATGCTTGCAAGGCTTAAGTGATGTGCATTACCGAGAAGGCACGAGATACCTCTCCGACAATCGGAGTGACAAAACCTAATCTCGAAATCGCCAACCCAACAAGTACCTTTGGAGACACCTGTAGTACTCCTTTATAATCACCCGATTCGTTGTGACGTTTGGTAGTACCAAAAGTGTTCCTCCGTAAACGGAGTTGCATAATCTCATAGTTATAGGAACATGTATGGGTCATGAAGAAAGCATTAACATACTAAGCGATCAAGTGTTAAGCTAACGGAATGGGTCATGTCAATCAGATCATTCAACTAATGATGTGACCTTGTTAATCAAATAACAACTCCTTGTTCATGGTTAGGAAACATAACCATCTTTGATTAACAAGCTAGTCAAGTAGAGGCATACTAGTGACATACTGTTTGTCTATATATTCACACATGTATTATGTTTCCGGTTAATACAATTCTAGCATGAATAATAAACATTTATCATGATATAAGGAAATAAATAATAACTTTATTATTGCCTCTAGGGCATATTTCCTTCATATTAAACCCCGGCTCATGATTCCCTTGAAGCGGACGCCGGGTTGTTGGGTGGAAGAATTACCTTCTGTGTTGTGGAGTATCAACACCACCCCCAATCGATCAACAGGTTATACGCCTTTCTTTATGGTATACGGGGCAGAGGCGGTTCTCCCAAGTGATATACGTCATGACTCGCCCCGGGTGGGTAATTATGTTGAAGCGGACAACGAGCAAGCTCGCCAAGAGGCACTGGACCTATTAGATGAAAAATGGGATATGGCTCTGGCTCGATCGGCGGTTTATCAACAAGATCTACGGCGTTATCACAGCCGCCGGGTTAGGACAAGAACCTTTCAAGAAGGTGACTTGGTGCTCCGGCTCATCCAGGATCAGACCGACATGCACAAGTTATCCCCGCCTTGGGAAGGACCCTTTGTGGTCAGCAAGAACCTGCACAACGGATCATACTACCTCATTGACGTTCGAGACAACTCACGCAACTCTGAGGAGGAGACCCGGCGGCCATGGAACATAGCTCTCCTCCGGCTTTATTACACTTGAGCCAGAGGCTCTTCTTATGTACATATTTCGACAATGTATATATTATGATCAATAAATAAATTAGCATCCTTGCTCTAAGCGGGGCCTCTGCTATTTTTTCTCAAATATCCTTTGAGTTACATGGGGGCTTCAGCTGACAAAGCGGAGTACTACCTGTTAAACCGGCTATCAAGCCACAAAGCTTGGGAGCTTCACACCCAAGGGGCCAAAGAGAGTCTGGATGCTATGCACAACTCAAACATAGGCACCCAATGAGCACAGCTCATCACGTTACTTGGGGGCTTCTTGTGTCAAATACCAAGGAGTTTGAATGGACCCTTGTAGCTGGGTATCGACCCACGGCTTGGAAGCCTGGTATATTTACCTAAAACCCTGGGTTAACCTGCCTTCATCAAGTAAGACACTCCTATCCAGGTCATCCTGGCACGGCCCTCCGAACGTTTGACAGTTACTCTCATTGAGACCCTGCACTTGTCAAAGTTAAAACGGTGATTGGTTAGTTGGAGGTCCATCTTAAAAGGCTTTGTTAAATGGTTCAACTCAGGGGCCTGGCAGCCCACAAAAAGCCTCGAATTTGGGCCTGGCAGCCCTCAAAAAGCCTCGACTACACGGTTTTATTTGCGTTTTGCTGAATTTTATGTTAAACCGATTTTCTTGGCCAGGTCAGTCATTTTATTAGCCCGGTATTCTTTAAACCGTCTTGGTTTGCAACTACACGTTGACATACCTTATTCTTAAACCAGAGTTTGTTAACCCGGCCTAGCGTTGACTACCAGTCACCAGCTTTGATCATCTGGTGTGCATCATCACCCGGTATGACTTACTATACAACATCAGTACATGATGGGATTATACAAAGAATTTCAGATTTGGGTTTTCACCCTTATTACAATCAAAGTTACCAGCCAACTAAACAGGGCTATTACATCACAGGTATGAATCATTTCATATTTTTACGGTTTGATTATCAATCAGCCCTTTTCTTGGGCATTATGACCCGTCCGTGATAAACCGCCAGACCTGTTTCTTTATGCACACACAGAGTTGCATATTATGATATCTGAACCAAAATTGGCATTGACATGGCGGATCACGTAAAGTATCTCCTCCTGCACGATGGCAGCAGATCAAAATAGTTTTTGCTACCCTATTACAAGGCATTCAGAGGCCCAAAATATGGAATTGTTTCACAACGGACAGTTTCGGACGTATCAACCGACTTGACGGATTAAGCTTCATCGCCGGGTTGATGTGAAGTAGATGGGTCATCTGGCGTCGGTTCAGCCTCCTCCTCCCCATCCAATGGCTGGAAGTCATTGGTGGTCCAGTCAATCCGGGTTAAAGCCTGAAAGACAACCCCTTCACTTATAAGCTCAGTCGGGCGTAAGTGTGCTTACGGATTGGTGGAACAAGGTTCTGTACTTCAGGAATAACAGCTTCAACCCGTTTGTTGTTTGCGTCGTAGAAGCATCGGTGAACCGTCAGGTTAGCCTCTTCTGCCAACTGACTCGCCAGAGGACGCATCTCCCTTGTTACCCGTTTGAGGGCGTCGTTGTCAAATACTTCGCCGTTTTCTTGTGCACCGGGGAAGCCCTTGGCTATATCAGCCGGATCAAGATCGGCTATCCATGCCTTGGCTCGAGTCAGTGCTAGTAAAGCGCCAGCCCGGGCAGTGGATCGCTTCAACTCTTCTATCTGCGCTGGCGTCATAGATAGCCGGTCCAGCGTGTCCTTGATCGGTGTTGGAGCCGCATTGTCATAAGAAGTGGCGCAGATAACCCGTTGGACGCCGGTATACGGCTGTTCAATTAGCGTATATGCAGCCTTGAGTTTCTTCCGCATATCAGAACCCAGATGAGCAATGCGCCTACCTATAGCGGTTTAAGAAGTTCATGTTAAACCGGAGAAAATTTCAAAGCGTAATATTTATAAAGCCTTGGTAAACAGTGCTTACCAAATATTGCAGAGTTCATGGCATTGACTTGGCGCTTTAATCCATTAAGCTCTTCCGTCACCGGTTTAAGAGCTGATTCAGCGTCTTCTGCCCGCTTCAGCAATCCAGCCTTTTCAGTATCCCAGTTGGCCTGCTCAGACTTGAACCATTCCTTGAGCTGCTCCATGGTGGTTAAGGCGGTTTTCAACTCATCCTTGGCCTTGGTGGTTTCTGCTTGTTGGGATTTCAGATTTTCTTGAAGGTCAGCAATTTGTGAGACTTGTTGGCTTATCTCACTCTGCAACAGTAAGAGAGCATGTTAATATCTTTGTTAAAGTCCCAAGCATCTAACCAGTTATACACTTTGCACTTGGGGGCTAATGCGGATCATTTTTATGCTGATTATTGAAGTTCCAAGGATTAATACAAGTTTTAATCATGGCACTTGGGGGCTAATGTGTGTTTGATCAAAAATACACAAAGGAAATTTCATAAAGTACAGTATGGACTATAGAAAGTCCCGGTTTGACTTTCTAAAGACAAATAGGCCCTTGGGGGCTACAATGCAATGAAGGTACAAAGCAAAGAGCAAACATGTTTACCTCATAGCGCTTCTTCATTAGATTTACTAAACCGGCTTCATAATCACGGCTTGTGTAAAGCCGGTTCAAGAAGTCGGAGTGAAGGTCTTGAGCAGAAAGATCGACATAAGCTGACAAATCAGTTTTCTCCTTCCCCTTGCTCATAGCAGCAAATTCATCCTTGGCAGTGTGCTTTGATAGAGCAACCGGATTACCAGGGGCGGTATATGCAGTACCATAACAACAACGTCATCATCTTTAGCCGGACTGGATGAATTGACATTCTTAACAGGGCTTGGCGCCTTGGTAGCAGGGCTTGGCGGTTTGTTATCTGGGCTTGGCGGATCAGCAGTTGAGCCCCGCTGTTCCACTGTTGGACTTGGAGGAGCAGGAGGATGTGAAGTATCAACCTCTACATTCGGTTCAACCTCTGGCGGGTTAGCATCAGCATCTTGGTTTTCCCCAGCAGAGCTGTCTATAGCAATTTCAGGGTCTTCGCCATGATGCTCTGGAGTTTTTTCTGGATCAACATCAACAGTAGGGTCGCTGGTCTTGGCTTTCTTACTTAATCGAGCCTTGGCACTACAACATCAAAGGTTAGAATATGGTAAACCGACAAATAAAAGAAACAAATTAAGGAGTAATGTACTTACCCAGCGACGACTTTGAGAGGAGGCAGCTGAGTGGTTGATGAACCGCCAGACGAGTTGGAAGAAGCCTGGTAATTCGGGTCAGACGGATTGAGAGGGCATCGGAAGAAACCTTTCAAAGGATGACGTTTTTCAGGAGAACAAGTCACCTCTGGACGACGTTTCCGGGTTGGCGTATCAGCCAAACCAGACGACGTGATTTGTTGACCGCTATGCCGGGTTGTGCGACGTTCTTCAACTTGTTGTGTCTCCAAATGAGCAAGGGGGTGAGATTGTTTTACTTTCCGGACTGTGCGGCAAATTCTTTGAACCGGTACAAGATCTGAATCGGAAGAACGAAGGATTACCTCAACATGTTCTGCATGGCTGGCCTCAGCATCATCCTAGGAATAGTAATTGTCAATAAGATGAACGAAAAAGGAACCAAGTGAGTCAAGTTCTACCTCAGCGTCTGATTCTTCATCTTCTGACGGATTAGAAGACTCGGTGGTTTTCTTCTTGCCAGCTTTCTTGGTGGCCTTGGTTTTTGCACGAGGTGCCCGGGCCGGTTTAGTCCGTTTCCAAAAGGAGTTGTTAGCCTGAAATTAAGACAAGGAAAGGTTAGTACACAATCAATACGGAAGCAAATCAGTAAAGTATTTAGATGAACTTTACCGCTGGCGGTTTATTGGAGACGCAAAATGGAGCCAACCCGGTTTGGCTACATGCAGAGATCGGTTCATCAAGCATTTTCTTCACTGATTCAGTAACTTCAAGATCGGTTATTATTATTTCGTGATATCCTTGAGGGTCTTTGACATCACCAGTATATTCATGCATTAATCTGGGGCGGCGGCTTAAAGGTAAAATGCCGCAAGAAACCCAAGCGGACAAGATCAATGCCGCTTAAACCATTGGCCATCGAGCACGGAGCTTGGCGAGTTGAGGTGCAAAATTCTTCCGTTCTGCGGCGGTCAAGCGTAAAGGTAATGGGTGGCGTTGTTAAGCGGTGAGGCGATAACCCGCAAAGGATTTTCTCCTTCAGGGGCAGTGTTCCGGCAGTAAAACCAGATCTGATTCCAATCTTTAGGATGGCTATGATGTTTTGCATGAGGGAAGTCAACTTCTTTCCTTTTCTGAATTGAAACGCCGCCAAGCTCTATGTTGGGACCATCTGAGAATTCCGTACGGCGGTTCAAATGAAAGAAGTCCCGAAATAGCTCCACGGTTGGCTCTTCTTGAAGATAGACTTCGCAGAATACTTGAAAGTTGCATATATTGGACACAGAGTTTGGACCAATATCTCGCGAATGGAATTGGAAGCTTGCGAGGACATCCCGGAAATTTTTTGATCCGGGCGGACTGAATCCCCGGTCTAAGTGTTACATGAAAACAATCACCTCTCCTTCTTGAGGTTCAGGTGGACATTCCGATTCCAGAACTCGCCAGTGGAGAACCCCTTTTGAGGCTAAAACACCAGTGGTGACATAACCATTGATTTGTGTTTCCGTGATCCGGGACGGAACCCAATTGCAAGCAGAGAATTGTTTTGCCATTCCGGAAGGGGGGAACTGAAAGGAAAAACAAGTGCCGGTTTTACAATTTACGGTTTAAGGTGTACAATTCAATGTTAAACCGGAGAAAAATACTATGCAAGGTTCAGTTGGCGGTTTAAGAGAGGGCTAATGATATATGGCGGATTGGCTATCAAAGGTTAAACCGCCCATAGGCAGAAGGGCCAAGATTCAAAATTTCTACTAAGTGTTGACAGAAACAGTTTTCACACAATGCTCAAATTTATTTGGATCTACCGCACATCTGTAAAGCAATTTTTTCTGTGATCTCTAAAGGCGTTAAGCAGAACAGGAAGGTCGTATATTCTATAGAAGAAAAGGAAGATCTGCTAGCATTAAAAACGGATGCGGAATAACTACCGCATGAGATCTACACTGCTATTGGATCAAAACTACATGGCGGAAGGAAGGACGAAGAGGAAGAATGAAGAACTGTACAGATGAGCTCGCGAACCCTAAACACAGATCTAAAGATGAAGGAAAGAGGAAACTTGCCACTGTGGAGGGTGCGACGAGTTTCTGATCTGTTTCAGGTTGATGCAGCGGCCTTTGTCGATGCAGTTCTCAAGGGTCGCGGGCGGCGGCGGAGCTTCAGAGCTTGGGCGTCGCGAGGAAGAAGAAGGCACAGAAGGGGAAGAGAGAGAAGGGCCCTCAGGCCTTATTTATAGAGGAAAGAATAAATGGCAGGCGCGAGAATCAAGGAGCCTGAAGCGGCAGAGTGGGTGCGCCTGTCGCCTCGATTTTCGGGATAGCCATTAAGTGAAGGGAATATTTTTGAACTTTTTATACAGAGATGACGTCATGATGGACCGTTGCTGTGTTCAGAAGATGACGTCATGGCGGTTTACAAAATTTACAGGAGAAGACAATATGGCGGTTTACGAAAATACAAGAGGACGCCTACAAGATATCTTTGAAGTATTGAAGATTGACATGAACAAATTCAAATCAATCTGGGGCCTAATGTTGAGGATATAGCTACTGAGTGTAAACCGGTCAGGAGGGCCCGGTTCACCTTCGACTATGCTGAAGCCCATGAAGATCCAGAAGATGGCGTTTTACTAACGAAGCTTAGAAGCCCGCAGCCCAAAGGCGGATTAGGGCCCATAGTGGTAAACCGCCATGATTATGTAAACTTGTAATATAAGTTAGGAAAGGAGAGACCGAGCCGGACACTTTGTATGAGTCAGCCTCGGGGCTCTGTAGACCGGCCGGGCGTCAACCTGTGTATATAAAGGGACGACCCGGCGGCGGTTCAGGAACAACAGACAACAACTCGAGACTCAGGCAAGCGTATTTCGCTCCCTGGTCACCGAAACCCAATCAATCCCATCACAACTAGACGTAGGCTTTTACCTTCATCGAAGGGGCCGAACTAGTATAAACTCCCGTGTCCCTTGTCCGGTTTAACCCCTTCAAGCTAACCCGTTGCGATGGCTCTACGACTAAGTCCTTTCATGAGGACATCTGACGTGTTAATTCCACGACACAAGATAAAGAGAAAATCTGATGGAAGCATAGGCAGATACAAGGCTAGACTAGTTGCTAAAGGTTTCAAACAGAGGTTTGGTATTGATTATGAAGATACATTTAGTCTTGTTGTTAAGTCTGCTACTATTCGGCTTGTACTGTCTATTGCTGTTTCTAGAGGATGGAGCTTACGCCAGCTAGATGTTCAGAACGCGTTTCTTCATGGTGTTCTTGAGGAAGAAGTGTTCATCCGGCAACCACCAGGATATGAGGACCGAAGTGTACCACACTATGTCTGTAAGTTGGATAAAGCTTTGTATGGTTTGAAACAAGCCCCAAGAGCTTGGTACGCAAGGTTGAATATGCAACTACAACAGCTTGGGTTTACACCATCAAAAGCAGATACCTCGTTGTTCTTTTATCATAGAGATGATATAATAGTGGCTAGTTCAAGTGCACATGCTACCACTTGTTTGCTTAAAGATCTGAAGTTGGAGTTTGCTCTCAAGGACTTGGGTGATCTACATTATTTTCTTGGTATAGAAGTTAATCAGATAAAAAATGATATACTTCTTACACAAGAAAAGTACACCACTGACATACTCACGAGAGTGTGATTGGAAAATTGTAAACCTATGAGTACACCAATCTCCACTTCAGAAAAACTTACAGTTGAAAGTGGCGAGGTGCTTGGACCAGAAGATGCAACAAAGTACAGGAGTGTTGTTGGTGCTCTGCAATATTTGACTCTTACTCGTTCTGACATTTCTTATTCTGTTAATAAGGTATGTCAATATTTGCATGCACCTAGAACAACTCATTGGACTGCAGTAAAAAAGATTTTCAGGTATCTTAAATATTCAGAAGGTCTTGGACTTCAGATTACCAAGTCATTGTCTATGCTTGTTACTGCATACTCTGATGCAGACTGGGCAGGGTGTGCTGATGACAGAAGGTCCACAGGTGGTTTTGCTGTATTTCTGGGAACAAATCTTGTGTCATGGAGTGCAAGAAAACAGGCAACTGTCTCTAGGTCAAGTACAGAGGCTGAGTATAAAGCACTTGCTAATGCTACAGCTGAGGTAATGTGGATACAAACTTTGCTATATGAACTTGGGATCAAAGCTCCACAAGCTGCGAGATTATGGTGTGATAATATTGGTGCAACCTATCTCTCAGCTAATCCTGTTTTCCATGCACGAACCAAACATATTGAAGTTGATTTTTACTTTGTCAGAGAAAGAGTAGCTCGAAAGCTACTTGATATTCGTTTTATATCAACTGGTGATCAACTTGCTGATGGCTTCATAAAACCTCTTACTACAGGAAGATTGAATGAGTTTAAGAACAATCTTAACCTTGGTAAAGTTTATTCGGTTCAGATTGAAGGGGAATGTTAGAATAAGTTGTAAAGAGATAGGAGTAGTTTAAACTTGTAATCTTCTCTTATCTCTTCTTCTGTTATTCCTCTCTGTAATCAACCAGGCATCGATCTATCTCTTCTCTCGATCGATCCCTTCCTTGTAAGCCACGGCATACCTTCTATATAATACAATGCGGCCCGAGCAAAGGTTTAACGCTTCCTCCAATATTTCACAAACCTCCACCACGCCTGAAAATTATTCCTATTTCCGTCACTGTCTACATTGCCACAAACCATTCGATCCGCATCTCCAGTTCACAGTGAACCGCTAGAAAACTCCACGAATCTGAAACTGCAAAATGGAGTGTTTATTTGCAGTTACTCAGTGAGGATAGGATTTATGTATGTTGTGTATTCCATTTCTTGCAGGAGATGAGCCGATCCGACGAGCAAGTGCGCTCCATATCGCAGACGCTGTTCTGCGCGCTCCTGCCGGCGTGCGTCACCTCGCGCGCTCTCTTCGAGCCTGCTGGTTCCGACTACGTCGGCCTGGCCATCTACGCCGGCCTGCTGTTCGTCACCGCGGTTACGTACGCCGGCATGTTCACGTCCAGCAGGGTGAGGTTCGGCAAGGCCTCCCTGCGCGTCGTGGCCTGCGCCGCTATAGCCGTCATGACCGTCGCGGCGTCGTCGCAGCTCTCCGGGACGGCGCACGTTGCTGCCGCTGCTTTCATGGGTGTGGTGGCCAGCTTGATCGTTGCCATTGCCATGTGAAACCGGGGCTCCAAATCGAAATATGTCTAGTGTTTCAGTTATGCCCTCAAAACAATAATGAAATTATGACTTTTATCGTTACATTTATGAATTGTAACCTCAATAATAATGTAAAACTTGGTTGATGGATATGTGAATGGCTTGTAAAACTTAATTTGCATGTATATAACTACAAGTATTGTTCTAAATGGATCTTTGAACTATTGTTGAAAGATGTATGCGACATATAAATAGACCAACATACACATCAAACTTCAAGTGTTGGCCCTCCAGTGTAGCGAGGTTTGTTATATCTTCGAAGAACATGGCTGAACCACCGAAGGAACGGCCTTGTTCGATTGTGGATGTTTGCTTCACTAGACAAAGTTTTCACCGCCACACCATCGAGAAATCCGAGATTGATCTTCACAATACTAAGAAGTGGCGCTAGTAGGGTCGAGAAGATTTAGCTTCACCAGGTGACATTATGCACATTTTGGGATCAACCAAGAAATTCGCAACAAAGCTAGAGTGTTCTACAAAAAAATTACTCCCTCCGACCTAAATTAATTGACGCTCCTTTAGATGTTAATTGAGGCTCCTACGAAAGGAGTGTCAATTAATTTGGATCAGAGGGAGTACCACATTCCAGGTTTTGGTCCCATAGAGCTACCGTTTTCAAAACGTCAACAAAAAACTAACATATGTAGCTATTTTTTGGCAAAAAACTACCACTTGCGTTTGATGACAGTTTTCGGATTTTAAACGCATTTATAATAGACAGGACCCACTTGTCAGGGCTGATGTGGCGGCAAAGTAAATTCAGTTAATTTTGACTGTTATATTTACCGCTATTACAGGTGAGACCCAGACGTTTTTTTAATAGATAAAAGGCATACGCCTGACTTTATAAATAAAGCCACCAGGCAGACACTGGTGGAAAAAAGGCCTTTGGTCGCGGTTCGCAACTACCATTAGTCGCGGTTGCGCAACTGCGACCAAATAAGCGCGACTAAAGCCCCCCACCTTTAGTCGCGGCTGCTTAAGAACCGCGACTAACGGCCCGTCCACGTGGGCGCCAGGTGACCGTCAGGCGGAGGACCTTTAGTCGCGGTGTTCTTCGCCAACCGCGACTAAAGGCCGCCACAGGTTTAGGGTTTTAGCCCCCCTAAACCTGTTTTCTGTTTAATTTGTATTGTTTTATTTCTTTTGTGCTTTATTTTAATTTTGAAGGAGTTTCATATATTCTACGGTACTACATACATGCATATGAATGTACAATTTCAAATAAATTTGAAATTAGAACCAAAAGAATTCAAGAGGAATATACAATATATATTCAATATCATCGGATGACCATATACAATTTTGAACAAGTTTCCATACATGATTTAATCCATATAAAGTTCTACGTCCTCGTAATAGTGTTCTCCTTTAGGATGGAGGACTTCCTGCTGAACCATCCAGCTAGTTCCTCTTGAAGTGGTCGGAAGCGAGCTTACGGACTAAGCATCATCCGGAGGTTATTCCTCCGAGCATTGGTATCACTCGGAACCCGCTCAGAGGTGTATCTCGGATCCTCTCTGAACATAGTATCCACATAGATTGGTCAACGGTGGCTGAATATCCCCAGCATTCTTAGGCTTTAACATTTTGAATTCTAGCTCTTTTTGAATTCACCGACCTTTGTATCTACGAACCGTCTCCAAACCCTACGAGGCAAAGAAAATTAAATGAACAAGAGAGTTATTAGTTACTTGATATTAGGAAATGAGCGAAATAGGCCGATCGATATAGGCGCAAATGAATGAAAATAATTACTTCTGCAGCATTCTTCTCATGTCGGCCCAAAGCTTTGGATCCATATTCAGAGTCGTGGGCGAGACATTCGAGGTGTTAACTTTAATTACTAGCAGAATCCAAAGGAACCTGCGGACACGATACATGCACAGACGTCATGCATAACTCATCGATTAGCCGCCACATACCATGCATGGAGTAAACAAAGAGAATGTGCTCAAGACAGAAACACTCACCCAAAATGGTAAGGAAATAGAATATCACTTTTGAGATCCTGCTTTGTAAGAAACTGCCACAGGTCTGCCTCCACGTCGGCGGGGTGGCGCTCCAACACATGTCCATTAACGATGTGTGGGTCAATGAACCCAACATCATGGATGTTCCTTACTCTGCATTCCTTAATCTTCATTCTGCATGTATAATAGCGGACACAACAATATAGTTAGGACATATATATAGTGCAGGCAATATGAACGAGATGGGGTAGAAATTAATAAATCACTTACGAGCGTAGCAACCGATGATAGATTTGTCGAGCTCGCGCAGATTGAAAAGCTGGAACAATTCACTCAGTGCAATTTGTACATAGTAATGTTTGAAGTGATGCTCATGTCTAACTTCCGCATAAATATATTCTTTGGCGTTTTTATTTTTTATGTAACCCTTGTACCAATTCAGCAAACCTTTCATTTGGTCAGGTAGATCATTTTCCTGCGCAGGCTCGACGAGAGGACCATTCTTGACATATGTAATTACTACCTCCTTCACTGGCGCCTCATCAAGGCCTAACAGTTCACGAAGAGTAGTACCTAAGTTGGCCGCTTGTTCTCGCTTTCGTTACATACCAATCCTGTGTTGCCGCAGCTTGTATGATCTCGGGGTCATCCGGACGAAGGCTTCCACTATAAGCGGGCAATCGATTGTTTACTTTGTTCCCGAGCTGGGCAACTTGTTTCCGCTTTTTTACTTCGGCCTTCTCCGCTCTTTGTTCTCCTTGAACATGAGTGCCTGCTGCAAGTTCACGTGCATAGTCGTCGGCAGATTCTTGGCGCTTGGGACGGTGTGCTCAAAAATGACTTAGCCCACTTCTTTTGCTTATCGAAAATACCGGCTTGGGCTCGGCTCTCTTTTCTTCTTGCAGTCCGCCTTCCATTTCTCCAAATCAGCAGCAGCGGCGCCGACTTCCTCGGCACTCGTTCCCAAGGCCTTGTGGGGAGAGGCTTGATGATGGCTCCGGTACCTTTGTGGTCTTAGGTACATAAGGGTCCGGGTTAATAATCCAGGACTGCTTCGCCTCTTTGCCGTGGGTGGATTGGGGCGGCGTCGATCACCCGCGGACGAGGACTGGGGGCGGCGATGATCACTCGCCGGACGTTGTGGGTCGGGGCGGCGTCGGCTACGTGACGGAGGTGTAGGTGAACCGCCACCACCACCACCACCACCACCACCACCGCCACCGCCACCACCACCACCGTGGGGGTGGACTTGTTGTCCTTGGCGCCTCGCTCGAAACTTGATAAACTTCTTTTGCCATAGAATGAAATGGCGCTTGACATCTCCAAGTCTTTTATCCCCTTCGTGTGTAGCAATGTCAATCTCCGTGTCCTCAAACCCTTGGACTATGTCCTCCACCGTGACACGAGCATAGCCATCTTGAATGGGGTTGTTGTGGTGGAGTGCTCGAGTAAACATGGTAAAGCACTACCGATGGCTACCTTCATGGACATGTTCCCGATAGGATAATACAGATGACATTCTTTCATCTCCTTTATATCGCCCACGGGTAGCGAGGAGGCTCCGGTGCAGTAATTTCGACCTCCGGTGCAGTAATTTCGACCACCGAGGCTCCGGTGCAGTAATTTCGATCGTCGGTGCATCTGCACCAGCCGGTGGGGCCTCCGTGGAAGCCACGCTGCTTCTCCGCTGCTGGCTTCCGAGATCCGCTGGATGATCTTCATGCTGCACCGAGCTGCATCTCTTTCGCTACTAGTACACTCATGGTTTTCTTCATCACATCCATTTCCGATGCCAACCGCGCCACAACATCTGCTTCCCGATCCATCTTTCTCTTACGGCTTCAGAACCGTCACGGGTCATCGCTCGGGGAACCCTATTTTCCACGGAATGTGCCCCATGCCTCGTATACGTCCTCCGTGTTCGGGATTCCCGAGGGCTTTTGTCGTGGCGTCGTTCTCTTTGTTGAACTTGATCTTCCCTGTTGAGCATCCTTCATTGCGTCAATAAGGGCTTGGGTGGGTTTAATTAATTTGCCCGGTAAACACACTCCCCTGCCTCCGGGTTCAGCGTTCCCCATGCCCGTACCACCAGCTTTTGGCCCTTGGGTCCCATCCTCCGTACACTGGACGGATTCCTCGCGCCTCATCTCGTTCTCCATCTTCTCCAACCTAGGCACCAAAATGCGATACCCTCCTGGCCCCATAACATGATTGTACTCCTTAGCCGCATTTTCCTTATTTTTTTCGATATTTCAATGAACTGCTCTGATTTCTTTTGCTTCACAAATTCTGGCCAATCATGTTTCAGTTTCTCATATTGTCCTTTGAAATCCGAGTCTTGTTACGCTTGACAAAGTCATGGGCTAGATTTTGCTTGAATTTCCGAATCGTCGGCCATCTTATGAAGAGCGAACTGTTTGACTAGCCTCCTCCTCTCCTTGTTTTCCTCAATCTTGTTACTCTCCTCATCGAATTTGTTGTATTCCGGAGGTAGAACGAAATGTTCCATAAGCTTCTTGAAGCAATCTTTTTTGTTCTCTTATCGACAAAAGTGAAACCATCAATTCGTGCCTTCTTTGGCTCATTCCACTCTCGGGCGGTGATCGAGACGTTGTCTCTAACAATGGCTCCGCATTGGTGACAAACTTGGTGGCGTTCTTGCGGGGCTCCAGCTGACCTGCCGGTTGCCTTCGTCGACAACCTCGATGGTGCATGTTTCTCCTTGTTTCATCGTCTTGGTTGCGCCACGCTTTGACGACGTACTCGATTGTTTGACGATCCGCCGAGGGCTAAAATAAGAAAGAGAGTCGCGCGTTAGTACACATATTTATTCAAATCAGTTAGTTTATATCACCGAGGCTCAATGTATATATATATACCGGCGCGGAGGTGGTTGCTACTTCCATTTGAAGATCGTCGTTTATCGGCGTTTCTTAAATCATCATCTTCTTGACGGCGCCCTTCATCTTCACCGTCAAGGTTCAGATAAGAAGAGATATCATCTTCTTCTTCTCCGGTCGGCACATATTGAATATCGCCGTTTATGATGCCGAACATATGTGCTTCACCGTCCGGATCATAGTTGTCCATAATCGGTCAGCTCTATCGTCCGCCATTATGTCATCCTGAAAACATGTAGTAAAAACAAATTAATTAAGTGAAGAAGGGGGTGGCGGTGGCGGTGGCGAAGGCGGTGGCAAAAGGAGGCGAGGAAGGGGTGGGAGAGGGTGTCGCGGTAGAGCGAGACGGGTGCTCCGTGGTCGAACTTGGGGTCGCCGCGTCTCGGGGTCTCACCGGAAAGAAGTAACGGAGGGGGAACACAATAAATAACAGAGCAATCAAAGCATCACAAAGCGTAACCTGGCAATACGCGGTGCTAGGTGTGCCCTAACGCGCAGTAGGTCGATCGCGGCGAAAGAAACATCCGGAAAGTATCCCCGTGATTCGCGTTTTGGACGAGATGAACCGGAGGAAAGTTACGTGTTTGCTATGCTAGGGATGTGTGGCGGACGAACGGGCTGCGTGTCCGGATCCGCCTCATCGTTCGAGCAACTTTCATGTACAAAGTATTTTCATCCGAGTTACGGATTATTTTATATTAATTTTAAAGTTTTATATCATTTTAGAATTAACAGAATTAATTAAATCGAAAATCATTTTAGAATTAATTAGATTAATTAACAGATTAGTTAGATTAGTTATTTAATTAGGTTTACTAAACACAATTAATTAAGTTAATTAATTTAATTAACTGATTAATTAATTAATATATTTATTTATTTATTTTCTAAATTCTCTTCTCTCCTTTTTTAAATCGTTTCAGGCGTGGGCCCCAATTGTCATTGGGCCAGGGGCCTTAACGGCGCCGCCCGAGGCCGTAGCCTGCCCGGGCGAGGGGGAGCCGCTGAGCACGAGCTCCCGCGCCAAGGGTCGCGATGGCGCCGGCCGAACAGGCGGCAGGGCGGAGGAAGTGGCGGTCCGGCGCAAGCGCGCGGGACGTCTGCGGAGCATGACGCGCGCGCCGCCATGCAGAGGCGGGCGCGGCGACGGACGGGCGGGCGCAGATTCGGAGGGGGCCGGGAGACGGCGGACGGGGCCCGATGGGAGCTCACCAAGGAGAGGGCGGCGTCTGTGAGGAGGACCGACGAAGAGAGGCGGGACAGTAGTCCGCGCGCGACGGGGCGAGGGCGACGGCGGGCGGCGTCGAGGGCGCGGCAGAGACGAACCGATCGGAGAAGACGAGAATCGATCGGAGCGTGGTATTTATAGCCCCCCTTTAGTCGCGGTTGGCGACGAGGCCCGCGACTAAAGGTACCCTTTAGTCGCGGGTCGCCTGCCCAACCGCGACTAAAGGTTTTTTGGGCGGGTTTTTTGCGTTCCCGCGCCCCACCTTTAGTCGCGGCTGGTCTGGCGACCCGCGACTAAAGGCCCCACCTTTAGTCGCGGCTGGTCTGGCGACCCGTGACTAAAGGGCAGGTTTAGGGTTTTAGCCCCCCCCCAAACCTGTTTTCTGTTTAATTTGTATTGTTTTCTTTTTAATTTGTATTGTTTTCTGTTTAATTTGTATTGTTTTATTTCTTTTGTGCTTTATTTTAATTTTGAAGGAGTTTCACATATTCTACGGTACTACATACATGCATATGAATGTACAATTTCAAACAAGTTTCCATACATAATTTAATGCGTATCGATGCTCCTTTTATAGGCACGGCGCCGCTTCTGCTTTGTCTTGTTCCTCCGACAGGGCGTCGTGCGCTACCCACACGTCCTGTCTAACCTTTAGTCCCGGTTGCACCAACCAGCCGGACTAAAGGTTAGATGACCAGCTCTGGATCCTCTTCCTCCCGCCAATTCTTCCCTGGTCTTCCCGCCTCTTTCTTCCCGCCACTTTCTTCCCGCCTCCTGTCTTCCCGCTCCCATTTTTCCCGCCATTTCTCACTACATATATGTAGCCCGCTTGGCCAGCATTATCACATCTCTACAATCTCTCATCACTCTCTCATGGCTTCCACCGCACCCACTCTAACCTACCAGCAGGTGGAGGAGCTTTGCGCCTCGAACTACCCTTGTCCACCGGCTACGCGTCCCCACCGGCTGGAGCCTAAGCGCCCGGCGGCGTGCCGTCCCTCCCGTCCCTCGTGGTACTGCGCGCCGGCGGCCATCACGAACCACTACTACCTCGACCTCACGCCGAGCAGCGGATGAATCCCGCGGCATCCCGATAACCAGCATACTTGGGACGCCTTCTTCATCAATCGGCGTGAGAGGGCGCCGCCAGGTATGAGGAGGACGGTCGCCTCCTCGGGAACTTCCACGAGGCCGCCGTCGGCTATGGTGGTATGGCGGACTCTGCAGAGCGTCATGGACTACATCACGGCGGCGATATCCCCGCTGCGCTACCCTCGATTCGAACCACGGCGCCGCCCGGCGACAATGACGACGGCAGCGGCGGCGGCGGCGGCAACTTAGAAGGCGATTTACTACCAAGACAACGACGACGGCGGCTATGAAGACTACAGTATGCATATTATACGCCTAGGCAGGAGTATGACTAAATCACTCCAAATTTCATGTATCATCGGTGGTATCTCGAATCATTCAAAATGGACACCAAACACATCACGGGTAATATAATTCACATGATCCATTCAACAAAGTTTGGTACAATAAATTATTACACATCATTTCTTCCTTGTGTCCCTGCTTGCTTACGATTGTGCCGTATCCATGGAGCATCCTCATCATTTAACTTAATGCTTGGGTCGGTGTTCACTTTGAAGGGCGGAATTTCAGCAAACATATTATAATCTTCCGACATGTCTCTTTGTCCTCCACTCCCACGATGTTTCTTTTCCTGAAAGAACAATGTGGCGCTTTGGATCATCGCATGATGTCTTGATCGTTTTCTTATCTTTCCGCTTCCTCGGTTTGCTACTCATGTCCTTCACATAGAAAACCTGAGCGACATCTTTCGCTAGGACGAATGGTTCGTCAAGGTAACCAAGATTGTTGAAATCCACCATTGTCATTCCGTATTGCTGGTCCACCTTTACCCCACCTCCTGTTAGCTTGAACCATTTGCACGGAACAAAGGGACCTTAAAGGAGGGTCCATAGTCAAGTTCCCATATCTCCTCTATGTAACCATAATATGTGACCTGATGCCCATTCTCGGTTGCTGCATCAAAGCGGACACCACTGTTTTGGTTGGTGCTCTTTTATCTTGGGCGATCATGTAAAATGTATTCCCATTTATCTCGTACCCTTGGAAAGTCGTTATAGTCGAAGATGGTGTCTTGGCCAACATGTACAGCTGATCTACAACATCATTGTCATTCATTAAATGTTTTCTCAACCAACTGCGAAAGTCTCCATGTGGGCCTTCCTAATCCAGGATTCAGGCTTCCCGGGTTGTCGAGCGTAAAATATTCTTGTGTTTCTCAAAGTGCGGAGCCACTAAGCTGGAATTGGTCGAGACTGAGTGTGGTGTGCTTGATCGGAGAATGGCCGTCCATACATATCGTTGATTTCCTTCCGATCGTGCCTTTTCCACTTAGTCTCCCCTCGTGCGCGATCGAGGAAGACCAATCGGCTTAAGGTCGGGAACAAAGTCAACACAAAACTCAATTACCTCCTCATTTCCATAGCCCTTGGCGATGCTTCCTTCTGCCCTAGCACGGTTACTGAACATATTTCTTTAATACTCCCATGAACCTCTCAAGGGGAACATATTGTGTAGAAATACAGGACCGAGAACAAAAATCTCTTCGACTAGGTGAACCAGGAGGTGCGTCATAATATTGAAGAAGGATGGCGGGAACACCAACTCGAAACGACAAGACATTGGATCACATCGTTCAGTAACCATGGTAGAACTTCGGATTGATTACCTTCGAGAGATTGCATTGAGGAATGCACATAGCTTCACAATGGCTACTCGAACATTTTCCGGCAGAGCCCCTCAAAGCAATCGGAAGCAATTGCGTCATAATCACGTGGCGGTCGTGAGACTTCAGGTTTTGGAACTTTTTCTCCGCCATGTTTATTATTCCCTTTATATTGGGCGAGAATCCAGACGGGACCTTCATACTGCTCGGGCATTCAAAAAGATGACCTTCTCTTCTTTGGTCGAGGCGTAGGCGGCACGACCTTGAAACCATTCCGGATGCCGGTCATCGTGGTCTTTCAAACGTTGCTGGTCTGCCGTGCTTCCTTTGTATCATTTGTCTTCCCATACACGCCCAAGAAGCTTAGGAGGTTCACGCAAATATTCTTCGTAACGTGCATCACGTCGATTGCAGAGCGGACATCTAGGACTTTCCAATATTCTAGCTCCCGAATATAGATTTCTTCTTCCACATGGCTGCGTGCCCGTCGGCTCCCTTCGAACTGATTGTCCGCCAGACCCTTTCCAAAGATGACTTTCAAATCCTTGACCATATCAAATACCTCAGCACCGGTCGTTCCGCAGCTTCGCCGGTGATCTGCCTTGCCGTTGTAATGCTTGCCTTTCTTTCTTACTGGATGAATTTTCGGAAGAAATCGACGATGCCCAAGGTACACGTTCTTCTTACAATTTGGCAAATGTACACTTTCAGTCTCATGTAAGCAGTGCGTGCATGCATTGTATCCCTTATTTGACAGTCCCGAAAGGTTACTAAGAGCAGGCCAATCGTTGATGGTTACGAAAAGCAACGCTCGTAGGTCAAATTCCTCTTGTTTGTGCTCATCCCACACACGGACACCACCCCACAGCTGTAAAAGTTCATCAACTAATGGCCTTAGGTACACATCGATGTCGTTGCCGGGTTGCTTCGGACCTTGGATGAGCACCGCATCATAATGAACTTTCGCTTCATGCACAACCAAGGAGGAAGGTTGTAGATGCATAGAGTCACGGGCAGTGCTATGGCTGGAGCTCTGCTCGCCAAAAGGATTCATGCCATCCGTGCTTAGAGCAAATCTTATGTTCCTTGCGTCGGCTGCAAAATCTTTGAACCATCTGTCGATCTTTCTCCATTGCGTTTCATCTGCGGTGTGTCTCAACTCCCGTCCGACTTACGGTCCTCTTTGTGCCATCGCAACAACTTGGCATGCTCTTTGTTCCCGAACAGACGTTTCAACCGTGGTATTATAGGAGCATACCACATCACCTTGGCGGGAACCCTCTTCCGGGTTTCGGCCCTCAACATCGTCACCGGGGTCACCGCCTCGATCTTATAACGCAATGCAAGGCATACCGGCATTCATTCAAATTCTCGATTCACATGGTAGAGGATGCGATCGTTGATGCATGCATGTATCTTGAAACCTCTAAACCTAGAGGGCGACAACCTTCTTTGCTTCAGACGTCTTGGCGGGCAACTCGTTATCCTTTGAAACATATTCTTCAACATTTTCAGCAAGTTTTCAAATGCCGAGTCAGCTACACCTGCCTCTGCCTTCCATTTCAGCAAATCCAGATTGTGCAGCCCAGCTTTTTCGACCATCATCGCATCCGGGTACAGCGCCTTTCGTGATCCTCTAACATGCGATCCAAATTCTCCCTCTCCTTTTCAGTTTACAGGCGTCTCCGTGCATCAGCAATGGTCCGACCAAGATCATCAACGGGATCATCACGTGCCTTTTCTTCACCTTCCCTTCACCTTCAAAGATCCTCCATGAAAGTATCACCGAAATGAGCAAGATAGCTTTCATCGATGAAATCATCCCTTCTTCATCTTCTTCCATTATAACCCTCTTTCTCCATGCTTGGTCCAACAATTATAGCTTGGCATGAAACCCTTCTGAAGCAGATGCAAGTGAACAACTCTTGAGGAAGAGTAACCCTTCTCATTCTTACAGATAACACATGGACAGATAACAAAACCCCCCCGCTTGTTCGCATTAGCCACTACGAGGAAATCTTTCAAACCCGTAGTGAACTCGCCGGAGAGTCGGTTACCGTACATCCATTGCCGATTCATCTGCATTATTATAATATAAAATATATAATTAACCATCATGCATTTGTTAAACTAACTAGCTACAAACAATATAAATTAAACAATGAACTACACACATGCATATTTTATCAATGACACATCAAAGGTTCATCAAGTTGCTAACATGATCGAAGAGTGTGGCTCCAACACTTCATGTCATGTTTGTTTCATGCTCTTGGGGCATTTCATCAAACACCTTATGTGCATAAGAGGAACCAAAAGCAAACCTACACCCACTTGTGAAGAGAATGGCTCCAAATGGCTAAGTGTTGGCTGCTGGATGGGTATATATAGGGAGGGCTTTAGTTGCGGTTGGCACGGCAAACCGTGACTAAAAAGGTGCCGAAAACCTTTAGTCGCGGTTGTCCCGGCCAACCGCGACTAAAGCCCTCACGTGCACCAGCCTGGCCACCGAGCGCACAGGCCCGAGCCTTTGGTCGCGGTTCACCTCCGTAATCATGACTAAAGGTCCCATTAGTCGCGGTTCCTACAGCTTCGCGACTTATGGGGCTGGACGGAAGCCTGTTTTTCCACTAGTGAGAGTAGCACAGAGACCCACATGTTAGCATCTACCTTCTTCTTTCTCCTCCTCTTTCTCTCTTAGCCATTTCAACGAACACCTTGTATGCAATAAAAAGAAACGAGGAATATGATGGACAGGACAGAACGATCTCCAGACTTCGAACTTTTTTTGCAGTCACCAAGTGAGTGGCATAGTTTGTAGAAATGAGGTCATATGATGTTGTGTGAAGCGGATGGCAACAGGAAAGTTGACTCAAGGATAATATAAAGGGGGGCGTCTATTCGCCTTGGAACATGATTAGTGAAGAACTCAGAAGTCAGAAGATATGCGTAAGAGTAGGAAGGCAGGCAGGCCGTCCCAAGTTAACAAGTTGACCTGACGTGGTCATGTGCTCTTTGTCTTTTGCCTCAGCTCTAATCTAGAGCTTAGTCTTAAACGAAAAAAAAAAACAGTAGATAAAACAAGTGAAAATCCCTGTCGAGGTTCATAGTTTAACTCTTAGCATCATAGCCTTCGTGCTATTGCTAGCTACTTTGCCTGCCTGGTACCTTTTCCATTAGCTCACCAACCATTTGAACTTCTTGAGGAAGCCAAAAAGGGGAGGAGGAGAGCGATGGCGATGGCGTCTGAAGAAGAGGCCGTCGGAGCAATATCGCGGGGGCGTCTTAACAAGAGCTCGTTGGAGAGATCCTGCCTCGTATCTCAAGCCGCGTTCAACTCCATGAAGCGCATATCTTCCGGTGCGGCGGCGATGAGTCAGCTCCGAAGGCAGTGCATGCTTGTAAGTTAGCTGGTTGGATCGAGAGACTTCGGTGCGGTTAGGAGGCGAGATGGATTTACTGTTAATTTCTGTGTTTTTCCACACAAATATTTGCATTGATTGTAGGCCTTGATGGTGATGGAAGAGCTCTTAGACCATGCTGCTTACGAACAAGTCTGTGTTGGAGGATATGTCCGTCAAGGTGAGCTAATTTCTTCCATGGTGTGAGCTTGTTTTTGTTTTCTGAGGATGCCCACGAGTAGGGGTGAAATAATGAGCTGCTCAACTTGTTCAGAGTGGACTCGTTAAGTTCATGCTTGTTAAGGCTCGACTCGTTAAACTTAACAAGAAAAAAATTGTTCAACTTTGTCGTTTAAAGTTCGTTAACCTAGCCACAGTGGGGAGTAATTTAGACGAGTAACATGCATATGTTACTAGTCTATGTTACTATCTCTATAGTGAGAAGTAACATATTTGTAGTGTCATGCAACACTTCATTTATTGTGTTATAAACTCATCTTGTCTTGATATGTGCGATGTTACTCAGGCTGGTTGTAATGGAGAGTATCATATATTAGTATCATGCATATGATACTAGTGTATGATACAACATCCGTAGTGCATAATATCATATGTTAGTATCATAGGATAGTCATTTATTGCCATGCATGACACATCGTAGCACATCATTTAATATGATACAGTATCATGATATGATACTCAACCCCTTCTTTCTTCATTTAATTCTATGCCACCTCATCAAAACTGCCTATAATACTACCTATGATACTCCCACTACGAGCAGCCTCATAATATGAGTAACTAGCTATGTTACTCAATTTGCATCTCTCCTCATTAATTAACTGACACATCATCTACTTTACATAGATATATGTGATGTTACCACTTATGTTACTTCTACTGTGGGTAGTCTTAAGCTTGTGAGTGACCACGAGAGGCTCGTTGATACACTGCAGTATGTTATGCCCTACAGGGTAAAAGTGTGGATGTAATAGTCTCTCAATCTCTCGGTTACTGGAGGGAAACGCCCGCTCCCAGCTCCCAGCTCCCAGCTCTCGCGAACCGCCCGCTCCTAGGGTTCCTCATGATCGCCCGGCTCCCAGCTGGGGCCGTCGCCTGTGACGGAGCCCGTCGCCGCCGCTAGCCGCAGCCCGCTCCCCTACCCCTCCCTCCCCGAGCGAGGCGACCGGGGCCTCTTCGCTGCTCCACTCCAGCGCTCCTCCCCGCCCTGCCTCCTCCCGCCACCGCCAGCGAAGCCGCCGGGCCTCGACCAGCGTGGTCTTTGGCGGCGGGCCTGCCCTTCCTGCGCGGCTCCTCGCTGCTCGAACGGTGGTGGCTGGCGGCGCTGCTCCTCCGGCATCTGTGCGGCCCGTCGGTGGTGGTGTCGCGGGCCCGGTGGCTCTCGACGCGGCGGTGCTGCCGTTGGTCGTGGGGCGGCGCGGTGGCGCTATTTCTGGCGGCGCCCGCCCAGCCCAGATCTGGGCCCATCTGGGTTGTGGCGGGCCGGTGGCTTGGTGCTCGGCAGCGACGTTCCTTGGTGGTGGCGTGGTGGTGGCGGTCTCGGGCGGTGAGGACTTCGTTGGCCGGCGTGCTGCAGCGTGGTGACAGGACTGTCCGGGTCCACGTGGGCGCGGCCGGGCCATCGAGGTCCGGCAAGTCCTCGTCGCCACATCCGGTCGGCTCCGCTGTGACGGTGGAGGTTGTCCCCTCCTTCCGGTCGAGTTGTGGTCGCTCCCATGGCTGGTGTCCCCTCTTCCTCTCCAAGTCTCGTGTTGACAGCTCCAGTGAAGCGGGGAGGGTTATCCGGTAATCGTGGTGGCACAAGCTGGTGGGTGGCCCGGGAGGTGGTGCATTTCGAAATGCCTGAGGTGGTGGTGGTGGTGGTTGTGGGTCGGGAGAAACCCCTGTCGGCCTGGCTGGCACCGATGCGATGACGCCTGCGGGCGTTGTCGGACCTTCCTGAGGGGCATCGGGTATACCCCTTCCCCACTATCCCTCGCGTACCGAGGGAAACCCTAGAACTTGTTCGGGCAACAGCGGCGGCATCGTCGCATTCCTTCTTGAAGGTGTTGCTTGGGGCGCGGCGCTTCGCGATGCTGGGAGCGTGGTGGTACTTCTTCGGAGGGTGCAGCGATTGCCGGTCTTCCTTTCTTCATTGATCTGTCAGTGTCGGCATTTATTTCTCTTCCTTCTTGTTGTTTTTTCTTTTGGGCTTATCTGTGTTGCGGCCCCAGCGAGCTGGATGTATCGGGTGTTTGCTTTATAATATAAAGCGGGGTGAAACCCTTTATCGTGAAAAGTGTGGATGTAAATAGCGGATATAGCGTGTGATGGAATGTGTTATGGCGGGAATGTGTTGGTGATGACGTGTGATGGAGCCATGGAGGTGGTGTGGAGGTTGTGCTGGGACATGGATGGACACATGCTTGTGAACTCCGGCGAGACTGTGAGAAATGAAATGAGCACGGAGAAGAATGGTTGGGCAGCAAAAACAGGCAAGCCATGCGTTTAGGCTAGTCATAGTGATGGTATCATATGCGGGTATCATGCACTCGCGAATAGCAAATACGCTGACGTGACAGAGAATTAAAGAAGAGATAGAGGATTGGACTACCCATAGTGGGAGTAATATAGATGACAACATCACACATATCTAGATAAAATAGATGATGTGGCAAGTAATTAATGAAGAGAGAGAGACATGTGGTAACATAACTAGTTAACATCACACATACCAAGAGTGTTGCCTGACACCACACATATGTTACTTCCCACTATAGAGGTAGTAATATAGCCTAATAACATATGCATGTTACTAGTCTAAGTTATTCTCCACTATGCCTAGTCTTAGTGTAACATAGTTAGATACCGTATCATGTTAAATGCTATGCTACTTTGTGTCATGCATGGCAATAAATATGAGCATATATGATACTACTCTATGATACGAGCAAGTAAAATAAGATGACGTAGGCGGGCTATAAGTCTTTAAATATTATATTTTGGATGAGTTGGAGGAGAGAGAGGAGGAGGAAGAAAGAAAGCGGGTTACTGATTAACAGCCGGCTGTAGCACATGCTCCTAGGCATGTTGTGAGAGAGTGACGTGGGCCATGTATCAAAAAAATAATACATATTTATATGCAACTATTGTACTTGCCGGCTATAAGCTTGGATATAGATAATGTGGCAGCACCATATAGCCAGCAGCTGGCTACAGTATTAACCATGCTCTACTATACACTATGAATTATACACTATGAATGTAGTATATCATACACTAATATCATATGCATGATACTAGTATATGATACTTCTCACTATGGGTAGCCTTAAAAACACAGAGGGAGGCGTGGTCCATATAGTTGTTGGGACTGACATACAGTTAATGCACATCTCCTTTCAATGCATGAGGCTACATTGTGGGCTGTCTGCTGACGAGGTCAGAAGTAATACACAACCCATACAAATTATATACGGTGCATCTAACTCATTATACACACTCGACGTATTCAAACTGCACGAGTCATGTGGGAATGGGTGGACGGGATATCAACCTCGTGTGGCTACATGTCCACGACGTGGCCGCGCTCTGGGTACGAGGCACAAGGCCAAGCTGAATTTCCATGGACAAGTCCACCTCTACCATTGGTCGGCACAGCGAGCCTGATGACGTCCGCGCGTCTGCACTCGAGGGCTCTATCTAGGACCGGTTCATCTCTAGCGTCATGCTTCAGTCTGAGGGCTATAGCAGGCTAGTTCGGCGGCATGGGAGAAACTGGGTCGACGGAGCAAAGGGGATAGGCGGCGATTGGAGAAGATACATACGGAGAAGAGATGGGAAGAGGAAATTACCATGTTTTCGAGTGGTGGGAGCACGGAGGAAGGAGCATGTAAGCCCTGTGCTCCTCACATGGGAAGGAATCTCGGTGCACCACTTGTCACCCAAGAAAAGGATGAATGCGATCTTTGAAAGGGAAACCTAATATAATGACATCTCCCACGTCGATCCTCAAACCTCTCGCGACTGTCCGGACAGTGGAAGAGCAAATCCAATGCACCGACCCAAACGGATGGTGGTTTTGTCCGCTTTTCGTCTGTTTGGGTTGGCCGCCTGCTCGGCGTCCGCGCTGTTTATGATTTGGGTCGGCAGTGCGCCCAAAGCAAGCGACCCATTTCATGTCTGCTCACAAATTTGAAACTGCATGTGGCCATATATCATGCAAGCGGCCATGCAATCGTCCAAAGTTCATGACGGCACATGCCAGCGGCCGGCATACAATGCCAGCTCCGAAAAGACCATCACATAGTTCTTGCCGGCGCGTTTGCCAGCGGCCGGTACACATGTCAGCACACAAAAAAAGGCATAGGAAATTCAACCACCCTCGAAGATGATGTTCCGCATGAAACGGTTGGCCGTGTCGTCATCGTCGGTCGCCGACATTATGTCGAACAGGTTGCAGGCGCCGGGGAGCACGTTGGTTGGCATCTCTCGCGCGCATTTCCTGGTCCCTCCGGATGACGAGGCACCGGCCACCGGCATGGCGTTGAGGTCGATGGGCGCGGGTGCGGGCGTGGAAGGAGCCACCATGCTCACTTCCAGCGAGCATTCCCCGGAGAGTTGGGAGGCTTGCGGGTAGACGTGGAAGCCAGGAATCGGGTGTGTTGCCGACACGTGGGATGACTCCGGCAGCACTATCTGAGGAAACGCGAACGAGCCGGTGCTGGCAGCGGCCATGGCAGTGTTGACGAGCCCGTGCTGGCCAGGGTTTAACCCTAGGTAGATCATGGCCTCCCTCTTTGCCACCGCGACGCAGGCGTTGGTGTCCTCCTGCTGCCCGGCAGACGGGAGATGATCTTAGCGGGAGAAAAATACTTAGAGATAAAAGCATCTTTGCACTTATTCCATGAATCAATACTATTTTTAGGCAAAGACGAAAACCAAGCTTTAGCACGATCTCTAAGCGAAAAAGGAAATAGCTTCAATTTAACAATATCATTATCAACATCTTTCTTCTTTTGCATACCACACAAATCAACGAAGCTATTTAGATGAGTAGCGGCATCTTCACTAGGAAGGCCGGCGAATTGATCTTTCATGACAAGATTCAACGAAGCAGCATTGATTTCACAAGATTCAGTATCGGTAAGAGGAGCAATCGGAGTGCTAAGGAAATCATTATTGTTGGTATTGGTAAAGTCACACAATTTGGTATTATCTTGAGCCATCGTGACAAACAAGCAATCCAACACACGAGCAAACAAGAGACGGGCAAGAAGAGGCAAACGGAAAAGAGAAGGCGAATAAAACGGCAAAGGTGAAGTGGGGGAGAGGAAAATGAGAGGCAAATGGCGAATAATGTAATGCGGGAGATAAGGTTTTGAGATGGGTACTTGGTATGTTGACTTTTGCATAGGCCTCCCCGGCAACGGCACCAGAAATCCTTCTTGCTACCTCTTGAGCACTGCGTTGGTTTTCCCTTGAAGAGGAAAGGGTAATGCAGCAAAGTAGCATAAGTATTTTCCTCAGTTTTTAAGAACCAAGGTATCAATCCAGTAGGAGGCTACGCACGAGTCCCTCGTACCTACACAAAACAAATAAATCCTCGCAACCAACACTATAAGGGGTTGTCAATCCCTACACGGTCGCTTACGAGAGTGAGATCTGATAGATATGATAGGATAATAATTTTGGTATTTTTATGATAAAGATGCAAAGTAAAATAAAAGCAACGAAAATAACTAAGTGTTGAAAGATTAATATGATGGAAGATAGACCCGTGGGCCATAGGTTTCACTAGTGGCTTCTCTCAAGAGCATAAGTATTTTACGGTGGGTGAACGAATTACTGTTGAGCAATTGACAGAATTGAGCATAGTTATGAGAATATCTAGGTATGATCATGTATATAGGCATCACGTCCGAGACAAGATGACATGCATCTAGAGTATTAAGTTCATAAAAACAGAGTAACGCCTTAAGCAAGATGACATGATGTAGAGGGATAAATTCATGCAATATGATAAAAACCCCATCTTGTTATCCTCGATGGCAACAATACAATACGTGCCTTGCTGCCCCTACTGTCACTGGGAAAGGACACCGCAAGATTGAACCCAAAGCTAAGCACTTCTCCCATTGCAAGAAAGATCAATCTAGTAGGCCAAACCAAACTGATAATTCGAAGAGACTTGCAAAGATAACCAATCATATATAAAAGAATTCAGAGAAGATTCAAATATTGTTCATAGATAAACTTGATCATGAACCCACAATTCATGGTCTCAACATACACACCGCAAAAGAAGATTACATCGAATAGATCTCCACGAGAGAGGGGGAGAATATTGTATTGAGATCCAAAAAGAGAGAAGAAGCCATCTAGCTAATAACTATGGACCCGAAGGTCCGAGGTAAACTACTCACACTTCATCGGAGAGGCTATGGTGTTGATGTAGAAGCCCTCCGTGATCGATTCCCCTTCCGGCGGAGCTCCGGAACAGGCCCCAAGATGGGATCTCGTGGGTACAGAAGGTTGCGGCGGTGGAATTAGGTTTTTGGCTCCGTATCTGATTGTTTGGGGGTACGTAGTTATATATAGGAGGAAGGAGTACGTTTGTGGAGCAACAGGGGGCCTACGAGGGTGGAGGGCGCGCCCTAGGGGGGTAGGCGTGCCCCCTACCTCGTGGCTTCCTCGAAGCTTCCTTGACTTAGGGTCCAAGTCTCCTGGATCATGTTCGTTCCAAAAATCATGTTCCCGAAGGTTTCATTCCGTTTGGATTCTGTTTGATATTCCTTTTTTGCGAAACTCTGAAATAGGCAAAAAATAGCAATTATGGGTTGGGCCTCCGGTTAATAGGTTAGTCCTAAAAATAATATAAAAGTTAATAATAAAGCCCAATAATGTCCAAAACAGAAGATAATATAGCATGGAGCAATCAAAAATTATAGATACGTTGGAGACGTATCAGTCAGCTGCTTCTTCTTCTTGGGCGGCGCAGCGGTCTTGCGAGGGGCGCGGGGCTTGCCTTTGTCAGAGGGGCGGAGGCGAGGCCGGACGAGGCGAGGGAGGCGAGGCCCGCGGCGGCATCGAGGGCGTCGTCCATGGCGAGCGTCCGGGAGCGCGCGGGGGTGGGTGGATTTTTGGGAAATTGGAGGGCATGGTGGATGCTTTGCCACCGACTGGCGGGCCATGGGGAGTAGTTGGTGCGCGGCGCGCGCGGCCGTCTCATGTCCGCGCCGACGCAAGTATGGCTCAAAAATGGTCCACGAATGGGTCGGTAGGCGGACGAAAAGTGGGCGCGCGTCCATTTGGGTCGGCGCGTTGGGTTGACTTTTTTGTCCGCCCCAACCCAAATGAACGCGTGCGGACGAAATGGGTCGGCGCGTTGGAGTTGCTCGAAGCCATCCAACCGCGGTCCTCTATCGATCTGCGGGGTGGTCCGGACGTTCTGACTCCCGCAAAGCAAAGACAAACGTGGGGGGTTCTGCGAGAGTCCGGACCGATTTCAAGCCCGCTTCTGACCGCCATGGCCCACCAAAATCCATCCTCCCTCACCCGCGGCGTTCTCGCATGGAGCCAGCTGCTTCCATACATGTCGCTATAGAGCGCGCCGCTCCATATTGAAGACGGCTCAGGGCGGACGCGACCTCTCACTGCCTCCGCCATTGAAGCGACGCGCCGGCCGAGGACGCCGTCCGCTGCACGCCCGGCTGAACATGCCTCCTCGCCACATTCAAACGCCTCCATTAAACCCGGGTGAAAGAGGGGAAACATATGCTCCGGCCACACGTTTGTTCAGGAGCGGACCGACATTAAATGCAATGTGGGCAAGCTCCTCCCGTCCGCCCTCTATTTAAACGAGCCCAGATGTCGGGAAAGAATCACACCACTACGCCGCTCCCCATCTCCTCCTTTCCACCATTTTTTCACTCTTTCAATGGCATTCGACGAGTAGGAAGAGCAGTTCTCGAGCATAGACGCCGGCTCGGTGGCCTGCCGAGCCCGGTGGTTCCGAGCAAGGCAGCTCGCTACTCCATCTCCCTCGCCTAGACCGACGGAGCCAGTTGCTGCCCCAAGCCGCGCGTGGTTCGGCAACTCGCCGCTCCAAGCCAGCTCGTGTGCACGGAGATCGATGAGTCGGTGGCCAACGCGTCCGCTGCCAATATTGAGGGAAAGTAGAACACGGGAGGCCGCCGGCGCTTGGGTCCCAGGAAGGCCACCGCCGGCGCGTCGTCGGCTTGTACAGCCGATGACTTGTCTGATTCTTCTTTATCTCAGACCATCCTGAGCACCCGTCTGAGCTCCACGGAAGTACCATTCCCCTCTAGCTGAAGCATCCTCTTCGCCACTCTGATAAGCGACCGGCGCAAGTGGATATAGGGAAGATATGTGGGAAGAATACGCCTCTGGGACCCGGCAGTCCGGTTAGCGGGTTGCGGGACATGGGAAAGGCAAAGGGATCCGCCGTAGCCGGTCGTAGACTAGTGTAGTGTATTCGTGTCGTTAGAGTGGAGCTCCGCGCGACCATACATGCACATAGTTTTACCTTTTTAGTTAAAATATGTCCAACATGTAACCGTACGTTCTTGTCCGGTTTGTATGAAATCCGGCCATGTTTGCATTAGTTTCATCCGATTTGTTGAAAAAGAGTTTAAAATGTATGCGGCTAGCGTTGGATAGTGGTCCCCTGTCCGCGAAAGTACGTGGAAGGAATTTTACAGCTTGCCGATGCCCTTACTGAATTCCATATATCTCTATATACTACTTAAAAAGAACGTAAGGTTCCTATTTCACCTTTCTTACACCATCCCTTCGTCCAACATTCCATGTATATGATAATCAATTATCTTAATTTACTTACCTTCTGAACCAATTTCATTTTATAATTTACTTACCAAACTTCTAATCAAAATATAAGGTAATTCACAGCCAGAATTTGATGAACATTTATTTACATAATTACATTATTGTTGACAGATAAATCACAAGCTAACGTACTATAATATTTATATCTCATTGCAACGCACGATCATTGTTCTAGTATCCTTAAAATAATCCTTCCTGAAGTTCAACATTTTTGCAGGGTTTTCTGCTACCACAGGAGACCCTCCGGGGAATGCCTAAGCGGATGATGGCGACACGGGAATGTTTGGAGAGAACAACGACGCCCTGTCATTTGAATCGGCACGTTCCGGCGGAGGCCATGTTTTGCTGAAGCATCACCTGCTGCTAGCAGCACCCGGTGGAGGCCATGTCATCGTCGATATGGCTCCCCTGCTGCTGGCTACGGTGGACTCCATGGGAGCAGAACCCAAAGCAACCGTAAGTGGTCTTGTTAATCGCTACTGGCCCTTACATTGCGACTTCACACAGTAGAGCGCTAGAGAGCTTCACGAATCCAAATCTCGCTGTGTCCATCTGAGGGATAGGATTTGGTATGATTCATGTATGTTGTGTATTCCATTTCTTGCAGGAGATGAGCCGATCCGACGAGCAGCACGTGCGCTCCATATCGCAGACGCTGTTCTGCGCGCTCGTGCCGGCGTGCGTCACCTCGCGCGCTCTCTTCGAGCCTGCTGGTTCCGACTACGTCGGCCTGGCCATCTACGCCGGCCTGCTGTTCGTCACCGCGGTTACGTACGCCGGCATGTTCACGTCCAGCAGGGCGAGGTTCGGCAAGGCCTCCCTGCGCGTCGTGGCCTGCGCCGCTATCGCCGTCATGACCGTCGCGGCGTCGTCGCAGCTCTCCGGGACGGCGCACGTTGCTGCCGCTGCTTTCATGGGTGTGGTGGCCAGCTTGATCGTTGCCATTGCCATGTGAAACCGGGGCTCCAAATCGAAATATGTCTAGAGTTTCAGTCCACACGGCCAGATACATTTTTTCTGCGTTATGTACTTTGCTGTCGTTTCTTTTTCTTTTTTTCCCTGAGCGTTTTTTGTATTTTCTACATATTTTAATGTGTTTTGCTTGATAAGAATTATCATCTAGCTGTATTTATTTTTCTTTCTTTTCTCTATTATCTCTATTTAGTTTTCCATTTTCTTTGATTTTTTTTATTTTACGGGTTTGCTATAGATGTGAAATAGTACCTTACATCTAAGTGCATTATTGTAGGATTGCTATAAGAGTTGTTTTGTTTTCCTTGTTTGTTTTTTTTCCTAATTTGTTTATTTATTTATTTTATTTTGGTTCTTAAACTTTTGTTTTTTTATTTATTTATTTAGTCTTTTCAAATCCATGATTTTTTAAATTTTATAAGTTTTCAAAATTCACCGGTTAATTTTGTTCCTGTAATTTTCATGAAAGCGCTCTCTCTACCTTCCGCCTCGTTTATTGTTGTTTGTTTTATTACGTATCATGTTTGTTGTCTAGGCCTGTTCGGCTCCGCTTTTGTCAGCCCTCGATTCGCAACTGAGGCGTGACCTTTTTTGTCCCAGTTGCAAGTACGCCCTCGACTCGCAATTGGAGCCCAACGGTTTTTGTTCGAGTTGCAATTCCACTCTCGTCTCGCAACTGGAACCCGACTTTTTTTTTCTAGTTGCAAGTCCATTGTTGACTCGCAACTAAGTCTGAATTTTTTTTTCCAGTTGCAAGTGCACCTTCGACTCGCAATTGAGGCCCGAAATTTTTTGTTTTAGTTGCAATACCCCCTCGACTTGTAACTAGGACATGACATTTTTTGTCCCAGTTGAAAGTCCACCCTCAACACGCAATTGGGGTCCAACCTTTTTTGTCCGAGTTCCAAGTTCACCCTCGAGTCGCAACTGGGGCCTGACCTTTTTTTTCCTATTGCAATTGCACTCTCGACTCGCAACCGGGTCTCGACAGTTTTGGTCCTAGTTGAAAGTATACCCTTGACTCGCGACATGGCTCTGGCCTTTTTTGTCCCAGTTGAAAGTCCATCCTTGATTCTTAACTGGGCCTCAATCATTTTTGTCCTAGTTGCAAGTTCACTCTCGACACAAATGGGGGTAGATCTTTTTCCCCAAGTTGCAAAGCCACCCTCGACTCGCAACTGGTGACCAACCTTTTTTATCTGAGTTGCAAGTTCACCCTTTACTCGCAACTAGGGCCCAACCATTTTTGTCTAAGTTGCAAGTCCACCCTCGAATCGCAACTGGGCCCAACCTTTCTTGTGTCCGAGTTGTAAGTCCATCCTTTATTCGCAACTAGGGCCCAACCTTTTTTGTCCGAGTTGCAAGTCCACCCTCGACTCGCAACTAGGGCCCAATCTTTTGTGTCCGAGTTGCAAGTCCACCCTTTATTTGCAACTAGGGTCCAACGTTTTTGTCCTAGTTGCAAGTCCACCCTCGACTCGCAACTGGTCCAACCTTTTTTGTTGAGTTGCAAGTCCACCCTTGACTCGCAACTAGGGCTCAACCTCTTTTGTTTTCAAATCCACACTCGACTCGCAATTGGGGCCCAGCCATTTTTAGTCTCAATTTGGAGTCCACCCACGATTCGCAACTAGGACCCCAATCTTTTGTCCCAGTTGTAGTTCCACCATTGACTCGTAACTAGAGCTCGGCCTTTTCTTTTCTCAGTTGCAATTCCACCCCTTGACTCGCAATTAGGGCCCAACCCTTTTTGGTCCCAGTTGCAAGTTCAAACTCGACTCGCAACTAGGGTCCGACCTTTTTTATTCCCAATTGAGAGTCCACCCTCGACTTGCCACTAGGGGTTTGACTTTTTTTGTCCTAGCTGCAAGTCCACCCTCGTCGGCGAACAAACTGCAGATGAGCCGGCCCAAGTAGTTAGGATACGTTTTTTTTGTTTTTTATTTATCATTTTCTTCATTGTTTTTGCTCTGCTTTTATTTTTTCTATTTTTCAAAAATTTATCTCATTTTTATGATTCTTTTTAATTTTTTCATAAATTCACAAGTTTTAATAAATGTTTCAAATATCTAAATTTGTTCATTTTTCTAAAATTGTTCATGTTCATGATTTAAAAAAATCAAAATGTGTTCATTTTTGTTCTCTTCTTATTTATCTATTTACTCTATTTGGTTTTCTCGTTTCTTTTGCTTTTTCCTGTTTGCTTTTAGATCAATGTATATAAAAAAGTTCGCTATTAGTTCATCGTATATAAGAAAGTTCACTGTATATCAAAAAAGAATGTTCACCGTATATTGCAAAAAAAATGTGTGTATTCAAAAAGTGATCATCATATATTAATGGATTGTTCACCGCAATTAGAATTTTTTTGGTATTCGTTAACATTTTTCATAATTTAAAAAATAGGTAAAATCATGAACTTGTTTTTTGAAATATGTTTTGACCAAACTTTGTTCCTTACAGAAAATTTATTATAAAATAATAAGAGTGAAAAACGCAGCTAGTGACCACTGACCAGATCTGACGCTGACCGAGTTATTAACTGTTCGCGTCTCTGATTACACAAAAGCAGTCCTTTTATAGTGGCTATAAGTGCGTGTATAGGGGTAGGAAGTTGGAAGTTCGACAGCTGGTGTCGTGCGCTTTATTGTTTTGCGCCTGTTTTTTCAAAAACTGAGCCGGATAGACCAACAAACAATAAAACAACAGCTGGGCTGGACAATAAAAAAAATGTCATCATCTTAGATGTGAGATATTATCTCACATCTAGATGTGACATAGACAAATCCTAAAATTATTACTGTTCTCGTTATCTTTATGAATTGTAACCTCAGTAATAATGTAAAACTTGGTTGATGGATATGTGAATAGCTTGTGAAACTCAATGCGCAATACAAGTATTATTCTAAATAAGTGGATCGATCTTTGGACTATAGTAGAAAGATGTATGCGACATTTGTACTTTCATTTCCAGATAAAAAAAATCTGAGAAAAAAGTTACATTTGTACTTTTTATTTAGAGTAAATTACATTTAAACTGAAACAGAGAACAAGTCCGAATGCGCACCAGCCCATCCATTCTATCGGCCCAGACTTAACAAAGGGCGTCTCATCTTCGAACAGAGAGAGAGAGAGAGTGAAAGCAACGCAGGCCGGTGGCTCTGAAGAGAGAGTGGACATAACACTTGGATTGCAGTTTTGGCCCATCTCAGAGGAACCTCCAGAAAATCAACAATGAAATTCCCTTTTTTTTGGAAAAGGGGATTTACCCCAGCCTCTGCATCAGAACGATGCATACGGCTCATATTATTAAACGAATAATCTAGTAACAAAGTCTCGAAAGGTCGTAGTACAATCATCAACAAAAGCTCAAAAGAGGAAAGGCCCAAAGCCACAACCGGCTGGCAAAACAATAGGAGCACTACATGCCTAGCCTATTACATGACCGCCATCCAAACCGGTTGAAAATATCGAGCTACCATCTCCCATCGGTAGACGCAGTAACCAACGCTCCTCGCCCGTCCGGAGTGAGTAGCGACCACATACGGATGAACGCCGTGGCCTCAAGATAACTGCAAAAGTGAAAGTTTGTTGATCGGTTAAAGACTAAGTCATTCCTTCAGTTCCATATTGCCCACAAAAGCGCACAAACGCCAACCCGAATGTGTCTTGCAATGTCGAATCCACCCCATCAAGCCATGTTCCAAATAACATGCTAATAGAGGTGGGCTGATTAATATTAAACATAATATGAACCGACCGCCACGAATCTTAGCCAATGGACAATCGAGAAAGAGGTGTTTAATGTTTTCGTTATGATCACAAAAGCTACATCGAGACGAGCCCACCCAATTACGTTTTACAAGGTTATCCTTAGTCAAAATGACATGTTTATGCACAAATCACATAAACACTTTGATACGCAAGGGTACCTTAACTTTCCAAACATGTAATGAGGTAGGAATGACGGAAGAGTTAATGGCATCCAGATACATTGATTTGACCGAGAACACACCGTTCTTAGTAAGTTTCCAATGCAGCTGATCTGGCTGTTGAGACAGCCGGACATCCATTAAACGTCGAACAAGATGGAGCCAGGCCTCCCAACGATTTCCAACTAGTGTCCGTCTAAAACTGATATTGAAGGGAACGGATTGTAAAACATTAGCAACATAGGCTTCTCTACGTTGGACAATGTTATACAAAGAAGGATATTGAAGTGCAAGTGGGGTCTCCCCAAGCCACGTATCCTCTCAAAACCTCGTCGTGGTGCCATTCCCAACAATAAATTTAGTCCTGTTGAAAAAGAGTTGCTTAACTCTCATCAAACCCTTCCAAAAGGGAGAGTCGGAAGAGTTCACATTCACCTGAGCCAAAGTTTTAGCAAAGAGATACTTATTGCGCAAAATATGTGCCCAAGTGGCCTCCGTCTCAGAAGACAGCTTAAAAAGCCACTTGCTAAGGAGACATGTGTTTTTGACTTCCAGATTTTCAATACCTAGGCCACCTTGGTCCTTAGGTCTGCAGATAATATCCCACTTCGCAAGTCTATACTTTCGTTTAAGCTCATCAATTTGCCAAAAGAATCGCGATCGATAGAAATCTAACCTTTTCCTAACTCCGACCGGAACCAAGAAAAAGGATAAGAGAAACATGGGCATACTAGTAAGGACCGAATTAATCAGAATTAATCGACCTCCGTATGACATGAGCTTTCCTTTCCAACAGCTCAGTTTCTTTTCAAAACGATCCTCAAGACATTTCCACTCAATATTAGATAGCTTACGATGATGAATGGGTATACCTAAATACGTAAACGGTAAAGAGCCCAGTTCACATCCGAACAATTGTTGATACGACTCCCGGTCATCATTGGCTCTTCCAAAGCAAAACAATTCGCTCTTGTGGAAGTTGATTTTAAGCCTAGACAATTGTTCAAATAAGCATAACAGCAGCTTCATGTTCCTTGCTTTCGCCAAGTCATGCTCCATAAAAATGATTGTATCATCAGCATACTGAAGAATGGACAACCCGCCGTCAACTAGATGTGGAACCAGGCCACCTACCTGTCTTGCATCCTTTGCCCGACCTATTAAAATAGTGAGCATATCAGCCACTATGTTGAACAGGATCGGTGACATAGGGTCTCCTTGCCGCAGCCCCTTGTGTGTTTGGAAATAGTGACCCACGTCATCATTCACCTTAATCCTGACACTCCCATTTTGCGTAAAGGAATCAATCTGGTTTCTCCAGGCCGGATGAAAACCTTTCATACGCAACGCTTGTTGAAGGAAAGGCCACTTGACTTTATCATATGCTTTTTCAAAATCCACTTTAAAAACTACGCCATCAAGTTTTTTGGAGTGGATTTCATGGAGCGTTTCGTGCAAGACAACAACCCCTTCCAGGATGTTTCTATCCGGCATGAAAGCAGTCTGGGACGGCTGAACTACTGAGTGTGCTATTTGTGTAAGCCTATTTGTCCCCACCTTGATGAAGATTTTGAAACTCACATTTAGCAAACATATGGGTCTAAACTGCTCAATCCGAACAGCCTCAGTCTTCTTAGGAAGAAGGGTTATCGTCCCAAAATTTAGCTTAAACAATTGAAGCTGTCCCTCAAAAACTCCTGAAACATGGGCATCAAATCTCCCTTTATAAAATGCCAACACTTTTGTAGAACTCCGCCGGAAACCCATTCGGTCCTGGAGCCTTATTATTCTCCATCTGAGTAATAGCCTCAAACACCTCTTTCTCCGAGAAAGGAGCAGTCAAGAGCTCATTCTCGGCAGTCTCTAGCTGAGGCACATCCTCAACCCTAGACTCATCCATCGACACAAAAGTCTCTACCGGGGGACCAAACAACTGCTTATAATAATTGGTAATGTAAACTTTGAGATTGTCCTGACCAACTATCGTCCCTTCATCTTGTTCTAGTTGGAAGATTCTTTTTTTACGATGCTTCCCATTAGCAATCATGTGAAAGAATTGAGTGTTATCCTCGCCTTCTATGATTTTGCGAACCTTGGCTCGCAATGCCCACTTCAATTCCTCCTCACAGAGAAGCTTTTTAAGTTGCAGCTCTGCATCTATCTTTGTTTCCGACTCATTGGAATCCAAGATAGAGGTTTCTGCTTTAGCTTCGAGGTTTTGAATAATCGGAAGGAGTCGCTCCTTCTCCACCTTATAAATCCCATGCGTGTGCTTAGCCCAGCCACGAAGGAACCGTCGGAGATGACGAATCTTGGATTGCCACCTGTTGATAGGCGACCTCCCTCCCGAGTCCTTAGCCCACTCTCTAGCTAACATCTCGAGGAACCCTTCTCTTTCAAACCATGCAAGTTCAAACGAGAAAATGTTCTTGTTACCCACGAAATTTTGAACTCCGGAGTCGACTAGTAACGGTGTATGATCCGAGACACCTCGGGTCAAAGCATGCACTGCTACCAAGGGAACTTCTGTTCCCACTCGACACTAGCTAGCACGCGTCAAGTTTCTCAAAGGTCGGAACCGTAACTAATTAGCCCAAGTGAATTTCCTACCAAAGCTCGATCTCTCTGAGATCCAAACTTTCGATGATAGTGTTAAACATAAACGGCCAACGACCGTCAAAATTGGCATTATTCTTGTCCTCTTTCCTTCGGATTATGTTGAAATCCCCTCCCACTAAGAGAGGTAGCTGTTCATTACCACAGATGCGCACCAGATCCGCCAAAAATCTGGCTTGAGTTCGGTTGAGCAGCTCAGTAAACTGCCACCAAGGCCCAATCAAACCCATCGCCTTAGTTCTAACTCGAAACTTAACAGCGAACTCGCCCATGACTACAGTCCGGACTTCCAACGTTTCACACTTAACCCCAAGTAAGACCCCGCCGGATCTTCCTCGAGGTGGGAGGCAATGCCAATCAAAATCTACCCCCGGACAAAGTGGCAAGAAATTGAGAAGTGAAATTGCTTCTTCCAGTCTCAGACAAAGCAATAAAATCTAAATGATGTTTGAGAGAAGCATCCGCTAGAAACCTCCTTTTAGCCAAGTCTCTAAGACCTCTGCTATTCCAGAAAATACCTCTCATAAGTCATCATGAATTTTTTTGACAGTACGGATCCTAGCACTCCTACGCACTGCGGAGACTGGATAGACCTTTCGCTTCCATGTCCGCTTAGGCTTTGTTTGACCATAAACCTGATCACCGCCCTCATTCTCAGCTTCTAGCACTAAAGGCTCATCTACATGAAGAGACGTCTCAGGATTGGTATCATCCTCTGTCTCTAGACATGCAGGGTCAAGATCGGCACACATGTCATCAAGAACCCTCACCCCAAGCACATGCACAATGAAATTCCCTACAAAAAGCAATAAAAGAAACGAGGAATGGGATGGACAGGACAGTTTAATCTTCATACTTTGCTAATAAAGACTAGTCATCATACTTTTCCTGGCATTTCCTATAAATAAGTAGATCATGAAACCGATTTATATGATAGAACATTCGTAGCAAGACAAAAAAGAACCAAGATGTATCATATGTTTAAACATTACTAGGAGCAAGACAAAATGGTATACTAGTTTTGAAGTCCAAGTTTAGACGGCCGGCCACCAAAAACTTACAGCATGTCTCGGCACCAAGAATAGAAGAATAGCATGATGATGATGACAAAAATGAAACACACGTCGTTGTAGGCACGTCGACCTTTCCCCAACCTGCACCTAGCTAGTACTCCCTCCATTTCATAATGTAGTGCCTATAGATTTTTGCGAAAATCAAACTTTGCCAACTTTGACCAAGTGTATAGAGAAAACTGTCTACATCTACAATACCAAACACGTGCATTCTGAAAATATAACTCATGATGTATTCAACGACGTGCATTTGGCATTCTAGATGTACCTATTTTTCTTTATAAATATGGTCAAAGTTTGTAATATTTGACTTTGCAAAAATCTATAAGCACTACATTATGAAACGGAGGAAGTAGTATTCAACAACTAACTGAACAATCAGATGCAGACAACCTCAGACCACTGGCTTAATAATTAATCAACAAACAAAGGACCAAGCCCAACCAACCAACCAATCCATCCATCATCGCGCACCAACCACTAATCCTCGAGAGAAGAGAGACTGTTTCCCCTGTCCAACCGCAACGCTCACATTTCCATCTGCATTGATATAATACCACCCTCTTGAGCGACGACGCAGAAGCTTTGACAGGCTCCTCACACAAGAAGAGATACACAGATAGATAGATAGATAGATAGATAGATAGAGACCGAAAGTCTGAAAACCATCACACCAAGGAAGCGTTCAGCCATGGTCCTTGGAGTACGCAGTAGTACGACAACTGGGCCACGGCGAAAAGGGAGGAGCGCCACATTGTGACCGATCACACCACCTGCAAAATTATTTAATTCAGTTGCTAGTTGCTGCTGTTGCTCCGGCTGAAAATGGAACAATAGGCTGTTTTGAGGGGGACCTGACGTGCCTGGTGGGGGAAAGCAAACAGCAGAGCCGAATGCCCGAGATCCACCAAAATGACAAGAGCTATATACGTACATTCGTTCATACCTGGAACATGGCTCTTCCGCACGCCCCAAGGTCGATGATAGGAAAGCTACGACGATCAGCTGGCTACATACTCCCTTCGTTCCTAAATATAAGTCTTTGTAACGATTTCATTATAAACCACATACGAATATATATAGATGTATTTTAAGTATAGATTCATTTATTTTGCTTTGTATATAGTCCACCTACTGAAATCTCTACAAAGATTTATATTTAGGAATGGAGGGAGTACATCACTTCCATTCCTGAAATGACGTGGAGGGTGTGAACCATGAATGGGAACATACATACATACACCAATGCCTAAACCTCAAAGGATTTAAAATCATCATTGCCTCCGCAATGGCAAAGTTCGTACAAGAATGGGTATATTCATGCAAAAACAGACCCAAAAAAACAGGCCAGGAAAACAGTTAAATGGTGACCAATAGCGCATTTCCTAAAGGAAACCGACTCCAACATCCATAACGCCAAGCTATTTGAAAAATAAACGGGCTGCACGTGGTATTGGACACTGAATCAGACTCACCACTGCACCAGAGAATATATGCGTACGTAAAGGAGAAAAAAATAAACGATTCTAAAGATGTGACATAAAGAAAAAATGCAGATAAAAGCATGTACCTGGGACATTGATAACGCCAAGTGATCATATCCTCAAGGATATTGTAAATTTAGTTAAAGAACATGTGACTCGTTTGTGATACCCAAGTTGCATGCATGTGTGCGAGCGTTATTCTTAAAGAATCTCATTGTTCTTCAGGCGAATAAATACACGGTACAGCTGGACCACAGGTGAAAAGGAGCTCCACATGGTGAACGCTCACACCACCTGCAAAATTCAGTTGCTAGCTGCTGCTGCCGCCGCTGCTGAAACTAGAGAGGACCCCCATCAGCTGTTATTGCTCAGGAAACAGAAGAGGACCTGATCGAACCTGACCTGCCCGCTGGGGAGACGAAACAGGAACCGGATCCTCTAACATCTTCAAGGGATGTCACGTAACCTACAGTAACCGTGACATCCCTTCTTCACATCCATATGGTTAAGTCTAAAATGATTATAATTGATTTGCAAATTACAAATCTACTGTATGCATTTACAGAAATTACATACAAACAAAATTATGATGCAATAAAATTATTATTTTTATTTATTTGTATACATGCTATAGTAAATTCGCGGAGTAGTTGCTGCAGTAACCCTGACATCCCTTCTTTGCTTTACACACGCATTTTACTGTAGCTTCGTGACACCCCTTGAGGATGTTAGAGGATCCGCTTCCGAGGAAACAGGGGAGCCGAATCATGGAAGCAGCCCAAGATCCATACAGGATGGATGGATGGATGGATGGATGGATGCACCAAAAATGACAACAGCGATATTCATTCATACCTGAACATGGCTCACGCACCCCCTCATCAAGACAGGTTGATGAGAGGAAAACAAGAGCAACGATAGGCTGGCTAGATCGCAGGCTCACGGTGCATCCACATGGACGGAAGCTCTGGATCGAAGCCGCATTTATGGCACCGTGCACGGAAAGCCCAATGCCACGACCCCTGAAACGATGTGGAGGGTGTGAGCCATGAATCGGAAACACACAAGGCTTTCTCAACCACAAAGGATTTTATTCAGCAGCGCTGGCTCCACAATGGCGAAGTTCGCATAAGAATTGGTATGTTCGTGTAGACATGCAAAACCAGACATGAATAAACGGTTAAACGACCATAGTGCATATTTCCTAGAGCAAAATAACTCCAAAATTCATATCAATAAGTGACTTCGCAAGGAAAAAAAAACTGGCTACACACCTAGGCCTAGTTCTTTTGCCAGAAATTTAGGGATCCTCCCAAAATCCGACCCCTACCCAGTTTCTCCCAGAATCTTTGAGCCCCATTTGTTTTACAATCCTATCTAGTTAGGGTCTAATTATATAGGCCTGTAAAACAAAGTGGACCCAAAGATTCTGGGAGAAGCTCGGTAGGAGTCGGATTCTGGGAGAATCCCTAAATTTCTGGCAAAAGAACTGGGCTCTAGTATTGGATATCGAATCAGAATTACCACGGCCGAGAGAATATGTACTCGGGACATTGATTTTATTCATCTATTACAATATTATTAATCTCTGCTTCAGTTGAACAGCGATGCAAGTACAGCCTCTCTGTTGCATCTCAAGCACGAAAAACTTCTCTCCTCCCCTCTCCCCCGCACACCACCGCCTCTGGTCTCCTTCTCTCCTCACCCCCCAGACACCACAAAGATGGGCAAGTCCGGCAGTGTCTCCAGGTGGTTCTTGGTGCCGGCAGGTGGATCCCCGGGGTCGTCCCGATCGTGGCGGTGCCACCCACGGTCTCCGTGCCCACCGACGTCCACCACTCCTTCCACGGGGATGGTCAAGGACGAGGTGGCGATCTCTGATGACGACAAGCAGCAATAACAACCGCCCCTCCTTGTCGAGGCCGCGCGGGCGACAAGGAGTACACACGACAACTCGAGTTGTTGCTCCAACGGTCGCTCTTCGACTACGGTCTAGCGCCACTCTTGCCGCTGCACATCCGCCATGTCAAGGAGGAGGTGGCCTCCCCGTTGCGCCACCGTGTCAAGGAGGAGTCGACGCCCCCACAACAACGTCACGTCACGTCAAGACAGTGCCGGTGTCCCCGCCACGCCGTTTCGTGCATGACAAGGAGGTGTCGTGTGGTTGCCGTGAAGGAGGAGGAAGTGCCCACCCCGGCGATCGCCAACATGCGGAGCCGCCTCCTCTACTATCTCGGACGTGGCGGCGGCACCTCCTCCTCGCGCACCAGATCGGCAGCCGAAAGGTGGCATCCGAGGAGGAGCGTCGGATGCGGCGGAACACGACGTGACGTTCGGCTTCACGACATCGAACGGTGTGGACTTGGTAGTCGGTTCTTCCCCGCGTGTCCGAGGTGCTCTTCCGTGGGTTGCTTGGTTGCTTTGAAGTCATAGCTGCGGTGAAGGAGTCTGGTGACGATGACAGGCATTTGGTGGTCGTTTGTGGAAGGCATGGTCGGTGCAAGTCCTACATATTTTCCTTGCGATGCTTGTCAAAGTCGGAGCCTTCTGTTGCTCGCGCGTGTCGCCTTCTGTTGGCATGTGTGGTCGTGGCTTCTATGCAATTGTTTGCGGGTTGTCTTCGATGATGGAGGGATAATGGAGGCATGTGTCGTCATCGATGATGGAGGGATAATGGAGGCATGTGTCGTCATGGTTTCTATGCAATTGTTTGCGGGTTGTCTTCGATGATGGAGGGATAATGGAGGTCTACGGTGAAGTCAGGTTGCCCGTTCGGAGGCTACCGGTGATGGCGTCATCGTTCCGAAGCAACCGGTGATGACGATAACACTTGCGACTCCTCGGCGATTGTGTTTCTTTTTTTTTCTCCTCTTAATCAATGAAAATGGCAAGTCTTTTGCCTCCTTTTCCAAAAAAAATTAGTAGCAGGGGTCCTAACAGTGACAAAACTTAAACATACATGACTACCTATCGTTGTAAGCACGTCGACCTTTTCTTTCCCAGCCCAGCAAGTCACTGAACAATCAGAGATGCAGACAGGCTCAAACCACCAGCGTATATAATCAACTAACACACCAAGGACCAGGCCCAACCAACCAACCAATCCATCATCACGCACCAACCACTAATCCGCAAGACAAGAGAGACTCGTTCCCGTGCCCAATCACAACGCACGCACGCACGCATTCTCCCTTGAGTGACGACGCAGGCTTTGACAGGCAGAGACTGAAACCACCACACCCAGGAAGCATTCTCCATTAGACTTTTCAATAAAGAAAAAGAAAAAGCATGGTCCTTCAGCTAAACGAATAAATACGCAGTACAAGCGGACCACGGGGAAAAAGGAGCTCCACATGGTGACCCATCACACCACCTGCAAGATTCAGTTGCACAGCTGCTGCTGCTGCTGCTGCTGCTGCTGAAAATGGAGTCGTCGGTTGGAAAGCAGGGAGGGAGGACCGCCCATGGCTGCTATTGCGCAGGAAACAGAAGGGGACCTGACCGAGATCCGGGCGGGATGGATCGGTGCACCAAAAATGACAACGCCCACATTCATTCGTACCTGAACATGGATCATGGTCGATGATCGGAAAACTGCAGAGATCAGCCGGTTAGATCACAGTGCACCCACATGGATGGAGGAAGCTCTGGATCGAAGAAGCCGCTGTTAATGCGCTGTGCTGTACACCAGAAACCACACAAGCCCAGGGAAGTCGTTCCGTTCCTGAAATGATGTGGAGGAGGGTGTGAGCCATGAATGGGAGGATGCAAGGCTTTCTCAACCACACAGGGTTTATTCAGCAGCATCGCATCCGCAATGATAGGGCTCGTACAGGAAATTGGTATGTTCATGTACACATGCAAAAGCAGGCATATAAACAGGTAAACGACCGTCATGCGTATTTCCTAGGGGAAAATAACTCCAACATTCATACTACCAATAAGTGCTTTTTTTTTTGGAAAAAGGAGGCCCAACCCCCGGCCTCTGCATCTGAGAGATGCATGCGGCCATATTATTAAAAAGTACGAAGAAAACAAAGTCTTAGTGCTTCATCCCAGCTACGATCCAAATCTTTATGTGGCTCGTGACTAGAAAAGGCATTTAACTAAAGATAATTTGATTCAGAGGGGCTGGGAAGGTAATAAGAATTGCGCCACTCGTTTTTTACTTGGGTCTATTGACCATTTGTTTTTTTTTACTTGTTCATCTGCTACTCCCTCCGTTCGGAAATACTTGTCGGAGGAATGAACGTATCTAGATGTATTTTAGTTCTAGATACATCCATTTTTATGCATTTCTTCGACAAGTATTTTCGGACGGAGGGAGTAGGTTGATGTGGAGCCGGATGAAATGTGCTTTTGATCTTAGATTCTACTCCTAATTGTCTCACTCATTGCTTGGGTAGATGGATCATATTGTTCCCTAAACATGATAAGAAACTTGTTTTGGTTGGTGTTGTGGCTATGTTTTCGAGCTATCTGGAGATGTAGAAATGACATTATACTTGAAAGGAAAACTATCAATAATCCTTTAATCCTTGTGAGTCTGATGTGTCCGGGGATTGCCGATTGGTCAATTTTGCAGACAAAGGACGGAAACAAGGTTACTGAAGCTCGGAGCAAAGTTAGTCGAGCGAGTAGCAAATGAAGTCTGCTGCTTCTCCTGAGTTAGCAAGGGTGGAGGCCAGGAGTTCTTCGGATTGGTGGCTGACAGATAGAGATCTTATAGTTTCCTGAGTTGGTCATGGATCATGTTATGTTCATGTTGATCCTATTGTCTGGCCTCTGGTCCTGGATCATGTTATGTTCATGTTGTGAGCTGGTAGGTCATCGTACCTCCAGTTTTGTAATAGACCTAGTCCTGGATGTTGGTTGTTGGTTCTTGTGGTTTTCTTTTGGGTGGTACAGTAGTAGTTTGTAATCAGACCATGTGATTTCTTTATATGCAATCAGAGGGGGAGGCCCCTCTTTTGCTAAAAAAAGATTCAATAAGTGATTCAGAAATCAAACTGGCTACACACCTAGCATTGGATATCAAAAAAATCAGATTGACATAAGGGAGAAAAATATGTACATAAGGGAGAAAATGAAGCAACTCTAAAGATATGCTATAAAGATGGAGGCATGTACCTGGGACATTGATCATCCATCCATTAGAACATTAATCTCTGCCGCAGTTGAACAGCGATGCAATTAGTGCCTCTCAATTGCATCTCAAGCATGAAAAACTTGGAAGTTAGTTTTTCCGCAGTCACCAACTGAGCAGCATAGTTTGCAGAAATAGTCAGCAAACCATGAGGTCATATGCAAGAAAAATGTAAGGCTCTAGGATTTAAGAAATTTTCTCTGATAGATGAGTGAAATGTAATGTACATGATACAACATTTAGACCAAAGAGAGTACACGATGCTAATCTCCCAAAACTACTCCACCACAAAGCAACTCAAGTTCTGTACGCGCGAGCCTACAAACCCCCCCAGGACACCTGGAACAAAATTACCTCCATGTACCAAGAACCCAACCAAAGATGTAAATCAACGTTTGCCATGTTTGGGATCAAAAAAAGTCCAGCCAGAGTATGAATAGAAGCCACTCGATGTATATACAGCACTTGGACATTGTAAAGAAGAACACCGTTAGTATTCTTCTCCCATGCATCTCCACAGCACATGTGACCTAATAGTAGCCCTTTGCGCCTCTGGATTGGTATAGCTCCAGCCTGATCTTCGCCTCTGGCAACAAGTTCTCGATTGTAGGGTCTTGCATCATGTACGCTTGTTTGGAGGCCCATTCGAGCACCGTGAGGATCTCCGCTTGTGCCAACTCCTCGCTGTCTGGGACATTGTGTGCAATGTAACATACAAGGGTGAGTGCTGCCAGCTGAACCGCCTGCTCACTGAAATACACGAGCTGAACAAGATGCTTTGCGCCACCCGCATTGACGATTGCTTTGGAATGGTCAACGCGCAGGTAATTGTCCGTGCACACAAACTTGGTAAGGGACATTGCTGCCTCCTTAGAGACTTCTGCTTCCCTCTCATCGAGAAGCTTCACCAGTGGCCCAATGATCCTAGTCTCTGTTGCACGGAACGTTCTGGACAGGCAGCCCAATGAGATAATGCAAGGAATCAGGAGCTCATCATACTCGGCCTTCTCGACGACACGTAGGAGCTGGTCAACAACGGCACGGGCAGCGGGGGAGGTTGGTTTAAATGCTGACCGTCGCAGGTCGGAGTTCTGCTCGGCGACACTGCAGATCTCCATGAGAGCCATCGCAGAATTGAATTGCACATCGCCTTCACCCTTTTCCAGAAGAACCGCAAAGCAGAGAAGGGCCCTTGACTCGGTGATGCTCTTGCAGATAGCAGCATTGCCCTTGGCGAGGTGCCACAGAGCCTTGGCAGCATTGGCCTTCATGTAAGCCTTTGTCTCGGGGTCCTCGAACTCCCTGCCCCTTGTGGTTGTCCCTGAGAGTGATGCATTATGCTGCTTTGACGCGATAGCACCGCCACCGTTACCGCCCTTGCTGCTGCCGCCGTTGGAGTTGGAGTTGTAGTTGGAGGAGTTGGACTTTGAGGTCATGGTGGACTGGACCAAACTGTGCATCTCGTTCTTGCTCTGGGAAGCATTTCCAGCAGCAGGGTGCCTCCCTGTGGTATCCTGATGCTCCTCGAGCAAGTCGGGCATGCCGTTGTTGTTCTTTTTGTCCATGACGACGGAATGTATGGACAACTTGGAGGTGATGGCGTACTTGGAGTGCTCCTGCACGGTCTCGAAGGCGAGGTGGCCGACGAGGAGGCGGATGGCGTTGTGCTGCGCGAAGGCGTCCTGGCACTTTGGGTGGTTGGCGGCGAGCTCGGAGATGGCCCAGGCGACCATGGCCTGCACCTTCATGGGGGCGTCCTTGAGCACCTTGGCGAAGGCGGCGCATGCGCCCGCGAGCACCATCTGCTCGACGCACTCGGGGTCGCGGCCGAGGAGGCCGATGGCGAGCGCGGCGCTCTCCTGTCCCTCGAGCCGCCCCTCCTTGACGAGCCTGAGCAGCGGCGGTACCCCGTCCTCCTCGATGATGAGCTTGGAGTAGCGGTCGTTGTCGCGGGCGAGGGAGACGAGGCTGGCGGCGGCGTCGGCGCGGGCGTCGAGGTTCCCCGTGTAGAGCACCGCGATCTGCTCCCAGATGAGGAAGAGGATGGGCTCGTTCTGCGCGATGGGGGGCAGGCCGATGTGCATGTCGAAGTCGTCCTCGCCGGCGCCGGCGGAGGAGGAGGCGGAGACGCGGAGCAGCCAGGAGAGGTCCCCCGTGGAGTTGTCGAGCTGGTTGGCCATCTTCTTGAAGGAGCCGGCGGGGATGATGGTGAAGACGCGGCGGACGAGGCCGTGCGCGCGGCACTTGTCGACGAGCGCCAGCGCCTTGTCGAGCGCCTTCTCGGTGTCGTCGAAGATGCGGCGGGCGGGGCGCTCGTAGAGGTCGGCGCGGGCGGCCTGCCGGAGCAGGGCCGCCAGGCGCTCCACCTTGGCCTTGAGCTCCACGCACTCCTGCCGGAAGGTGTAGGCCTCGTCGGACCACTTGATGACCTGCTCCGCCAGCTGGATCGGGCGCGCCAGGATCTGCTTGAGGTCGTCCATCTCGGCCGTCCCGGCCGGCCGACGGCGCCGCGCGGCCGCGCTGTAATGGGTGGAGGGAGGTGGGGTAGTCTAGTTGCTACTCCCCGTCGGTCCGGGCGGCCGGCGGGGGTTGGCCTTTCTTCCTCCCTGCCTCCTCCGGATTGGGGGCGGCGGGTTGGGGGCGGAGGAGGAGGAAGGGGGGAAGGGGGTGGGGGAGCGTGCTGCCGCTGCCGGGGGTGGGGAGTAATTCGGGAATCGGTTTGGGTTTTTTGGGGAGGGGTTACTCTCTCTAGTTGGGCAGGGCAGGGGCGCGTGCGCGTGAGCTGGAACCCGCGCACCACCCACGGCCACGGGCGGCAGCACCGGCCGGGTCGGGGTAGGGGTCGGGTGCGTTTTCGCTCGTGTTCCCGGTGATTTTGGCCCCCGTCCCGCTCCCCCTATCTCCGTTTCCTCGGGCGACATCGCGGTGACTTTTGGCCCTATATCTCCGTGCGTGCGTCGCTTTCTTTGGGTTTTGGCTGCCCCGCTCCCGCGGGGTCAATGCAAATGCAAATATGCAATGCCATGCGCCCGGGTGCTGCGGGTGGTTGGCTTGCGCTTCCGCTGGCCGGGTCGTCGCACTGGGTAGAGGCGACGTGGGGATGGATGGTTAGGTGCGTGCGGACAGCACGTGGATGGAGCCGTGCGTGTCCTCCGCCCGCCCCGTGCCGTGCCGGCGCTGTGGATGTGGATGTGGGCCTGCTGCGGCTGTATGGATCATCATCGTCCTAAAAACGAGCCGGTTCTTTTTAGTTTAGCAAAAAAAAATTAGTTTAGCATCAGCATGACATTCTGTTTTCTTATGCGGGGGAGTGTGTGACATTCATTGATACGCATGATAAGTTGGGTGCACCGGCTCCTTTGTCTCGCCTGATTGCTAAGGAGGAGGAGAGACGAGTAATTGGGGGAGATGCTCTGTGTCCGGACGCCCTCATCGTATACGCGCCCACCGAGATTCCAAGCCGTCAATCGTCTAGCTTATTAAAAAGATATTCTGTTTATTTTTTCTATAAACTATGCGCATACATTTCAAACCAAGTTTTCAACTAACCAAATGAATTCTATCAAACGTGATGGAGTCCATAAAAATTTGGATACTATTGGATAGGAGTGATATGAAAAGACACCTACAAGACGCTGATTGGAGAGGTTCAACGCGGTGTCGGATGAGGAGTCTGTGGATGCAAATCAGGGGGGAGGACGTATCTGGTGCACCGGAGCTTCTTGTGCTACCGGTGCACCGGACGTGTAAAAATATTCAAAAAAATCCAAGAAAAAATTAGTGTATTGATAAAACACCAATCTATGTTGTCACAAAAATTCAAGTTAAAATTTGAAACATTGCTTGAGATATAAAAATGACAAATGTGACATCAATGTGATAATGGGCCAAATCAAAAGCCCAACTCGTTTTATGTACTACTCAATGTCAAATTTTCATTTTTTATCTTGAGCTATGTTTTGAATTTTGATTTGAATTTTGTGACAATATATATTAATGTTATGTTGTTGTGCTAAATTATTTTCAGACCTTTTGAGCATTTAAAAATGTGCTAAGCAAGTTTGGTGCACCGGTAGCACAAGAAGCTCCGGTGCACTAGATACGCTCTCAATCGGGGCGGGGGGCAGCAAAGTGGAAAAGAATGGGACCGGGATGGGGATTTGAGTGGGCCCGGGGTGTCGGAGTCATACGTGGCAGTGTTTAGGACTCCCGCAAAGCCCCCCACCCCTAGTTTGCTTTCAATCTGCGGGAAAAAGTGCGTTCGGGCCAGTCGGCGGACCGAAGTTGGTCCGCGTTGGATGGCAAAACACGTCTGAACCGCACTGACCAAGGTTGCAGGCAGTTTGGGGGTCGGTGTTGGAGATGCCCTAAACATAGTAATTAAATTCATAAATTTATAAAAACAATTGACGACAAGTATGGTTGAGTATTCTATATACATGCAAATTCTTGATGCTCTCGGCAAAATAAACAATGCTTCAAGAGACTATTTTAAAATCCCATAGAAAAATTGCTTTTGTTATTTTTGCTCAGACCTCCCTGCATGTGTTTCCATCATGAAAATTTGCACGCATCCAGAAAACAAAGGATTGTTTGTTGTAAAAAACACAAAATTTAAAATGTCTATTTAAAAAAAATTACTCCCTCGATCCATATGAATTGTCAATTTTTTAGTACAACTTTGTTTTATGGATGGATCGGAGAGTACTATTGTTTTCTAATTTTACTATTCATATATGTGCATGTGAGCCCGAGATTAGAAGGATACTTTTGATTTCACGAGCCATACGCGCGAAGACGAGAACAAACAATAGGAAAGACTATTGTCCAGACATGCCATTGTCCAAATGGCGGCCCCTGCTACTATCTATTGCCCTGCCTCATTTCGGATTTGCGAGCAGATGATGGTAGGTAGTGATGATTTGCTTTCGAACACATGTGAGTTTCTACCATTCTAAATCTCTCACGAAATGACCATGCTTAGGGAGGCCATGACCTTGCGACTATCTTGGCCATGGTACGGTGAATGATCCCACTGTGATTTGACATGGCCTTACGAAGTAGCAACATTGAACAGGATGTGGGCTGCCAACATAGGGGCGGCACGGGTGCATAAGGGACACTAGCCACAAATTTGGCCACCCGCATTTCGTGAGGTGGTAGAGCGTTCAAACCCTAATTGGTATGATGAGCCACACGAAGATCTTGCACATGGGCAGGTTTTCCCAATTGTTGATGTTGGTCAAAACTATCCGGGAGAACTACGTCAAATGATGGAAGCGGACATTTTCCAAATGATGGTGTTGAGGTGATTCACGTGTTGTTGTACTTGAGATGTGTATGACCAAAGGGCGAGGAATTTTTGGATGTGCTACATAGCGAGGCCTCTAGAAGTGTTGATTTGCTCCACCCAAGCATTGTGGTGAATAGTCAGTTGGACACACAATTCCTTCTTATTAAAGAGCGCGAAGGTTGTGATGTCTCTTGGCCTACGACCAACGGTTCACAACGAGTCACAAAGACTTGTTGCCCGACCATTCCCACTGGTAACTTTAGTGAGTGAGGACGTGGAAAGATCCATGCCTATGTCTACGCATGGGTTTCTGGTTCAACCCAAGTCCTCTCCGGTGTGGTCCATTTGAGCCAGACTGAGCCACGGTCCAACTTATGCCCACCCGCATCTACGTTAAAAAAAATAAAGGAGATCTAGAGAACATTTAAGGGCTTGTCTCGCGAGATTCTAAAGACATAAGAATAAGAAAAAAAAACTAAAGAATGTGATAGAGATGTATGTGTGACACGGGGATTAATAACATAAATATTTAAACTTGCATGTTTGGTTCACATAATTAAGAAGACACAAAAATCATACTAAACACAGTCAAAACAAAATCAAACCGCATGAAAAGGTATAATTATGATGCTATTATGAGGTAATAACGGCTTCAGCCCCGTACTTCATACGTAGATATTTTAAAAGGAGGTCCAAGTAGATTGTAAAATTTCAGCAATTTTCCTTTGAAAGTGGGATGTAAGAAATATTGCCTGTACTATTCCATTGCACCATTCATTTTAGCCAGACGGACGAACAATGTTGCTCAAAGACCATTTCCTTTCCTTCTACTTTTCCTATGAGCCAAACAAGCCTTAACTATACTCTCTCTTTTTCAGATTCAGCTAGAAAAGCGTGCCTATACATATTGGTTTGTCATGGAAATAGCATTTCTATAATTTATCGCTGAAATATGGCTACATAAAACTATGATGGAATATACATATTGGACATAGCATCACTATCATATTTGTTTTTTATTTTGGGGCAAGACTATCATACGTTCTTTTCCATGAAGATTTTGGAGCGTCACCTGGTGTGGTACTGCAATGATTGCTGTCTGGAAAATCAATGCCAATCAATGATATTCTATACTTTTTGATACGAAGATTAAACTTGGGTCCGTATATTAAAGGTCCAGACTGATTGTCCACAGAAATGACAGATTATGGTCGGACTTGAAATATTTTAGAGATTGATTGAAAGGCCACGCCACGATCTGTCTCTCCACAATTGGTCAGGGATTTCGAGGTTGGTTCTATACTCGAAACACCATCCAAAATGAGCAATAATTTCTCGATATAAAACCAAAATAAGTTGTTGAATGATTATGGTGGTCGAATTGCCTGTGTTTGATATGTTTTTTTGTTAATTTAATAGTTTTCTTTTTCAAAGTTAAATTAGATGTGACATTAGTCAGGGTACATCAGCTCCATATGCGCCACCAATTATCAAGTGGAGAAACTGATGCCTTTCCCATCGAATACATACATGGAAGAAATGTTGTTTTCTAACAAGTATTCAAACAGTAGTTGACAGCATCTTGCAGGTGATCCGGCGCCACAATTGCCTGCTTTTCGATGAGTGGGTGGTAATGGAGAAGGTGTTGAGATATGTATATTGCATGTATATTTCTTGTACCACAAGTTGTCCTCCTTCCTTGTATAGTTGAGGACGTGGCTACTCTATATATATATATATATATATATATATACGTGCATATGCACCCGATCAATATATCGTGAGTTGCATCAATTCTCTAATCTCCTACATGGTATTAGTCTAACTCGGTCTACCCTCGCGCGCCCTGCAGCCCTAGCTGCCGCCGCGCCTTACCTCTTTCCGCCGCCGCTCTAGCTGCTGCTGCGCCTCTCCCCAGCACGCCCTTGTCGCCGCCGCACCTCACGTCCCAACCAGCTGCGCTGCTCCCTTGCTTCCAGCCACGCCCCGCGCTGCTTTCGCATCTCCAGCCGAGCCGCCGTTTTCCTCAAAGCCGTGCGTCGCTTCTGCCCTAGCACCCAGCCGCGCTGCTCATCCATCGCTGCCATGTCTCACTCGAGCCTCTCCCACCGCAGCAACCCGTTCGCCTCTTCCTTCGAGGCCGGCTCTCTCCCCAACCCGGCGTACATCCGTGATGTTCCGATCTTCGATCGCGTTCCGATCAAGCTATCCCACACGGAGGCCAACTTCTATGCATGGAAAACCTATTTCAGACTCCTCTTTCGTGAGTACAACCTCCGTGACCACATCGACGGCACCACCGACTTCCTCGCCATGCGTCGCGATGAGGATTGGATGGCGGTTGACGCCACCATCATCCGGTGGCTCTTCCTCACCGTGTCCAAGGACATCTTTCACACTGTTGTTCGCGACGGTGATGATGCCTACACGGTGTGGACGAAGATCGTCGGCCTCTTCACCGACAACAAGCTCCAACGGATCGTGTTCTTGCAGCAGGAGTTTTTTGGTTGCCACCAAAACGACTCCTCCATCAACGCCTACTGCATGCGCCTCAAGACTCTCTCCGACGAGCTCAACGACGTTGGCTTCAAGGTTGGGGACGAGCTCCTCCTCTCCACCCTCACCGCCGGCCTCAACGGAGATCTCGGTAATGCCGCGTCCAATCTTACTCTTATGGCTAACCCTACTTAATTATGAACGGGCGGTGGCCTATCTACGTCTTGAGGAACGTCGCCTGAAGAACATGCGGGCTCGTGCGGTTCATACCGCCTTCGCCGCCGGCTACTCCCACGGCGGGTCTACATCAACACCTCCCGCCGGGGGCCACAGCGCCTCGCTGCCTCCGCAGCCTCGCCCACCGGTGCCTCCAGCAGCCGCAGGTGCGGGTGGCTACGGCACACCCTACGGCGCCTCCTACGGCTCCCATCCACCTCGGCCTCCGGCGCCGGTGCCCCCGCCCCAACAACAGCAGCAGAACCAGGGCGACCGGCGCAGCCGTGGTGGTCGTCGTGGCCGTGGAAACTGCAGCAACAACGGCGGTGGACAGCAGTGTGGTGGTGGCCAGCAACAGCAACTTCCCTCGCCACCATGGGGCACCGGCCACAATCCCTGGACCGGGGTTGTACACGCCTATACAATGCCGCCTCCCGCTCCACTTCCGGACTTCTCGGGCCTCGACCAGCGGCACACCAGGCCTTCTACGCGGCCCCCAGCTCGGCGCTCCGACACCACCGCCTCCCCCCACCTGCAGTTTGGCTATGGCGCCAAATCCCGATGGGGGTGGCGGGTTCATTGCTTCTGCCAGCGCCGGTCTCCTCGACGACCGGCTCGCTCTCGGTGCTGCAATACACGCCTCAGCCCGGTTCTTACACCGGCGGTGGCGACTGGTTCATGGACACCGGTGCATCATCTCATATGGCAGCCTACCCGGGACGCCCGCACCCGGATGGTTCTTCACCGATGTGACAGTCCTGGCGACATGTACCCCGTCCAGCCTTCATCATCATCACGCACTGGACCTCTCGCTCTTTCCGTCGGCATTGATCTTTGGCATGCCCGTCTCGGTCATCCTAGCACCACCGCACTTCGTCAAATAGTCAAGGGTTTTTCTTTTTCATGTAATAAAGCGGATGCTCATTCTTGTCAAGCATGCCGCATGGGCAAACATGTTAGACTCCCGTTTAGTTCTTCTTCGACAGTTGCTTCTTATCCTTTTGAATTAATTCATAGCGATGTGTGGACGTCACCTATCACAAGTAATTCTGGTTTTCTATACTATCTTGTTATTCTCGATGACTACTCTCATTTTGTGTGGACCTTTCCGCTTCGTCAGAAATCTGACATTCCCGCCACCCTCCTTGCCTTTTTATCCTATGTGTCTACACAGTTCGTTCGTCCCATCCATGCTCTACAAACCGACAACGGGAAGGAATTCGATAACCTCACCATCCGTACACTTCTCCCCAACCACGTCACCATCTTTCGGTTAACCTGTCCATACACCTCCCAGCAAAACGGTCGGGCCGAACGCGTTCTTCGCACTCTTAATGACTGCGTCCGCACTCTTCTTTTTCATGCCTACATGCCACCCCAGTTTTGGCCGGATGCCCTTGCCACCGCCACCCTCCTCGTTAACCTACGTCCGTGTTGTGTCCGTTGGAACTACACCCCACATCATCTTCTCTTTGGGTCTCCTCCATCCTACGACGGTCTTCGCATTTTCGGATGCCTCTGTTATCCTAGTGTCGCAGCCTCCGCCCCTCATAAACTTGCCCCTCGCTCCTTGCCTTGTGTCTTCCTCGGTTACCCGGCTAACACTAAAGGCTACCGATGTTATGATCCGGTGTCTCACCGTGTCATCACCTCTAGGCATGTTTATTTCGACCAGTGCTCTTTTCCTTTTGCACAGGAACAAATGGAGGTGCCACCTGCTGGAGATGATCACCCCTTGGCTGGCTCTACTCATCAACGTGTTGCATTGGGACCTTTTTCTTTGGGTCGTGCACCGTTGGCCTCGCCAGCCCCTCTGCTGGCTTCGTCGGAGTCTTTGCCAGCCTCGCCGGCCTCGCCGGTGACCCCGGCCACGCCGGCCACCCCGGGCCCTTCGCTGGCAACGCCGGCGCCTTCACCAGCTTCGTCGGGGCAGTCGCCCAGCCCGGCCGTGCATGGCGTGCCCCTGGCACCTGCTGCTTCTACGTCTACTACACCATCACATGTTGGTCCTATCACTCGTGCACACATGGGTGTTCATCGGCCGAGTCTCCGTTACTCCGCTGATGAGTATGCTTGTCCGGCATCTACGGTGCCACTGTCGCCTCTTCCGACCTCCGCTCGTATGGCTCTTCGCGACCCGCTTTGGTATGCAGCGATGAAGGAGGAATTTGAGGCTCTACAGCGCAATGCGACTTGGCAGCTTGTTCCCCGCCCCCGGCACGCCAACATCATTACTGGGAAGTGGGTGTTCAAGCACAAGTTTCATCTCGATGGCACCCTCGACCGCTATAAAGCATGTTGGGTGGTCCGAGGTTTTCGACAGCGTGCTGGCGTTGACTTCACGGATACATTCGCACCGATTGTCAAGCCCGGGACGATTCGCACTGTTCTTCAGCTCATGGTATCTCGTGCCTGGCCGGTGCACCAGATGGACGTCTCCAACGCCTTCCTTCATGGCCATCTTGACGAGTAGGTCTATTGCCAGCAGCCTACGGGGTTCGTCGACGACACTCATCCGGAGCATGTTTGCCTGCTTTCTCGCTCCTTGTACGGGCTCAAGCAGGCTCCCCACGCTTGGTACCAGCGCATTACAGCGTTTCTTCATCAACTCAGCTTCCGCTCCGCTCGCTCCGATGCTTCGCTGTTCATTTACCAACACGGGGATGCTACCGCCTACTTACTATTTTATGTCGACGACATCATCATGACAGCTTGCTCTAGTGCTCTTCTTCGACAGCTTACCGATCGTCTTCGCGCTGAGTTTGCCATTAAGGACCTGGGTCCTCTGCACTATTTCCTCGGCATCGAGGTTGTTCGACATGCGGATGGCTTCTTTCTTCATCAGCGGAAGTATGCTCATGAGCTTCTTGATCGCGCTGGGATGCTTAATTGCAAACCCGCGTCTACTCCTGTCGACACGAAGGCCAAGCTCTCTGCCACCGACGGATCACCTGCTCCGGATGCTTCGTTTTATCGGTCTATTGTGGGCGCCATTCAGTATCTCACTCTGACACGCCCGGAGCTTGATCGCCATTCAGCAGTGCGCTTACATGCATGCTCCTCGTGATGCTCATTGGACTGCGGTCAAGCGGGTCCTTCGCTACATCCGCGGCACCTTGGATTTCGGTTTGTCTCTTCATGCCTCTACGGCTCTGGACATCACTGCTTACTCGGATGCTGACTGGGCCGGCTGCCCTGACACGAGACGTTCCACCTCGGGCTATTGTGTTTATCTTGGACCGTCGTTGATCTCTTGGTCGTCTAAGCGGCAGTGATACGTCTCCAACGTATCTATAATTTTTGATTGCTCCATGCTACTTTATCTACTGTTTTAGGCAATATTGGGCTTTATTATCCACTTTTATATTATTTTGGGACTAACCTATTAACCGGAGGCCCAGCCCATTTTTGTTTTATGCCTATTCGGTGTTTCGAGGAAAAGGAATATCGACGGAGTCAAAGGAACGAAATCAAGCGGAGAAGTTATTTTTGGAAGGAAAGCCACGATGGACTTGGAGTGCGTCGGAAAGAAGGGAGGTGCTCACGAGGGTGGGGGCACGCCCCTGCCTCGTGGCCCCCCTTCGTCCACCGACGTTCTCCTTTCACCCATATATACCTCGTGCCTAAAACTTCCAGAGCGGAAGATAGATCGGGAGTTCCGCCTGCAAGCCTCTGTAGCCACCAAAACCTCTCGGAGCCCGTTCGGCACCTGCCGGAGGAACCCATCAGCAGTGGCCATCTTCATCATCCGGCGCTCTCCATGACGAGGAGGAGTAGTTCACCCTCGGGGCTGAGGGTATGTACCAATAGCTATGTGTTTGATCTCTCTCTCGTGTTCCCTCTATGGCACGATCTTGATGTATCCCGAGCTTTGCTATTGTAGTTGGATCTTATGATGTTTCTCCCTCTACTCTCTTGTGATGAATTGAGTTTCCCTTTGAAGTTATCTTATCGGATTGAGTCTTTTATGAGAACACTTGATGTATGTCTTGCCGTGTTTATCTGTGGTGACAATGGGATTTCACGTGCCACTTGATGTATGTTTTGGTGACCAACTTGCGGGTTCCGCCCATGAACCTATGCATAGGGGTTGGCACACGTTTTCTTGACCCTCCGGTAGAAACTTTGGGGCACTCTTTGAAGTACTTTTATGTTGGTTGGATGAATCTGAGATTGTGTGATGCATATCATATAATCATGCCCACGGATACTTGAGGTGACAATGGAGTATCTAGGTGACATTAGGGTTTTGATTGATTTGTGTCTTAAGGTGTTATTCTAGTACGAACTCTTTTATAGATTGATCCGAAAGAGTAACTTTGAGGTGGTTTCGTACCCTACCATAATATCTACGTTTATTCTCCGCTATTAGTGGCTTTGGAGTGACTCTTTGTTGCATGTTGAGGGCTCGTTATATGATCTATCTATGTTATTATTGTTGAGAGAACTTGCACTAGTGAAAGTATGAACCCTAGGCCTTGTTTCCTATCATTGCAATACCGTTTGCGCTCATTTTTATCATTAGTTACCTTGCTGTTTTTATTATTTCAGATTACAAATACTCTTATCTACTACTCCCTCCTTCCCAAAATATAAGGCACGGTTTGACTTTTCTGGTCTTCGTTGCACAACTTTGACTATATTTTTTATGTATTATATGTCTATAAAATTATTATACATACTATGAAATAAAATTGCTTTGCAAGACAAATACAACGATGCCATTTATACATGTTCAATCTATATACTTTGATATATATTAGTGGTCAAAGCTGTGCATCAAAGACCGTAAAAAGTCAATCGCGCCTTATACTTCGGTTGGGACGTGACATTGGCCCCCTCCGGTTTTATGCAGGTAGTAGTACAACACAAACAAAACGTTTTTATTACGTATTAACTGTAGCTTGTGTGAGGAAGTACCGCTATTTTTTTTACCATACCAAGCAGCCAGTAATTTCTTCGTGCGTCATCCAGCAGAGGATCCTCTCCCCCTCTCTCTTTTTTTGGACGTGGGGCGCGGGTACGCACGTACTCCACCGTAAGAAGACGAAAAGGATCTATTCGGAAGAAAAAAAAAAGATGAAAATGATCGACGCAAGTTGTGGCTCGATGGAGCACCGAACGACCGCTGAAAGGTACCGAGTAGACAGAGACAAATCAAATGGGCAGACGCAACGCCACCCGACCGCTGAAATGCTCGTACCAGAATAATAGCCAAGGATTAGTCAATGATGAGGCAACCTTTTTTTTTTTTTGAGGGGTATGAGGCAACCTTCTAGACCCTTCGACCTCGGCTCCTGTCCATGCGGGTAAATAAACCGATCCCGATTATACCGTCAGTAAATGTCACTTTCCATCTTTTGTTGGGTTCGATCGCTGATTTGCCATCCCATCGTCGTTATTGACATCTTCTTGCTGTGTTGGACAACGCGGCGCGGCCCAGTCCAGAGTCGCAGTTACTGGAGCTGGAGCATCGAACATTCTGATTATAATTTTTTTAGTTGGCAGTACCATTCTGAATTTTAGCGTGGCCATTTTACCAGCACCTAGATGAACGTCTGCAGGTTCCGCCAAAAAAAACAAAAAAAGAACGTCTGCAGGTCCATCGTCGGTCCGTCGAGACAGGGTGAAGATCGCGCACATGCCAGCGGACGAACGAGCCGGCAAAGCGGTCCGTTGATCCGTTCGTCTTTTCTCTCCGATCGACCAGCAGCTGCATGCGAGCACGTTTCCATTTTTAAATGTGTTGCCTGCACTTGACGAGTGCAGCTGCGTGGGCACGGCATGCTGTCGCCTTCGATGGCCGGGGGGAGGAAGAAGATAAGTAGTACTACCGGATCGACGCTGCCGGGGAAGACGGCGATGTTAGCGGCCGGGGACGTGGCCAATCATACGGGGTCGGTCGAGGTAGGAGCCGGACAAAGTGGGGAGCGGGAAGGCGACGAGCACACCTGTTTGATGATTGCCTGCGGCATAGGTACAGCTTCTCGTTTGTCAAGAAGTTCGCGTCGGCGGAAATTTTTATTTGGAACTCGAGCAGAAATTCAGAAAATATCTATGAAATTTTTCTTTAGAATTGTTGTTACCGAACGAGGCGCAAATCCTGCCACCGCATAATTCTGACAGATTTTTTTTTAAACACGGTCCCTTAAGACCTGATTCGTTAAAAAAGATCGAAGAGAATTACTCGGTTAATTAACGAAAAACTAGGCGAAAACCATCAAATCATGCCCACAAAACAAGGCATATAGGACGACCTGACGACCCACACAAGAACACACACACGCCGCCGAAGAGAAAAGCGTCGTCGAGGTTGCAGCCCGGCGTCATCGTCATCACACCTCCGCAAGGGTGACTCCGACTTCACCATCGACGACAACCAAAGAAACCCTCACCGCAAACAAGTGTCGAGGCCCGTGCTGGCCGATGCCAAACAGTCAGCCACACACGCCGGCGACCAGGCAGCTCCGACTCTGTCGATAAGCATTACAAGAGAAAAGCGTTGGGCTTGCATCGAGCAAGCACCAGAGCCGACCACCCGTCTCATGTCATCGTCAGCGCAAGGGCCCTCATCAGCAGCTCCGACTAAAGGAAGACAAGAGAGGCACGGCGACTCCTCAAACACGCCGGAAGAGACTGACTACCAAGACCATCTGCAAACCTTACCCGCCTGAAGCCGCCATCGTTGCCACAAACAGAAAGCCGCACAAACATCCGCATTGCTGGACGGGCACCTGCCGACCGCAAAGCCGCGAGCGTCTAGCCCATGGAGCGTGCAAACGCGGGGGTGAGTTGCCGTTGGAAGCTCTTTTTGACAGAACTATTTACAGAACAAGGCACCTAGCATTTTAGTTACCGAAATGGTATTTTGATCGGCTGCTTTTGGACTGATCTTGTAAATTCCTTGTCGGGATGATTTTTTTCTTCAATGCGATATTCTGTTGATTAAGTCATTTTGAATTCTTCATCCCAAATTGTCGATAAACTTCAACTAAAAAATATATAGTCGATAAATTTAATCATCGTGGATGCAGTGTTTTTTTCGGGTAGCCTCAGAATTTGCCAGTAGTAGCTGAAAGAAAGTGAAACCATTGGTGATATTTTTGTTTTTTAAAATTGGGGATTTTGTTTTCTTTCGAGAGCAAGGCGAAATAACAAGATTTCTTTTGAGGAGAAGGCAAATAACAAGAGACGAGCTGTTCATTACTATGCTTCGGTCCAGCCCAACTTCCCAGTCTCCAGCCCACCTATTACTCAGCCCAAAAAAAGCAGCCCAGCACACACAGCGCTTCGTCCAGGTCTCGCTCCTCTTCCTCCACTAAAAAAAAAGGGTCTCGCTCCTCTCGTCAGTTCAGAGCTCGTTCGCAGCCACAGAGACGCGCCGCCGCCCCGCCAACCCTACCCTAGGCAGCGGCAGCCTCCTCCGGCCCTCCCCCGCTTGCCCTCGCAGGCGCTCCGCAGCGCGCGCGGGGACGGCAGCCGGCAGGAGTCGCGCAGCATCACAGCCGGGAGCAGTGGTTGTCTGCAGTGCTTTAGTTGGCTGGCAGAAGCGGAGGCACCGGCCGGCCGGAGCTAGGATTCGGCTCGCTTACACAGGCGCACTCCGCCACGCCCCGCGCCGGAGTGAGGAGGTCGCGACCAGTCGCCGCATCCAGCGCATCGGCCGGTGGAGCCTTGGAGGGACGCCGAGGTTTAATTCCCAAATTGTTTGCTTCTATTGCTTTTTTTTATTACTAGTTGATTCAGTGTCTCTTACAGTCTGTTTGCTAGTTCATGAACTGTTAACTGATTTAGTGTCAATTACAATTTGCTTGCAGATTTAGAAATGAAGAGGAAGACTACGAGTATGCATGATTTTTATGCAAGCAGTTCAGTTACTCCTCCCCCTGCCGATGTTGAGCCTGGAGTTGCCCCGGCCAATGTGACTGCAAATCCCCTTCCCTTAGTTGTTGTGAGCACAATGCCTCCTCCTGAGGCTGACCCCCCAAATGAGGAGAGCAATGGTACCACATCCGATGAGAGTACAAACCGACCAAGGCAGCGCATATTAGAATTCCATCCAAGTCAAGTTATTAAGAATGACATTGGAGACAAGAACTTCTCAATCCTTATTGATGAGGCTAGATATTGCTCAGCAGAAGAGCAAATGGCAGTGACTGTGAGGTAATGCATGCCATTTTTTAGTGCTGTAATGTTGTTTGTAATGTACTAATAATGTTCACTAATCTGATTTCTTGATGCATGTAGATTTCTTGATGACCACGGGGAGCTCCAGGAAAGGTTCCTTGCAATTAAGCACATCACGGATTGTACATCTGCTGGAATTAAAGAAGCTTTGGTTGATGTGTTGGATTATCATGGTTTGCAAATTTCTAGGCTACGTGGACAGGGTTATGATGGGGCTTCAAATATGAGAGGGGAATTCAATGGTTTGCAAAAATTGGTTAGAGATGAAGCTCCATATGCATTTTATGTTCATTACTTTGCTCACCAGTTGCAGTTGGTGGTTGTCAATGTTGCTCAATGTAGTCCTGCTATTGCTGATTTCTTCAACTATATCCCCCTTATAGTGACTCAAGTGCGTTCATCTTGCAAGAGGAAAGATGCATTACTGGCCAAACATCAAGACGAATTGTTAGATTTGATGGAGAATGGAAAGATTTCATCCGGAACCTGGTTGGATCAAGAATCTAGCATAATAAGACCAGGAGATACTCGTTGGGGCTCACATCTCAGAACCTTGCTTCGTATATTCACAATGTGGAATGCTGTGGTGGATGTGCTAGGAATTGTAGTGGTTGATGCTCGGGAACACACTTGTCAAGGTGGAGCTTCAGGTTTGCTTATTAAGATGGAATGCTTTGAATTTGTGTTCATCATGTTTTTCTCAATAAACTTGTTGAGCACCACAAATTATCTATCGCAAGCTTTGCAAAGAAAGAATCAAAATGTTGTTGAAGCCATGCATTTGATCTTAGATGTGAAAGAAAGCTTGCAAGACATGAGGGACAATGGGTGGGAGTCTTTATTCAGTCAAGCCAAAAACTTTTGTGAGGCACATGACATTGATGTGCCAAATATGGATGATCTTGTTGGAGCTATGGGTCAATCTGTTCGCACTAAGAATAAGGTGACTCGACTTCACTATTACAAGGTTACCATATTCAATGTTGCCATTGATGCAACTATCACTGAGATGAATCATCGATTCAATGAAGTTTCCACCGAGTTATTGGATTGTATTTCTTGTCTTAATCCGGCAAACAACTTCTCAAAGTTTAATGCTGACAAACTTATTCGGCTTGCTGAAATTTATGCTGAGGACTTTACGAAAGCTGACAGGTTGTTTCTAAGATTTGACCTTCCAAGATTCCTTATGAACATTAGGAGAAGTGAGGAATTTAATGGATGCCAAGATGTGTCCACACTTGCTCGATTGATGGTTCAAACAAAGAAAAACACATCTTTCCAGTTGGTATATCGCCTCATTGAGTTGGCGTTGATTCTTCCTATGGCAACTGCACCAGTTAAATGAATATTTTTGGCAATGAAGATGATTGAGACAGATTTGCGTAATGAGGTATCAAATGAATGGCTAAATGGATTAATGGTGTGCTACTTCGAGAAAGAGATATTGAGAAGCATTCATGATGATCAAATCATGATACAATTCCAGAAATTAAGGTGTGAAGGACATTTGCCTCATGAGTTCAATGTGATTTCTTAGAGGCATTTGCCAGTTTTATTAGTGTTAATAGTCAACATGGGATGCCTTACTATTATATCACTAATAATTGTGCTAATCTGGACAGATGGCTTGCGGCTGGTCATTTGGGCATACATTTCTATATTTTGGTTTGGAGGTGTTCTACCATAGCATTAGTCAGAAACAACACCATATCATTCTTTTGGTCTTCTAGTTGTTGCTTCTCTAGTACTTGATGTATTGGTGTGTGAACTGTATGAAACTTCAAGGTATGGTCAAACATGTTACTAGTATTGGTCTTAAAAGAATTCATGTCATTTTGAGCACATGTTTGCCAGATATTGGCTGTTTAAATTGGCAATACCAAATTGGTTCAAATTTTGATATTTTTAAAAAATCTAGCAAAATTCCAGCAAGCTCCCATAGTAATATGGGAAATTTTGAGCTTATTTGGACAATAGGATTTGGAGGTAATGAAAAGTGTCTGCATGTCTACAGTGTATGGGATTGGGATGATATGCAATGAACCACTTTTGTAGTTCTGTTTAATACATATACATATGGCCCAGCTGTTAGAGAAGATGATGAAGCTACATATACATTGGTTTAAGCTACTATTTTACAAGATCTTGCAGGTACTTATGCACACCTCGCTTACTATAGTTCTGATTCCTCATCTCTAGAGATGGAAATCACACCATACCCTTTACTTCAGCAATGAGTTTCCATCTTTATAATAGCTACACACTTACACATGTTGTAGACTCAAGGAAAATTACTTGCTAACACCGTACTGTAAGCTGGCTGAATTTTTTTATGCAGAGAGGGCACTTATACTTGCTTTAATCAAAAAGTTGGAGCTGGAGAGTACAATTACAGTTCTAGACTAACCATATTCTTATTTCTGGTCCATGTTTCCATCATTACAATTCCGTGGAAGGCCATGGCATTTTCCACTGCCATGTGGAGGATTGTGGGATAATGAATCATTTTAGAAGAGGGTGTTCGAAAAATATCTCAAAGTAAAGAAGGGTGAAAACTTTTCTTTATTGAGAGCAAAGTGGTTAGCTAGAAGGATTCAATCATATTCCAGTTTATATTATATTGACCAGCATACCTGAACTTCTAGTCCCTAATACCCCATAATGAGCTGCTAGGTACCTCCAGAAATCCATGGACGGCTACAGAGTATAGGTGAGTAATATTTATGTTATGTAACATTATTCCATAACTTGACTTTTCACCCTACAGTATACAGGGTGAAACAAGGGTATATTATATTCTCATTCTGTAAACATAGCGAAACTTGTTGAACTACTATGTTTCTTAGTTTTCCATCAGATGCATGACTATTACTTTTTTAGTTTCTTACCTATGAACACTCTCTTTAGTTGTTTTACTGTAGAAATCAGTGAAGATCTAAATTTCTTCCCTTGTATTCTCAAGCATCTATTTGTATCTTATAATTTTCACATGGAGGAATTCTGTCCTTGGTTGGATACTTTCACTGAACTTGCTACGTAGCTAGCTTTATGTTCAAGTGTACATGCATGTTAACTACGTACTTCGACATGAAAGATAACTAAGAACTAAAATATGTGTTTACGCATACTAACTTCCATAATATTCATCATTGAGTTTTCAGTTTTTAGAGCAGATTGGTTAGAGTTTCTAATTTCTACACCATACCTAGTTCAGATGAAGCTGTCCTTTGATATACTAACTACCAAATTTTACTGCACTGTGAATATTATAGTAGGTTGTGATACACCTCCTCACAGGATAGACCGCTATGCAACTTGATAGACCTCCTTACATGATAGACCACTTTGCAACTATGTAGTCCGGTCCTTGGCTAAGTCTGTAGTTGAGAAAAAAACCAGATTTTCTCCTTGTGTATTGTAAATGGAAGGCCCAATTTCGTTGCATTTGCTATGTACTCATTAGCTCACCCCATATACACACGACCTACTTAACAGGCCTTCTGCATATACAATCTACGACGGCAAACAAAAACACAAGCACTGTACCAGATCAACTTGCAGTGGAGCTGATAATTAATTAACACAAATAACGAACACCTGCAGTGGAGCCGCAGCGAAGCGTGCCTTCCCATTTAGTACTCCACTACTCCGTGCAGACACCTCACTCAGCAGTCAGAATCAATTACGCAAGCAATTATTTCACCCTCAACAATGAGAAAATACCATGTTTATCTATAACAATCCGTGATGGTGGATCCTCATTACAATGGTGCATTACAGTAGTAGCAACCCTCTAGAGTTGATCTCTTGGTGTAGATTATAAAAAGAGAGTACTGAAGGAATGCCCCCAAATCAAATAGTACGGTAGAGCCGATTAAAGAGCAAGTTGTAAAGAAAAATAGAAAATACATGACGATAGAATGCTGATTAGGGTTCTGTCTTCGGAACAGAAAAATTTCATGGCAGCTTGAAGAATTTCAGGCCATGAATGCTTGTATAGCACGCGCTAGCTTGTCAAACAGTTGGAAACAAGTAACTCTGCATCTCTTACAAAATAAAAAGAGAACAAAGACCACCCAAAGACCCAGAATAAATCCCTCGGCCAGGCCAAGATAGAAATACCTCGCCTCTGCTTGATGCTCGTCAAGATCCCCTCCAAATACCTTAGGCCCTGAACAGTTCCTTGAAAGAGGAGGCCCGCAGAGGTATTTGTTGCCGATGTACGATGATTCTGCATCAATGAGCGTCTGGAGCTGATTCCCGGTGGGAATTCTTCCTGATAGATTATTGTATGACAGGTTCATCTTGCTTAACATGGTCATGTCTGAGAAACCAGAAGGAATCTCGCCAGAGAGTTCATTGCATGACAGGTCGAGAGACTCCAATGATCCAAGAAAGCCAATCTTCTCTGGGATCTTACCGGACAACCGATTATAGGAGATGTTCAGGTTCTTCAGATTAACTAGAGATGTTATTTCAGCTGGAATATCTCCAACTAAATTGTTGCAGGACAAGTCAAGACCAACCATATAAATGATGTTGCTAGTGTAATCAAGGTATTGACCTTTCATTACCACTTCTAAGCTATCATCATATTTTGCTCCAGCGTACGTGTCAGGGTTTGCTGGCCTTTCGTAGCTCCACGTTAAAGGGTTACCTTGTGATTGTGTCTGATCCTCAACCATAGCTTTCAAGTTACCCAATGTATGAGGTATTGATCCTGATATTCTGTTATCTGCAAGGTCCAAGTATTGCAGGTATCCAAGGTGTGTGACCTCAATTGGAATAGAACCAGAAAACACATTATGCCGCAACCGGAGATAAGACAAATCTGGCAATTTCTTGGCTATCCATGTTGGTAACTCTCCATCAAATTTGTTATTGGCAAGATCAAGTAGAATCAACTCTGGGCAGCTCTGTAAGAATGAAGGGAATTCACCAGAAAGGTTGTTTTCATTTAAAATTATAGCTTTAATGAATCTTCCTTCGGATACCTCTGGACAGAGGGGAAATTGTCCTACAAGACAGTTCTTTGCGAGGTCCAGAACTTGCAGTAACTGCAACTGACAAATATATGGTGGTATAGTGCCATTGATACTATTCTCAGAAAGCAATAAATCCATGAGGGATAGAGCCCCAAATTGTTGCGGTAGTGGCCCTGATAAAGAGTTTCTGGAAATGTCAAGCTCTATCAAATGCCTTGGTAGGTGCGGTAGAGTACCAGTGAGGTTATTGGAGTTGAGGTCAAATATTAGAGCAGAAGGCATAAATTCAAGTGTCCTTGGTAACCTGCCACTGATCTGATTACAAGAGATGTTCAGATATTGAACATTTGAAAACACAGTCCAAAACCAATCCGGGAGATGATCAACTATGCTTGCATCAGAAATGTCAAGATTAGTAATGTTGCTCTGCCCTTTAAGCCACAAAGGAAACTGAGGTCCAACTTCGCTGCGAGGGAAATAAGCCAGATGCAGTTTAAAGGGAGGAATCCAGTGCGAGTCGATCATCATGTGTAGGGAGTTGTAAGACAAGTCCAGTTCCTCCAAATTCACTGAACTGGCGAAATGTTCCTCCGATATAGAGCCATTTAACTGATTACCATCGAGATACAACTGGTTGAGTTTGCTGAGCATACCAATTTCAATAGGTATTGATCCTACAAGCCTATTTGAAGATAGTTGAAGAATGCTCAAATTAGTCCATTGGTTAATCCACTTTGGAATTTCCCCACTGATATTGGTACAAGATAGATCTAGCAACTGTATCTTACTCCATGCGCACTGAGGCAACCCCTTCAAAACTTCTGAAATGTCTTGGTTGATCGGATTTAAGCAGAGTGTTAGCACTCTCAAATTGCACAGGTTGTTCAGCATTTCGGTTCTTACACCTGTGAGGTAATTGCCTCCAAGTTTGAGGACCTCAAGGGAAGTCATATTTCCCATTGCATCCAGAAAAGGTTCAGAAATTATGTTATTCGTGAGATCAAGATGCCTGATGGTGCCAACATCCCAGAACCAGTAGGTTGGATTCAAGGTGTCAACCCCATTTTCTGTTAGATCAAGCATCTCAAGTGATGTGAGGTTAGAATGCAGAATAGGTGTGTGTGGAAAGACAAGATAACATTCAGAAAGACGAAGTGCTCTCAGATTAGAAAGCATGCTAAGCACTTGAACCCAGTTGCCAACAGCGGTGAGATTCACACCACTCATGTCGAGAAACCTTAGCGAAGGAAGACGTGGTAACCACGATATATCCTCAGCATGCAATATATTATCATCAGCATAATGCACATTAGGATTCCAAATGTTGTTGAGGTCAAGATATAGTAACCTGGAGAGGTTGCCAAGTTGAGGGGGCACCTTCCCGTCGAAATCCATGGAGGAGAGGTTGAGATATACCAAGCTTGGGAGAGAGCCCAAGAATCTCGGTATGGGCACGCCTATTCCCCCGAGATAGTTCCCGCTGAGATCCAGGTACTCCAAGTGACGCAGAGCAAGCAAGGAGGTACTAATATTCCCACGCAGTCCATGAGAATTGTTGCGGAACACGGGGGCGAGTGCATCATCCAAGAAGAAACTGTTGTGGAGGTTGAGTTCGACGACATGGCCTGTTGTGTTGCTGCACCTGACGCCGCCCCAGAGGCAGCAGTCCTGGCCACTCCACGAGGCGAGGAGGCCCTGCGGATCTTTTCCGATGCCGGCTCGAAATGAGAGCAGCGCATCCCTCTCATCTGCGAAGCACCGACCGCCGGCTTGTTGTGCTTTCACAGAGGAGGCAGCCGTGGCGGCTAGAATGAGCAGGACGCAGCAGGCTGCAGTTGCACCCATGGGGGATGTCCGAGTTTGGGAAATGGGTTGTTATTCTGTGGCGTTTAAGCCAGCCAATCAGTACTTATATATCTGAATAGAAGGTAGTAGGATTATGTGGCTTTGGTAGGCCAGCCAATCAGTGCTTCTCTGAAGAAAGGGAGCAGAAATTGCATGGAAATTTATGTCCTTACTTTTGAAATTCCTGATTGATGGCAATAGCAAACGCGTCCGCTTACCTTGACTTGACTTGCAGTCAACCTCCTTAAGAATATCCATTACCTGCTCATGTCTTCATGTATCATGACATATTAGCAGTTGATCGCTTGATGTTATGTGCGTCAATTGGCCGCGGTTAGGTTTTCCGCTTCCAAAATTGAATCAGACATTCAGAGAACATTGGCCGGCTGAAAAAACAACAATCCTGTCAAAAAGGCCGGTGTCCGATCTTTATTAAGAGAGAAGAGAAAATACAAGTACAGTGTTTGAGGCAACACAGAGACTGTGTTGATCTGGGAAGGAAGGAACAGAACAGGAACAGTTAGCTACACTAATAGCTGGTTGATGCAATCAGCAGCCTTCCACATTCTGAACGCCTCCATGGTAGCTTCAAAGCCTGCCTGTGCTGCTGTGCAGTGCGCGGCGTTGAAGATCCTCGCGTTCCTCTCTTTCCATATCCTTCAGTGAACCAGAATCGCCATGGTGTCAATGTCCCTCGGGTTTTTGGGGGCCCCCTCTTCTTGCATGTCACTTTCCATAGCCACCATTTCTCCGTGCTCTCGAAGGTCTTGCTGGGAAGAGGGAAATCTTCAGCCCAGTCCAAACCTGCAGCTGAAAACCATCCTGGTTAATTCCATGAAGGCTTGGTAACTTTAACACGTGAGAATTAACAAATCTAGCAGCGGTTCGTCCAAATGCGCCACAATCCACAACAAACCAACGGTCGTGTCTTCTCCTCTGCACAAATGTACATTCAGTTATTCATCATTATATAGTGTACACAAGTACACATACAAACAAAAAAGTTGTTATAGTACTCACATGTCTTGAGGACATGCTTTATATGTTGAGTTGATGTGCTACATGTGTGCTTTCCTTGGTTTGTGGGCAGGTATGCAGAAGGAGATCGACGAGAAGAATCTTCTTGCTCGAAGGTGGGCTTGCTTCAGCAAACGGCGCCGCGAGCTGGCGAATGCCCCTGCATTTCTGCTGATTGTGGCTCCCAGTGAACTGATGCTAATTCTGAAGAAGAAACGGAGTAGCCATGCTGAAGATTCGACATTCCCGGAAAAAAAAAACCCTTTTGGCGGATGCCTTTGTGCCATGATTGGCTCCTTTCTGGCCTTTCTGGTCTTTCATTCAAATATTAAACTGTTGGGTTGGGCGGTGGGCGCTGGTTGATATTCCATGGAACCGGATCCTCTAGCATTAACATAAAAAAGGAAAGTCACGGTGCTATAGTGTTAGCCTAGCGTAAAATGAAGAATGGAAGTTAGGAACTGTTAGTAGGCAATTAGCAGGTTGTTTATTGTTGGTATTTACTGTAGATATAAATAATTTAAAATTAATTTTATTTCACATTAATTTGTTTGTATGCAATTACTATAAATGCACACAGTAGATCATCATTTTGCGAATCAATTTAAGTCATATTAGCCTTAATCATATGGATAGAAAGAAGACAAATTAGGGTATTGTAACTTTTCTAACTTTCCTTCTCAGTGTTAGAGGATCCGTTCCCATATTCCATGGGGTTTGGTAGCAATCGTAGTTTTATTTCCAGCATTAGCTATTTCACACGCAACTGAAAATAAATTCAGCATCAGTCGTCGATTCTAATGAAAGGAGTAGTGCCCGAGGCCGAGTCAGCGCCGGTGGAGGTGTGGCATGCAGCAGGTTGACCATGCGGGTGGAAGGCCATTTCATACCGACTACCGGTCGGATTGGCCCGAGCCGGAAACACCTTACAAGGCATGTACTACATGAGTTCATCGGAGGTGAGGCACGGGAGGAAGGCAAGGGAAATCGGGCTGAATGCAGTCGGTTGTGCTCCATTCGTTCTATGCGAATTTTTGAATTTGCTAACCACATGTCCCATGAGGTATTCTTCGTTCGTTCTGATCTACAAAACGGCCGGAGGAAGAAGAAACATATCCAGCCAATTTTTTTTGTTAAGTTAACACAAATTTACAAACACATGAAATTTACCACGACACAAATGAATCCTCTAAATCGTGCGGGGCCGACCCTCACAACCCCATGAAGCACGACACGCCGTCGGCTTCACGCGGCGCCGTCGACGCGGGCCTTGGTGACGCCGGCGCAGGCGTCCACGAAGTCGCCGTCGATGAAGTCGGTGGACAGGACCTGCAGCTTGCCGCCGAGGCCCCTGGCGAAGGCCTGGGCGATGAAGAAGCGCGCGAAGCGGTGGATGCGCCGCGTGACCGGCTCGACGAGCAGCACCGGGTTGTCGGTCTGCGGCGTCAGCGTGTTCTCCACCCGGTACAGGTGCCTCCGGGCGGCCGCCGGGTCGGGCTGCTGCGCGAGGGACGCGAGGTTGCCGTCGAACTTCTTCTCCGGCAGGTCCGTGTTGATCCAGTTGTCCCTCAGGTACCCGCCGCTCCACAGCGGCCCGCCGCGCGCCGGCGCCGGCGAGTTGCGCGGCTTCCACACGCAGATCACCCGCCGGGGGAGCAGCTCGGCTATGGTCTTGCGGAACGCGGCGTCGTCCTGCGGGATCAGGTGCTCGCCCAGCCGCTCGACGAGGTACTTGGCGAACTCCGGCGGGTCCTCGTGGCCGAACTCGGTGCGCACCTCGAGGACGACCACCTCGGCCGCGGTCTCGGCCAGGAACCGCCGCACGTCGTCGATGACGACGTCGACGGTGTAGCTCGCGACGAGCGGGCCGTGGCAGACGCGGCGGTCCTTCTGGACGCGGACGTCGAGGAGGCGGCAGCCCGTGGCGAGCTGGTCGTAGACGGAGAGCGACTGGCACTGCGCGAAGGGGCGGGTGACGAAGGGGACGCCGATCTCGGCGGTGGCGGAGTTGTGGGTGCCCGGCCACACCACCTGGTGCACGCGCAGCCGCTCCGGCCCCAGCTCCGCCATCCACGTCTTGCGGTCGGCCGGGCGGTGCCCCGACCCCGGGAAGTCCTGGCCCGAGGCGGACTGGCGCCTGGCCAGCGCCTGCTGCTGGTTCGCCACGTCCTTGACGCGGTTGACCTGCCCCGAGAAGAAGGCGCCTATGGCGGCCATCCTAGCTATGAAAAGAAGAGCTAGCTAGCTAGCTCTGACCTTGGCGTTCGTTGCGAGCTCGAGATCGCTTTGTCACCGGTGCACTTCACGACGAGGTACAAGCTGTGGAGATATATATGGTTGATGGTTTGGTGTGTTGTGAGCTCGGAATCGGATGGATCGGGGCCTGGCTAGGAGGAGGAGGAGGAAGCGAGGCGTGTTGTTTGTTGGCAGGACTTCTGGTTGACCTGGCTAGCTCTGATCTCGACAGATTTTATTGTACATATATACTACGGAACGGAGTACGTCGTTGTGATCGCCGAGGCCGAGCTGGATGTGGATTGGTGGCGCGAAGACACGAGCTTTAGCTATGGATGGGCATAGACACGTCCTACCTCGAAGATGTGCACATATTTCACATCTAGATGTGAAATAGTATCTCACATCTAAGTCTAGAGTCATTAGATTAAATGTCTTTAATATTCGTGCAAACGCCATGATCTGGCTGCTGCACTCGCTCGGCGGCGCGTTGTCTCACGTGTTGCCTGTGTCCAGGTCCTTGCTAATGCTAGGTCGGGCGTTGTTGGTTTTTTCAAGTCTATGCTACTCAAGGTTGTTGCTACTGCCAGGTTGATTGCCCCTTTTTTTATTTCTTTCACAAGTCTGTGCTACACTCAATCTTAGTTCTTCTTATTTTTCTGCACTCTTATTTGATACCTAGTATTTGTTTTCTTGTTCGTTTTCGTTTTATTTTCCTTTTTTGTCTTATTTTTTTTTAAATTATAAATGATTTTACATTCATATTTTTTGTTTTAAATTATCTTTTCTATTTCCATTTTTTTCATTTTTCTTTTCCCCTTTATTCGTTTAAATTCATGAACTTGTTTTTACTTTGTCATACGTTTGCTTTAAATGTCGTGCAAATCTTGATTGCGGGTAATTTTGCCACGCGCGCTCTGTGTCGAATCTGTGTTTGTTATCTACTTGTTAACCGATTCGCGCGCGTGTTCTTTGTTGGACCATTTTTGCCGCGCGGTCAGAGGTCCCGTTTCAACTTGTATGCCCGTGTCAACTTGTTCTTTTTTGTCACGCGTCCTCTTGTCCCATTTGTTTTTTGTCGTCATGTTCTCGCGTTTATCTTTCACAGGGGCCTATATATGTTGTCATTTGGGGGGCTCGACTATGAAGCTTATCCCCCATCTTCTCACTGACCAAGATTTGACCCCGATTATTTTACCTGTGTTTTATTTTCATTCAGTTATAGGTCCATCCTTGACATACAACTAGCATGTAGTTTATTTCATCCTAGTTACAAGCCGACCATTGACTGGCAACTAGGATCATAGTTTCATAGTTGTCCCAAGTGCAAGTCCACCCTTGACTCGCAACTGGGGCATGTGTTTTTGTTTTTCATCTCAGTTGCAGGTCCATCATTGGCATGCAATTGGGCATGTAGTTTGTCTCATCCTAGTTGCAAGTCAGACCCTTGACTTGTAACTAGGCTCATAGTTTCGTAGTTGTCTCATTTACAAGTCCACTCTTTAATCGTAATTGGGTTCGCAGTTGTCAGACTTGTAAGCCCACCGTCAACCCACAATTGGAGCATGTATTTTGTTTTTTCATCCCAGTTGCAAGTCGATCCTTGACTTGCAACTGGGCCTATAGCTTGTTTCATCCCAGTTGCAAGTCGACCCTTGACTCGCAACTGGCTCATAGTTTCATAGTTGTCCCAGGTGCAAGTCCCTCTAGACTCACAATTGAGCTCGTAGTTGTCCAAGTTGCAAGCCCACTCTCTACTCACAACTAGAGCATGTGTTTTGTTTTTTATCCCAGTTGCAAGTCTACCTTTTGATTGCAACTTGCTCATAACTTATTTCCTCCCAGGTGCGAGTCAACCTTTAACTCGCAACTGGGCTCTTAGTTTTGTAGCTGTCCCAGTTGCAAGTCCACACCCTTGACTCACAATTGTGAAGGAAATATGCCCTAGAGGCAATAATAAAGTTATTATTTATTTCCTTATATCATGATAAATGTTTATTATTCATGCTAGAATTGTATTAACCGGAAACATAATACATGTGTGAATATATAGACAAACAGTATGTCACTAGTATGCCTCTACTTGACTAGCTTGTTAATCAAAGATGGTTATGTTTCCTAACCATGAACAAGGAGTTGTTGTTTGATTAACAAGGTCACATCATTAGTTGAATGATCTGATTGACATGACCCATTCCGTTAGCTTAACACTTGATCGTTTAGTATGTTAATGCTTTCTTCATGACCCATACATGTTCCTGTAACTATGAGATTATGCAACTCCGTTTACGGAGGAACACTTTGGTACTACCAAACGTCACAACGTAATCGGGTGATTATAAAGGAGTACTACAGGTGTCTCCAAAGGTACTTGTTGGGTTGGCGTATTTGAGATTAGGTTTTGTCACTCCGATTGTCGGAGAGGTATCTCTAGGCCTTCTCGGTAATACACATCACATAAAGCCTTGCAAGCATTGCAACTAAAGAGTTAGTTGTGAGATGATGTATTACGGAACGAGTAAAGAGACTTTCCGTAACGAGATTAAACTAGGTATTGGATACCGACGATCGAATCTCGGAAAGTAACATACCGATGACAAAGGAACAACGTATGTTGTTATGCGGTTTGACCGATAAAGATCTTCGTAGAATATGTAGGAACCAATATGAGCATCCGTGTTCCGCTATTGGTTATTGACCGAGAATAGTTCTAGGTCATGTCTACATAGTTCTCGAACCGTAGGGTCCGCACGCTTAAGGTTTCAATGACGGTTATTATGAGTTTATGTATTTTGATGTACCGAAGGAGTTCGAGTCCGGATGTGATCACGGACATGACGAGGAGTCTCGAAATGGTCGAGACATAAAGATTGATATATTGGATGGTTATATTCGGACACGGAAAGGTTCGGAAGTTTCGGAGAAAACCGGAGTGCTGGGAGGGTTACGGAACCCCGGGAAGTTATGGGCCTTATTGGGCCAAGAGGGAGAGAGAGGGCTGCACCAGAGGTGGTGCGCCCCCCTCCATGGGGAGTCCGAATTGGACTAGGAGGGGGCGCAGCCCCTTCCCTCTCCTCTCCCTCTCTTTCCTTCCCTTCCTCTTCCTAGTAGGACTAGGAAAGGGAGTCCTACTCCTACTAGGAGGAGGACTCCCCCCCTTGGTGCGCCCCAAGGGCTGGCCGCCCTCCCCTTGCTCCTTTATATACGGGGCAGGGGGCACCCTAGAACACACAAGTTGATCTACGGATCGTTCCTTAGCCGTGTCGGTGCCCCCTCCACCATATTCCACCTCGGTCATATTGTAGCGGTGCTTAGGCGAAGCCTGCGACGTAGAACATCAAGATCGTCCTGCCACGCCGTCGTCTTGTGGAACTCCTTCCCGACGCTTTGCTGGATCGGAGCTCGGGATCGTCATCGAGCTGAGCGTGTGCCAAGAACTCGGAGGTGCCGGAGTAACGGTGCTTGGATCGGTCGGATCGTGAAGACGTCGACTACATCAACAGCGTTAATATAACGCTTCGCTTTCGGTCTCACGAGTGCGTGGACGGACACTCTTCCCTCTCGTTGCTATGCCATCACCATGGTCTTGCGTGATCGTAGGAAAATTTTTGAAATTACTACGTTTCCCAACAAATTGGTCTCGTACTTGTCCGAGTTGCGAGTCCATCCTCTGAGTTGCAAGCCCACCTTTTGACCCGTAACTGGGCATGTGTTTTGTGTTTCATCTCATTTGCAAGTTCACCATTGACTCACATATGGGATTATAGTTTGTTTCTTCCTAGTTGCAAGTCACCCTTGACTCGCAACTGGGCTCATTCTCCTAGTTGCAAGCTCACCCCTGACTTGCAACTAGGCATTTGTTTTGTTTTTCATCCCAGTTGCAAGTCCAGCCTTGACTCTCAACTGGGATTGTAGTTTGTTTCATCTTAGTTGCACGTTGTCTGGTCACGAGAAGGATAGGCTCGACCCCTTTCTTTTTGTAGAGGTTTGCTATTTCACATCTAGATGTGAAATAGCTATCTCACATCTAAGTCCACAGCCATTAGATCTTGTCCTATCTTCAAGATTCGTGCTAGTTGTTTTTCTGTCGTTATTGTGTGTTTTCGCTCGCGTCCTCATCGTTTGTCTGTGCGCGCGGCCCAACTCGAGCGTGTTGTGTTGGTTTTGTTTGTTTTTCGCGGGCCACGTTGCTTCTTTGTTGGGCTGGTGGGCTATTTTTGTGAAACGAAGACGAGGGGGCGGCGTTCATTTTTCCCCCATGTTATATACTTCTCTTTTCCGAAGCATTGACTTCGGCCATTTCCCATTCATCAACTACCGTTCCCCATTTTTCTCCCTGGCAGCTGGTGCTCGAGGCGCATGCGATTTCTGGAGAGGGAGACGCATCACAGGTAGCTTGCTATTTCTCCTTCCTTGTTCCTCTTTTTATGTAGTGTCTTTATTGTTTTTTTGTTCCTTGCTCACTGATTTTAGTAGCATAAATCTGGGGGGTCGCTCCTCAGTGTCCCGAATTATGGGTAGGGTTCGTTAGCAGCTGTACATTTTCTTTTTGTTTCTTGTTTGTTTGTCCATAGACCTAGGGTTCTTTCATCCCCTCCAATCTCCCGAAATGTGGTGTATGGTTCATATTTTTTTTGAATCTATCTAAGAATGCTCTGCTTGTCTTAAATTCATCTTTTGATTAAGTTATGAAATGATTAGTTTAGGAGTATGTTTGTCTCATCAGTGGGGTCCTAGGAGATGATTAGGTTAGGATGTTTAGTTCATCCCATTGTGTGATCTGCTTCAGAGATTCCAAGAAAAACTAAAAAAAGAGAACATTCAGCCTTACATTTCTGCAATTTCCATGTGTGGATTCCTGTGATTTAAGTTGTCTGCAATTTCCATTTCTAAGAAGCAGAATTTAAATTCCTGTGATTTAAGTTGTCTTATATGTGCATTTTTTTCATTTGGCGAGATGCCCTAGTGTATGCGTCCTGTACCACATTTTTACATTGATTCTGATTCTAAATCTAGCTATGGTACAGTATGTTTATGCTTGTAGCTGAAACTTGTTGTTACATATTCAGAGTACTCCTCTCTGTAGGAGTAGTGTTTTCTGTTTTCTTGTTTGCCTGAAGATGCTTATCAATGTAGATGAAACTACTTTTTGCTCTGTTGATATATCCCTGTGATATTTTTCTGGTTGTGCTGCTTCAGTTTGCTTACTTCGCTTCTGATGTTTATCCTGCTTTGTGCCAGCTTGTGTTTTTGATTTTATTATTGATTGACAAAATAAAGAAAGAAAATTTGGCACAAGATGAAATTTGTTCTCACCTGAAATGAAATGTACTCCAAATTATGGACATGTGCACAAGATCAAATCTGTTTCTTATTCCTGTTATAATATGTCTCCAAATTTCCTGAATTTGGAGTTCGTGGTTGTCACAATCTCATCGAAAATGCCCGTTGATCTGCAAACACTTTTGTGTGTGTGTGTGTTTTGCCATGTTTGCTCCATTTTGTTTGTAACTGGGGACCCTTGACCCGCAACAAGGGGAGTATCCGTCGCCTCATCCGTCGCCTCAATTGCAAGTCCAACATCGACTCGCAACTCGGGGGATGGTGGGTGTGTTTTTTTCGTGCCACAGTTGCAACGCCAACCCCGATTCGCAACTCCACCGGCAACCCGCAACTCAGAAGGTTTTGTATTCACCCCAGTTGCAAGTCCATCATCGACTCGCAACTCAAAGCTTTTTGTATTCGCCCTAGTTACAAGTCCATCGTTGACTTGCAGCTCGAGTGGTTTTGTGTTCACCCTAGTTGCAAATCCACCCCCGAGTTGCAACTTGAGCCGGTAGTGTTTTTGTTTTTTTGGTTTTCGTGCCACAGTTGCAACTCCACCCGACTCGCAACTCGAGGGGGTGTAGTTTTTTTGTATTCGCCACCGTTGCAAGTTGACCATTAACTCACAACTAGGAGGGTGGGTGTGTGTTTTTCTTTTTTCACGCCATAGTTGTAATTCCACCCTTGGCTCGCAAATCGAGGGGTGTAGTTTTGTATTCGCCCTAGTTGCAAGTCCACCGTCGACTACAAGCTGGAGCCGGGGGGGTTAGTTTTTGTATTCTCCCCAGTTGCAAGTCCACCGTCGACCTGCAACTAGAGAGGGTTTTGTGTTCACCCTAGTTGCAACTCCACCCCCGAGTCGCAACTTGAATGGGTGTAGTTTTGTAGTTTCCCTAGTTGCAAGTCAAGCCTCAAGTTGCAACTCAGGGGGGGAGTGGTTGTTTTGTTTTTGTTTTTCGTGCCTCGGTTGCAACTCCACCCCTAACTCGCAACTTGAGGGTTGTAGTTATTTTGTATTCGCCCCAGTTGCAACTCCACCGCCGACTAGCAAGTCGAAAAGGTTTTGTATCCACCCCAGTTGCAAGTCCACCATCAACTCGCAACTCAAGGCTTTTGTATTCGCCCAGTTGCAAGTCCATCGTCGACTTTGCAACTCGAGTGGTTTTTTGATTCATGGGAGTTACAATCAGGCTCTTCACCCGCAACTAGGGGGGCATCCGTTACCCAAGTTGCAAGTCCAACATCGAGCCACAAATCGAGGCCGTGGGTGTTATTGTTTTTGTTTTTCATGCCACATTTGCAACTCCACCCCTGACTCGCAACTCGAGGGTTGTAGTTTTTTTTGGATTCTCCCCAGTTGCAACACCCCCGCCGACTCAGAACTCAGACGGTTCTGTATTCGCCCCATTTGCAAGTCCACTGTCGACTTGCAACTCAAGGCTTTTGTATTCGCCCATTTGCAAGTCCCCCGTCGACTCGCAACTTGAGTGATTTTTTTGTCTCATGGTAGTGACAATCAGGCCCTTGACCCGCAACTATGGGGGTATCCGTGGCCCCAGTTGCAAGTCCAACATTGAGTCGCAACTCGAGGCCGTGGTTTTTTTTTTCATGCCACAGTTGCAACTCCACCCCCAACTCGCAACTCGAGGGTTGTAGTTTTTTTGTATTCACACTAGTTGCAACTCCATCACCGACTCTCAACTTAGAATGTTCTATATTCGCCCCAATTGCAAGTCCACCGTCAACTCGCAACTAGAGCGGGGGTAGTTTTGTACTCGCCCCAGTTTTGAAAGTCCACCATTGACTTGCAACTAGAGAGGGTTTTGTGTTCACCCTAGTTGCAACTCCATCGCCGAGTCGCAACTCGAGCGGGTGTAGTTTTGTAGTTGCCCTAGTTGCAAATCAAGCCTAAAGTTGCAACTCAGGGGGGAGAGTGGTTGTTCTTGTTTTTGTTTTTGTTTTTGTTTCCACAGTTGCAACTCCACCCCTGACTTGCAACTTGAGGGTTGTAGTTTTTTTTGTATTCGCCCCAGTTGCAACTCCACCGCCGACTCGCAACTCAGAAGGTTTTGTATTCACCCCAGTTGTATCCACCATCGACTCGTAAGTCAAGGCTTTTTATATTCGCCCAATTACGAGTCCACCATCAAATCACAACTCGAGTGATTCTGTTTCATGGTAGTTGCAATCAGGCCCTTCACCCGTAACTATGGGGGTATCCGTCAACCAAATTGCAAGTCCAACATCAACTTGCAACTTGAGGCAACGGGGTGTTTTGCTTTTTTGTTTTTCGTGCCACAGTTGCAACTGCACCCCCGAATCGCAACTCAAGGGTTGTAGTTTTTTTTGTACTCGCCCCAGTTGCAACTCCACCCTCGAGTTGCAACTTGAGGGGTGTAGTTTTATATTCGCCCCAGTTGCAACTCCACTCTTCGACTTGCAACTGGTGAGGGTTTTGCGTTCACCCTAGTTGCATCTCCACCCCCGACTTGCAACTCGAGGGATTTAGTTTTTGTATTTGCCCCAGTTGCGAGTCCAACGTCGACTCACAATTGGAGCGGGGGTAGTTTTTGTATTTGCCCCAGTTGCAAGTCCACCGTCGACTCGCAAACTGGAGAGGGTTTTGTGTTCACCCTAGTTGCAACTCCACCATCGACTCGTAACTCGGGGGGTTCCTTGTTTTGTTTCTTTTTGTGTTTCATATTAGTTCTGGTTGAAATCAAGCTATTGGCCCGCAACTAGGAGGGATTTTTCCGTTGCCCGAGTTGCAAGTCTACCATCGACTCGCACTCAGACAGGTGTCTTGTTTTTGTTTTTTGCGCCACAGTTGCAACTCTACCCATGTCTCCGCAACTCGAGGGTTGTAGTTTTTTTGTATGCGCCCTAGTTGCAACTCCACCCTCGACTCGCAACTCGAGGGTTGTAGGTTTTTTTTGTATTCGCCCCAGTTTGCAACTCCACCCCCGAGTTGCAACTCGAGGGGTGTAGTTTTTGTATTCGCCCCAGTTGCAAGTCCAATGTCGACTCACAACTGGTGAGGGTTTTGTGTTGACCCTAGTTGCATCTCCACCCCCGACTTGCAACTCGAGGGATGTAGATTTTGTATTTGCCCTAGTTGCAAGTCAAGTGTCAACTCGCAATTGGAGCAGGGGTAGGTTTTGTATTTGCCCTAGTTGCAAGTCCATCGTCGACTCACAACTGGAGAGGGTTTTGTGTTCACCCTAGCCAGTTGCAACTCGACCCCTGACTCGTAACTTCGGGGGAGGTGAGTGGGTTTTGTGTCCCTCCTTTATTTTTTTCTTTGTTTTTGTGTTTCATATTAGTTGTAGTTGCAATCAAGCTCTTGACCCGCAACTAGGGGTTTCGTTGCCTGAGTTGCAAGTCTACCATCGACTCGCAACTCGGATGGGTGTTTTGTTTTTGTTTTTCATGCAACAATTGCAACTCCACCCCCGTCTCCGCAGCTTGAGGGTTGTAGTTTTTTTGTATTCGCCCCAGTTGCAACTCCACCATCGACTCGCAACTCGAGGGTTGTAGTTTTTTTTATTCGCCCCAGTTGCAACTCCACCCCCGACATGTAACTCGAGGGGTGTAGTTTTGTATTCGCCCCAGTTACAGGTCCATCGTCGACTCGCAACTGGTGAGGGCTTTGTGTTCACCCCTAGTTGCATCTCCACCCTCCGACTTGCAACTCGAGGGATGTAGTTTTTTTATTTCCCGCGGTTGCAAGTCCAGCGTCGACTAGCAACTGGAGCGGGGGTAGTTTTTGTATTTGCCCCAGTTGCAAGTCCACCGTCGACTCGCAACTGGAGAGGGTTTTGTGTTCACCCTAGTTACAACTCCACCCATGACTCGCAACTCGAGGGGGGGGGGGAGTGTTGTGTTCACCCTTTGTTTTTTGTTTTCTTTTTGTGTTTCATATTAGTTGTAGTTGCAATCAAGCTCTTGACCGCAACTAGGGGGATTTTTTCGTTGCCCGAGTTGCAAGTCTATCATCGACTCGCAACTCGGACGGGTGTTTTGTTTTTGTTTTTCACGCCACAGTTGCAACGCCACCTCCGTCTCCGCAACTCGAGGGTTGTAGTTTTTTTTCAATTCACCCCAGTTGCAAGTCCACTGTCGACTCGCAACTCGAGGGTTGTAGTTTTTTTTGTATTCGCCCCAGTTGCAACTCCACCCGCGACTTGCAACTCGAGGGGTGTAGTTATGTATTCACCTAATTGCAAGTCCACCATCGACTCACAACTGGTGAGGGTATTGTGTTCACCCCTAGTTGCATCTCCATCCCTGACTTGCAAGTCAAGGGATGTAGTTTTTGTATTTGCCCCAGTTGCAAGTCCAGCGCCGACTCACAACTGGAGTGGGGGTAGATTTTGTATTTGCCCCAGTTGCAAGTCCACCGTCGACTCGCAACTAGAGAGGGTTTTGTGTTCACCCTAGTTGCAACACCACCACCGACTCGCAACTTGGCGTGGTGTTTTGTATTTGCCTCAGTTGCAACTCCACCGTCGACTCACAACTGGGAGGGGGGGGGGGGGTTGTATTCACCCTAGTTGCAACTTCTCCGCCGAGTCGAAACTCGAGTGTGTGTATGTTTTTTGTAGTTGCCCTAGTTGCAACTCAACTTCCAACTCGTAACTCAGGTGCGGTGGGATGGTGTTTGCTTGTTTTTGTTTCTTTTCATGTAGTTTTTACACAATATTTTTTCTTTGGGGGATCGTATAGCGCGACCATCCGCGCCTCGCAAACTTTGTGTTGCCCCGATGGCCACAACACTATACTAAAAATAATTTCGACATTTAATTTTTTGATTATTATTATTTTTGTTTTGTTTTTGAATTAGTTTTTATGAGTTCAAATACGATGTTCACTTTATTCAACACATTTTTTGATCTTTTAGATTTTTAATGGATGGGTCATAAGACATGTTATACTCCACAAAATATTCTGTAAATATTAAATTTGGCCATCCATAAATTGTTCCATTAGTTTTTTCAGTGTCCCATTTTTTGGCCTTTTTTGTCTCATATATTTTGAAGCCTTTGTTTGCCACCTACTCCCTCCGTTCCAAAATAGATGACCCAACTTTATACTAAAGTTAGTATAAAGTTGGGTCATCTATAGTATAAAGTTGGGTCATCTATTTTGGAACAGAGGGAGTACTTGCTAGTCCAAACCACAAACAAGTGGTTTTTTTCCTACTAGGGAAGGCAAGCCTAAATGTTGTATTTGGAAGCTCTTTCTGACTTTTTGTAGGGTTTTTTTTACAAGACATCCCAAAGCACCAACGGACCTCCCATAATTATCCACACCGACACATTTTTTTTCTCGTGTGGCACTGTTTGAATCGGTGGAGCAGAGGAGAGGAGGAAGAGACAGGGGCGACTAGCTCCAAGGCGATGGCGACCAAGCTCGCCGCCGACGAGCCCCCCCCAAAGGCACCCAGCAAGCGGAGGAAGCACTTCAACGGACACGGCGGACGAGAGCTGCGCTGCCGGGCGAGGCGGGCGGCATGAACGCTGCCGACGTCCTCTGCGCCGCCGACAAGGCACTGTCGCGTGGCTCTGCCCGCGAGCTCTGCGCCGCCGACATGATCTGCAGCATCCTCGCCGGCCCACCGTGCGCCGCAGCCGAGGCGCATCAAAAGCCAGTGAGCAGCACCCTCTCCTCCCCTCCCTGAACCCTGCTTGTTTTTGTTCGCTCACATTGTTGAAATCTTACTCAAAATTGTGGCCGTCCAACTCAATTAGTCCTGGCGGTGTGTGTCATGTTTGTGTTCTAAACCGGTGGACTAGGTGTGTGGGTAGCACATAGGCGAGTGGAATGACAGGAGGCGACTAGCTATGTTCTGAATCTGCACATGAATTGTTTTCAGTTTAAGATGTGCAGTCTGTATCCACATAGGTCCAGCCTCCAGGCATAAACTCCAGAAGCCATCAACTACACTAGCTGAACTGGACTGATGTTTCTTTGCCTGATGTGATTCTGGAGTTTATGCAATTTGAGCAGGTGTTTAGTCTGACCTGCTGAACTGATGTTGTTAAAGAAGCGGCCTACTGAGAAGAGCCAATATTCAGTTGATGGCGCTGCGAGTCTATTTTGTTGTATGATATTTTTGCTGAATATTTTGTATTCAGCTGTATAGCTGGACATGTTTGTGTGGTGGATGCTCTGGTAAAAAGGGAATGCACGAACCTTTAATCATGTCAGTTGAAGATGGCTGCCTGCAGACTCGTTCAAGGTTGCATCAATTGTTGATTCATGGAGTGAACAAGAAACAAATTAAACAAGGTTGCAACTGTTATATGCTGTCAAACAAAGCCCAGTCCTTTTTTCTGTCTAACAAACAAACAGGCAAAAAAAAAAAAAAACAAGGCCCAGGAGGCTGGGTAGTTGGGGCTGGGTGGGTTGGCAAAAAAAAAAAAGACCAACAAACAAGGCCCAGGAGGCGGGGTAGTTGGACTAGGTGGGGTTGGGTGGGAGGAACAAACGAATACAGGCCGAAACAAAAAAACAACTCACGTCGAAGGGAGGAACGGAAAACAAACAACGATGATAATTTCTGGGTGATGTCACACTTATGTCACATCTAGATGCAACATAGACAGACTATATGGCTGTTGATCGACTTTGTTTAGAGCTTAGCCACCCACATGGCAAACGTGCGTGGTCAACAACCTTCTTAATTTCATAGTAGGAGGAGGAGCACATGATTTCCCTTTGTTAGATGGATGGAGGAGGACGCGAGGCAAGTTCTTTGCGAGCGCGTTTCCATTTGTTAGTTGGTCTGACCGGCGTTAGGTAGATGCTGCGCTACTGGCAGGACGGCCGGAGACCATTCTTTTTTGCAGATGCGGCGGTGAGCACCGTAGCAAACTTTGTTCGCCACGCACCAACGGAGGGGTTTCCTTCGAGGGATAGGAGGATTATACTCTAGCTATTTTATGATGGAGGATCGACTTTAGGCGAGCCGTCCAAAATAAAATAGGTCGACTTTGGACCTTGGAAGATCCATAACGGGCCAGTCTTTCTTTCCCCTCCTCAAGCTTTCTTCCTGCTTGAACCGTTCATTTTTCGTTGTCTCATGCGAGCGGGAACCAGTACTATAAGGTCTTCCACCACACCAGTCAACCCTCCGATTCGCCTCCACCCGAGACATCGCGGCAAGTCATGACGTCTCCGGCTCCGGCTCAGCCTCGCCTGCGGCCCCGCGCCTCTCGCTGGCTGTGGCGCCCCCGGCTCCGCCTCGCCTCCTTATTACTTCTCCTACAAAATCCACTTACCTAAATTATAAATTTAGGCAACTTACATATTGCTGTTGTGCTACTTTATAAACAGTGCACTTTTTCTTCTATTTCGTGATTCCTTTCTTTCTGTCGCCATTTGAGGAATCACCCAACACCCAGCCGCAAAATATGCAAAGCAAAGCCTTTGAGGGAACAGGAACTCGAATCGATTCTATCTCTCAGTTAAATTTGAATCCACTCAATCGGTATGTCGAGCCAACTAAATCCAAGATAAGCGTTTTTTATCAACCAAGAGATAAAGTATTAGACATAGTGGAGTGGTTCGTCTCCCTAGGCATGTACAATGCCAAACACTTAGGAAAAAATAAATAATTTTTTTTTTTGCTTAGAGTATGTAGTTGTATCAATCGGAACAGTAAGAACAATGTACAAGACTACATCCCGCAAAAAAAAAAAAAGTACAAGACTACTCCCCCCCCACCCCCCCGGCTCCTGCGCCCCGGGAACGTATCTGGTGCTCCAAGGCAGTTGGTGCTACCGGTACACCGGACCCCATTGGACATCCAAAAATGTTCCAAAAAAAATCCAGAAATAATTTTGTGTATCGACATAACATCAATGTATGTTGTCACAAAACATTCAAATCAAAATTCAAAACAACGATCAAGATACAAAAATGACAATTTGACGTCAATGTGCTAATGGGCCAAAACTGAAGCCCAACTTGTGTCATATACTATTCAGTGTCAAATTTGTTATTTTTTAATCTTTGTAATGTTTTGAATACTGATTTAAAAGTTTATGACAATGTATATTGATGTTGTGTCAATGCACTAATTTTTTCTGAATTTTTCCGAACATTTTTTAATGGGTAACGGCCGACCGGTGCGCTAGTAGCACAAATTGCTCCGGTGCACCAGATACATCCCCCCGCGCCCCAGCCCCTCCTCGACAAATCAGGACAGCATCAACGTGGCAAAGCCAAGGCTTCCCAACCAAACAGCGCGAGTATTGGCTGCACGTGGCACTCGGTGGCTTGTCAAACAGCTGCACATACACCTGCAGTGCCTCATCACTGATGGTTTCTCCTTCATTTGCCAAGCATAATTTTCGAATGAGTACGTTGTGTTGCTTTGCTGCATGTGAGCCACGGCCTATCCCCTGTGCTATTCGGACACTTCTTCGTGTATTTGAAACTGGTTCTCTCCTCTGCCTGGGACGTCTTTTTGTCACCACAACTGCTCGATCAGGCGCGCACCTTAGCACAGGCTCAATCACCTTCTTAAGCTGTCCACATAGCACGTCCACCGGGTCACCTTCCTCCTGTAACTAGTCAATATGTACGTGCAATGCACATTAATTTGGAAGTATATTAAGTGCATGTGAATATTAAATAGGATATTGTTTACGTGTTATTATGTGATTAACAACATATTTGGCATGAAATTAACTACACGTTAAACGTGTTTAGCGCTCGACATTGAAGCAGTCTAGATCGTTGGATTTACATGATTTGATGACCGAGATTAATTGGATCTGCCCCTTTGGGTCTTTTTATATTGGTATAGATATAGATATAGATGTGCACGGGGTACATGGCTCCGCGCAAACCGCTGGTGGCCCGTTGGTGGCGCTGTCCCCACCTGATAAGCTGACGCAAAACATGTCTTCCACATTCATGCACTTTGGAGCGATCGTCCCATCGCTATCCTCCAAACAGGAGTTGCATGGCAGGGCGTCCTCGAAATCCGATCCTGCCCAATCCTCCTCTAGCACCATCCTGTCTTGGTTTGCGTCAAGCATGGGCGTGTTTGGTTGCCTGCATAGAGCCCAACCAGGCCCGCGCGGGAAGCCAGAGGCCTGTTTGGTTGCCTGGTTTTACTGTTGGGCCTGCACCGCACGCTTCTCAAAGTAGTTATAGCTCGCTCATTGAACGCCGGATCGGCAGCCGTGAGCTGTGCTGAGTCGGGCGCGAGGTCGCACGGGCGCGTGCGAGGCGAGGGCGAGGGGGGATGGCGGGAGCTGGAAATCTGGCGCGCTGTCCTGGCGCCAAATCTAGCCTCACCCCCCTTTCACTCGCTCACCCACCATAGCCATCGCTTCTTTCTTCCCTACCACCACCACCGGGCGGCGGCCGATTTCAGATTTGAGCTAGAGGGGCGGCGGCGAAAGAGGCGGGGCGTTCTGGCGGATCTGGTGCTTCCTTGCCGTTGGCCACCGTCTCGTCAACCTTGTTCGTGCTATGGCTCCCCTAAGCCGCCCTCGTCTTCGATGCGAAGAGCAGCACCCTCCCCTTTGTTAGGTCGGTGGTTAGGCCGTTAGGCTAGGTGTAGGATCGATTACCCATGAACGAACCGCCGATGTCTACTAGGTTATGGACGCATGATGAGGCCGATAATTCAGCAAGCAAGACCGATTAGTGTGATTCGTGCATGGGTCATGTTCATGCACCAGAGAGCTGTTCGTCGTGCTGGGGGACCTTTGATCCACTATGGTCCATTGTTTATCCGGGAACAGGAGAGAATCCAAAATCTGAACTACAGCTACAACTGCAATGATGTCGAGGCTCTGTGGATGCTTCGAATGAAAAGAGCACCATTTGCCAGGCTTGTCGAGACCTTCAGGAGTAGGGGGATGCTACAAGATAACATCAACACCAGTGTGGAAGAGCAAGTGACCATGTTTCTCCATGTTGTTGGCCATAACCAGAGGTTCAGGGTCATTCACAACACGTCCAGGAGATCAATGGAGACCATCTCTAGGTACTTCAAGCAGGTGTTTTTTGCTATTGGGGAGCTTAGAGGAGAGATGATCAGGAGACCATCTGGCCAGACTCCACCCAAGATTCACTGAAGCCCAAGATGGTATCCATACTTCAAGGTGAGCATTGACAATATACAGTTTTCATGGCTTGATATGCTTGTATTGTTCAAGTTGAGTACTAGCACAGGCTTGTGATGCCATTTTCAGGATTGCATTGGGACAATAGATAGTACTCATGTCACTGCTAGAGTTCCTAGGTCATGGTGTGGAGGAAGAGGTCGAGCCTGACGATGTTGTTAGCTCCGGCCATGGTGTGGAGGCATTTGAAAATGACGCTTGGAAGAACAAAAGGTTGGAGTGGGCAGAGGCAATGTGGCTTAACAGAGGTCAGTGCAGGATTTGAAGAAGAGGAGGAAGAAGAAGGAGCAGCAGCAGCAGAAGCAGAAGAGGAAGAGGAAGGGGAAGATCTGGTAGCAGCAACACCGATGAACTATCCCTTATTTAGCCAATGGCTCTTATTAAACTGTCATTTGATAGTAGTTAGGATGAACTGTCATTTGTTTAACTAGCTGGCACTATGTTCAGATTGTGTGTGGTAAGGTCACCACTAGTTAGAAGTGGTGACAACACCTTATGCAGGTTGCAACCAAACACCATGTCATATGTGCGCCTAATGCAATGCGGGCAACCAAACGCCGGGTCAAAAATGGTTGTCTTATGCAACTAGGTACATGCAGGCAACCAAACTATGTGCATCTGGTTTTTTTGCCTGCATCCCCTCAAACCGGCCTACTAGAGCCAGGCTCGCCGGGCCAGGCTCGATTGGCAATGTAACCAAACACGCCCCAAGTGATCGCTATCCCACTCGGACAGGGCGCCTGTGGCCCCTCCAATCATCTGTCCCTTCTCTTCCACTGGATCTCAAAGGACCCCACTTGGATCGTTCTAGCTATGTTGCCGTTGGCCGTGCTCCTGCCCTCCTGCTCCTGCCGTTGGGCTGCGGGCCCCATCATCCTTGCTTTTGGTTTGGCCTTCCACCGGGTTCCTCCATCGTGCTAAGCACACTGATTGTGGGGTCTTGGGCAAATTTGTATCTGTGTCCATCCGTAGAAAGTTTGGCACCTGCTTGTTGGATCCACAAGACGACATAACCATGGCAGGCTCCAGTCTGCCCATTTCACTTTGCGCAGGGGGGCCTCAGTTAGACTGGTCCTTGTTGTTGGGGAACATAGTAATTTCAAAATTTTTCCTACGCACACGCAAGATCATGGTGATGCATAGCAACGAGAGGGGAGAGTGTTGTCCACGTACCCTCGTAGACCGAAAACGGAAGCGTTAGCACAATGCGGTTGATGTAGTCGTACGTCTTCACGATCCGACCAATCAAGTACCGAACGTACGACACCTCCGAGTTCAGCACACGTTCAGCCCGATGACGTCCCTCAAACTCCGATCCAGCTGAGTGTTGAGGGAGAGTTTCGTCAGCACGACGGCGTGGTGACGATGTTGATGTTCTACCGACGCAGGGCTTCGCCTAAGCACCGCAACATTATTATCTAGGTGGACTATGGTGGAGGGGGGCACCGCACACGGCTAAGAGATCAAACAGATCAATTGTTGTGTCTTTGGGGTGCCCCCTTGCCCCCGTATATAAAGGAGCAAGGGGAGGCCGACCGGCCCTCTATGGCGCGCCCCCAAGAGGGGAAACCTACTAGGACTCCAAGTCCTAGTAGGTTTCCACCTAAAGGGAGAGAGAGGGAAGGAAGGAGGGGAGAGGAGAGGAAAGGGGGCGCCGCCTCTCCTAGTCCACCCGACCAGGAGGGGGCGCGCCCTGCCCTAGGCCGCCTCTCTCTCTCTCCACTAAGGCCCATCGAGGCCCATTAGTTCCCGGGTTCCGATAACCCTCCCAAGACTCGGTTTTATTCAAACTTCTCCGAACACTTTCGTTGTCCAAATATAGTCATCCAATATATCAATCTTCATGTCTCGATCATTTCGACTCTCGTCATGTCCGTGATCACATCCGGACTCAACAACCTTCGTACATCAAAACATATAAACTCATAATAAAACTGTCATCGTAACGTTAAGCGTGGGACCCTACGGGTTCGAGAACTATGTAGACATGACCGAGACACGCCTCCGGTCAATAACCAATAGCGGAACCTGGATGCTCATATTGGCCCCACATATTCTACGAAGATCTTTATCGGTCAGACCGCATAACAACATACGTTGTTCCTTTGTCATTGGTATGTTACTTGCCCGAGATTCGATCGCTGGTATCTCAATACCTAGTTCAATCTCGTTACCGCAAGTCTCTTTACTCGCTCCGTAATACATCATCCCACAACTAACTCATTAGTTGCATTGCTTGCAAGGCTCAAGTGATGCGACACGAGAGGGCCAGAGATACCTCTCCGACAATCGGAGTGACAAATCCTAATCTTGAAATACGCCAACCCAACAAGTACCTTCGAGACACCTGTAGAGCACCTTTATAATCACCCAGATTACGCCAGTGACGCTTTGGTAGCACACAAAGTGTTCCTCCGTAAACGGAGTTGCATAATCTCATAGTCATAGGAACATGTATAAGTCATGAAGAAAGCAATAGCAACATACTAAATGATCGTGTGCTAAGCTAACGGAATGGGTCATGTCAATCACATCATTCTCCTAATGATTTGATCCCATTTATCAAATGACAACTCATGTCTATGGTTAGGAAACATAACCATATTTGGTTAATGAGCTAGTCTAGTAGAGGCATACTAGTGACACTCTGTTTGTCTATGTATTCACACATGTATTATGTTTCCGGTTAATACAATTCTAGCATGAATAATAAACATTTATCATGATATAAGGAAATAAATAATAACTTTATTATTGCCTCTAGGGCATATTTCCTTCAGTATCTCACTTGCACTAGAGTCAATAATCTAGATTACACAGTAATGATTCTAACACCCATGGAGCCTTGGTGCTGATCATGTTTTGCTCGTGGAAGAGGCTTAGTCAACGGGTCTGCAACATTCATATCCGTATGTATCTTGCAAATTTCTATGTTTCCCACCTGGACTAGATCCCGGATGGAATTGAAGCGTCTCTTGATGTGCTTGGTTCTCTTGTGAAATCTGGATTCCTTCGCCAAGGCTATTGCTCCAGTATTGTCACAAAAGATTTTCATTGGACCCGATGCACTAGGTATGACACCTAGATCGGATATGAACTCCTTCATCCAGACTCCTTAATTTGCTGCTTCCGAAGCAGCTATGTACTCCGCTTCATATGTAGATCCCGCCATGACGCTTTGTTTAGAATTGCACCAACTGACAGCTCCACCGTTCAATGTAAACACGTATCCGGTTTGTGATTTAGAATCGTCCGGATAGGTGTCAAAGCTTGCATCAACGCAACCATTTACGATGAGCTCTTTGTCACCTCCATAAACGAGAAACATATCCTTAGTCCTTTTCAGGTACTTCAGGATGTTCTTGACCGCTGTCCAGTGATCCACTCCTGGATTACTTTGGTACCTCCCTGCTAGACTTATAGCAAGGCACACATCAGGTCTGGTACACAGCATTGCATACATGATAGAGCATATGGCTGAAGCATAGGGAACATCTTTCATTTTCTCTCTATCTTCTGCAGTGGTCGGGCATTGAGTCTTACTCAACTTCACACCTTGTAACACAGGCAAGAACCCTTTCTTTGCTTGATCCATCTTGAACTTCTTCAAAACTTTGTCAAGGTATGTGTGTCGTGGAATCGTCACGGCAGATGTCCTCGTGAAAGGACTTAGTCGCAGGGCCATCGTACGGGTTAACTTAGAGGGGTTAAAGCGGACACAAAGACACGAGAGTTATACTAGTTCGGCCCCTTCGATGAAGGTAAATCCTACGTCTAGTTGTGATGGGATTGATGTGGTTTCAGCGACTAGGGAGCAATAGCTTCGCCTAAGCCTCGAATTGTCTGTCCCTAAACCGCCGCCGGGTCGTCCCCTTATATACACGGGTTGACGCCCGGCCGGTCTCTGAGTCCCGATCCGGCTCATACAAGTGTCCGCTCGGTCTCTTCTCTCTTATCTTCTGACAAGTCACAAGACTAAGGCGGTTTACATGAATGGACCTTAATCCGCCTCTGGGCTCGGGCCTCCTTCGTGGCCCCGATCATGGATTTAGGTAACCCGCCCCTTCAGGCGGTTTATACTCGATAGTTATATCCCCAACATTAGGCCCTGATTGACTTGAACCGTTCATGTTAATCTTCAACATCTTCAGAAACTCTGAATCTCCTTCATATTTCGTAAACCGCCATCGCTTGAACCGCCGTGACGCTATCTTCCAACCACAGCAACAGGCGCTTTGACGCTATCTTTAATAAAGAAATCCAAACAAAGAAGATTCCTTCATTTAATACTATCCCGGAAATCGAGGCGACCTCTGCGCCGTCCGCCGCTTTTGACTCCTCAATTCTCGCGCTCGTTAATTGCCCTGTTTCCTTATAAATAGACCGGCCGACCCTTTTCTCTTCTTCTTCCGTGCTTCTTCTTCCTCGCGACGTTCCGGCTCTGAAGCTCCGCCGTCGCCGCCGACCTTCGACCGTCGCGTCAGCTCCAGGCCGCTGCATCAACCTGGCTGGACCAGAAGCTCTTTAGCGCTCCTCCGCCGCTCGGTGCATCAGGTAAGGCTCCTCTTCGATCCCTAGATCCGCATCTGAAGGTCCCTATTCGTCTTGTAGTTCATAGGTGTTCGTCGTAGTGTCCTTATACCTGCCTCGCCATGGCCGCATTTATTCAGCCGTAGCATACATCTCAGTGCAGCGACGGCTCCGCCGCCGCTTTAACTCTTTGTGCACCTTTCATTTTGTTCAGATCCTCTTGTTTAGAACGCACGAACCTTCCTGCCCTCTATGAGGCTTGCATAGGTCGCAGAAATTTTTCTCACTGAACCTTCGGTTGATCTAAATCACCTCCATTCGCATGTGAAACCTGTTTCTGTCCATACTTAGTAGATTTTCCAGTTCTGTCTCTCTCGGCGGTTTGACTTTTGATAGCTAATCCGCTACCCATTAGTCCTCGCTAAACCAGAATTGGAAATCGGTCATTTAATCGCCGTTTAACATTTTATAATGTGTCTAAACCGCTTAACGGTGAATCGCTTTCCCTTTCCTTTTGCGTTTTAGTCTTCCGGAATGGCCAAGCAATTCTCGCCTTGCAATTGGGTCCGTCCAAGATCATCAAACGCAACTCAACGGATACGCCACCACCGGGCGCTTGGCTTCAAAATGTCCTCCATCGGGCGTGTTCCGGATGCCGAATTCCTCCCGATCCGCAAGAAGGAGAAGTAATTGTGTTTATGCAGCACTTAGACCGGGATTCAGCCCGCCTCGATCAAAATTCTTCCGGATGTCCTTGCAAGTTTTCAACTCCATCCGCAGGATATTGGCCCAACTCGTGTCAAACATATGCAATTTTCAAGTTTTCGTGAAGTCTATCTTCAAGAAGAACCATCTGTGGAGCTGTTCCGGATTTCTTTCACTTGAACCGCCGTACAGAATTTTCTGATGGTCCGAACACAGAGCTGGGCGGCGTTTCAATCCAGAAAAGGAAGGAAGTGGACTTTCCTCATGCCAAACACCATAGCCATCCAAAAGATTGGAACCAAACCTGGTTCTACCGCCGAACACCGCTTCCCGACAACGAATCCTTTGCGGGTTACCGTCCTCACCGCTCAAGAACCATCATCCGCTGTTCTTTACGCTTGACCGCCGCTGAACGGAAGAACCTTGCGCCTCAAATTATCAAGCTCCGGCTTTAATGGTCAATGGCTTAACCGGTGTGGACCTTGTGCGGTGTTGGGTTTCTTGGGGCGTCTTGCCACTAAGCCACCGGCCGGATTGATGCATGAATACACCGGCAGCCTCCAAGACCTCAAAGACGCCACGAGCTTCCAATAACAGAGCTTGAAGTCACAGAGACAAGAAGCGGATGCTTGATGAACCAATCTCATCTCATAGCCAAACCGGGTTGGCTCCATTACAGGTTGCCAACAAACCGCTGCATGTAGGCTCTACTCACCGCCTCTCGACATTAATGCCTTGTTGATATATATATTAATCCTTATTGCTTCTCGGCTAACAGCTCCTTCTCGAAACGTACCAAACCGGCCGGCCCCGCGTAAAGTCCAAGGCCACCAAGAAGGCTGGCAAGAAGAAACCGCCGAGTCTTCTCGATCCGCGGAGGAAGAAGAATCGGTTGAGGTAAAACTTGATATCCTTACGAGGGAGTCGCCAAACCGCTCTCCTCTTCATATTTCTTTCGCTTGTAACTTGTCCCTTTGTATTCCTTCTTTTCTCGACAATTTTAACTCCGGTGATGACGCTGAAGCCGCCAAGCCGACCTCGTTGAGGTAATCTTTCTTTCTTCGAATCCGACCTCATACCGGTTAAAAGAACTCGCCACAGTCCGGAAAGTGAAAAATCTCATTCCTATGCTCATCTGAATCCAAACCTTCCTTGAAGACACAGAAGGCGGAAGAGCGCCCGACAACCCGCAGACAAATGCTAACAGATTACCTCATCCGTTTACGGACACACCAACCCTAAACGCCGCCAGAGGTGATTTGTTCTCCGAAAAGCGCTACCCTTTAAAGGTTTATTCCGATGCCCTCTCAATCCGTCTCACCCAATTATCGTGCCTCTTCCAACTCCTCTCGCGGTTCATCAACCACGCAATCGCCTCCGCTGAAAGTTGCTGCAGGGTAAGCACCATACTTCATCCCGCCAACTCGGTTTATATTTGCGCTGGTCGGTTTATCTTATTCTAATTCTGAACACCGCAGCACCAAGGCGCGCTTTGAGTAAAAAAGCGAAAACCCTTGACCCTCTCATGGATGTTGATCCGGAGAAGACCCGAAGCAGCATGGCGAAAATCCCGAGGTCGGTAAAAATAGCTCGCGAGTTGTACCGAGACGACACCGCTGATCCGCCGTAAACTCGAACCGGAGGCCCAAGTGGAAACCTCACATCCTGCTCCACCGAGTCCGGCCACAGAGCGGGTCGTGACTGTTGAACCGCCGAGCCAAAGTACGAAGACACCAAGCCCAAAGAAGACCGTCGGTCTGGCCAGCCCGGTCAAAAATGACGATGTTATTGTGACGGGCACTGGCTACACCACTCCTAGCCAACCGGTCGCTTTAGCAAAACACAGCGCCAAAGAAGAATCCACTATGAGCAAAGATAAGGGGAAAACTGATCTGAGCCGGCTCTATACAAGCCGTGACTTTGAAGCCGGTCTGGTAAATCGCATGAAGGACCGCTATGAGGTAAGGAGTTATGCTTTTCTTGTACTCTTGCTGCATAGTAGCCCCCAAGGGCCGGTTCAACTTGGCAGAGTTAAACCGACTTAACTTTGTATAGAAACCATATGCTTTAAACTTCAGGTCTTGAGTTCCCAAGGGCCGGTTTAACTTAGCATAGTTAAACCGAATTTGATGTCTCAGATCCCCATAGCAAACTCAGATCAACTAGCCATTAGCCCCCAAGTGCCAAGTTGAATATTTGTATTGAGCTTGGGACTTTATAATGAAACAACTAACATGCTCCCTTTGTTATCGTAACGAGATATACCGTAAAACCGTGCAACTTAAGGACCTTCGAGCCAATCTGAAACTCAACAAGCGTAAACCACCAAGGCCAAGGATGAATTGAAAACTGCCTTGGCCACTATGGAACAGCTGAAGGAGTGGTATAAATCCGAGCGGGCCAACTGGGACACCGAGAAGGCCGGTTTGAAAAAACGGGCGGAAGATGCCGAATCAGCCTTTAAACCGTGGTCAAGAACTTACTGCACTAAAGCGCCAAGTTCATGCCATGACCTCTCGCCATCTTTGGTAAGAAAATTTGCACTCATTACCCTTGCTTTGATGTTTCCGCCGCTTAACATGAGCTGTCCAAACCGTGCAGCAAGCGTATTGCTCATCTGGCTCGATGTGCGGAAGAAGCTCAAGGCCGCTTACACGCTGATTGAGCAGCTGTATACCGGCGCCAATGAAGTCATATGTGCCACATCATATGACAACACAGCTCCGTCCTTGATCAAAGACACACCGGACCGGCTGTCCATGGTTCCGGGCAGCTTGAACAGCTTGAAACGATCTGCGTCCGGCTGGCACTTCATCGCTTTAACTCGCGCAAGGCGTGGATAGCAGATCTTGATCCGGTGACATAGCCAAGGGTTTCTAACGCCAAGAGAACGGTGAAGCCTTTGATAATGACGCTCAAACGAATAACAAAGGAGATGCGTCCACCGGCGAAGTCAACTGGCAGCAGGTTAACCTGGCGGTTCACCGCTTTTTATGATGCAAACAATAAGCGGTGGAGTTTGTTATTCCAGAAGTGCGAGCCTTATTCCTCCAATCCGTAAGCACACTTATGCCCCGACGCTGATCCGCTGAGCTTATAAGTGAAGAGGCTGTCTTCGTGCCTTAACCCGGATTGATCGGTCTACCAATGACTTCCGGGCTTTGGGTGATGAAGAGGAAGAAGTTGAACCGACGCCAGCGCCTCTTCCTCACGCCAACTCCGGCGAAGAAGCTTAATCCGTCAAGCCGGTGATGCATCGTAAACTACTAGTCACAACGCCATATCTGAAACACCGGCCTTGGAAGGCCTTGTAATAGAATAGTCAGCCCTTTTGTTTTAGAACATGCTTTTATGCTCTCCGTCTCAGAATCTTCGCAAGCAGAGGTGCTGATACTTTGGTTTGAAACATTCAATGCATTTTGCCTGCAATCACAAATTTTAAACCGCTTCTGATGACTTGTGTCGCCACCGGCTTGTGATGCCAATATTTATATAAGAAAATATCGATGTATATGCTCAAACCTTTGTGATACAAAAACAAATACCGCCAAATCGGGCATGCAATTGGCTTAGCCAATCTTGAGGCGGAGGGTGTATAAACCATTATCGCAAAGGAGAAAACAACTCCTGTGTTTATAATGCCGGTTCACCGTGTAAACCGTGTTGGGTCATGACAAGCCCCCTGTTACTCCATAATGGGATGTTAACAGAAAAAATCAAACCGAAGCAAATATCTCCGGATTAAAAATAGACCGAATTCCATTAATTGACAGATTGAATCGGTTTAAAGAGGTCATCGGTTTAAAAAAGCCAAAAAATCAAATAACAGTTATGAAATCAATATGGAAGCAAAGGCAATTATAAAACCGTTTGCAAGAAGAGGCTTTACTGAGCCTGATCAGATGGTATTACCATGGTCGGACAGGACCAAGCTCCCCATAAGGTGTAGCGATGGTTCAAGTCAGCCAGCCCCCAACCGACACCGTGGCATTACGCCGATCAAGTGGCATGGCAATGGTTCGGGTTCACCAAGCCCCAAGTGATTCTATGGCCTTAGGCCGACCAAGAGGCGTGATCGGTTCAGACGTGACCATGTCCCTGTGATCTGGTGGCTTGCGCCCATCAAAAGGTGTTGCATTGGTTCGACATGACCAAGCCCCAAGTGACATGAAAACTTCGAAAAGCAAGATCAAGGGCTAAACCGAGGCTGCTTTGCGACAACAACTCCATGTACCCAAACCGGACTTTTTACGTAAGCGGATACCCGCTTTAGCCGAGGCTCCGGTTTATTGCTTTTATTCATAATATATACATTGTCTTAATATGTACATAAGTGGAGCCGATGGCTCGTATAATAAGGTCAAGATGAGCTATGTTCCACGGCTGTTGGTCTCCTCTTCCGACGCGTGTGAGTCTTTTCGCTCTCGAACATCAATCGATAGTATGACCCGTTGTGCATTCTTGCTGACCACAAAAGGTCCTTCCCAAGGTGGGGATAGCTTGTGCATATCTGTCTGGTCTTGAATGAGCCGAAGCACCAAGTCTCCTTCCTGAAAGGTTCTGGTCTTAACCCGCCGACTATGATACCGACGAAGATCCTGCTGGTAAATCGCCGAACGAGCAGCCGCCATATCTCGCTTCTTCATCCGGGCGATCCAAAGCGCCCTGCCGTGCTGCCTCGCTTGCCGGCCTCAACATAGGCTGCCGCGGGCGCGAGTCATGACGGATATCACAGGCAGGACCGCCTCCGCTCCATAGACCATAAAGAACGGTGTGTATCCAAAGGATCTGTTAGGGTAGTATTGATACTCCATATCACGATGGTAGCTCTTCTACCCAACAACCCGACGCCCTCTCTAAAGGGACCATAAGCCGGGTTTGATACCTCTCAAGATCTCCTGATTAGCTCGCTCGCTTGACCATTGGACTGCGGGTGGGCCATCAAGAAACGCTGCCGGATGTGCTCTCGCTCACAAAACTCCTTCATGGCTCCCTTGGACAAATTGGTGCCATTGTCCGTGATGATACCGTGGGAACCCAAACCGAAGATCACCCTTTTATGAACTGAACCGCCTCGCCGCATCACACTTGCTAACGTGCTCGCCTCGACCCACTTTGTAAACTTGTCAATCTGCGACCAGCAAGTGTGTTTTCTTGTCCTTGGACCTTTAAAAGGCCCCACCATGTCCAGCCCCAAGTTGCAAACGGCCAAGTAATTGGAATCATCCTCAATTCTGAGCCGGTATGTGAGCACGTCTAGAAAACTTCGCAACCATCACATCGCCTGACCAGTTCCTCCGCATCAAGATGGGCAACAACCAATAAAAACCATGGCGGAACGCTTTGGCCACCAAGGATTTTGAACCGGCGTGGTGACCACAGTCCCCTTCATGGATCTCACGCAATATCTCACGGCCCTCCTCAGGGGACACACAACGCTGAAAAGCCCCTGACACGCTGCAATGATGCAACTCGCCATTATATATAGTCATAGACTTAGACCGCCGAATTATCCGTCAGGCCAACGCCTCATCTTCCGTAACTCGCCCGGTTCATGTATGCCAAATAAGGGAGCGTCCAATCCGGAATGATATGCAAAGCTGCCACCAACTGAGCCTCCGGATCAGGAATAGCCAAATCTACTTCATCAGGAAGCTTAACTGACGGATTGTGCAGTACGTCAAGGAAGACATTGGGCGGGACCGGTTTACGTTGAGAGCCCAGCCGGCTTAGAGCATCCGCCGCTTCGTTCTTCCGCCGATCCACATGGTCCACCTGATATCCTTTAAAGTGTCCTGCAACAACATCCACCTCCCGACGGTACGCAGCCATGAGTGGATCTTTGGAATCCCAAGTACCTGACACTTGCTGGGCCACCAAGTCCGAGTCACCAAAGCATTTAACCCGGCTGAGATTCATCTCCTTAGCCATCCGGAGACCGTGGAGCAAAGCTTCATACTCAGCTGCATTGTTAGTACAAGGGAACATTAAGCGGAGAACGTATGTAACTTGTCACCTCGCGGGGAAGTTAATACGACTCCAGCCCCGAGCCCTCCAACTGCTCGACCCATCAAAGTGGATGGTCCAATAGGTATGATCCGCTTTTCTTGAGCGCTTGCAACTCCGTCCCAATCATTGATGAAATCCACGAGTGCACGAGACTTTATCGCCGTCCGAGGCACATACCTTAAACCGTATGCCCAAGTTCTATAGCCCACTTGGCAATCCGCCGATTGCTTCCGGTTCAGTATGATATCGCCCAAAGGAGCTGAAATGACCACCGTGATGGGGTGCCCACGAAAATATTGCTTCAGCTTCCGCCATAAAAACTCCATATACCAGCTTCGCCAATGGGGATATCTCGCTAGACTCAATGAGGACCTCGCTGATGTAATAAACCGCCGTTGAACCGGATACTCCCTCCCGCCTCTTTCCGCTCCACTACGATGGCAACGCTAATCGCCACGGCATTAGCAACAACATATAACAAGCGGCTCTTTGTCAATGGGAGCGGCAAGAACCGCGGGTTGGCCAACCGCCGCTTTAAATCCTCCAATGCTTCATCGGCAGCTGAACTCTGCATTTAACCGATCCGTCTTCTTCAAAGATCTCGTACAAAGGAATGGCCTTTTCTCCTAAGCGGCCGATAAACCGCTTAGCGCGCAATCCGACCCGCCAATCGCTGGACATCATTGATGCACTTTGGCTTAGCCAAGGAGGTGATAGCTGTAATTTTATCCGGATTAGCTTCAATCCTCTCATTAGACACAAGAAAACCCAATAATTTGCTCGCCGAACACCAAGACACACTTAGCCGGGTTGAGCATCATCTTGTACACCCGCAAGTTGTCAAAAGTTTCCTTTAGATCCTCAATCAACGCTTCCTTCCTCCTTGACTTAACCACAATATCATCCACATAAGCATGCACATTACCGCCGATTTGTTCATGCAAGCAATTCTGTGCATAACGTTGATAAGTTGCTTGGGCGCTCTTGAGCCCAAAAGGCATAGATACATAGCGTAGGCTCCAAAAGGGTGATAAACGCCGTCTTCTCCTGGTCCTTAACCGCCATCTTAATCTGATGATATCCGAATACGCATCCAAAAACTCAACGCCACAACCCGCCAGAGCATCAATAATCTGATCAATGCGGGGAGGCGAAGGATCTGCCGGACAAGCTTTGTTAAGATCCGTAATCCACACACATGCGCCAAGTGCCATTCTTTTGAGGACCAACACCGGATTAGCAAGCCACTCGATGGAAAACTTGACGATAAACCCTGCCGCTAAGAGCACGCAACCTCCTCTCCAATGGCCTTGCGCTTTTCCTCGTTAAACCGCGAAGAAACTGCTTTACGGTTTGTACTTGGGATCAACATTAAGAGTGTGCTCAGCGAGTTCCCCGGTACACCCGGCATGTCGAAGGTTTCCATGCAAAATGTCCCGATTCTCACGGATGAACTCGATGGTAGCGCCTTTCCTATTTAGGGTCCAAGTTAGCATGGTGAACTGCTTGGACGAATCGCCGAGCACAAAATCAACAAGTTTAGTCTCAGCCGCCGACTTAAACTTCAAATCCGGATCGTGCTCTGTAGTTGGCTTCTTCAACGGGGTCATATCTGCCGGATCAACATTGTCCTTATAATACTTTAACTCTTCGGTGGCACAAACCGACTCTGCATAAGCCACATCACCTTCCTCGCACTCCAACGCAATCCGGCGGCTCCCATGAATTGTTATCGTCCCTTTGTGACCCGGCATCTTCAGCTGCAAATAGACATAACAGGGCCGTGCCATAAACTTAGCATAAGCCGGCCGCCCAAACAGGGCGTGGTAAGGGCTTCGGATTTTTACCACCTCAAACGTCAATGTTTCCGATCTGGAGTCATGTTCATCTCCAAAGGCTACCTCTAGAGCTATCTTACCGACTGGGTACGCTGACTTGCCAGGCACCACACCGTGAAACACTGTGCTGGACGGCCTGAGATGCTTATCCGTCAACCCCATACGTCGGAAGGTCTCGTAGTACGTGATGTTGATGCTGCTCCTCCATCCATAAGTACCTTGGTAAACTTGTATCCTCCAACCCGAGGTGCCACCACTAGGGCTAGCTGACCCGGATTGTAAACCCGGGAGGATGATCCTCTCGCTCCATACAATAGGCTGCTCGACCAGCGCAGTAATGCGGTGCGGCCGGTTCAACAACACCGACCGCCCGCTTCAAGTTTTCGGTCTCGTCTGTCCCAAGCTGGTGGTAAAGACATGGTATCATCCACCGCTCAACTGCTTTGGATTACTCGTAACCCGATTGCTGCTGTTGTTGATTGTAACCCCTTGGTTCTGATTGTTACGATTGTTCGATTGCCTTGCCCGCCGGATTACCACTGAACCCCGGGCCGGAATTTCCTCCATCAGAACCGGGCGGACCACGAACCGCCGCCGGGCCCTTGATCATACCGAAAGCATCGAGTTTTGAACTCCTGCATAATATAACAATCCTTCCAGAGGTGGTTCATTGGTGCCTCATTAGTCCCATGCTTCGGACAAGGTTGATTCAATAGGTAATTCAGACGATCCGGATTGTGACCTTGCGCACCGCCCGGTTTGATTGTTACCCTTGCGCCATGACCCTTGTCCTGTCTTGTGGTGTTAACTACTGAAGCCCATGTTACCGTTGCCTTACGCTTGTTTCCTCCATTGCCCGCCGACTGATGCCGCTGGCCTCTGGAGTTGCTGTTCTGTTTTCCCTTCCCTACTTTGTCATCCTCGGACTCGGGATCCTTGGTACTATCAGAATCAGCATACTTTACCAAAACGCCCATAAGAGTGCCCATGTCATTGCAAAAACGCTTCATGCGACCCAGCTTCAACTTCAACGGTTCGAACCGGCAGTTGGCTTCTAGGGTTAAGATCGCGGAATCCGGGTTGATCCGGTCTGACGAATGTAAAACCTCCGAAACGCGACGCACCCAATGGGTTGTAGATTCTCCCTCTGCCTGGACACAAGCCGCCAAGTCCACCATGGACATGGGCTGTTTACAGGTGTCTTTAAAATTTTGAATGAACCGGGTCCACAACTGGGTCCATGAACTGATTGAGTTGGGTGGCAAGTTTTTCAACCAAGTACAGGCCGTACCTTCCAAAATCATGGTGAAATACTTCGCACACGCAGCTTCACTCCACATCCAGCATCTCCATGGCCATCTCATAGCTTTCTATCCATGCTTCTGGAGCCAAATCGGCGGTATAATTGGGCACCTTGCGTGGCCCTTTGAAGTCCTTGGGCAGACGCACGTTGCGTAAAGCGGGGACGAGGCAAGGCACCCCCAAAGAGCCAGACGTGACCCCCGGTTCGAAGATGGTCGGACGAACCGGCGCGAGCTGATGGTCCTCAGGTTGTGCTGCTAACTCGGCCTCCCTACGTGCCCTGGCCCGGTCCACCACCACTTGAGCGTCTTCAAAGCCACCCGCCGGGTTGTTGCCTTGGGCGGACAAGCGCTGCATTGCTTGATACTGGCGGTTCATCGGCGCGTCGGCTATAGCTCCGGCTTGGCGGGGGTGGAGTGGATCCGATCCCGGCTGTGTGAATACGCTTCTGTTGAGCGTGGCCGTCTGAGGAGCTCCTTAACCCGGCGTGTCTCTACCGCTGTGGTGAATCACCTTCAATTGAATCGCCTCCAACCGTGCCGCAGCCGCAACAAGATTATCCATCGGGTTGGAGTAGTGACCCGCAGGTGTCTGCACAACCTGGGGCGCGCCGGTATGATGGCGAGGCAGATCTATCACACGGGGCTGAATCGGCTCGCCCGCCCCGGGCGCTTCCGGCCGGTTCACCACCGGCGGCGGATTACTGGTCCCTGCCTCTGGGGTATTAAAGAGCTCTCTTCCCTCGAAAACCGACGGCAAACGGGATCTGTACTTCCTTTTCATGACTTCATGTGACGCACTCTGATCCAGCATGAGCCTATAAGCCTGTGCATCCAAAGCGGCCCGTTCCGCCGCCATCCTCACGTCCGCGGCTGCCAGATCCGCTTTAGCTTTAGCGATCTGTTCCTTCACCTTTGCAATCTCGGTGTTGTGCAGGTCCTGATCCGCCGGGTTAGCCTCTGCCATGAGCGCAGCCAATGCGTCGAATAACTCTGATAAAACTTGAGCCGGTGGGCGCACAGGGCCTCCTTCCCCGGCTGCCACCTCCGCTGCTGAACCGGCGACGATGGGCGCCATGTCAAGAGTGAAGCGTCGCCAGTACCGCCATAAAAATTCCAACCCGGCTGGGTAGATCAAAGGGGTCCGGAATACTCTCACCGTCGGAACATCCTCGATCCGGCCATCTTGCGGCTGGTACAAAGACTTCGGTTTCTCCGTGGACGACTCGTCGCCAGAGTAGACAACGGTTTCGCCGCCAGATGTTGATCCGCCCTCGTAGTCTTCGTGGGCGACTCCTCACGAAAAGCACGCTGACAGCCGGTTTAGCAGGGCAGGACTCTTCTTCGCTCGCTGAGCCGTCTCGGCGAGGTCGGTGCAGATGTCCGGCCCAGCCCTGGCTCGCCGATCTTGCCGATGAACACGTGTATGCCTCAAAGGGGACCGGTACCCGTACTCGTCGAGCCGGCCTCGGGCCCCAATCCGCATCGTCGATGTAGAGCTTGCGCGACGACTCTTAGTCATCCGCCCACAAGATAGCCTTCGAGTCCTTCGAACTTGCCCCCTAAGATCATCAAACCATCGTGCGATAGCCCCACGGTGGGCGCCAACTATCGTGGAATCGTCACGGCAGATGTCCTCGTGAAAGGACTTAGTCGCAGGGCCATCGTACGGGTTAACTTAGAGGGGTTAAAGCGGACACAAAGACACGGGAGTTATACTAGTTCGGCCCCTTCGATGAAGGTAAAGCCTACGTCTAGTTGTGATGGGAGTGATGTGGTTTCGGCGACTAGGGAGCAATAACCTTCCTAAGCCTCGAATTGTTCGTCCTAAAACGCCGCGGTCGTCCCTTATATACACGGGTTGGCGCCCGGCGGTCTCTGAGTCCCGATCCGCTCATACAAGTGTCCGCTCGGTCTCTTCTCTCTTATCTTACAGCACAAGTCACAAGACTAAGGCGGTTTACATGAATGGACCCTAATCCGCCTCTGGGCTCTGGGCCTCCTTCGTGGGCCCTGATCATGGACGAGGGTAACCCGGCCCCTTCAGGGCGGTTTATACTCAGTAGTTATATCCCCAACAATGTGCTTTGTGAAAGCCCAATTAAGCGTCTTGATCTATCTCTATAGATTTTAATGCCCAATATGTAAGCAGCTTCACCGAGGTCTTTCATTGAAAAACTCTTATTCAAGTATCCCTTTATGCTATCCAGAAATTCTATATCATTTCCAATCAGTAATATGTCATCCACATATAATATCGGAAATGCTACAGAGCTCCCACTCACTTTCTTGTAAATACAGGCTTCTCCAAAAGTCTGTACACAACCAAACGCTTTGGTCACACTATCAAAGCATTTATTCCAACTCCGAGAGGCTTGCACCAGTCCATAAATGGATCGTTGGAGCTTGCACACTTTGTTAGCTCCCTTTGGATCGACAAAACCTTCCGGTTGCATCATATACAACTCTTCTTCCAGAAATCCATTCAGGAATGCAGTTTTGACATCCATCTGCCATATTTCATAATCATAAAATGCGGCAATTGCTAACATGATTCGGACAGACTTAAGCATCGCTACGGGTGAGAAGGTCTGATCGTAGTCAATCCCTTGAACTTGTCGAAAACCTTTCACAGCAAGTCGAGCTTTATAGACAGTAACATTACCGTCAGCGTCAGTCTTCTTATCGAAGATCCATTTATTCTCAATTGCTTGCCAATCATCGGGTAAGTCAACCAAAGTCCACACTTTGTTCTCATACATGGACCCCATCTCAGATTTCATGGATTCAAGCCATTTTGCGGAATCTGGGCTCACCATCGCTTCTTCATAGTTCGTAGGTTCATCATGATCTAGTAGCATGACTTCCAGAACAGGATTACCGTACCACTCTGGTGCGGATCTTACTCTGGTTGATCTACGAGGTTCAGTAACAACTTGATCTGAAGTTCCATGATCATCATCATTAACTTCCTCACTAATTGGTGTAGGTGTCACAGAAACCGGTTTCTATGATGAACTACTTTCCAATAAGGGAGCCGGTATAGTTACCTCATCAAGTTCTACTTTCCTTCCACTCACTTGTTTCGAGAGAAAGTATTTCTCTAGAAAGGATCCATTCTTAGCAACGAATGTCTTGCCTCCGAATCTGTGATAGAAGGTGTACCCAACAGTCTCCTTTGGGTATCCTATGAAGACACATTTCTCCAATTTGGGTTCGAGCTTATCAGGTTGAAGCTTTTTCACATAAGCATCGCAGCCCCAAACTTTCAGAAACGACAACTTTGGTTTCTTGCCAAACCACAGTTCATAAGGCATCGTCTCAACGGATTTTGATGGTACCCTATTTAACGTGAATGCGCCCGTCTCTAAAGCATAACCCCAAAATGATAGCGGTAAATCAGTAAGAGACATCATAGATCACACCATATCTAGTAATGTACGATTACGATGTTCGGACACACCATTACGCTGTGGTGTTCCGGGTGGCGTGAGTTGCGAAACTATTCCGCATTGTTTCAAATGTAGACCAAACTCGTAACTCAAATATTCTACTCCACGATCAGATCGTAGAAACTTTATTTTCTTGTTACGATGATTTTCAACTTCACTCAGAAATTCTTTGAACTTTTCAAATGTTTCAGACTTATGCTTCATTAAGTAGATATACCCATATCTGCTTAAATCATCTGTGAAGGTGAGAAAATAACGATATCCGCCACGAGCCTCAACATTCATTGGACCACATACATCTGTATGTATGATTTCCAACAAATCTGTTGCTCTCTCCATAGTTCCGGAGAACGGCGTTTTAGTCATCTTGCTCATGAGGCACGGTTCGCAAGTACCAAGTGATTCCTAATCAAGTGATTCCAAAAGTCCATCAGTATGGAGTTTCTTCATGCACTTTACACCGATATGACCTAAACGGAAGTGCCACAAATAAATTGCACTATCATTATCAACTCTGCATCCTTTGGCTTCAACATTATGAATATGTGTATCACTACTATCGAGATTCATCAAGAATAGACCACTCTTCAAGGGTGCATGACCATAAAAGATATTACTCATATAAATAGAATAACCATTATTCTCAGATTTAAATGAATAACCGTCTCGCATCAAACAAGATCCAGATATAATGTTCATGCTCAACGCTGGCACCAAATAACAATTATTTAGGTCTAATACTAATCCGAAAGGTAGATGTAGAGGTAGCGTGCCGACCGCGATCACGTCGACTTTGGAACCATTTCCCACGCGCATCGTCACCTCGTCCTTTGCGGTGTTAAGCAATCCGTAGTCCCTGTTTGAGTTGCAAATATTAGCAACAAAACCAGTATCAAATACCCGGTGCTCTGCGAGCTCTAGTAAGGTACACATCAATAACATGTATATCACATATACCTTTGTTCACCTTGCCATCCTTCTTATCCGCCAAATACTTGGGGCAGTTCCGCTTCCGTGGACCAGTCGCTTGCGGTAGAAGCACTCGATTTCAGGCTTTGGTCCGACTTGGGTTTCTTCTCCTGAGCAGCAACTTGCTTGCTGTTCTTCTTGAAGTTCCCCTTCTTCTTCCCTTTGCCCTTTTTCTTGAAACTAGTGGTCTTGTTGACCATCAACACTTGATGCTCCTTCTTGATTTCTACCTCCGCAGCCTTTAGCATTGCGAAGAGCTTGGGAATTGTCTTATCCACCCCTTGCATATTATAGTTCATCACAAAGCTCTTGTAGCTTGGTGGCAGTGATTGGAGAAATCTGTCAATGACACTATCATTCGGAAGATTAACTCCCAGTTGAATCAAGTGATTATTATACCCAGACATCTTGAGTATATGCTCACTAACAGAACTATTCTCTTCCATCTTGCAGCTATAGAACTTATTGGAGACTTCATATCTCTCAATCCGGGCATTTGCTTGAAATATTAACTTCAACTCCTGGAAGATCTCATATGCTCCATGACGTTCAAAACATCGTTGAAGTCCCGGTTCTAAGCCGTAAAGCATGGCACACTGAACTATTGAGTAGTCATCAGCTTTGCTCTGCGGACGTTCATAACATCGGTGTTTCTCCTGCAGCAAGCACGGCACCCAGCGGTGCTTCCAGGGCGTAATTCTTACGTGCAGCAATGAGGATAATCCTCAAGTTACGGACCCAGTCCGTGTAATTGCTACCATCATCTTTCAAATTTGCTTTCTCAAGGAACGCATTAAAATTTAATGGAACAACAACACGGGCCATCTATCTACAATCAACATAGACAAGCAAGATACTATCAGGTACTAAGTTCATGATAAATTTAAGTTCAATTAATCATATTAATTAAGAACTCCCACTTAGAAATGAAGGAAATATGCCCTAGAGGCAATAATAAATGTTATTATTTATTTCCTTATATCATGATAAATGTTTATTATTCATGCTAGAATTGTATTAACCGGAAACATAATACATGTGTGAATACATAAACCTCAGAGTGTCACTAGTATGCCTCTACTTGACTAGCTCGTTAATCAAAGATGGTTATGTTTCCTAACCATGAACAAGGAGTTGTTATTTGATTAACGGGATCACATCATTGGTTGAATGATCGATTGACATGACCCATTCCATTAGCATAGCACCTGATCGTATAGTTTGTTGCTAGTGCTTTTCTTCATGACTTATACATGTTCCTATGACTATGAGATTATGCAACTCCCGTTTGCCGAGGAACACTTTGGGTGCTACCAAACGTCCTGGCGTATCGGGTGATTATAAAGGTACATTACAGGTGTCTCCGAAGGTACATGTTGGGTTGGCATATTTCGAGATTAGGATTTGTCACTCCGATTGTCGGAGAGGTATCTCGGGCCCTCTCGGTAATGCACATCACATAAGCCTTGCAAGCATTGCAACTAAATGTGTTAGTTGTGAGATGATGTATTACGGAGCGAGAAAAGAGACTTGCCGATGTGAGATTGAACTAGGTATTGGATACCGACGATCGAATCTCGGGCAAGTAACATACCGATGACAAAGGAACAACGTATGTTGTTATGCGGTCTGACCGATAAAGATCTTCGTAGAATATGTAGGAACCAATATGGGCATCCAGGTCCGCTATTGGTTATTGACCGAGAGAGTGTCTCGGTCATGTCTACATAGTTCTCGAACCCGTAGGGTCCGCACGCTTAACGTTCGATGGCGCTTACTATGAGTTTTATGATGTTGATGTACGAAGGTTGTTGAGTCCGGATGAGATCACGGACATGACGAGGAGTCTCGAAATGGTCGAGACATAAAGATTGATATATTGGAAGCCTATGTTTGGACTCGGAATCACTCCGGTGAAATTGGGAATTTTATCGATGCACCGGGGTTACTGGAACCCCCGGGAGTCAATGGGCCTTGATGGGCCTTAGGGGAAAGAGAAAGGGGGCCCTATGCTGGCGCAGCCTTCCCCTTCCCTAGTCCTATTAGGATTAGGAGAAGGGGTGGCGCCTCTCTCTCTCTCCTTGGTCAAACCCTAGTTGGACTAGGATTGGGGGAATCCTACTCCGGTGGGAGTAGGACTCCCGGCGCAGCCATAGGTGGCCGGCCAGCCCTCCCTTCCCTCCTTTATATCTGAGGCAGAGGGCACCCCATGACACACAAGTTGATCATTGAGATCTATTCTTAGCTGTGTGCGGTGCCCCTTCCACCAAACTACACCTCGAATATACCGTTGCGGAGCTTAAGTGAAGCCCTGCGTCGGTGGAACATCATCATCGTCACCACGCCGTCGTCTTGATTTAAACTCTCCCTCAACACTCGGCTGGATCGGAGTTCGAGGGACGTCATCGAGCTGAGCGTGTGCAGAACTTCGGAGGTGCCGTCGTTCGGTACTTGGATCGGTTGGATCGGGAAGAAGTACGACTACTTCCTCTACGTTGCGTCAACGCTTCCGTTCTGGTCTCGAGGGTGCGTGAGACAACACTCTCATCTCGTTGCTATGCATCACCATGGTCTTGCGTGATCGTAGGAAATTTTTGAAATTACTCGTTCCCCAGCAATGGTATCGAGCCTGGTTTTATCGTTGATGTCATATGCACGAGTAGAACACAAGTGAGTTGTGGGCGATACAAGTCATACTACCTACCAAAGATGTCATACTTTGGTTCAGCGGTATTGTGAGATGAAGCGGCCGGACCGACATTACGCGTCGCTTCGCGAGACTGGTTTCACCGCTGTGAGCACTCGTTGCTTAAAGGTGACCGCGGGTGTCTGTCTCTCTCACTTTAGTTGAACTGAGTGTGGCTCGCCGGTCCTTGAGAAGGTTAAACGGAGTCTATTTGACAAAGTATCGTTGTGGTTTTGATGCGTAGGTAAGAACGGTTCTTGCTCAGCCCGTAGCAGCCACGTAAAACTTGCAACAACAAAGTAGAGGACGTCTAACTTGTTTTTGCAGGGCATGTTGTGATGTGATATGGTCAAGGCGTGATGCTATATTTTATTGTATGAGATGATCATGTTTTGTAACGAGTTATCGGCAATGGCAGGAGCCATATGGTTGTCGCTTTATTGTATGAGATGCAAGCGCCATGTAATTGCTTTACTTTATCACTAAGGAGTAGCGATAGTCGTAGAAGCAATAGTTGGCGAGGCGACAACGATGCTACGATGGAGATCAAGGTGTCGCGCCGGTGGCGATGGTGATCATGACGGTGCTTGGAGATGGAGATCACAAGCACAAGATGATGATGGCCATATCATATCACTTATATTGATTGCATGTGATGTTAATCCTTTATGCATCTTATTTTGCTTTGATTGACGGTAGCATTATAAGATGATCCCTTACTAAATTATCAAGAAGTGTTCTCCTGAGTATGCACCGTTATGAAAGTTCTTCGTCTTTGAGACACCACGTGATGATCGGGTGTGATAGGCTCTACGTTCAAATACAGCGGGTGCAAAACAGTTGCACACGCGAATACTCAGGTTATACTTGACGAGCTATGCATATAAGATATGACCTCGGAACACGGAGACCGAAAGGTCGGCGTGAATCATATAGTAGATATGATCAACATATTGATGTTCACCATTGAAACTACTCCATCACACGTGATGATCGGTCATGGTGTAGTTGATATGGATCACGCAATCACTTAGAGAATTGGAGGATATTTTTCTAAGTGGGAGTTCTTAAGTAATATGATTAATTGAACTTAAATTTATCATGAACTTAGTACTGATAGTATCTTGCTTGTCTATGATGTGTAGATAGATGGCTCGTCTTTGTTGTTCCGTTGAATTTTAATGCGTTCCTTGAGAAAGCAAAGTTGAAAGATGATGGCAGCAATTACGGGACTGGGTCCGTAACGAGGATTATCCTTATTGCTGCACGGAAGAATTACGTCCCGAAGCACCGTTAGGTGCCGGGCCTGGTGCAAGGGCTGCGCCGAAGTTGTGAACGTCTGGCAAAGCAAAGCGATGACTACTCTATAGTTCAGTGTGCCATGCTTTACGGCTTAGAACCGGGACTTCAACGTCGTTTTGAACACCATGGAGCATATGAGATGTTCCAGAGTTGAAGTTAATATTCAAGCGAATGCCCGGATTGAGAGATATGAAGTCTCCAATAAGTTCTATAGCTGTAAGATGGAGGAGAACGGTTCTGTCGGTGAGCATATACTCGTAATGTGCGGATATAACAATCACTTGATTCAACTGGGAGTTAATCTTCCGGATGATTGCGTCATTGACAGAATTCTCCAATCACGCCACCAAGCTACAAGAGCTTCGTGATGAACTATAATATGCAAGGGATGACCAAAACAATGCCCGAGCTCTTGGCGATCTTTGAAAGCATGGAGGTAGAAATCAAAAGGAGCATCAAGTGTTGATGGTTAACAAAACCACTAGTTTCAAGAAAAGGGCAAAGGAAAGAAAAGGAAACTTCAAAAGAGCGGCAAGCAAGTTGCTGATCAAGAGAAGAAACCCAAGTCTGGTCCTAAGCCTGAAACTGAGTGCTTCTATTGCAAGCAGGCTGGTCCTTTGAAGCGGAACTGCCCCAAGTATTTGGCGGATAAGAAGGATGGCAAGGTTAACAAAGGTATATGTGATATACTTGTTATTGATGTGTACCTTACTAATACTCGCAGAGCACTGGTATTTGATCTTGGTTACATTGCTAATATTTGCAACTCGAAGCAGGGCTACGGATTAGCGAAGATTGGCTAAGGACGAGGTGACGATCTGGCGTGGGAAATGGTTCCAAAGTCGATGTGATCGCATCGCACGCTACCTCTACATCTACCTTCGGGATTAGTATTAGACCTAAATAATTGTTATTTAGTACCATCGTTGAGCATGAACATTATATCTGGATCTTGTTTGATGCGAGGCGGTTATTCATTAAATCGAGAGAATAATGGTTGTTCTATTTATATGAATAATATCTTTTATGGTCATGCACCATTGAAGAATGGTTTGTTTTTACTTAATCTTGATAGTAGTGATACACATATTCATAATGTTGAAACCAAAAGATGCAGAGTTGATAATGATGGTGCAACTTATTTGTGGCACTTGCCGTTTAGGTCATATCGGTGTAAAGCGCATGAAGAAACTCCATGCCGATGGACTTTTGGAGTCACTTGATTATGAATCACTTGGCACTTAAGAACCGTGCCTTATGGGCAAGATGACTAAAACACCGTTCTCCGAACTATGGAGAGAGCAACAGATTTATTGGAAATCATACATACCGATGTATGTGGTCCAATGAATGTTGAGGCTCGTATGGCGGATATCGTTATTTTCTCACCTTCACAGATGATTTGAGCAGATATGGGTATATCTACTTAATGAAACACAAGTCTGAAACATTTGAAAAGTTCAAAGAATTTCAGAGTGAAGTGGAAAATCATCGTAACAAGAAAATAAAGTTTCTACGATCTGATCGTGGAGGAGAATATTTGAGTTCTGAGTTTGGCCTACATTTGAAACAATGCGGAATAGTTTAGCAACTTACGCCACCGGAACACCACAACGTAATGGTGTGTCGAGCGTCGTGTCGTACTTTATTAGATATGGTGCGATCTATGATGTCTCTTACTGATTTACCGCTATCATTTTGGGGTTATGCTTTAGAGACGGCTACATTCACTTTAAATAGGGCACCATCTAAATCCGTTGAGACGACGCCTTATGAACTGTGGTTTGGCAAGAAACCAAAGTTGTCGTTTTTGAAAGTTTGGGGCTGCGATGCTTATGTGAAAAAGCTTCAACCTGATAAGCTCGAACCCAAATCGAATGTGTCTTCATAGGATACCCAAAGGAGACAGTTGGGTACACCTTCTATCACAGATCCGAAGGCAAGATTTTTGTTGCTAAATTGGAAACTTTTTGGAGAAAGAGTTTCTCACAAAAGAAGTGAGTGGGAGGAAAGTAGAACTTGATGAGATAATCTGTATCTACTCCCTTATTGAGAAGTAGTACATCACGAAAACAGTTTCGTGACACCTACACCAAATAGGGAGGAAGCTAATGATGATGATCATGAAACTTCAGATCAAGTTTCTCAGAACTTCAGAGATCAACGAGCAAGATCCGCACTGAGTGATGCGGTAATCCTATTTTGGAAGTCATATTCTTTGGAACATGATGAACCTACGAACTATGAAGAAGCGATGGTGAGCCCAGATTCCACAAAATGGCTTGAGGCCATGAAATCTGAGATGGGATCCATGTATGAGAACAAAGTGTGGACTTTGGTTGACTTGCCCGATGATCGGCAAGCAATTGAGAATAAATGGATCTTCAAGAAGAAGACGGACGCTGATGGTAATATTCTCGTCTATAAAGCTCGACTTGTTGCAAAAGGTTTCGACAAGTTCAAGGGATTGACTACGATGAGACCTTCTCACCGTGGCGATGCTTAAGTCCGTCCGAATCATGTTAGCAATTGCCGATTTTATGATTATGAAATTTGGCAAATGGATGTTAAAACTGCATTCTGAATGGATTTACGGAAGAAGAGTTGTATATGATGCAACCAGAAGGTTTTGTCGATCCAAAGGGAGCTAACAAAGTGTGCAAGCTCCAATGATCCATTTATGGACTGGTGCAAGCCTCTCGGAGTTGGAATAAGCGTTTTGATAGTGTGATCAAAGCATTTGGTTTTATCTGAGACTTTTGGAGAAGCTTTGTATTTACAAGAAAGTGAGTGGGAGCTCAGTAGCATTCCGATATTATATGTGGATGACATATTATTGATCGGAAATGATATAGAATTTCTGGATAGCATAAAGGGATACTTGAATAAAAGTTTTTCGATGAAAGACCTCGGTGAAGCTGCTTACATATTGGGCATTAAGATCTATAGAGATAGATCAAGGCGCTTAATAGGACTTTCACAAAGCACATACCTTGATAAAGTTTTGAAAAAGTTCAAAATGGATCGAGCAAAGAAAGGGTTCTTGCCGGTATTACAAGGTGTGAAGTTGAGTAAGACTCAATGCCCGACCACCGCAGAAGATAGAGAGAAAATGAAAGATGTTCCTATGCTTCAGCCATAGGCTCTATCATGTATGCAATCTTGTGTACCAGACCTGATGTGTGCCTTCTTTGTAAGTTTAGCGGCGGTACCAAAGTAATCCAGAGTGGATCATCGGACAGCGGTCAAGAACATCCTTAAGTACTTGAGAAGAACTAAGGATATGTTTCTCATTTATGGCGGTGACAAAGAGCTCGTAAGAAGTTACGTCGATGCAAGCTTTGACACTGATCCGACGATTCTAAATCGCAAACCGGATCGTATTTACATTAAGCGGTGGAGCTGTCGGTTGGTGCAGTTCCAAACAAAGCGTCGTTCTATGGATCTACATGTGAAGCTGAGTACATAGCTGCTTGGAAGCAGCTAATGAAGGAGTCGGATGAAGGAGTTCATATCCGATCTAGGTGTTGTACCTAGTGTATCGGGTCCAATGAAAATCTTTTGTGACAATCTTGGTGCAATTGCCTTGGCAAAGGAATCCAGATTTCACAAGAGAACCAAGCACATCAAAAGGCGCTTCAACTCCATCCGGATTTGGTCGGTGGGAGACATAGAGATATGCAAGATACATACGGATCTGAATGTTGCGGACCGTTGACTAAGCCTCTTCCACGAGCAAAACATGATCAGCACCAAGACTCCATGGGTGTTAGAATCATTCTTGTGTAATCTAGATTATTGACTCTAGTGCAAGTGGGAGATGAAGGAAATATGCCCTAGAGGCAATAATAAATGTTATTATTTATTTCCTTATATCATGATAAATGTTTATTATTCATGCTAGAATTGTATTAACGGAAACATAATACATGTGTGAATACATAAACCTCTGAGTGTCACTAGTATGCCTCTACTTGACTAGCTCGTTAATCAAAGATGGTTATGTTTCCTAACCATGAACAAGGAGTTGTTATTTGATTAACGGGATCACATCATTGGTTGAATGATCGATTGACATGACCCATTCCATTAGCATAGCACCTGATCGTATAGTTTGTTGCTAGTGCTTTTCTTCATGACTTATACATGTTCCTATGACTATGAGATTATGCAACTCCCGTTTGCCGAGGAACACTTTGGGTGCTACCAAGCGTCTACAACGAATCGGGTGATTATAAAGGTACATTACGGTGTCTCCGAAGGTACATGTTGGGTTGGCATATTTGAGATTAGGATTTGTCACTCCGATTGTCGGAGAGGTATCTCGGGCCCTCTCGGTAATGCACATCACATAAGCCTTGCAAGCATTGCAACTAAATGTGTTAGTTGTGAGATGATGTATTACGGAACGAGAAAAGAGACTTGCCATGCGAGATTGAACTAGGTATTGGATACCGACGATCGAATCTCGGGCAAGTAACATACCGATGACAAAGGGAACAACGTATGTTGTTATGCGGTCTGACCGATAAAGATCTTCGTAGAATATGTAGGAACCAATATGGGCATCAGGTCCCGCTATTGGTTATTGACCGAGAGGTGTCTCGGTCATGTCTACATAGTTCTCGAACCCGTAGGGTCCGCACGCTTAACGTTTCGATGGCGGTTATTATGAGTTTTATGATGTTGATGTACGAAGGTTGTTGAGTCCGGATGAGATCACGGACATGACGAGGAGTCTCGAAATGGTTGAGACATAAAGATTGATATATTGGAAGCCTATGTTTGGACTCGGAATCACTCCGGGTGAAATTGGGAATTTTATCGAGTACCGGGTTACTGAACCCCCGGGGAGTCAATGGGCCTTGATGGGCCTTAAGGGGAAAGAGAAAAGGGGCCCTATGCTGGCGCAGCCTTCCCCCTTCCTAGTCCTATTAGGATTAGGAGAAGGGGTGGCGCCTCTCCCCTCTCCTTGGTCAAACCCTAGTTGGACTAGGATTGGGGGATCCTACTCCGGTGGGAGTAGGACTCCCGCGCAGCCATAGGTGGCCGGCCAGCCCCTCCCCTTCCCTCCTTTATATACAGGGGCAGAGGGCACCCCATGACACACAAGTTGATCATTGAGATCTATTCCTTAGCCGTGTGCGGTGCCCCCTTCCACCAAACTACACCTCGAATATACCGTTGCGGAGCTTAGGCGAAGCCCTGCGTCGGTGGAACATCATCATCGTCACCACGCCGTCGTGCTGACGAAACTCTCCCTCAACACTCGGCTGGATCGGAGTTCGAGGGGCGTCATCGAGCTGAGCGTGTGCAGAACTCGGAGGTGCCGTCGTTCGGTACTTGGATCGGTTGGATCGGGAAGAAATCGACTACTTCCTCTACGTTGCATCAACGCTTCCTTTGGTCTCTGAGTGCGTGAGACAACACTCTCATCTCGTTGCTATGCATCACCATGGTCTTGCGTGATCGTAGGAAATTTTTTGAAATTACTACGTTCCCCAACAAGAAAGACATCCCTCTAATCTTCTAAGTGATCACGTGATCCAAATCAACTAAACCATAACCGATCAGCACGTGAAATGGAGTAGTTTTCAATGGTGAACATCACTATGTTGATCTATGATTTACGCCCGACCTTTCGGTCTCAGTGTTCCGAGGCCATATCTGCATATGCTAGGCTCGTCAAGTTTAACCTGAGTATTCTGCGTGTGCAAAACTGGCTTGCACCCATTGTAGATGGACGTAGAGCTTATCACACACGATCATCACGTGGTGTCTGGGCAAGACGAACTTTGGCAACGGTGCATACTCAGGGGAGAACACTTTATCTTGAAATTTAGTGAGAGATCATCTTATAATGCTACCGTCAATCAAAGCAAGATAAGATGCATAAAGATAAACATCACATGCAATCAATATAAGTGATATGATATGGCCATCATCATCTTGTGCTTGTGATCTCCATCTCAAAACACCTCCATGATTGCCATCACCACCGGTAGCGACACCTTGATCTCCATCGTAGCATCGTTGTCGTCTTGCCAATCTTATGCTTCTCGACTATCGCTACCGCTTAGTGATAAAGTAAAGCATTACTGAAGCGATGCATTGCATACAATAAGCGACAACCATATGGCTCCTGCTAGTTGCCGATAACTTTCGGTTACAAAACATGATCATCTCATACAATAAAATTTAGCATCATGTCTTGACCATATCACATCACAACATGCCCTGCAAAAACAAGTTAGACGTCCTCTACTTTGTTGTTGCAAGTTTTACGTGGCTGCTACGGGCTTAGCAAGAACCGTTCTTACCTACGCATCAAAACCACAACGATAGTTTGTCTAGTTGGTGCTGTTTTAACATTCGCAAGGATCGGGCGTAGCCACACCGGGTTCAACTAAAGTGAGAGAGACATACACCCGCCGGTCACCTTTAAGCAACGAGTGCTCGCAACGGTGAAACCAGTCTCGCGTAAGCGTACGCGTAATGTCGGTCCAGGCCGCTTCATCTCACAATATCGCCGAACCAAAGTATGACATGCTGGTAAGCAGTATGACTTACATCGCCCACAACTCACTTGTGTTCTACTCGTGCATATGACATCTACGCATAAAACCAGGCTCGGATGCCATTTGTTGGGGAGCGTGGTAATTTCAAAAAATTCCTACGCACACGTAAGATCATGGTGATGCATAGCAACGAGAGGGGAGAGTGTGGTCCACGTACCCTCGTGAACCCGAAAGTGGGCGTTAACTGTTGCGGTTGATGTGTAGTCGTGCGTCTTCACGATCCGACCGATCAAGTACGAGCGTCACGGCACCTCCGAGTTCAGCATACGTTCAGCCTGATGACGTCCCTCGAACTCCGATCCAGCCGAGTGTTGAGGGAGGGTTTCGTCAGCACGGTGGCGTGGTGACGATGTTGATCTTCTACCGACGCAAGGCTTCGTGAAAGCACCGCTACAGTATTATCGAGGTGGACTATGGTGGAGGGGGGCACCGCACACGGCTAAGAGATCAAACAGATCAATTGTTGTGTCTTTGGGGTGCCCCCTTGCCCCCGTATATAAAGGAGCAAGGGGGAGGCCGGCCGGCCCTCTATGGCGCGCCCCCAAGAGGGGAATCCTACTAGGACTCCAAGTCCTAGTAGGTTTAAATTTCCACCTAAAGGGAGAGAGGGGGAAGGAAGGAGAGGAGAGGAGGGAGGGAAAGGAAAGGGGCGCCGCCTCTCTCTAGTCAATTCGGACCAGAGGGGGAGGGGCGCACGGCCTGCCCTAGGCCGCCCCTGTCTCTCTCCACTAAGGCCCATCAAGGCCCATTAGTTCCCCAGGGGTTTCCGATAACCCTCCGGCACTCCGGTTTTATTCGAAACTTCTCCGGAACACTTCTGGTGTCCGAATATAGTCGTCCAATATATCAATCTTCATGTCTCGACCATTTCAAGACTCCTCGCCATGTCCGTGATCACATCCGGGACTCCGAACAACCTTCGGTACATCAAAACATATAAACTCATAATAAAAATGTCATCGTAACGTTAAGCGTGCGGACCCTATGGGTTCGAGAACTATGTAGACATGACCGAGACACGTCTCCGGTCAATAACCAATAGCGGAACCTGGATGCTCATATTGGCTCCCACATATTCTACAAAGATCTTTATCGGTCAGACGGCATAACAACATACGTTGTTCCCTTTGTCATTGGTATGTTACTTGCCCGAGATTCGATCGTCGGTATCTTAATACCTAGTTCAATCTCGTTACCGGCAAGTCTCTTTACTCGTTCCGTAATACATCATCCCGCAACTAACTCATTAGTTGCATTGCTTTCAAGGCTTAAATGATGTGCATTACCGAGAGGGCCCAGAGATACCTCTCCGACAATCGGAGTGACAAATCCTATTCTCGAAATACGCCAACCCAACAAGTACCTTCGGAGACACCTGTAGAGCACCTTTATAATCACCCAGTTACATTGTGACGTTTGGTAGCACACAAAGTGTTCCTCCGGTAAACGGGAGCTGCATAATCTCATAGTCATAGGAACATGTATAAGTCATGAAGAAAGCAATAGCAACATACTAAACGATCGTGTGCTAAGCTAACGGAATGTGTCATGTCAATCACATCATTCTCCTAATGATGTGATCCCATTAATCAAATTACAACTCATGTCTATGTTTAGGAAACATAACCATCTTCGATCAATGAGCTAGTCTAGTAGAGGCATACTAGTGACACTCTGTCTGTCTATGTATTCACACATGTATTATGTTTCCTGTTAATACAATTCTAGCATGAATAATGAACATTTATCATGATATAAGGAAATAAATAATAACTTTATTATTGCCTCTAGGGCTTATTTCCTTCACTGGTCTCCACCTGTCCACTGGTGACATGGGCCACTCTCTTGGTGCCAACGCATGCGGTAGCAGCACCCCTGATGACCCCATGGCAGCTCGACGGCTACACTGGCCCGCCTTGGGCCTCCATGCTTCTCGTCGGCGTCTCCTTTGCCGATTGCTCCGCCGTTGAGCCCTGCGACTCTCCATCATCCGCGCCCGAGCCGGGCGGCGCTTCATGCTTATCGCGATCCGCGCCTCTGCCATTGCCTCCATCATGGCCATGTGAGTCCGGTAACCCACAAGTATAGGGGATCAATTGTAGCCTCTTTCGATAAGTAAGAGTGTCGAACCCAACGAGGAGCTAAAAGTAGAACAATTATTCCCTCAAGTTCTATCGACCACCGGTACAACTCTACACACGCTTAACGTTCGCTTTACCTAAAACAAGTATGAAACTAGAAGGACTTTGTAGGTGTTGTTGGATAGGTTTGCAAGATAATAAAAAGCACGTAAATATAAACTAGGGGCTGTTTAGATAAAGAAGCAATAAAGTTAGTATAGCGAGTGTGGAAAAGTGATGGTAGGAGTTGTGAAACTGTCCCTAAGGAATTGACTACTTTACTAGACCGATAGCAAGTTTTATGTGGGAGAGGCATAAGCTGACATACTTTCTCTTCTTGGATCATATGCACTTATGATTGGAACTCTGGCAAGCATACGCAACTACTAAAGATCATTAAGGTAAAACCCAACTATAGCATTAAAGCATCAAGTCCCCTTTATCCCATACGCCACAACCCCCTTACTCGGGTTTATGCTTCTGTCACTCAAGCAACCCACTATAAGCGAATCATAAACGTATTGTAACACCCTACAATAGGAATCCCTCACGCTTGCATGACACGGAGGGCACAATAGGACAGCAACATAACCACAAGCAAATTAAACAAATCATAGCAATTCATCAATCACCGATAGGACAACGAAAATCTACTCAGACATCATAGGATGGCAACACATCATTGGATAATAATATGAAGCATAAAGCACCATGTTCAAATAGAGGGTACAACGGGTTGCGGGAGAGTGGACTGCTGAATATAGATGGGGGAAGGTGATGGAGATGTTGGTGAAGATGATGAAGGTGTTGGTGTAGATCGCGGTGATGATGATGGCCACCAGAAGCAAGGGGGAGAGAGCCCCCCTTTTTCTTCTTCCTTGACATTCTCCCTAGATGGGAGAAGGGTTTCCCCTCTTGTCCATGGTCTCCATGGCGTGGGAGGGGCGAGATGTTGGGGAACGTAGTAATTTCAAAAAATTTCCTACGCACACGCAAGATCATGGTGATGCATAGCAACAAGAGGGGAGAGTGTGTCCACGTACCCTCGTAGACCGAAAGCGGAAGCGTTAGCACAACGCGGTTGATGTAGTCGTACGTCTTGATGATCCGACCGATCAAGTACCGAACGCAAGGCACCTCCGAGTTCAGCACACGTTCAACTTGATGACGTACCTCGTACTCCGATCCAGCCGAGCTTTGAGGGAGAGTTTCGTCAGCACGACGGCGTGGTGACGATGATGATGTTCTACCGACGCAGGGCTTTCGCCTAAGCACCGCTACGATATTATCGAGGTGGATTATGGTGGAGGGGGGCACCGCACACGGCTAAGAGATCCAAGGGATCAATTGTTGTGTCTATGGGTGCCCCCTCCTCCGTGATATAAAGGAGGGAGGAGAGGGCCATCCGGGGAGGAGGCGCGCAAGCAGAGTCCTACTCCCACCGGGAGTAGGACTCCTCCTTTTCCTATTTGGAGAGGGAGAGTGAAGGAAGAGGAAGGAGGGAGGAAGGAAAGGGGGCCCGCCCCCCTCCCAATTCGGATTGGACTTGGGGGGGGGGGCCCTCCCTTGCTCCTTTCTCCTCCTTTCCACTAAAGCCCATTAAGGCCCATATACCTCCCGGGGGGTTCCGATAACCTCCCGGTGCTCCGGTATTATCCCGATCTCACCCGGAACCATTCTGGTGTCCAAATATAGTCCTCCAATATATCGATCTTTATGTCTCGACCATTTCGAGACTCCTCGTCATGTCCGTGATCACATCCGGGACTTTGAACTACCTTCGGTACATCAAAACACATAAACTCATAATATAACCGTCATCAAACTTTAAGTGTGGACCCTACGGGTTCAAGAACTATGAAGACATGACCGAGGCACGTCTCCGATCAATAACCAATAGCGGAACCTGTATGCTCATATTGGCTCCCACATATTCTACGAAGATCTTTAGTAGTTACATTGTTCCCTTTGTCATCGGTATGTTACTTGCCCGAGATTCGATCGTCGGTATCTCAATACCTAGTTCAATCTCGTTACGGCAAGTCTCTTTACTCATTCCGTAATACATCATCCATAACTAACTCATTAGTTACAATGCTTGCAAGGCTTATAGTGATGTGCATTACAGAAAGTGGGCCCACAGATACCTCTGCGACAATCGGAGTGACAAATCCTAATCTCGAAATCGCCAACCCAACAAGTACCTTCGAGACACCAGAGAGCACCTTTATAATCACCTAGTTACGTTGTGACGTTTGGTAGCACACAAAGTGTTCCTCCGATGGCAGGGAGTTGCATAATCTCATAGTTATAGGAACATGTATAAGTCATGAAGAAAGCAATAGCAACATACTAAATGATCAAGTGCTAAGCTAACGGAATGGGTCAAGTCAGTCACATCATTCTCCTAATGATGTGATCCCGTTAATCAAATGACAACTCTTTGTCTATGGCTAGGAAACACAACCATCTTTGATTAACGAGCTAGTCAAGTAGAGGCATACTAGTGACACTATGTTTGTCTATGTATTCACATATGTATCACGTTTTCGGTTAATACAATTCTAGCATGAATAATTAACATTTATCATGATATAAGGAAATAAAATAATAACTTTATTATTGCCTCTAGGGAATATTTCCTTCACGAGAGCCCTGCGAGATTGGATCTGTCTCTCTGTCTCTCTCTGTTTCTGCGTTCCCCGATTCTTCCCTTTCACCGTTTCTTATATATCCGGAGATCCGTAACTCCGATTGGATTGAAACCTTCACCATGATTTTTTTCCCGAAAATTAGCTTTTTTGCGGCAAAAGAAGAGCAGCAACTGCCTTATGGGGTGCCCACGAGGGTCAGGGGTGCGCCCCCTGCCTCGTGGCCCCCTCAGGCACCGTCTCCCGTTGATTCTTCTTGCCAAAAATCATATATATTCCAAAAATATTCTCCGTCCGTTTTTATCCCGTTTGGACTCCGTTTGATATGGGATTTCTGCGAAACATAAAACATGCAACAAACAGGCTGCATTGAGCCTTTGGATCAATATGTTAGTCCCAAAAATAGTATAAAAAGTTGCCAAAAGCATAAGAAAGTTGAATAATATTAGCGTGGAACAATCAAAAATTATAGATACGACGGAGTCGTATCAGAGTCCTCCCCGGATGGCAGCGGCGGAGGTGCCCTGCCCCTACCACTGACTCCGGAGGGTGCGCCGGAGGCCTTGTCGTATCTCATCCAGATCTTTGGTATAGAAGAACGTAACACGAAGAGTGCGAATCTTGTCGGAGTGGGAGATTAACACGGTGGCGCTACATCGATATTCAAAAATACGGCTCCCAATCTCCCTATGTACTTGGGCTCAATTCCTTTGGCCGGGAGACGCTAATTGACCTTGTAAACTCAAAACATGCAAGGTCTTCTGACCAGAACTGATGGCTGGCTGGGCCGCAGTGGTGAAGAAAATATGTGCACGTGCGAGGATAGGACTAGGAGGCGCCGACGGTGATGGGCGCTCATAGTAGCGAGGATAATAGCATCTCCAACCGCGCCCCCAACAGGCCCCCACACGTTTTTTCGCCGCCAGCACCCAAAAAACGGCCCGGTCGTGCCCCAGGAGCATGTTTTTCGCCGGTTTGGGCCGAGACTGGCGCCGGTGGACCCAGGCCGAACCCGACGCACTGGGGGCGCCGGGGAAAGCGATTTTTGTGCAAACGGGGATGGGCCCACCGAGTCAGTGAGATGCCACTTCGTCGTCCTCATCGCGTCGGTTCCCGCGGGAATCAATGCCAAGGCTGCCGCGTCGGTCAGCCTCCATTGATGCCTCATGGATGGTGCAACGAAGACGCCACCGACGTGCGTCCCGCCCGCTCCCACCACGCATCGCCCATCATGCAGGCTCTCACTACCCTTCTTTGGCTATAAAAGCCGGCCACCCCGCCGGTGAACGCCTGATAATCCCCAAGTGCAGGGAATCATCGTAACAATTTCCAAAGGTGGAAGTGATAAGTATGGAGTGTCGAACCCAAGGGGAGCTAAAGGTAAGATCAATATTCTCTCAAGCCCTATATGCCACTGGTACGACTCTACATACACCGAACGTTTGCTTCCAACTAGAAATGAGAAATAAAACTACGTTGTGGGTATGAAGAGGATAACTTTGCATGATATCGAAGAGCTAAAATATAAAAGTAGGTGTTGTTATCATAAATTTAGAATATATTACTATATATTATAAATAGCGCGTGTGGAATAATGATGGATCGGTGTGCGGAATTTTCCTAGGCAATTGTTAACAAGACCGGTAATCACTACTGCAAATTCATATGAGGGAGAGGCATAAGCTAACATACTTTCTCTTCTTGGATCATATGCACTTATGATTGGAACTCTAGCAAGCATCCGCAACTACTAAAGATCATTAAGGTAAAACCCCAACCATAGCATTAACATATCAAGTCCCCTTTATTCCCATACGCCGTGACCCACTTATCCGTGTTTATGCTTCTGTCACTCAAGCAACGCAGACAATAAGTAAACCATTGACATATTGCAACACCCTACAGTGGGAATCCCTCACGCTTGCGCGACACGGAGGGCATCATAGGACAGCACCAAAAAAACATACAACTCATACCAATCTTGATCATCAATCAACCCAAAGACAAAGGATATCTACTCAAAACATCATAGGGTGGCAACACATCATTGCATCATAATATGTGGCATAAAGCACCATGTTCAAGTAGGGATTACAACGGGGTGTGGGAGAGTGGACCGCGTAAAAGAGATGAGGGTGGTGATGATGATGGTGATGTTGATGAAGACGATCACCGCGGCGATGATTCCCCTCCCGATGGCACTCTGGCGCCATGATACGTCTCCAACGTATCTATAATTTTTGATTGCTCCATGCTACTTTATCTACTGTTTTGGACTATATTGGGCTTTATTTTCCACTTTTATATTATTTTTCGGACTAACCTATTAACCGGAGGCACAGCCCAAAATTGCTGTTTTTTTGCCTATTTCAGTGTTTCGAAGAAACGGAATATCAAACGGAGTCCAAGCGGTTGAAGCCTTGAAACGTGATTTTCTCACGAGCGTGATCCGAGGGACTTGGACCCTACTCCAAGGAACAAAGAGGCGGTCACGAGGGTGGGGGCGCGCCCTGCCTCGTGGGCCCCCTGTTGCTCCACCGACGTACTCCTTCCTCCTATATATACCTATGTACTCCCAAACAATCAGAACAGGAGCCAAAAACCTAATTCCACCGCCGCAACTTCACAGATCCACGAGATCCCATCTTGGGGCCTGTTAGGAGCTCCATGGAGGGGGCATCCACCATGGAGGGCTTCTACATCATCATCAAAGCCTCTCCGATGAAGTGCAGTAGTTTACTTCAGACCTCACGGGTCCATAGCTAGTAGCTAGATGGCTTCTTCTCTCTTTTTGGATCTCAATACAATGTTCTCCCCCTCTCTCGTGGAGATCTATTCGATCTTTTTGCGGTGTGTTTGTTGAGACCGATGAATTGTGGGTTTATGATCCAACTTATCTATGAATAAAATTTGAATCTTCTCTGAATTCTTTTATGTATGATTGAGTTATCTTTGCAAGTCTCTTCGAATTAGCCGTTTGGTTTGGCCAACTAGATTGGTAGTTCTTGCAATGGGAGAAGTGCTTAGCTTTGGGTTCAATCTTGCGGTGTCCTTTCCAAAGGATGTGAAGGGGCAGCAAGGCACGTATTGTATTGTTTCCATCGAGGATAACAAGATGGGGTTTTATCATATTGCATGAATTTATCCTCTACATCATGTCATCTTGCTTAAGGCGTTACTCTGTTTTTAACTTAATACTCTAGATGCATCTTTGGATAGCAGTTGATGAGTGGAGTAATAGTAGTAGATCTGAGTCGTTTGGTCTACTTGTCATGGACGTGATTCCTATATACATGATCATACCTAGATATACTCATAACTATGCTCAATTCATCAATTGCTCAACAGTAATTTGTTCACCCACCGTAGAATATCTATGCTCTTGAGAGAAGCCACTAGTGAAACCTATGGCCCCCGGGTCTATTCTCATCATACCAATCTCCATCACTTCTATACTTGCTTTGTTTTTACTTTGCCTTTTACTTTTTACTTTGCATCTCTATATCAAAAATACCAAAAATATTAGTTATCATCTCTATCAGATCTCACTCTCGTAAGTGACCGTGAAGGGATTAACAACCCCTAATCGCGTTGGTTGCGAGTAGCTATCGTTTTGTGCAGGTACGAGGGACTTGTGCGTGTCCTCCTACTGGATTGATACCTTGGTTCTCAAAAACTGAGGGAAATACTTACGCTACTTTGCTGCATCATCCTCTCCTCTTCGGGGAAATCCAACGCAGTGCTCAAGAGGTAGCACGCCATCGAGAGAGAGGAGGAGAAGTTCTCCCCCTTGTGCTTCCTCCTCCATGGCCTCCCCCTGGATGGGAAGAGGTTCCCCCTCTGGTCCTTGGCCTTCATGGCGATGATGGCCCCTCCGAGATCCTTCCCCATGGCCTGCCGTGATGATGGCCCCCTCCGGCAGGGTGCCAGAGAGGGCCTAGATTGATTTCTCGTGGCTACAGAGGCTTGCCGCGGCAGAACTTCCGATCTAGGTTATTTCCCGAAGGTTTATGTATTTATAGGAGTTGGCGTTGATTTCACGTCAGGGGGGCCCTCAGGGAGTCCACGAGGCAGGGGGCGCGCCCCCACCCTCGTGGGGCCCACGGGACTCCCCTTCGGTAGATTTTTGTTCCAGTATTTATCATATTTTCCAGAAAAAATCTTCGTTGATTTTCAGCGCGTTCCGAGAACTTTTATTTCTGCACAAAAATAACACCATGGTAGTTCTGCTAAAAACAGCGTCAGTCCCGGTTAGTTCTAATCAAATCATACCAAAATCATATAAAACTATTGTAAACATGGCATGAATACTTCATAAATTATAGATACGTTGGAGACGTATCGGCATCCCCAAGCTTAATTCCTGCTCATCCCCGAGTAGGTTAATGATAAAAGAAATAATTTATGAAGTGTGAATGCTAGCAAATGCATAAGTTTGATCAATGATAATTTCAATCACCTTTTCTAGCATCATTATATGTCATAACAATAGCTCATCTCATAAAACTTTTAATGATCAAGTAACAAGCTATTCACATGTTAAAGTATAGATCATAAACTTTCTTGAAACTAACAAACTGTATTCTCAGTCATCAAACAATTGCAATTCATCTTATTTTCAGGAAGGGTCTATGTTAGAGCTTTGATTTAGCAAACTCCACATACTCAACTATCATTTAATCTTTCACAATTGCTAACACTCACGTGATATTTATGGGTTCAAAGTTTTAATCAGACATAGAGAAAGATAGGGGCTTATAGTTTCGTCTCCCAACCTTTTACCTCAAGGGTAATGTCAACAATAATAATTTATGAAAACCTACATCCAAGTGGATATATATATCCGGATCGCTCCAACACAAAGTGCTTGCCAAAGGAAAAAGTGTAAAAAGGAAAGGTGGTGATCACCATGACTCTTGTATAAGGGTAGAAGATAAAAGTAAAAGATAGGCCCTTCGGAGGGAAGCAGAGGTTGTCATGCGCTTTTATGGTTGGATGCACAAAATCTTAATGCAAAAGAACATCACTTTATATTGCCGCTTGTGATAAAGACCTTTATTATGCAGTCCATCGCTTTTATTTCTTCCCTATCACAGGTTCGTATAAAGCTTATTTTCTTCACGCTAATAGATCATACATATTTAGAGAGCAATTTTTATTGCATGCACCAATGACAACTTACTTGAAGGATCTTACTCAATCCTTAGGTAGGTATGGTGGACTCTCATGGCAAAACTGGTTTAAGGGATGTTTGGAAGCACAAGTAGTATTTCTACTTGGTGCAAAGAATTTGGCTAGCATGAGAGGGAAAGGCAAGCCCAACATGTTGGATGATCCAAGACAATATAACATTTCGGATATAGGAAAACATAACTCATTAAGTTGTCTTCCTTGTCCAACATCAACTTTTTAGCACATCATATTTTAATGAGTGCTCACAATTACAAAAGATGTCCAAGATAGTATATTTATATGTGAAATCTCTCTTTCTTCAATATTCTTTCATGAATTGTTCAAGTGACCAATTCTGCATTTGCTAACTTTCAATGAGTTTACTACCTATACTTATTATGTGTGAAGTCATTACTCCCCATGTTATAAGCATATGAAACGTATATAAATTTAGATTTATGATATTCAGTTCATTCAACCATTTACTCATAGGATATACGTAAAGCACGTGAGCAAGTGACAAACTACTCCAAAAGATATAAGTGAAGAACACTGAGTAGTCAAATAATTAACTAGCCATGGGAGGATTCTTTTTTATTCAAGATTTCAGATCCAATGATTTTATTCAAACAGCAAGTAAAATTGAAAATACACTCCAAGCAAAACACATATCATGTGATGAATAAAAATATAGCTCCGCGTAAGGTATACCGATAGTTTTGAAGACGAAAGAGGGGATGCCTTCTAGGGCATCCCCAAGCTTAGGCGCTTGAGTCTTCCTTGAATATTACCTTGGGGTGCCTTGGGCATCCCCAAGCTTAGGGTCTCTCCACTCCTTATTCTCCTCATATCGATATCTCACCCAAAGCTTGAAAACTTCAATCACATAAAACTTAAGGGAATTTCGTGAGATAGGTTAGTATGATAAAGAGTAACCCATTCACTTTGGTACTGTCAAAGACAAGTTTCATAATTGTTTTCACACAATGCCTACTGTACCATATCATTTCTACAATTTATATTGAGAAATATAAGTCACATAAACTAGAAAACAAGCAAACTATGCAATGAAAACAGTATCTGTCAGAAAGAGAACAGTCTGTAATGATCTGAAGAGAAACCATATTTATGCTACTCCAAAAATTATGAAATAAATTGTTGGACATGAAAAATTTGTCTATTAATCATCTGCAAAAAGAATCAACCTAAAAGCACTCTCCAGTAAAAAATGGCATATATTCTCGTGAGCGCAAAGTTTCTGTTTTTTACAGGAAGATTGCAAAGACTTCACCCATGTCTTCCCAAAGGTCTTACTTGGCACTTTATTGAAAAAAGATCAAATACATGATTACTACAGTAGATTAATCATGTAAACACACAAAAACATTAAGGGTAAATATTGGGTTGTCTCCCAACAAGCGCTTTTCTTTAATGCCTTTTAGCTAGGCATGATGATTCCAATGATGCTCACATAAAAGAAAAGAATTGAAACATAAAGAGAGCATCATGAAGAATATGACTAGCACAATTAAATCTAACCCACTTCCTATTCCTAGGCATTTTTTGAACACATAATTTATAGGAACAAGAATCAGTTAGCATAGGAAGACAAAACAAGTATAACTTCAAAACTTTAAGCACATAGAGAGGAAACTTGATATTATCGCCACTCCGACAAGCATATATTCCTCCCTCATAATAATTTTCAGTAGCCCCATGAATGAATTCAACAATATAACCATAACATAAAGCATTTTTTTAATGATCTATAAGCATAGAAATTTTACTACTCTCCACATAAGCAAAACTCTTCTCATTCGTAATTGTGGGATCACTAATTCCTAAAGTTGACACTCTTCCAAACCTGCTTTAGATGATAGTATTATTCATACTCCAAAAGATATAAGTGAAGTTCATGGAGAATTCTACAATTAATATAGACTAACCAATACCCAAGCTCAAAATATATAAGTGAAGCGCATGAAGCATTCTATAAAACCATACTCAAATGATTTAAGTGAAGCACAAAGAGCAATTCTATAAGATCATACTTAAATGATTTAAGTGAAGCACATGAAATATTCTATAAATCAATGAAGGGCTATCTCATACTAGCATGGTTCTTTGTAAGGGCATACTTATCCCTAAGGTGTTTTGGTGATTGATGACAATGCTTTTGCGGACTAATCGTGTGCGTTGAGTTTTTCAGAGATTCATACTTTGGCATGAGATGATTCCCTCCCCTCAGAGTGTTATTCAAGACGGTGCAGCTCTTTCGTTTCTATTTTGGTGGACTAGTTTCTTAGGAGTCACCGTACTATCAAGAGGGGGTCCGCTTTGGTAAGGCTAGGGTGGAATCAACACGTACACATCCCTGTCACACCCTCTGAGCCTTTCCGCTTCAATGGAGAGCTCCTTCCCCTTCATGTGTGCATCGTTTGGTCCCAGCGGTAGTACCGCGGGCCACAGCGGTAGTACCGCCCGAGCGCGACAAGCGGCAGTACCGCTCCATAGCGGTAGTAGCGCTTGAAGCCCTCCGCCATAGTACCGCTGCGACTTCGTGCTCCTACCGCCTCGACTCGAGGGCTCTTTTCTCGTGTCGGGTTTTGCAGCACTAGGTGCGGCAGTAGAGGCGGTAGTACCGCCCTTACCACCGCGGTAGTACCTCTCTGGGTCCAGGTCCTCCCTTTGCTCCTCGCACCCCTCTTCTGCGCGGCAGTACATCGAGATGGGACGGTAGTACCGCTTGCCACAACGGTAGTACCGCCCACCCCTGCGGTAGTACCGCTCTCTGCATGGCTGCTTTGGGGGGTAACGGTTGGATTGTTCCCCCCAATATATAAGGTGGTCTTCTTCCCCAAAGTTGACCCACCTCTTCCCCCAAAAGCTCCATTGTTTCTGCAAGCTCCATTTTCGCCCGATCTCTCTCCCTAGCCAATCAAACTTGTTGATTTGCTCGGGATTGGTTGAGAAGGCCCCGATCTACACTTCCACCAAGAGAAATTTGATCCCCCCCACTAATCCCTAGAGTATCTTGTTACTCTTGGGTGTTTGAGCACCCTAGACGGTTGAGATCACCGCGGAGCCATAGTCCATTGTGGTGAAACTTCGCGGTGTCGTTGGGAGCCTCCAATTAAGTTGTGGAGATTGCCCCAACCTTGTTTGTAAAGGTTCGGTCGCCGCCTTCAAGGGCACCAATAGTGGATTCACGGCATCTCCCATTGTGTGAGGGCGTGAGGAGAATACGGTAGCCCTAGTGGCTTCTTGGGGAGCATTGTGCCTCCACACCGCTCCAACGGAGACGTACTTCCCCTCAAAAGGAAGGAACTTCGGTAACACATCCTCGTCTCCATCGGCTCCGCTCTTGGTTATCTCGTGCCTTTACTTGTGCAAACTTATTTGTGTTGTATCCCTTGCTTGCTTGTGTACTTGTTGTTGTTGCATCATATAGGTTGCTCACCTAGTTGCATATCTAGACAACCTACTTTGATGCAAAGTTTAATTTGGTAAAGAAAAGCTAAAAATTGTTAGTTGCCTATTAACCCCCCTCTAGTCAACTATATCGATCCTTTCAATTGGTATTAGAGCCTCGTCTCTTTATTAAGGACTTTGCCGTCCGAAGAGTATGGTTGACACCATAGACGATAGGGAGGAGCACTCTGGTGTGAATCCGAGCTCGTCTATGGGTGATGGGGGAACCGCGGTGTCTCGTGAGGAATTCAATGTGGCTTTGGACACATTCAAAACCTCCATGACAACCGAGGTTGAAAGCATGTTTAATAAATTCTTAGAGGGACTTAAACTATCTACCTCGCCGTTGAAAGTGGGTGATCCCACTGACAAGGTGACGGATGCTAACTTTTACAAGGGGGAAGCTACTAGTGAAAAGGATCCTTCTACTAGTGGTAGAAATGGCACTGGCATCTTTGCCCATGTGGCACCTACAATTTATGGAGGACCGATTCCTTCTACTCATTTAAATCATGCCGGCCCTCCTCCTAAGATTGTGAAAAATGAGGAATTTGATTCTTGGGTATATCGCTTCAAGCGTCATTTAAATCGTGTGAATACTAATCTTTGGAGAATCATTGAAGAAGGTTTCCATCCACATGACCGAAGCAACTTCACCCCTAGAGAAGTCGTGGACCATCAATTCAATGAGAATGCTCTCTTCATCATTCAAGATGCAGTTCTACCCGAAGATCTCTCTCATCTTCGACCCTTCGCCATGGCCAAAGACGCTTGACATTGTGTTGTTTCCCTCTATAAGGGAAGTGCAAGCATTCAACGCTCCAACTATGAAGTGGTGCAAGATGAAGCCGATGAGTTTGCAATGAAAGAAGATGAAGAACCTCGTGAGCTCTTCGGAGAGTAACCAAACTTGCGGTCTCACTTCGAGAACATGGGAGAAAGGACACGGATGCCAATTGGATCAAGCGCAAGTTCCTCAAAGCAATGATGCCTTTCCACAAGGCCTTGTCCTCCGTCATCCGTCAAAGACTGGACTTCCACTCCTTGACCTCAAATGAAGTGTTGGATGAGTTTGTGGCAATGAGGAATCTTGGACAAGACCGCGGACAATGCGGTGTTGCGCTCTCAAAGGGTAAAGAAGCCCAACCTTGCCTTGAAGGCCAAGGTTATTGCGGAAGAAGAGAAAGAAGAGGAAGATGAGGAGAGAAACCCCGAAGATACAAAATATGATTATCATGAGCACATGGCTCTTGCTTTAAGGCAATTTTGGAGCAAGAAGAACACAAGGCCCAACTTCAACAAGAACAACTCAAGTGGGTTCAAGGGCAAGCAACGTGTGAGAACATGTTACAATTGTGGCAATGGGAGCTGTCGGGGATATACCCCGTAGCGTAACCAGGCCGGGAGTATAACCCGGCCGGACTGGACGACTCACTAAGTGACCCGCCCGAGCCTGGCGACTCTTGGGTGACCCGACAAGTGGGTCAGAGGAACGACAAGACCGGGTGGCCCAGAAGGCGGTTTATGGAAGGCCGGATCATGTTATGGTGGGCCGGTTTATGAGGAAAGCACAAGGAATATTCTCCTACAAAGGAAGCAAGACTAGGACTCCACTTGTAATAGAGTAATCCTAATCCAACTAGGACTAGTCATATAAACCGCCCCTTCAACATATATAAGGAGGGGTAGGGCTCCCCAAAGAGGACAGGCAAGAAGAAACAATCTCTAGGGCTAGACACGAAGAGCCGGTTTACGGCGACTCCGTCGTGATGATAATGAGACCTAGCCACAAACAACATGTAGGGCTATTACCGGATGATGTTTCCCGGGGCCCGAAGCTGTCTAAATCTTTGTCTTGTGTGTTGATCCGCCCTGCGTCTCTCGTCCCACTCAACCCCTCTCAAGCTACCACATAGATGCGTTTGTCTCGCGACTAAGTCCTGACGCGAAGGACATCTGCTGTGACAAAACCACGACAGTTGGCACCCACCGTGGGGCTTGCGCGCGGTGGTGTTGAATTCTTGAAGGGATCTTTTCTAGGGTTCGAGAAATTCGTAATTTTTCCGGCTCAAACCGGCGTGGAAAGTTCACATCAAGTTTATCAGTAAGATTGACGAAGTATTTTGAGGCGGCAGGGTATGAGATTAAGACTGTTTTGGGTTATCTGTGTATGCCGCCGTCGCATTGTACGATCTGCCGAGATCGACAGAGGTTCAAGAGAATTTCGACGGCTTGCTGTGCGCCGTATCCAGCGATCAATTCAATCGCAATTTCCGCCAAGATGTCAAGTGCCAGGAACGAAAGCCACTTCGAGTCACGGCGGCTTAAGTTTTTTTTCGCCGAAGATAGTTATGACCAGAAACAGATAGAGACACAGACTCGCCCTCCCGTGATGCAAAAAAAAAAATCTAGAAGTGAATACAGAGTTGACCCAGTTTCCACGCGGCCTTCCTTGGCAGGCGTGGCCTCTGAGCCGCCGTGGTCGAGCCCCCCGAGGCTTTCCCCTGCGGCCTCATCGCTCCGCCCGCCTCCGGAGCATCACCAGTCCGCTCCTCCGCTACGGATTTGCCGGGGCCATCCGAGCCTTATCTGCTGCTGAGGCTGTCGTGCGCTGCTTCGAGTGGCCACCGCTGCTCCAACCTATTATTCGATCCTGACCTCCGCAATCCCTGCGCCAGCTCCACGCCGCCTTTGTGGTTTGCCTCCTCCGAGCCGCTCGACCTGCCTGCGCCGCCCGCTGCTGTTGCCGCGTCTTAGTCCGGCGTTGAGCCGCCCGTTTTCTACTGCGAACCGCCGTTGCATTTTGCTCTCTCCTTGAGTCGTCCCGCTGCGGGTTTTTCTCGGCCGCGCACGAGCTCGCGCCTGCGGTTCTGGTCCACGGCATCGAGCAGCCGTCGACCGCGCCAGGTCAACCTCGCCGCTGCCCCGAGCCATCTTGTTGAGCCGTGCGTCGCCTCACGCCCCCGCCACCGTTTCACCCTTGCGGGGAGCCGCCCCGCGCCGACCGGCCTGGAGCCACTACTGCAAGCCGCCGCGCCAACCGGCCCTCCGCCGCCGAACTGCCTGCAAGACATAGGTGTGCCTCGGCCTCGCTCCCTCGCTGATGAGCCGCCGCTCTTTCCAATGGGCTTCTTACCGCTGTGACCCGCCGCGGATCAATCTGCCTCGACTCGGTCTCGGACGCGAATCTCCTCCGCCATCGGTGCCGTCCGCGTCTGAGCTGCTCTGCCGAGCGGCCTTTTCCGCCGGTTCAACCCTGTTCTAAGCCGCCTCCAACGTGGCCATGGAGAGCCGCTGCTGCCTTTGCAAAACACTGGCGCCCAGACGTCAAGCTGCTGGCGACTAGACCAACGCCGGCCTCGTTCTGCTCACACTGGTGTGCCTCTGAAGCCACCTGTCTCCACCTGCAAGCTGCGCCCGCTTAGTACAAACAAGGAGAAGCATCATAGGATGGAAAAGTCAATTGGGCTTAGGCTGGTCATAGTGGGGAGTAACTTAGACTAGTAACATGCATATGTTACTAGTCTATGTTACTACCTCTATAGTGCATAGTATCATAGATGGCCTCATTTATTGCCATGCATGACGCATAGTAGCATCACATTTATTATGTTACGATATCTACCTATGTTACTATAACCATCTCTCTCTTCTTTAATTGTCTGCCACATAAGCATGTTTGCGAGTCCCAAGTGCATGATACTACTTATGTTACTCCCACTATGGCCAGCCTTAGTAGTAGTTCCACTCAGTGCTCACGTGGCAACCAAAACAGTGAAAAGAAAACCACAAGTCGTGGCATTTCTTGTGCACCTTGGCCGTAGGTCGCCACCCTGATCTTCCACCCGTCTGCGCCGAGTCGCCGCTCTGGATTGAGGCCGAGCTACTGACATCTATACGGTGTTGCAAGTTGCCGAGGATTAAGTACTGAGGCTACAAGTGAAAATTCAAATCGCCAAGGCGTTCGTTTGTGCTCGCTGCTTTATAGAGTACGTAAAAGCCAGCTTGATAAGGACACCAAAGGTTCGATGCGCCATTCAAGGGGCAAAGCCCACTTAAAAAAATTCAATGGAGACAAGATGCTGCGGCGGCCAACCATCCCAAGGAGATGTGTAGCAATTACAGTTCTAGGGATGGTGAAGGGAGGATGAGCTCCTCTGGCGACTCTCCGGGCGACTCGCCTCTTGCCGCTGCCGCCACGGCAGCGGCCGCCCCCGTTGGCCTTGCCGCGCTTCCCACAGGGTTTGGCGTCGGGCGATCGCGGCGACCCAAAGGTCCCTCCGTCCCACAGGTACGCGCCCGTTCATCACCGTAGTTCCCTGTCCTGGGTCTGCCTTCCATGCCCGCATGCTCGCTCTCTTCTCGTGCGGGGTCGCCGTCGAACCTGCTGCTAGCCCCGCCTCGGGGATGGGCACAGTTTGGGTCACACCGCCCCGGGCGGACGCTTGCTTTAACGCGGCCGCGGTCTCCTGCCTCATGACCATGTTCTTCTGCGAGGCCCCGCCAAGCTCTTTGCGACGGCAGCGGACGACGGCGTCTTTACCGTCCCCGTTGCCAGACCTGAGGTTGCCCGGGCCGTCTTTGCGGCCGGCCCTCCCCCTGGCGCTTCCGTCAAGCTTCTTCTCCACCTCTCGGGCGAGGAGGCGCGCCGTGCAGCTGAGTGCCGTCCACCTACCGCCCCACGCGTCATTACTGTCGCGGCCCGGCGCCGTACAGCTGGGTGTAGCCTTACGGCGAGGCCACGTCCTGCCCCTCCTCGTTCTCTGCTCCCTCCCTTGCTTCCTGCGCCTCCCGGTTCGTCGCCCGTTCCTTCTAACGGTCTCTCTCCTGCCCCGCCCCCTCAGCGCTCCCCCCGTCCTGTCTCCGTTGACGAGACCGAGCCCCTGCTCCCGGACAGGCTGGCTGGGAGCATTGACTCCGGATGGGACGCTGGAGCGGCGCCTTCAACTCCTGTCACGATCTCACCTGCCCCTCCCTCCCCATACCTCCATGCTCTTTTATCCCCCGCCCCGCCGACAGACCAACACTCCCGCACCACCAACCCCCCCTCTCGCTCCACGGGTGCTTCCGGTGCCTCTCGGTGCGGCATTTTGTCAAGGACTACCGCGACCCTGTCGGGTGTCGTCGGTGCCGGCGTTCGGGGCACCGCGCTCGATCCCGCTCCTGCCCTATGGCCCCGCCTCGCCCCCGCCCCTGCCCCCGCCCCTGCCCCCTGTCCCCCCCGGCCCCGCCCTCGCCCTGCCAGCTCCGCCACTCCCCCGCCGCTGTGACACCCCAAAATTTTAACCTTGTTTTATTAATTAAAATTTTGCCAGGAAACTTAAACTTTTATTTTCTAGATTTTCTTTTGATTTCAGAACCATTCTTTTCTTTATTTTTATGGAGTTTTTACCCCAAGTGAAAACTTTCCAATTATATCATTGGACTTGTTTACCCTCTCAAGAAAAACATTTCTATTATCAGTGGATTTATTTGCATAATTATTGCTCTCTGAGCTTTATTCCTTAAAGTGATTTTTCATTAGTTTTGGAGCTCTATTTGAACTACAACCATTTGATAAATTTATTTAAAATTCCAACCAAAATTTGGAGATGTCATGTGATGTTTTAAATCACTTTTATGCAAAAAATATCTTCTGTTCATTGGAGATTTTGAGCACTACACCAAATTTTCAAATCTTGTCCAGTGGGCAATTTTGCACTACAACCTATTTAAATATTTCTTTAAAACTTTCACCAAAATTAGGGGATGTTAATAGGAGCATATTATTCAACTTTATGCAAAAACCTAGTTATGTCCATGAAAAATTTGAGTGAATCAACCACATTTTCATTATGGTCCAACTTGATGATTTGTACTGCAACCATATTTTAACTTGCTCCTTTACTCATGATTCTTTTTCCTGCTTATAGACCACCCTACAAAACCCTTAAGTCCAGGAGAGTGGACCCATTCGAGGATTTTAAGTGCATGCAATCATGCCTTTTTCTTTTTGTCCAAAAATTGAAGATTTGCAAAACTTGCACTAGCAAGTTTCTGGTTTTGCCCAAATGACCTTGCCATCACCAACTACATCTAAAGAGACTAGGATCTGGAGATTTTGGCCACCCCAAGAGTTACCTAGATGCCCATGGCATTTTGTCAAAACACCCTGTGAGCATGGCCAGTTTGGGCATGAACTTTTAGTTTGCACTGTGAGCTAGATCCACTGAACCAGCAACCTTGTCCAATAAGCTCCCTGATGCCCCTAGCCTGGACCTGCTAATCCCCAGCTCCACCCAAGTCTCCTAGCTTGCCCTGGCATTTTGCCGAACAGTTGGCGTGCACGCTCTGGGCGCGGCCAGAGCACGCGTTTTGCACGTGCGTGCGCGCGAGTCGCCGCGTCCTGCTACTGCCTACCCGCGCCCGTCCTGGCCTCTTCCCCCTCCCAGCCGTCGCGCCCGACCCCTCCCTCACCGCAGGGCCGCCCTGGCCCCCTCCTGGCACCCTACAGCGCCGCCACCGCATGCCGCCACTGCCGCCCCGACAACTCTGCCAAGGACGGCGCCACCCGAGCCACACCAGCGTGCCAGCGCGCTCATGGAACAGCCCGAGCTCATCCACGAGCTCGTCCGCTAGCGCCCGTTGCCGCCACGATGCCCTGCAAGCTACAGCGAGGCGGTACCCCGAGCTTATCTCCGGCCGCCGCGGAACCGACCTCGTTGTGCTATAAAAAGAGACCCCCGGGCTCATCCGAGCACTCAGGCGACCTCAGGCCACCCCCATAGCACCCCCACAGCCAGTAGTCATCGGGGGGAAGCCGTCTTCCCCGACTCCGGCTGGTTCGGCCGCCGCCACACCCCAGCGCCATGCGTCGCAACCAGGGCCTCCCCCGCCCATCCAGCGCCACCATTCTACTCCTCTCGACCCTGCGGAGCCGCCCAGCCTCCCAAACACGGTCAGGAACCACCGTAGCCCGAGCCCCTAAATACACCTGAAGCTACCTCCGCCGCGGAGCTTGCCGCCGGCGACTACCTCCACCCCCGCCAACCTCGCGACCACTGGGAGGACCGCCCTGGACTGGCGGATCCATCCCTGCCCTCGGATGCCCTCTAGGAGCCGTCGTTCGCCGGCGAAGATCGCCGGAGCTCCGCCTCCATTCGGCCAAAGGAGATGGAAGGCGGCGGACGACTGGTCAAACCTGACCAGTGGGCCCGCTGGACCCACTGTTAGCGACCCAGCCCCGCCCGCGTGTTTTAAGTGAAAGCGCAAACGACCCAAAGTACGTCTCCTCTGCTTCGAAAGCATATTCTACCCGAAACCTTTTCTTTTTCTGGTTTTTACTAAAAACAGAATATTGACTAAAGTTTGACTGGCTATAACTTTTTAAATATAAATCCAAATGACTTGATTCTTTTTCTGTTATTTCCCAAATATTGTCTAGTTTATTTTCATATTTATTCGAAAATTTTCCAAACAAAATTTTTGTACTGTTTTGAAAGTATGTGTTAATTCAAATTTATTTAAAATAGGATTATGGAGAGGGAGAAGAAAACTTTCAAAAGTTTTGAATGCACCCTGCCTATCCACAACTTGATGGCAAGCATTCTGAACTCTGGCATAATATTTTTGTGTGTCGTTTAAATACGGTTACAACACTCCTTGTCTCGGAGTTTCGTTATTTTATGTGATGATATGAGCATACTCATAAGTGCATATTGATGATTCCGTGCTACTGAAATTTCATACGTTGTGATAGTAATCACCCTCGTATTCATACATACCGTAAGGAAGCCGGGAAAGTCTCTGTCTTGGGTAGACACGAGCTTGTCCCTAGTTCCTGGCCGAGACGGTTGTGTCCGGTTTGGCATGACGAGGTATGATGAGTGGTGATTCTGCCTGTTGGTTGAAAATATATTTGTTATGTTAATCATGCAGGGAATACTTAAACCTCCTGAGTCGGCCATAGATCGAGTCTTGTTCTAGTAACCCCCACACTTGTTTCGTACTACCACTTGTCCTGCCGCGGGTAGGGTACGGTTCAGTAAGTTGTCAACCCGTTCCTAGCACCCACCGTACAGAGAGGCCATGGTGGAAGATACCGGCTGTATCCGGTAGGCATGCCACCTGGTCCGGGAGCATGGGTGTTTCCAGTTAGGACCGAGAGGTGGGCACCCCTTAGAGCGCGTGATATAAATTTGATCCCATGCGACGCGAGGTTGTAGCCTCCCCATTTAGATTTTTGCTTAACAGGTGTCATGGGTGATTCGAGACACCGGTAAGTTAAGCTGGTGTGCGGTCAGTGTGTTTTCAATTAAAAGACCGTAAATGGAATTAGTCCGGATGGACTAAAGGAATCCGTTGCTCGTGGGTAAAGAGTACATCCTTTGCAGATATTAAATCTATTCGAATAGCCGTGTCCATGGTTAAGGACTATAGTCTGGGATGGGTCAAGTGTCGGTCTTAGTGTCGGTCTTCGGAGGAGAAACTGCTAAACCAGAACCTGGATCATGACTTGTGACTTGTGATGATTATGATTATTATTATTATGGACTAACCCTTTATATTATTTGAATTATTGAGTATCCCTGGGACGGTTCTACCTCCTGGATATTCACTGTGATTAATTACTTATAAGCCCTTTTGTGGTGTCGCACAGCCGCCCGACTGTGGCATGTTTGTTATTCATTTACATTATAAGCCCTTTATGTGGTGTCGCTCAGACGCCCGACTGTGGCATGATTGTTATTTATTTACATTATAAGCCCTTTATGTGGCGTCGCTCAGACGCCCGACTGTGGCATGTTTGTTATTTATTTACATTATAAGCCCTTTATGTGGTGTCGCTCAGACGCCCGACTGAGGCATGCTTGTTATTTACTATCCCTTTCGAGGCGTCACTTCAGACACCCGATCGGTGCTTTTTATTTCTACTCTGTTATTACATATTCAGGTTACATATAAATAACCTGCTTGCATGCATCAAGGATTTTATTTTATGACTGATGTTGTGATCATAGAATATTTCAGAGCATGATTATTGTTTGTTATATTATACCCATGTTAATAATGTTTGCGAGTACATTCAAAGTACTCACTGGCTTGTCCCTGGCTATTGTCTTGGCCAGATTTCTTGCTTGGAGAGGAGCGTTGCGATGACAACTCCGGAACCTAAGCAATGGTGGTAGCAGCCTCGCGAAGATAGGAGTTAACCTGGTCAGCTGTTCCTGTGGGAAATGGAGTCCCATGGCCACTGATGAACCATAAACCGCTTACGCCTTCAACCACTAGAAACCATTTGTTGTACTCATAGGCCAGAATGAATGGTCTTGTACTGCATATTATGTACCTTGCTTGGAATTTCTGTATCGAGTTGGTGCCTCATCAGCTAACAGTAATCCTGGGGCTGGTGAGCACAAGGACCATTTTCTGGGAAATTGATATCCCGAAAATCCGGTCCTGACAAACTTGGTATCAGAGCCAGACTGACCATTGGCAAATCCTATCTTAGCCAGGTCGAAAAACCTAGGAAAACCAACCCACCAGACCTTAACCTGAACCCGGCCAAGCTTCTCGTGCAAGATAGCCACATAGTGACCCGACACCTTTTGGCAGTCGGTGCCCAACCTATCAGCCTAGCCTGTCGATCACGTGCCAGTGACCGACACCTAAATTGTCTCATTCGCAAGCGTGCGAAGGAAGACTCCGTCTCCTTTTTCTATAAAAAGGGCACGCAAACCTCAACCCAGCACAACACAGCCTCTGCCCAAACCAAGCTAAAATGCCAGGACCCATTGTTCACAATGAGACCACGACAACCAACCTTGGAGGTTTTGTGACCGTGCTAGCAAACCTCACCCGCCGTGCCTTCGCATTAGAAGAGCCTCCAGAATATGTTGTGTACCAGGGGTCCATGAGCGGTGAGAGCCGTCAATTCTAGGCCACTGTGCACGTCTATGGTAGGGTCTATCGCCAGAACGCCCTCTGAGTTCACGGAAGGACAACTTCCTTTGAGCCACAAGCCATCCAACTAGCTGCTCGAGGCTATAGTTCAACTCCGACACTTGTCGCCCGAGTTAATCGTAAACGTTCTACTACTACCCCAGCCGTGGCCGGGTATGGTAGGCCACCCAGGTTGCCAGCGGTGATCACGAGGCGGATCTGCATTATTGCATCTGGTGCGCTATGTAAGTGCACTAGAGGAACTGTTTGATCAAATCACCCTTGATCTGATCGCAGCTCGTGGAGAACTGATCCGCCGAGCCCCAACAAGAAGATAAGATGATCCCGACGCCGACAACCCAGTCGTGCTGTTCGGACAACCGATCGAGACCTTGAGGTCAGCCCCAGCCATCAACCAAGGTGCTTTGGTGTCCCCAGAAGTGCTCCATCGCCTTTTGGGAATGCGCTCCAACGGGATCGTAGCCAACAATCCCCGTGATGGTCATCATCACTATCCCGACCCTGCAGCCCCTCAACCCTCTCTAGCTAACCCCGATGGTGAAACCCGTGGAGAAGCCTCGACGACCACAAGGCAAGCCCGCTTGGATATAAATGAGGTAGACTAAGTCACTCGAGTAGTACCGAGTCTTAGTATACCCCACGCCCTGTAATTGTGTGATCATGTATCGCCATATTGGGATGCTGTCTGCTTGTGCGCCCCTATGTTAAATTGTAGCCATACATGAGTGCGTCGGTGTGCGGCTGCATTTTTTATTCCGGGCGTAGCTACCAAAAACCAACCCCGACGACACCCACAGTAACACTTCACTTTTGTGAGATGTGTGTATCTGTGGTTTTGACCCCGACCCCATAGAGCAGAACCGGCAAACTAGCTGCCCTTCACCGCGGTAAATAACCCAGCCCAGTTGCTATATAAAAGGCCATCTCGTGACCTTACCAATTACCCCTCACCTTGTGCACCACCCTCACAACCATTTCTTGCCATGCCGAGCCCTAGCATTTATCTGAGAACCCCAGATGCAACCCCGGGTAGTTTTGTTAAAATATTGTGGGACTTTACCTACAGTACCATGGGTTCTACCCAGCCACCCCAGTACGAGCTGCTCAAATCGAGAATCACCCCATCCACCTCGAAATATTGGGCAGTAGTACACATCCCTCCCGTAAACTCAAACCAAGACCCAACGAAAGTCTCCTTCCTGGGGAAATCTATGCCGACTCCGCAGATGGCCATAGAAGCGGCTGCACACGAAGCGCTTGTTCGCCTTCGATTCGCAGTACCCTATGCCAACGAACGAGGGTATTATTACTTCCCGTCGTGGCAAAGCGACACGGAGAATAACATCTTTTCGGGGGCCGAATTGAGAGAGACCCAGTACTGGCCAACCTTGCCCAGTATGTCATCGCTCAAGAGCGCCTGATCCAGCGAGTAATGGGTTATCTCCAGAGCCTCGCTGATTTAAATCCTCAGATCGCCATCGGCAGAGAACTAAGACCCGACCAGGAGAGACGCATTCACCGACTAGTCAAGCCGCTTCCCCCGATAGAAGAAGAGTGTGCCCCTATTCTAGAGACGTTTTCTCGGGACCCTTTCCATTTGCCATTTTCATTGTAAACGTCCTAGCTATGTTTGATTATGCGTTGCGGCTTATGCATTGTACCCTAAGTTTGTGCTATGAGTAAACTGTTCGGTTTCAGCTGATAGGAGCAATATTTTTCAAAACGACCCTTAGCAAATCTCGAGAAAGAGATTTTTCTTAAGGGGGGTAGTGTTGTGACACCCCAAAATTTTAACCTTGTTTTATTAATTAAAATTTTGCCAGGAAACTTAAACTTTTATTTTCTGGATTTTCTTTTGATTTCAGAACCATTCTTTTCTTTATTTTTATGGAGTTTTTACCCCAAGTGAAAACTTTCCAATTATATTATTGGACTTGTTTACCCTCTCAAGAAAGTCATTTCTATTATCAGTGGATTTATTTGCATAATTATTGCTCTCTGAGCTTTATTCCTTAAAGTGATTTTTCATTAGTTTTGGAGCTCTATTTGAACTACAACCATTTGATAAATTTATTGAAAATTCCAACCAAAATTTGGAGATGTCATGTGATGTTTTTAAATCACTTTTATGCAAAAAATATCTTCTGTTCATTGGAGATTTTGAGCTCTACACCAAGTTTTCAAATCTGGTCCAATGGGCAATTTTGCACTACAACCTATTTAAATATTTCTTTAAAACTTCCACCAAAATTATGGGATGTTAATAGGAGTATATGATTCAACTTTATGCAAAAACCCAGTTATGTCCTTTGAAAAATTTGAGTGAATCAACCTCATTTTCATTCTGGTCCAACTTGATGATTTGTACTGCAACCATATTTTAACTTGCTCCTTTACCCATGATTCTCTTTCCTGCTTATAGACCACCCTACAAAACCCTTAAGTCCAGGAGAGTGGACCCATTGGAGGATTTTAAGTGCATGCAATCATGCCTTTTTCTTTCTGTCCAAAACTGAAGATTTGCAAAACTTGCACTAGCAAGTTTCTGGTTTTTCCCAAATGACCTTGCCATCACCATCTACATCTAAAGAGACTAGGATCTGGAGATTTTGGCCACCCCAAGAGTTACCTAGATGCCCATGGCATTTTGTCAAACACCCTGTGAGCATGGCCAGTTTGGGCATGAACTTTTAGTTTGCACTGTGAGCTTGATCCACTGAACCAACAACCTTATCCACTAAGCTCCCTGATGCCCCTAGCCTGGACCTGCTAATCCCGAGCTCCACCCAAGTCTCCTAGCTTGCCCTGGCATTTTGCCGAACAGTTGGCGTGCACGCTCTGGGCGTGGCCAGAGCACGCGTTTTGCACGTGCGTGCGCACGAGTCACCACGTCCTGCTGCCGACTACCCGCGCCCGTCCTGGCCTCTTCCCCCTCCCAGCCGTCGTGCCCGACCCCTCCCTCACCGCAGGGCCGCCCTGGCCCCCTCCTGGCACCCTACAGCGCCGCCACCGCATGCCGCCACCGCCGCCCCGACAGCTCTGGCATGGACGGCGCCGCCCGAGCCACACCAGCGCGCCAGCTCGCTCATGGAACAACCCGAGCTCATCCATGAGCTCGTTCGCTAGCGCCCGTCACCGCCACGATGCCCTGCAAGCTACAGCGAGGCGGTTCGCCGAGCTTATCTCCGGCCGCCGCGAAACCGACCTCGTTGTGCTATAAAGAGACCCACAGGCTCATCAGAGCACTCAGCGACCTCGAGCCACCCCATAGCACCACCACGGCCCGGTGGTCGTCGGGGGGAAGCCGTCTTCCCCGACTCCGGCCGGTTCGGCCGCCGCCACGTCCCAGAGCCATGCGTCGCAACCAGGGCCTCCCCCACCCATCCAGCGCCACCATTCTACTCCTCTCGACCCTGCGGAGCCGCCCAGCCTCCCAAACACGGTCGGGAACCACCGTAGCCCGAGCCACTAAATACTCCCGAAGCTACCTCCGCCGCGGAGCTTGCCGCCGGCGACTCCCTCCACCCCCGCCAACATGGCGACCACTGGGAGGACCGCCCTGGACTAGCGGATCCATCCCTGCCCTCGGATGCCCTCGAGGTGCCGTCGTTCGCCGGCGAAGATCGCCGGAGCTCCGCCTCCGTTCGGCCAAAGGAGATGGAAGGCGGGGGACGACTGGTCAAACCTGACCAGTGGGCCCGCTGGACCCATTGTCAGTGACCCAGCCCCGCCCGCGTGTTTTAAGTGAAAGCGCAAACGACCCAAAGTACGTCTCCTCTGCTTCGAAAGCATATTCTACCCGAAACTTTTTCTTTTTCTGGTTTTTATTAAAAACAGAATATTGACTAAATTTGACTGGCTATAACTTTTTAAATATAAATCCAAATGACTTGATTCTTTTTCTGTTATTTCCCAAATATTGTCTAGTTTATTTTCCTATTTATTTGAAAATTTTCCAAACAAATTTTTTGTACTGCTTTGAAAGTATGTGTTAATTCAAATTTATTTAAAATAGGATTATGGAGAGGGAGAAGAAAACTTTCAAAAGTTTTGAATGCACCCTGCCTCTCCACAACTTGAAGGCAAGCATTCTGAACTCTGGCATAATATTTTTGTGTGTCGTTTAAATACGGTTACAACACTCCTTGTCTCGGAGTTTCGTTATTTTATGTGATGATATGAGCATACTCATAAGTGCATATTGATGATTCAGTGCTACTGAAATTTGATACGTTGTGATAGTAATCACCCTCGTATGCCCTTCATACATACCGTAAGGAAGCCGGGAAAGTCTCTGTCTTAGGTAGACACGAGCTTGTCCCTAGTTCCTGGTCGAGACGGTTGTGTCCGGTTTGGCATGACGGGGTATGATAAGTGGTGATTCTGCCTGTTGGTTGAAAATATATTTGTTATGTTAATCATGCAGGGAATACTTAAACCTCCTGAGTCGGCCGTAGATCGAGTCTTGTTCCAGTAACCCCCATACTTGTTTCATACTACCACTTGTCCCTGCCACAGGTAGGGTACGGTTCAGTAAGTTGTCAACCCATTCCTAGCACACACCGTACAGAGAGGCCATGGTGGAAGATACCGGCTGCATCCGGTAGGCATGCCACCTGGTCCGGGAGCATGGGTGTTTCCCGTTGGGACCGAGAGGGGGGCACCCCTTAGAGCGAGCGATATAAATTTGATCCCATGCTACGCGAGGTTGTAGCCTCCCCACTTAGAGTTTTGCTTAACAGTGTCGTGGGTGATTCCGGACACCGTAAGTTAAGCCGGTGTGTCTTGATCGGTGTGTTTTCAATTAAAAGACCGTAAATGGAATTAGTCGATGGACTGAAGGAATCCGTTACTCGTGGGTAAAGTACACCCTCTGCAGAGATTAAATCTATTGAATAGCCGTGTCCATGGTTAAGGACTACGATGCAGGATGGGTCAAGTGTCGGTCTTAGTGTCGGTCTTGGAGGAGAAACTGCTAAACCGAACACGGATCATGACTTGTGACTTGTGATGATTATGATTATTATTATTATGGACTAACCTTTTATATTATTTGAATTATTGAGTATCCCTGGGACGGTTCTACCTCCTGGATATTCATTGTGATTAATTACTTATAAGCCCTTTTTGTGGTGTCGCACAGACGCCCGACTGTGGCATGTTTGTTATTCATTTACATTATAAGCCCTTTATGTGGTGTCGCTCAGATGCCCGACTATGGCATGATTGTTATTTATTTACATTATAAGCCCTTTATGTGGCGTTGCTCAGACGCCCGACTGTGGCATGTTTTTTATTTATTTACATTATAAGCCCTTTATGTGGTGTCGCTCAAACGCCCGACTGAGGCATTCTTGTTATTTACTATCCCTTTTGAGGCGTCGCTTCAGACACCCGATCCGTGCTTTTTATTTCTACTCTGTTATTACATATTCAGGTTACATATAAATAACCTGCTTGCATGCATCAGGGATTTTATTTTATGACTGACATTGTGATCATAGAATATTTCAGAGCGTGATTATCGTTTGTTATATTATACCCGTGTTCATAATGTTTGCGAGTACATTCAAAGTACTCACTGGCTTGTCCCTGGCTATTGTCTTGGCCAGATTTCTTGCTTGGAGAGGAGTGTTGCGATGACAACCCCGGAACCTAAGCTATGGTGGTAGCAGCCTCGCGAAGATAGGAGTTAACCTGGTCAGCTGTTCCTGTGGGAAATGGAGTCCCATGGCCACTGATGAACCACAAACCGCTTCCGCCTTCAACCACTAGAAACCATTTGTTGTACTCATAGGCCAGAATGGTCTTGTACTGCATATTATGTACCTTGCTTGGAATTTCTGTATCGAGTTGGTGCCTCATCATTCTTGATAATCACAGGGCTGGTGAGCACAAGGACCATTTTCGGGAAATTGATATCCGAAAATCCGGTCTGACAAACTTGGTATCGAGCCAGGCCGACCATTGGCAAATCCTATCTTAGCCAGGTCGAAAACCTAGGAAAACCAACCCACAGGACCTTAACCTGAACCGGCCAAGCTTCTCGTGCAAGATAGCCACCACGGTGACCCGACACCTTTTGGCGGTCGGTGCCCAACCTATCAGCCTAGCACATCGATCACGTGCGATGACCGACACCTAAATGTCTCATTCATGGCGTGCGAAGAAGACTCCATCTCCTTTTTCTATAAAAAGGCACGCAAAACCTCAACCCAGCACAACACAGCCTCTGCCCAAACCAAGCTAAAATGCGGGACCCATTGTTCACAATGAGACCACGACAACCAACCTTGGAGGTTTTGTGACCGTGCTAGCAAACCTCACCCGCCGTGCCTTCGCATTAGAAGAGCCTCGAGAATATGTTGTGTACGAGGGTCCATGGCGGTGAGAGCCGTCAATTACGGGCCCTTTGTGCACGTCTATGGTAGGGTCTATCGCGAAAACGCCCTACGGGTTCACGGAAGGACAACTTCCTTTGAGCCACAAGCCATCCAACTAGCTGCTCGAGAGGCTATAGTTCAACTCCGACACTTGTCGCCCAGAGTTAACTATCGCTCGTTCTACTACTACCCCAGCCGTGACGGGTATGGTAGGCCACCCCAGGTTGCCAACGGTGATCACGAGACGGATCCTGCATTATTGCATCTGGTGCGCTATGTAAGTGCACTAGAGGAACTGTTCGGTCAAATCACCCTTGATCTGATCGCAGCTCGTGGAGAACTGATCCGCCGAGCCCCAACAAGAAGATAAGATGAGCCCGACGCCGACAACCCAGTCGTGCTGTTCGGACAACCGATCGAGACCTTGAGGTCAGCCCCAGCCATCAACCAAGGTGCTTTGGTGTCTCCAGAAGTGCTCCATCGTTTGTTATATTATACCCGTGTTCATAATGTTTGCGAGTACATTCAAAGTACTCACTGGCTTGTCCCTGGCTATTGTCTTGGCCAGATTTCTTGCTTGGAGAGGAGTGTTGCGATGACAACCCCGGAACCTAAGCTATGGTGGTAGCAGCCTCGCGAAGATAGGAGTTAACCTGGTCAGCTGTTCCTGTGGGAAATGGAGTCCCATGGCCACTGATGAACCACAAACCGCTTCCGCCTTCAACCACTAGAAACCATTTGTTGTACTCATAGGCCGAATGGTCTTATGCATATTATGTACCTTGCTTGGAATTTACATGTCGAGTTGGTGCCTCATCATCTAACAGTAATCCTGGGGCTGGTGAGCACAAGGACCATTTTCTGGGAAATTGATATCCCGAAAATCCGGTCCTGACAGCCGCCTCCACCCCACCCCCTTGCCGCGTGAAGACCCCCTATCCGGTGGCCTCCCGCCACCCCGCCGGGGTCCCCCCCTCGCTGCTGCCTCGCAGCCTTGCGGCCGTGCCGGGTGGCAGTGCGGGGCGCGTCTCCCCGCCCCCGCCAGCCCGGGACATCACTCTGTCCTCGGTGGTCTCCTCCTCCCCGCCGTCCCCCCACGCCGGGCCCGAGCTGGGAGGCCACCCCGAGCCCGTCCAGGCTTCGCCCCCTAAGCTGTTGCTGCCTCGGGACCCGCCGTCCTCCAGCGCCACGGCGATCTCGTCCCGCTCCTCCTCCCCCTCGGGCACGGTGGTGTCCTCCGGTGCCCCTTCCTTCGGCATCGACTCCGACCGCCCGGACTTCATCGAAGTCTTCATGCCGGAGGGGGACTACGAGGCTGCCATGCGCCTCGCGGTTGTCTCCATCGAACCCCCGTGGGCGTTCATCAACGTGACGGTGGCGGCCCAGGCGGGGCTGGCTCGGGTGCTGCCCAAACTCGACTTCGACGTTGTCCCCTCCTCCGTCGGGATGATGTACCTCCGCTTCGCCTCATGGGCGGAGCGCGAGCAGGCTATGCAGCACCAGCCGTTTCCCCACGAGGGCGCGCGCATCGGCCTGTTCCGCGAGGAGTTCTTCGGCCGCGTGCCGCAGCGCGCGCGGTTCTGCGTCCTGCTGGCGCCGACCTCCTTCCCCATCGAGTTCCTCAACCCGGTTGGGATTCGTGCTGCTTTCTCTGGCTTCGGCAAGCTCATGGAGGTCGAGTCCGGCGTGCTCGCGAGGCGGGAGCTGGCCACTGTCCGGGCCGTCGTCCTCATGGAGCGTCCCCGTGATGTGCCATGCGACGTGTGGCCTGGGGCGGGCGCTGGGGGGCCCGGGTCATCACGGTCAAGCCCCTCAAGTTCTGGGACATGGCTGAGTCCTTTTCCCGCGACGGCGAATACATCCCTCTCTTCAAGGACCCGCCGCCTGCGTTCGCGCACAACCCAGCTTTCACCATGGGCGTCTGCGCAGCGCCGCTTCGGCGCTGGGCGGCGGCTGCCCGACACCGTGCGGCGCGGGCTTGCCTCGCCTCCGTCCTGCGCGTCCTCGATGCTCCCCCTCTTCCAGTGTCCCCTGCCCTGGGACGGCGCGGATTCGGGCCCCTGGGGCCTGCCCCGCCTTCCCCGCACGGCTCATGGGGTGCGCGCTCCTCCGTCGTCATCTCCGAGCTTGATTAGGACGACGCCCCGACCGACCCCGTGCCGGTCACGGCTCCCCTCCCTGCTGCTGCGGACCAGCGTCGCAGCCCTCGCCTCGCGCTCCTCGAGTCGGCCACCTTTGTCTCCATGGAGGAAAAGGCGGTCAAGCGCCGCACCCTCAAGGACGCCCTCCTCGGGTGCTCCCCCCGGCTGTAGGGCAAGGCTATCCGCGCCAAGGTTCTTGATGCCGTCACTGTTCCGCTCGGCCGGAAGGCGGTGGCGGACCTGCGGGTGGCGTCGGGATCCCGACCTCCTCGGTGACTCCTCAGGCTGATGCGTAGTGGCCGTCATGCGCCTCGTCCCCGTCGTCCGCCTCGACACCGCCCTCCTTTCTGTTGCCTGCCTGTTTGGGAGGCTTGTATCGATCCATCACTTGCTTCTAGCTCCGTGTTTAGGTGTTTGCTTGTTCCTCATGACTAGTACGCCCTTCCTCTCTCTCTCTCTCGTGTCTGTTGTGGAATGTGCAAGGGCTTGGGGACCCTGACAAATGTGATCGCGTTCGCGCGGCGGTTTCCTCGGCCCGCCCCTGCATTGTCTGTCTTCAAGAGTCCAAGCTCGCCTCCCTTGACGCGCGTAAACTCGTCTCCGTCCTTCCCAGTCCTCTTTCCACCTTCTCTGTCAAAAACACCGACGGGAGCCGGGGGGATCGTCACGGCCTGGGACCCGCGCCTCTTTGCCCTCGCCACCTCGACCTCCTCTCGCTACTCGCTCTCGGTCTCGCTCGAATCGACCTCCACCGATCTCGCGTTCACGGTCACCAACGTTTACGGGTCGGCGGATCATGCGTTCACCGACGACTTTGTTCTTGACCTCCATGAGGTGGCCGCGAGCATCACCCTCCCCTGGTTGGTGGTGGGTGATTTCAATCTCATTCGTTCCCCTTGCGAGAAGAACAATGCCAACTTTGACACCGCTCGGGCGAACGCCTTTAACTCTCTGATCAACTCTGTGGCCTGGTTCGAGCTCCCCCTCGCGGACCCCCTCTACACCTGGACTAATAAGCGCTCTCCCCCGACGCTGGCTCGGTTGGACCGCGCCTTCTTTGACGCTGCCTGGGATGCCCACTTCCCGGACTCCTCGCTCAGCTCGCGCGCCCGCACGGCCAGTGACCATGTCCCGCTCATGGTCTCTGCCTCAACCAAAATCCCCTCCTCGTCTCGCTTCTTCTTCGAGAACGAGTGGATTTCGGACCCTCTCTTCCTTCCCACCACCATTCCCTCTTGGACGGGGGCTAGGCGTGCTCGGGATGCTGTCGGGAACCTTGCTTCTCGCAAGAAGGTCTTCCGGTCCACGACCAAACGCTGGAAACGGCTCCACCTTTTTCATCCCTACTTTCCAAAATGACTGCGTTTTCCATGTGGATCTAATGGACTTCCTCGAGGAGTCTAGATGCCTCTCTGCAGATGAAGATCTCCTTCGCTTGGACGCCCACCTGACCCTCGGCCTTGACTATCCGGCGCCAGCGGCGTCTTTGAAGCAAAGGGCAAGTGCGAAGTGCGGGAGGGGGACGAGAACACTCGTTTCTTCCACACATAGGCGTCCCACCGGCGGTGCTGTAACCACGTCCGTGCCTTCGACGTGGACGGCTCGCACGTCATGGCGCATGCAGCCAAGGCCGAGGCCCTCCTGGGCTTCTACTCCGGCCTCCTGGGGCGCAACTCGCAGCCCACCTGGCACTTTGACTTGTTGGGCCTCTATGCTGGGGCCCGGCCCGTTGACGGTGCTGCCCTGGTGGCCCCTTTCGACGCGGAGGAAATCAAGGCCGCGGCCTTCTCCCTCGATCGCACGAGCGCCCCCGGCCCGGACGGGATCGGGCCGGCTTTCTACCATGCCGCCTGGCCTTCGGTCCGGGAGGACGTCGCCCACCTGTTCGACGGCATCTGCTCCGGCACCGCCCGCCTGGATGCGATCAACAGGGCGTATATCGCCCTCCTGCCTAAAGGCGACGGTGTGCCCAGCCCCGGCGGCTTCTGCCCGGTCTCCCTTCAGAACGCCGACGTCATGATCTTCTGTCGGGGGCTCACCACCCGGCTGCAGCGGCAGATCGCCGCCATCGTCGACGAGGATCAGTGGGGTTCATCCCTGGCCGGAGCATCGCTGAAAACTTCGTCTACGCGGCGGAGATGGTCCAATGCTGCTCCAAGCGGGCGGCCCCGACCCTTGTCCTCAAGCTGGACTTCGCCAAGGCCTTCGACAACATCAACTGGGCGAGTTTGCGGGCGGCCATGCTCGCTCGCGGCTTCCCGGTCGCCTGGTGCGACTGGCTGGACGCGATCTTTCGGTCCTCGCGCTCCGCCGTCCTCCTCAATGTTGTGCCTGGGAAGTGGTTTCCCCTCCGGTGTGGCCTCAGGCAGGGGGACCCCGCCTCCCCCTACCTCTTCCTGCTTGTGGCGGACGTGCTCCAGTGCCTGATCCAGCACGACACCCTGATGCAACACCCCCTGGTCGACGCCCCCCCTCTGGTGCTCCAGTACGCGGACGACACGCTCATCATCGTGCGTGCGGGCGTTGCGGCGGCTCGGCGGCTCCGAGCCACCCTCGACGACTTCGTCGCGGCCACTGGCCTGGTCATCAACTACTCCAAGAGTACGCTTGTCCCCATGCATGTGGACGGCGTGGGCCTGGCGGAAATGGTGTCCGCTACCGGGTGCAGGCTGGAGGGGTTCCCCCAAACCTACCTCGGGCTGCCCTTGTCCTGCTCCAAGCTCACCCTGGCGGACTTCCATTTCCTTATCGCCAAAGTGGACCACTACCTCGCTGGGTGGCGCGCTCGTCTCCTGTCCCCTGCTGGGCGGCTGGTGCTCATCAACGCGGTGCTGGACGCGATCCCGTCGTACGCCATGGGGGCTCTCAAGCTACCCCCGAAAGTGATCCGGCGCTGGAGGCGCTTCGCCAGGCGTTCCTATGGAACGCCGCGGAGCTTGCCTCCGGTGCGCAGTGCTTGGTGGCATGGGAGCGGGTGTGCAGGGCCAAGTCGGAGGGTGGGCTCGGGGTTCGCGACCTCGCCACCCAAAATGACTGCCTCCTTCTGAAGATCCTGCACCGCCTTCACGCGGAGACGCCGTCCCGGTGGGCTCAATGGGTCTAGGGTGCCCTGGACGGCCGCTCGCTCCTCTCTGGGGCGGACTCCCCCCTTGTCGGTGACCAGTGGGCGTGCTTGCGCGGGCTCCTGCCGCTCTACCGCGTGCTCACTCGTGTGGAGGTGGGGGACGGGCGGAAGACATCTTTCTGGGAGGATCACTGGCTCCCCTGCGGGCCCCTGCGTTGTGCCCTCCCCACGCTTGCCTCCCACACGACGCGGCCGGAAGTCTCTGTGTTCACGGTCCGTTCCCGGGGACTGGATGCCTTCCTCGTCCCTCATCTCACGACGATGGCTGCCAGGGAGTGCCTCACCCTCCTCCCTCTCATTGGGCGCGGCGGGCACGGTGGCGAGGAGGAGGGCAACCGTCGGGTTGTGGCTCTCTGTCCCGCTCCCCGTGGCGGGTTCGCCTCCCGCGAGGCGTACCGGCTTGCCCGCCTGGGTGGCGTTTGCTAGGAGAACGCTGCCTTCCTCTGGCGCTCCCCGGCTCCGTCGTGTGTTCACTTCTTCGCTTGGCTTCTGGCGCTGGAGAGGATTCACACGCGGGACAATCTTCTCAAGAAGCACGTCGTCGAGCTGAGCGGGGCTGGATGTCCTGCTTGCGTCGCCCCTCTCGAGAATCCGGACCACCTGATCTTTAGGTGCCCGTTTGCGCGCGAGTTCTGGGCTGCGTTGCATATCGACAGTTCAGGCGGTTCCGTGCGGGCGCTGCACCTATTCGACGCCTCCGGGGCGGTCGGCGACGCCTCGTCGGGTGCCTTCGTCCTCCTATGCTGCTGGCACCTGTGGAAGCGGCGGAACGCGCTGGTGTTCCAGCGCGCGGTCCTGCCCCTGGCTGCCGTCAGGAAAGCGTGTCGGGACGACGCGGTCCTTTGGTGGGGGCGCTTCGGTACGAGCCAGCGCGGTCACATCGACGTCTGGCTGCACGCTCTCTCCCCCCTAGACACCCTGTATAGGCTTCCCCTCCTTCCCTCCTCGTGTCCATCTCCTCTGTCGCTGCCCTCCCTGTATGGATGTATAACTATGTGGGATGCTGGGCATGATTGCAATACAAAGATTCAGGTGGGGGAGTTCTCTCCCCCCCGGTGAAAATTCAAAAAAAAAATTCAATAGATGAGTGGTTGTTTGTACGTGAAGGCCACCACCTGGTCAAATTGCTGTACAGTCACTTCATCCGAAAAGTATATCAGGTGATATCGTCTCTCTAAATATATTTTATCAGTACATATCATTTTTGTCAAAGAACAATTTCTTTGATCTGTGTATTTTTATATACAGGACAATCATTCACTATAAATATGGTTTATACCATGGGTATGGAGCACTGATATGTCTCCAACGTATCTATAATTTTTTATTGTTCCATGCTATTATATTACCCCTTTTGGATGTTTATGGGCTTTATTTTACACATTTATATCATTTTTGGACTAACCTACTAACCGGAGGCCCAGCCCGTATTGCTGTTTTTTTGCCTATTTCAGCATTTCGAAGAAAAGGAATATCAAACGGAGTCCAAACGAAATGAAACCTTCGGGAGTGTGATTTTTGGAACGAGCGTGATCCAGAGGACTTGGAGTGCAAGTCAAGAAGCAGCCGAGGCCTCCACGAGATAGGAGGGCGCCCCCCATAGGGCGCGCCCCCTGTCTCGTGGGCCCCTTGGGCGTCCACCGACGTACTTCTTCCTCCTATATAAGCCTACGTACCCTGAAAACATCCAGGGAGCCAACGAAACACAATTTCCACCGCCATAACCTTCTGTATCCGTGAGATCTCATCTTGGAGCCTTCGCCGGCACTCTGCCGGAGGGGGAATCGACCACGGAGGGCTTCTACATCAACATTCTTGCCCCTCCGATGAGTTGTGAGTAGTTTACCACAGACCTTCGGGTCCATAGTTATTAGCTAGATGGCTTGTTCTCTCTTTTTGGATCTCAATACAATGTTCCCCCCTCTCTTGTGGAGATCTATTCGATGTAAACTCTTTTTGCGGTGTGTTTGTCGAGATCCGATGAATTGTGGGTTTATGATCAAGTTTATCTATGAACAATATTTGAATCTTCTCTGAATTCTTTTATGTATGATTGAGTTATCTTTATAAGTCTCTTCGAATTATCAGTTTGGTTTGGCCTACTAGATTGATCTTTCTTGCCATGGGAGAAGTGCTTAGCTTTGGGTTCAATCTTGCGTTGTCCTTTCCCAGTGACAGCAGGGGCAGCAAGGCACGTATTGTATTGTTGCCATCGAGGATAACAAGATGGGGTTTATATCATATTGCTTCAGTTTATCCCTCTACATCATGTCATCTTTCTTAATGCGTTACTCTGTTCTTTATGAACTTAATACTCTAGATGCAGGCAGGAGTCGGTCGATGTGTGGAGTAATAGTAGTAGATGCAGGCAGGAGTCGGTCTACTTGTTGCATACGTGATGCCTATATACATGATCATGCCTAGATAATCTCATAGATATTTGCTTTTCTATCAATTGTTTGACAGTAATTTGTTCACCCACCGTAATACTTATGCTATCTTGAGAGAAGCCAGTAGTGAAACCTATGGCCCCCGGGTCTATCTCTTATCATATTTGCTTCCAATCTACTTTTATTTGCATCTTTACTTTTTGCATCTATATTATAAAATACCAAAAATATATTTATCTTATCTTACTTTCTTTATTAGATCTCACTTTCGCAAGTGGCCGTGAAGGGATTGACAGCCCCTTTATTGCGTTGGTTGCGAGTTCTTTGTTTGTTTGTGTAGGTGCGTGGGACTTTTGAGGCGCCTCCTACTGGATAGATACCTCGGTTCTCAAAAACTGAGGGAAATACTTACGCTACTATTGCTACATCACCCTTTTCTCTTCAAGGAAAACCAACGCAAGATCAAGATGTAGCAAGCACGGGTTGACAATATACCACCCGGCGATAGTCTGTAACATATTACCCGATGAATGGACGCGCACAAACCGCCGCCCGTACGACCCGGTCTACATCAACTAGCCAGGACTGCGCCTGTGATTGACTCGCGTGTCCGCATCGGCTGGCAACGCCACAGACGATTCATCCATCCGCCCTCGTGGCCGGTTCACGCGTCCGCGCCAGCTTACAACGAGGAGGACAAATTGCTCGTCCGCACCGGTTTATAAAGCCGCAGCCGACTCAGCTATCTGGGCTGCCTCTGAAGCCGCGATCGTCTTTGCTGTCCGTCTCTTGCGGCCTGGTCTACCTCAGCATACTGGGCCGCACCTGTCTGCATGAGCTATTTATTGAGTATGAACAAGTCACTGCTTGGGTAGCCCGGTTTTCTTCCAACAAATTGGAGGCAAATTATCATCAGCCGCGGTCTGCGCTGGATGGCTCAATGGACATGTGCACAAATAGCTGCCACTACGGTTTGGTTAACTTCAAACAACCAGTTGGAAGGAACCATTGGCCGAGTTGCTGACACGGCTCATACGGGATCATTTATAACCCGCCACAGTCACCTCAACCTTCTATGGATTCACATCGTGCTATCAACACCAATGATATACAACTTATGCCAGTTTATATCACGGTCAAATATGGAGAATCTCAAGCCAACTCCTCTAGTCGCCTTAAGACTTGGGGGCTATAATGATATGACTCAGCAAATGTTGCCGATTTTCAGTGAATTTAAGAACCCCAGGACGTTGGAGGGAAAGATAACCCGGTCTCGGAGGCTACCGCCGTATTGGTGAAAATTTAAAGGTTGTCAGAAAATTTCCGGCTCAAATGAAGGATTCCGGTTCAAAATCCGGTTCAAGGGAAATTTGTCTCCCACAAAGCTCTGAAGCTCTCAATATCCGGTTTACAATCCGGTTCAAGGGAAATCTATCGTCCACAAAGCTCTGAAGCTCTCAAATCCAGTTTAAGAATTTCCAGTTCAAAAAGAATTAATTTCTCGCAAGTTCGAGTTCAAAGGCCGTCAAAAAATTTCCGGCTAAAAATGAAGATTCTGTTTTAAAATCCGGTTCAAGGGAAAGATGTCTCCCACAAAGCTTTGAAGCTCTCAAAATCCGGTTTAACATCCGGTTCAAGAAGAAATATCTCTCACAAAGTTCGAGTTCTCAGAAAAATCACTTGGGGGCTTGGTCGTATTTGAACCATAGCTACACCTCTTGATCGGCGTAAGGCCACCAGGGAAATCACTTGGGGGCTTGGTCGTATTCGATCCATAGCTACACCTCTTGATCGGTGTAAGGCCAACTGGAGATCACTTAGGGGCCAAAGAGAGTGCTGCAAAAGCACAACTCAAACATAGGCACCCACTGAGCACAACTCAAAATGTTACCTGGGGGCTCTTTGTGCACATCAACAAAGAGTTTTAAAGGACCCTTGTAATAGGCTATCAAGCCATGCTTGGAAGCCAGGTGTATTCACCTAAAACCCCGGGTTAACCTGCCTTCATCAAGTAAGCCACTCCGTCCAGGTAATCCTGGTATGACCCGTCGAACGTTTGACAAGTCAATCTTATACAGACCCTGAACTTGTCAAAGTTAAAACGACGATTGGTTAATGTGAGACCCATCTTAAAAGGCTTTGTAAAACGGTTTAACTCAGTGGCCTGGCAGCCCCTGAAAAGCCTTGAATTTGGGCCTGACAACCCTTGAAAAGCCTCGACTACAAGTTTTTATTTGCTTTTATTTGTCAAATTCTTTTATGCTTTGATAAAGTTTGATGATAAACCGGCGTCTATTGACCCGGCCTGACTATAAGTCGTCAATATAACCCGATGTTTGTTAACCCGGCCTGGCTTTGACCATAAGTCGCCAGGATGATTATCCGGTGTTTCTTACAACCCAGCACGATTTTATTACAAATCGGAAAAATATGAGGGGAGTTATCATACTCAAGATTTGGGTTATCACCCTTACTACAAAAAGTTGGTAAACCAACGATGTGATTCAATGTCACAGGTATGATATATTTCATATTTGATTATTCTTAAGTGCAGCCTTGGTTATAAACCCGAGTTATATGTTGGGCATTATGACCCGTCCGGTGGTAAACCGCCAGGACACTTTAAACTTGTTGTATGCAGAAACATGTTTGATAAAGCATAATTACAAATCACCGGTGTTTATTAACCCGGCCTGGCTTTGGGCTATAAGTCGCCAGTATGATGATAAATTATCCGGTGCTTATTAACTCGGCCTGGCTTTGGACTATAAGTCGCCAGTATATATTTGGATTGCGCCGTTGGAATCATGCGCTTATAAATCATTGGGTATATTATTCAAATCTTTAATAGCCAACATGGCTGGATTTTTATTATGGTTATCAATAACCAGTATTATGATTAAGGTTTTCAAAGTCGCTTTAGCGCAATGGCTATCATATTATCAATGGATATGATTTATTTTACAATTGAAGGAATAGTCCCGAGTTGCTGCAGGCTTATGACCCGGCACTTGGGGGCTACATTATTCAAGTTGGGATTACATCAAATATGCAAGTCTCATGTCGTTGCAAGCATGCACCATGACACTTGGGGGCTAATGCAAAATCATTTTTTGCTCACCTTATTGAAGACAACCCGACTTATCACATTGTAATGAGCCAGCCCTTGGGGGCTACCAATTGCTCCTATCAACAATTCAAGGTACACAAGTCTTAAAACCATTATATTGAAGGGTCCACTGCTCAGTTGGTAAAGCACAATGCTCTTAACCTTGTGGACGTGGGTTCAAGCCCCATGGTGAAGTTATATCATATGATGTTATTTTCAATGAAGCATGATCATATTTATAAAGTCCCTGCTCATTATTGCATAATAACTCGGCCCTTGGGGGCTACACTGGTTGAAGTTTTTGAGCATCAGGCAATTACAAGTCCCAGGTTGCTACAAGCATGACAACCCGATACTTGGGGGCTACATAATATGGAATATTCAGTTTTTACTAGTGACTGGGATGAACAACATGGATTTCTTCAAAAAGTGGCAATATTGATATTGAAGCAAGTCTTAAGCCATCACTTTGTTCTGCTCAAGACTTGGGGGCTACATGTATTATATTATTATCGAAGAACTATTTTCAAATTCTCTGTTTTGAGCAAACCAGATTGACCCGACGTCACCAATCATTATGACCCTGTGTCTGCAACATGGCGTCATCAATAATCATGAACTGGCGTTGGCAACAATCATGAACTGGCGTTAGGAACAATCATGATCGGCGTTGGCAACAATCATGACCCGAAATTATCAGTTTTTATAACCCGACAATGGTGGTAATCATAAACCGGCAAGTTCTACATTTTCAAACCGGCTGAATATCAGTTGAATATTTGAAGACCAATATTTTTGTCAAATCAGAGCATTGAAGGCCGATTCAAATGGATTCTTTATTTACGAAATATATTATGCAAGCAAATTGATTATGAAGCTGGTCTATTGACTTGGATTTTTTTAGAAGGAAGAAATGACAAGGATTTAAGGATGATCAAGTGCCGGTTTATAAGAATATTTAACCCGGAGCACAAGCCGCCAAATTTGTTCTTGTGTTTATGTTGCAGATCAGTTTAACATGGATAAATCCAAATTAAACTGGGGGCTAATGTCAGGTATATACCCCGTGGCGTAACCCGGCCGGAAGTATAACCCAGCCGGACAGGACGACTCACTAAGTGACCTGCCCGAGCCTGGCGACTCGTGGGTGACCCGGAAAGTGGGTCAGAGGAACGACAAGACCGGGTGGCCCAGAAGGCGGTTTATGGAAGGCCGGATCATGTTATGGTGGGTCGGTTTATGAAGAAAGCACAAGGAATATTCTCCTACAAAGGAAGCAAGACTAGGACTCCACTTGTAATAGAGTGATCCTAATCCAACTAGGACTAGTCATATAAACCGCCCCTTCAACATATATAAGGAGGGGTAGGGCTCCCCAAAGAGGACATGCAAGAAGAAACAATCTCTAGGGCTAGACACGAAGAGCCGGTTTACGGCGACTCCCTCGTGATGATAATGAGACCTAGCCACAAACAGCATGTAGGGCTATTACCGGATGATGTTTCCTGGGGCCCGAAGCTGTCTAAATCTTTGTCTTTTGTGTTGATCCGCCCTGCGTCTCTCGTCCCACTCAACCCCTCTCAAGCTACCACATAGATGCGTTGCCTCGCGACTAAGTCCTGACACGAAGGACATCTGCTGTGACAAAACCACGACAGGAGCCATTTTGTTGTGGATTGCACTTACGAGAAGTGGGAAGACAATGGTGGCAAGCTCATCCGAAAGGACAAAGCCAAGTCATTCCCCAACAAGAACAACTTCACCAAAAAGACTCCTACTCGAGGGTTGGTGGTTCAAGAAGAATACTGTGAGGACGACGATGATGAAGAAGATAGTGAAGCCATGGACATGGCCTCCGTTGCCATTGCCACAACTCCACGGGCGTCCCTCTTCGACTCACCCAATGACAACATCACCGCCAAGTGTTTCATGGTGAAAGCCACCAACAAGGTATTCCCCAACATCAAAACCACCATCATTACTAATCCCTCCTTGACGGATGGCATCAATGAAAGTGAGGGGTCTAATGAGGAAGTGAATGAATTTGAGTCTTTTATGAGTAAGCTCAAGGGCAAATCCAAGAAGCACTTTGTTGCTCTCTTGGAACAACTTGGTGAAGCCAATGACATGATCGAGGCTCATGAAGAAACCATCTCTAAGATGGAATGTCATAGTCGTGACTATGCCGATGAGATATCGGATCTCTCTAATGCTCTTGAGGAATAGCGTGGGCATCGTTTGGCTCTTGAGGAGTCACACAACGATGACCATGCTAAGTTAAAGAAAGATCTTGATCATGCGCTTGGTGTGTCTTGTGTGCTAACTTCCGAGAAGGCTAAACTTGGCGTTGACCATGCTAGAATCAAGGAGGAGTTTGATTTACTTGACAAGGCCCACAAGGTCTTGAAGGGTGCTCATGCTAGCCTCAAGGAGTCTCATGCTCAACTCCAAGTTAAGCTAACCAAAGAAAAAGCCACCTTTCCTCATATGGTATTAATTGATAATGCAAATGCCACTAACCCGTGTTGTGAGCATGTGCATCTTGTGTAGGAGAATGCCAAGTTGAAGGAGCAACTCGAGAAAGGCCTTGTGAGGTGCATATAAGGGGAGAAGAACCTCAACGACCTTTTGAGCAATCAAAAGGAAGTTGTGGACAAGGAGGGACTTGGGTTCACACCCGAGTCCAAGAACAAGAAGAAAAACGACAAGACCAAACGATCTCCTCCTCTAAAGCAAACTTTGGGAAGGAGGGTGAGGGTGCTACAAAGGAGAAGAAGAACAATGTGAAGGGTGGTGATGTCAAAAAGGGCAATGCCACCCCTCCCAACAAAGCCGACGATTTTAACCCTTCTTATGTGTTGTGCCGTGCTAGTGATGGGCATGTTTATGCTAAATTTGTTGGTTCTCCTTATGAGTACATTGAATGGTCTATTTGGGTTCCTAAGACCCTTGTTACTAACATCAAAGGACCCATTACTAAATGGGTACCTAAAACCAAGCATTGATCTCTTGTAGGTGTTTGCTTCCGGTGGGGGATCATGGTTGCTCGATAGTGGAGCAACAAATCATATGACTGGAAGCAAGGACTTGGTGGTGGACGTGCACAAGATCCCATCTATGCCCACCAACGTCGAGTGGGGTGATGCCTCGTCTTCTATGGTATTGGGTCTTGGCAAGGTTGTCATTTATCATGATCTAACGATCGATAAAGTCATGCTTGTTGAGTCCCTTGCGTACAATCTACTTTTCATTCGTCAACTTGCACTCATGGGCTTTGCCACTTTCTTTGATATTGATACCGTGGCCCTCTTGTGGAGCAAGACTCTTAAAGTAGCCTTTGTTGGGCATGTCGAGAACGGTCTCTATGTGATTAACTTTTCGGAGCGACCCACTAAGACCGCGACATGCCTAATGGCTAAAGTTGATGTGGGATGGCTTTGGCATCGCCGTTTAGCCCACGTCAATATGAGATCTTTGCAAAGTCTTCTCAAGGGGGACCATGTCCGTGGACTAACAAATGTTAGTTTTGCCAAAGATCGTGCTTGCAGTGCTTGTATCGAAGGAAAGCTTCATGAAAAGGCTCACCCTCCCATGATTATCATCTACTCGAAGAGACCCTTGGAGCTCCTTCACATGGATCTCTTTGGGCCTCCATCCTTTGATAGTCTTGGAGGTACAAAGTATTGCTTTTGTGATTGTGGATGATTATTCAAGGTACACTTGGGTATTTTTCTTCAAGAGGAAGAGTGAGACTCAACAAACCGTCATCGACTTTGCAAATGAAGCTCAACGTCAACATGATGCAAAGATCTTGACAATAAGAAGTGACAACGACACCGAGTTCAAGAACTACACCTTGGATGAGTTTCTAGTGATGAGGGGATCAAGCATGAATATGCTGCACCATATACCCCTCAACAAAATGGTGTCGCGGAGAGGAAGAACCAGACGTTGATGGATGCGGCAAGGACCATGATGTGGAGTTCAAGTCTCCATACAACTTTTGGGCTGAAGCCATCAACACAGCATGTCATACATACAATCGGCTCTATCTCCGCAAAGGCTTGAACAAGACTCCTTATGAAATACTTACCAGTAACAAGCCCAACCTCAAGTACTTCTGGGTGTTTGGGTGTAAGTGTTTCATTATCAAGAAAGATGTTCGCTTTTCTAAATTTGAGGCTAGAGCTTATGAGGGCATATTTGTTGGTTATGCTACAAACTCTCATGCTTACCGTGTCCTCAACAAGTCCACCGGACTCATTGAGGAGACGTGTAACGTGGAGTTTGACGAAAATAACGGCTCCAAGTGGAGCAAAGTGGTACTTGTGATGTAGGTGATGAAATTCCTCCCCAAGCCATAAGAAGAATGGGTGTGGGTCATATCCTACCAATTGAGGAACCCCTTGTGGCCGAAGGAGAAGGACAATGCTCCACTCAAGTGGAGCCATCACCAACTCAAGACCCACACGCTTCCGAAGAACAAAGTGAAGGCCCTCAACCTCATGAACAAGACCAAGGGCAAGATCAACCTCAAGATGGTGGTGAACCACCAAATGATGTCCAAGGTCAAGTTCTCCCCCTCGAGCAAGTTCAAGATCAAGAGCAAGCTCAAGATCTAGAACAAGCTCAAGACGGCGCTCAAGATAATCAAGTTAACCCTCCTCCTTCCACATCCGAGGAGGAATTAGAGCATCGTGCCGCGAAGATTGCTTCCAAGCTCACCACCAAAGGTCATCTCATGGAGAATGTGGTTGGAAGCCTAAGAAAGGGGTAAGCATTCGTAGACAATTAGCAAACTATTGTGAACATCATGCGTTTGTCTCTTGTGTTGAACCCCAAAAGGTCTATGAGGCGCTCGAGGATCCGGATTGGCTCAATGCCATGCATGAAGAACTCAACAACTTCGAGTACAATAAGGTGTGGAGATTGGTGCCAAGGCCATCGGGGAACCACAATGTCATTGGAACCAAGTGGATATTCAAGAACAAGCAAGATGCTCATGGGACCATCGTTCGCAGCAAGGCAAGATTGGTAGCACAAGGCTACTCCCAAGTCGAGGGTATCGACTACGGTGAAACCTTTGCTCCTGTTGCTCACCTTGAATCCATTCATTTGTTGATTGCTTATGCTTCCCATCACAACTTTAAGTTACAACAAATGGATGTGAAGAGTGCTTTTCTGAATGGTCCTATTAATGAGTTGGTTTATGTCAAGCAACCCCCCGGGTTCGAGGATCCCTACTCCCCGGATCATGTGTATCAACTCGATAAGGCACTCTATGGCCTTAAACAAGCCCCATGTGCGTGGTATGACCACCTTACTGAGTTGTTGCAAGATCGTGGATTTGAAGTTGGGCAAATCGATCCCACTCTTTTTACTAATAAGGTTAAAGGGGAGTTGTTTGTGTGCCAACTATATGTTGATGATATTATCTTTGGTTCCCCTAACAAAGCTTTCAATGAGGAATTTGCCGCTCTCATGACCTCTAAGTTCAAGATGTCTTCGATGGGAGAGTTGAAGTTCTTCCTCGGTTTCGATATCAAGCAAAGAAGAGAAGGTACTTTCATCAATCAAGCCAAATACACTCAAGACATGTTGAAAAGGTTCAAGCTAAGTGATGTCAAGCCGGCTTCGACTCCAATGCCCACCAAGTGCCAACTTGACATTGATCCAAATGGTAAAGCGGTGGATCAAAAGGTATATCACTCCATGATTGGCTCCTTCCTTTACCTTTGTGCATCTAGACCGGATATCATGTTGAGTGTGGGAATGTGTGCACGGTTTCAAGTTGCACCGAAGGAAAGCCACTTTGTGGCGGTTAAGCGAATCTTCCGATATTTGGCTCATACCCCAAACTTTGGCTTATGGTACCCAAGAGGAGCAAACTTCAAGCTTGAAGGATATACGAATTCCGATTGGGCGGGAGACAAAGTGGATAGGAAGTCTACTTCCGGAGGGTGCCAATTTCTTGGTTGCTCTTTGGTGAGTTGGTCTTCCAAGAAGCAAAGTTGTGTGTCTCTCTCGTCCAACGAAGCGGAGTATGTGGCGGCCGGTAGTTGTTGTGCACAAATCTTATGGATGAGGCAAACTTTAAAGGATTGCGGTGTCATTTGTGACAAAGTGCCTCTTTGCTGTGACAATGAAAGTGCCATCAAGATTTTTCTCAACCCGGTGCAACACTTCAAGATGAAGCATATTGAGATTCGGTATCACTTCATCCGAGATCACATTAGGCGAGGGGAGATCAAGCTCAAGTATGTCAACACTCATGATAAGCATGCTGATATTTTCACGAAGCCCTTGGATGAAGCAAGATTTCGCGAGTTAAGGCATGAGCTAAATATCATTGATTCGAGCAATGTGTCTTAAACCCTTGCACACCCCACAACGTTCAACTTGTTGTCTAGTTTAGGTGTAGGCATGGACATAGGGGGAGTGTTGTTCTCTCAATGAACTCTCCCTCCCCCCATTATGAATAAATTGATCATGTCTTTCACAACCATTTTTGATGGTACTTCTGCTTCCAAGACAAGTTTTGGTCATGGGCCCAAGGTTAAAATCTTCGCGGCGCCATACCTCTTGACTCAAACATAGGTGGCCTCGGCCACCGCCCTCTCTTGAAGAGGTGTGGCTCCTCACTATAAAAAAATACACTTCCGTGATGATACGTGTTTGTCATAGTAGGTCGCGTTTTTTGTCATGCATGTACATCCATGACAAATTTATGACAGAATCAAGATAGTCATACCTGTTCTGTCGTAGAAGTGTTCCATGACATTACCAAAATTATCATCACGGAAGTGTCCACTTCCATGATGATAAATCGCGCGTCACAGAAGTGCTTTCATCAAGGGTGACCGACACGTGGCATCCACCGTAACGGAACGCCGTTAGCTATCGGGTCGGGTTTTGGATCCGATAACCCGTTAACAACCCCGACCAATGGGAAATTTCCACGTGTAAAATTCTTATTGGCCGGACGAAACACATGTCAGCTCGTCAGTGGTTCAGATAGGCGCCTATGATATGTCGACACGTGCCACGGCCCACCACTGGCCCATTTATCTTACAAAGCCGGCCTGTTTGACTTGGTCAAAAGTTAACGGGCTGGCCCATGAAAAGCCTGTTAACGGTCTCTTCGCAAATAGCCCATTTTACAGCCCGTTAACTCACGACCCGTTAGGCACTAAAGGAAATCAGCCCAACAACGTCATGTGGGCCGTCGAATATAACACCAGCCCATTTCACTTTCGGCCCATGTATGGCCCACGACGTCTTTCGGCCCTTTACAGGCCCACGGCGACTCTAGCCCATAATGAACAATAATTTTCTCTGTACCCAGATTTACATGGGCCGTTTCCAGCCCGTGTTAGCTTTCGGCCTATTGACGGCCCATACGTTCTTGGGCTCCTTTTCGGCCCTCGATTACTTCCGGCCCGTTCCTGGCCTGTTCCCCTAATGGGCCAAATTCGGCCCATGGAAAGAGTCGGCCCGTTACTGGCCAAATTTGGCCCATGGCAAGAGTCGGCCCGTTTCTGGCCAGCCCGTCCTATATTCTGGCCCATTAACGACCCGTTATGCCTGTGACAGAATTAAGCTTTTGCAGTCCTACGGCCTGTTAACGGCCCGTTACCGTGCTGGGCCGATACCAATTACGCCCGATTACGGCCCATGTAGACCCATTTATCCGACGGACCGAGGCCCACCGATTACAGGCCCATTTATCGACGGCCCGAGGCCCACCGATTATAGGCCCATTTATCGACAGCCCGTAGGAGACCCATGGATCCTACGGCCCGTATATGGCCCATGGGTAGTTGCGGCCACTAGCAAACCAGGGAAAAAGAAGACTAGGAAATAAATAAGGCCGAAACTAACACTAGGCTATTAAGGCGATTGCACAGATTACATCCACTTGGCATCAAAGATCGCCACCAGTGCAAATATAGGGAACACCCTACACTATACAAAAATGGCTTGCTGTCTTCTTCAGCCGGTGGCTGCACGTTAAGAATAAATTTTGTATCGCACCAAAACAAATTACAACTATATAACAAAAGGAAGGTTGGCATAAAACTTAACAGTCTAGCAGATAAATGCACCACCTGAAGTTCAGAAGCTCGGATCATTTGACCTGACTGTTACGTTTTCATTCTGTATTGTCCGATGGAGCACCATAACCCTCGCCTTCATTTCCCCTAGGCTCCTGAACAACATAGCAAATGTCTGATAGTCTGGTTTCAAAACCATGCATATCTTGACGACATTGAGCAATGTTTCTCCTTGTTTCACAAAGGGCCTCTTTTAGGGAATGGACTTGTGTCTGGAGCGCAAATACAACATTGCTTTGAGCTTGCATATCTTGATCATGAGGCAGTTTGGACGATATTTCCTTAACAACCAACCCAAGATACGCAGAACGTGCTTTTGGCACTTTGTTAGTGGACAGTCTATGACCCCACCGCAGCAAGAGCGACATTGCGGTTATAGTTGCCTCGCCACCTTCGTAAGGTGGCGGTTCCACCATTTTTCCATAGCTCGCTGAAAAGTTGAGGTTTTACATTAGTAGTACCGCAGAAGATATTAAGGAGGCAGCAAAACCAAACAAAATAGCTTTGGTCTATATACAGAACTTATTCTCGTGAACCCATGTAAAATATTAGTTGTATTTTATTGCAAAGTACATAATAAAACCAGGTTCCAAACATATGACCATGTACCATCGCTAATGTATTGTCTATTTCTTCACATTGTATTGAGGGCTAAGGATAAAGAGACAAAGTTTATAATACGGTAAGCATAGTATGACATCATTCATATCACAAAACAACCGAGAATGCATAAAAGCAGCAATTGTAACGTTGTGTGTGCAAGTCCAAAGACGGAACTAGATTACGGGTCAAGATCAAAGGAACATCACTCCTCCCTTTTAAACCTTGTAAGGTGCAATGATACACTAAGACAATTGTGTATAAAATTGAAAAGAGTAATAGACATTGGCTGCAAACCATGCAGTTCAAGGCACAAGTCAGAGTAAGTAGTAGTTAAAAGGCATGAGGATTAAGGACTTACAATAGCGGCTTTGACTGGTGTAGTCATGCCCTTCTTCTTGCTGGTGTGACAGTCCTTGAAGATTTCCACAGCATTTGGTTCAGGTACTTTTTGGTCCTTGCGGGCTTTCCTCTGCATTTCGAACAAGTCAATATAGATCTGATAATATGGCACAGCAAAAAGAGTGAAACAATGAGCTAATTACAAGAGCCTCGCGATGTGCAATATAGCTACGAGATCCTGTAAATCATTGGAATTTCACTTTCATACGGTTGGCCTTGTTCTTTGAACAGTTCACCTACAACAAGATAGATTTGTGTGGCACATGCGTCAATAGGACTTCAACATGTGATCTGATCACATATATATATAATGTACCGATACTTGGATCGACCGGTGTTTAACAAGGCCCTCCGGTCTTCATCGATATATTTTCCATCGGAGATGTTTGGGAAAGTTCACCGTTAGCCTTGCCTTCAAAGTGAGTTTTCCTCAAGTTATACCGATCTTGTCATGAGCAGACTTGAAAACATGGGTGCAAGCTTGTCTGGTTGCATCATCTTGGCTGTCCAACTTGAACCTCATCTGTTAAAAATTATGGGATTCTCATTATTAGCAACCTAGAAAGTATGGGAAAGAGCAAGACGATATTACTATTCTCCATACATAGCCATACTTACAGATAAATGGTCGAGGAAGGTGTTGAACTGGGTTTCGTCTTTGTCATTCCTGTACTGAATCCATGTTGGGAGGATACGTACATGACACCTAACGACGACCGCTGCCTCTGATACTAACTTGGCTGACTCTGTAGCATCACGTGGCCTTTTTAAACCTGCCTCAAAACGGATCTCCATTCTTCCTCCTCTAGATTTAGTTAACCTTTCGAGCATTATCCCTGATGTTTGTTTCCTCTTGCGCCTAGGTGCTAGTCCAACAACGAATATAGGAAGTGTTAGTGTACATCAAACTGTGAGACTACATATAAAGAAGCATGCAACTGTAACTTGACTCCAGCAACTACCTTCTTGCTGTTGAAGCTCACAAGGTTCATCTGATATTGCCAACTCGTCTTGTGTCAAGAGTGCTTGGGAAGTAGTGTCAAGTGGCAAGGGAGCTTGGGAACATGCTGCTAGCTCAGTTGACGCACGAGTATGTCGTGCAGCTAGTAGTACTGTGGTAGGTGTTGCAAGAACTAGGGCTATCTCTGCTTGTTTGGTGGCAGCTATTTGTTTCTGTTTGGATTTTTTGCAGCTCGTGTAGCATGGGATGCCGTGTTTGTAGAATTTTCCGCTGGACTTTCACCTTCTATTGCACCATCAGTACCAGCAGAATCTGCAGGATTCATCCGCTTCTCATTCCCTGCCATTCTGTGTTTCTTCCTCTTTCTCTGTGCCATGTTAAGTCAAGCCGACAAGAAAAACGAATAACAATTTAGTTCTTCAGAACAAATTGATGCGTGATGTAGACGAGCTGAACTTTGATGTTAGACAACCACATGATAGGAGGATGTAATATGTATGAAAAACAGGACGAAAGAGATAACCAGAACTATGATGTGTAAACTAAGAAGAAGACATTTCACCAAATTAGAAGCAATGCAATGGATGGTAGACTCCATATGAAAGATGCTACAAATATCGCTCCGCCAAGTTAATAAAGGTCTCAAAGATAAATGGCGTTTAAACAAATGTGAAGCAAGACAAGAAATAAGTCATATGCAAGATGTAAACAACATCACACTACCATGTTAGAGCTCTCTCGTCATTAGTGCCATTGCATATTCACAGCTTATGATGTGTAAACTAAGGAGAAGGCATTTCAACAAATTAGAAGCAATGAAAGCTAGACACCATATGAAAGATGCAACGAATATCACTCTACCAAGTTAAAACTGTCTCGTCATAAGTGCCATTTCAACAAATTAGTAGTACAAGCTAGAAAAGAATGTGAGATGTAACCTATATCACACTCCGAAGTCAAACGTGTCTTATGATAAGTGATTGTTGCAGGTTACACAACAATAGTAATTTGATGTAAGAACATGGTGTGATAGACACATATTTTATGTTCTAGAAACAGGAACACGTGTCTTATTCAAGTATAGTGTGTAAAGTAAGAAGATGGAATTCAACAAAATTAGAAGCAATACAAGCTAGACATCACACATAACATGCAACCACATATAACAGTGCCAAGTTAGAGGGAGCACCAGTGATGCTGCACTAGGGGAGACGTGCTCATCATAAACACAGCTTTGTTGAGTGTCTATGCATGTGTTGTCTTGGAAATCATCTTGGGGGTGTGGAGGAGTAGAAACTATAGAGGCCCTCCATTTGGAAGGAGCACCTTTATCCGCTGCCTTGCTAACTTCCTTCCGCTTTATTGATTTTGAATTGTCAAGTAAACCGACAAGAAAAAGCAATAAAATTCTCTCTTCAGAACTCATTCATGCATGATACTGACAATCACTACTTTGATGTAAGGCAAACACATGATACCAGGATGGAATATGTATGAAAAGCAGGACGGCATGGCATGTTCACAACTGTTTGTGTAAACTAAGCAGAAAACATTCCAGCAAATAAGAAGCAATGCAAGCTAGACACCACATGAAAGATGCAACCAATATGACTCTGCCAAGTTAAAAGCGTCCCATCATAAATGGAATTTCAACAAATTAGAAGCAACGCATGCTATAAATCATATGAAAGATGCAACTAATATCGCACTGCATATACTAAAGGTGTCTCGTCATATTGATTGATGCGGGATACAAAAAAACAATAGTTTTATGTAAGGACATGCTTAATAGACAGATGTACTATGTACTAAATACAGAAGGCATGTCACATTAACAGTATAATGTCACATTTACAGGAGTATAAGCTAAGCAGACTAGCACATGCAGTTTAACCAGATTGGAAGAATTACAATCTAGACACCATATGCAACATGCAACCACATATCACGCTGCCAAGTTAGAGCAAGCACCTGCGATGCTAGTGTAGGGGAAATGCTGTAATCAACTACAGAGCTACGTTAACTATCTTCATCTAGCATTTCTGTTTCTTGAGAATCATGTCGGGACGCTGACGCTGCATTCTTTAAATGAGGAGTAGTCCCCTTGCCTGCCTGCCTCTTCATAAGTGATTGATGAGGGATACACAAGAACATTAGTTTGATGTAAGAACATGGTTAATACACGATGAACTAGTATGTACCAAAAACAGAAAGGCATGTCATATTCAAAGGTATAATGTGTAAGCTAAGCAGATGCAATTTAACCAAATTGGAAGCAATACAAGCTAGACATCTGGCTGGAGTGGTGAACATGATCATCTAGGACCTGAGACCTTGGTGAGAGGTGGGCTGCTTCGCCACCATCGCGGATTTTTAGTTGGCTTCCAGGTGATGCCTGTCTTTGCTAGGCTTGTCACTGGCTCGGCCAGTGCCCTGACTAGCTATTTGTCTTCTGGTGCTCACGGGATGGTGGTTCATGTAAAAAATATCTTTCCTTATCTTAATAAAGACCGACTTGACCTTTCAATACAAGCTAGACACCATATGGAACATGCAACCACATATGACACCGCTGAAGTTAAAGCAAGCACAGGATGGTGGTTCATTGCGGCGAGGTCATCAACTCCAGAGCTACGTTTACCGTCTCCATCTGCTGACACTGCACCCTTTATAGTGTTGTAACGTGTCTTGCCTACCAGCATACGAAGCTGGAGCAACTTCTCTCTTTTCTTTTTGGCTTCTCTCGTGGCAGCAGAGTCTGAAATACCCTTGCATAAAAACACAATAGTGAGAGTAAGGGTGAAGTGTGTGCAGAACTAATGCACTGTAAAAGTAGCAGATAGCAGGTGGCTGAAAAATAAATGACAGGAGACATATGATAGCTCTACAACATTGCATGGCAAACAAAATTAGATTCTACTCCGTATGATTTTGTAATATATGAGCATAGGAAATGCAGGTACTCCTCCAGCACACCACCACATGTGGTCATATCTAAGATAACAGTCGACTGAAAATAAATAGTTCAGTCGCTTTTTTTAATGAACCGTCCGATCTATAAGGAACGGGCAGATGGCCTTCATCTACCTCCCGCCAGTCACTGTTGATGATCTTTCTCGAACCGCCAGCGACCACCGGCCCAGACCCGTGCCTCCGCCGCCCCACCCTCCCATCGACCTCACACCACCGCCGTGCTTGGCAGCGCCCCCAAGCCATCCCTTTAATCCCGGCCGACCTCTAGATCGGGCGCCAGTAGCTCTAGGCCGCAGATGCCCCTAAGATAAACACCAAGGCGCTGCTTCCTCGGGGTAATAGTCGTACTAGCGCCTGTTACGTCGGGGAATGCTTCCGTTAATTGGGAATCAACTGGCCAGAAATTGAAATTCAGGGGGGCGACGGACCTCTAGCTAAGGTGAAATAGTATATGAGGAGAAACCTTGTGCATCACGAGTTACTAGGAACATCTAGTATCAAGAAGAAGCGGTCAACTAGTGTTTTCTGTGGGATGAATACCGTGCAAGCAGAGACGTAAGATTTGCACGAATAAGGGAAGAGGAGTACCTTCTTCGGTTGCCGGTGTGGTCACCTCCACATGTCGCGGCGATCTTCTTCTTCTTACCGGGGAAACCGATGTTCTGGAGGGTGCATGCTTGGACGAACTCATGGCCAAATTGTTGACTGTGTTGTCGTGGCCATATGTCGGCGGAGGGGAAGCAGATCCGAGGCGGCGAAGGACGGCGTAGCAGGAACAACTCCGGTGCGGTGGAGGGTGGCGATGTTGGAGCGGCAGCGGTGAGGCGCAGGACGGTGTGGTTAAACTGGCTCGAGTACGGATTGCTCGGCCTCAGCTTCAACTACTAGCCGTGGAGGGCGTTGCGGTTGAGGTTGCGGTGGACGACGACGTCGGGGTATCGGCTCCGGCGTGATGGAGGAGGACGGCGGTTGATGGGTGGGATGGGGTGGCGGACGGAGGACGCCGGGTTTCATGGCTAGTGGAGAGGTAGTTTTGGCGCCCACGAGTACTGAATAGGGAATCGACGGGTGGGGGAACCATGTTTCGTCTGGGACGCGCTTGTTTTTGGCTTTTTTGAACAGAAGATGGGACACACTTGTTTGAAATTTGGGGAAAGTGCAAACTTTGCCCCCCTCTTAAATTTTGGACCTACTGTGGGTCGGGGGTAGGATGGTAATCCCAGGTGTCCCAAATAGTGGGCGGAGCGATTTGGCCGCAGCATGTGTGCTTAGGCGGCCATTGTGTATGAATTTTTTTCGGAGGCGGTTGCGTGGCGTCTAGATGAAGCTACAAACCTACCCCGGTTTAGACCTTTGGACGTTGGACCGGTAGGTTTCACAGGTCGGAGTTATTAGAAAAGTAATTTCCTTGTACTACCAAACATTGGTCTCACGCGGTTTCGGGCGAGTAGAAGCTCTTTTGGCGCTTCATTCAAAATTTTGAAACACAAGCATTCACGTTTAGAGTACTCTTGAACTATGAGGATTGACCTAAATAGACAACGTTATATTTGACCTTGTATGTTTGAAAACCTCATTAAATTATCCACTTCCTTTTGAAATTTTGACACTTGAAAATCCTATAACTACGATTATTTTGGAATGGAGGAGCTAAATTTGAATATATTTTGTACACGACTACATATGCTATTATGTACAAAATGAGAGCAAGGATTGGTACCCCCATAGTTTAGGTATGGTTTACAAATGCCATGATATCAAATTCAAATAATTGAATGGACTTCATGTTGAATTCGATTTTTTAAACCACCTTAGGTTGAATTCAAATGTATTCTAGTTCATAGGTAGCTATTTATAAATGTCCATTGTGTAACTTTCGTATGTATAATGTGCTTTACACACACAACATGAACTATACTCACGTTTATATTCGATTGCTAAAGCGATGCATTGTCTGGAGTTCAAAATACTAACTATGTGGATCAATTGTGTCGAATAATAACATAGACATGCTCAAATTCGATAGAATCTAGATGTCTGATGGATCAATGACCGCTCCTTACGCGAATTGCAAATATCATGATCCCATCCTAATATTTGGATACAATTTATATCTTTAATCAATGTGTAGAGCAGTCTTTTACGTGTAGTTTCACTCTCCATTGGTGGTCTCTCACACATGCTCACACACTCATTCCCGAGGTGTCTTTCTCACACACATGCTCTAGATATAACCCTCCCTCCCTCTCGTAATCATTTACAACTATTTTCACTAACTTTTATCACAAGCACTCTTCCTCTCGCAAACATACACACGCACAATCTCGTCGACCCTTTCTATATACATGGACCTGCCTACGTGTCTCATGTACGCACATTATCTTTACGCCTGTCTCTCACGCATTATCTCACACCTCTCTTCCTAATCGACGAGTATGATTCTAGCAGAGCATTTTGTAGGATGCCCCTTAAAGTAAGGTTGGATGAATAGTAATATCATAGATAAAGGGGTTACCTTAGTCCAAGAACCTAGGGTTACAAATCCTAGCCGGCTTTGTCAGTGGAAACAGAGTCCTTCGCAGTTCTGCTATCTTTGTCTTGTACGACTAGTCATCCATGGGTCTTCCTAAATGTGTCATGGGCCGACCAATGTGGCACAGGACGGAGCCAAACGAAGGGCCTCACCTCGACCCACCGGACCTCACACGGTGACACACCCTCTGCCCCCACGTCTCATTATCTTCTCACACCCACACATACCAACACAAACACCACACACACAGAAAATTTCTCCCGGTGCCTCTATCCCCCCTTGCATATACACACTCAAGGGAATGGAATCTCTTGTCGTGACGTCATATTCGTCTCTCTCTCTCTAGACCACTCTCATTTCTCGTGCTATCTCTCCCACGCCCCCCGCCAGCCCCTCTATCCATGCCTCTCTCGAATACGTAATACACACACATACCTCTCTAGGGCCCACCAAATGCATCAACTACACATTCACACATGTTACATCACGTACCCCATTGATCTAAAAAGCCCTCTCTTCACGTTTATTTCGCATACAACATTCCTTTTGAATAAAGTGTGGCCAAAAAATTATTTTAGAGTTTCTACATATATACAATATTACAAAGTTATATGGAGGAGTACAAACGCTAATTTGCATTGCATGGTGCCCACAATGATATTTATTCCGCACTGTGAATTTGTATATTTTTATACTATATACAAAGTTAGTCATAATATAGAGAAATGAAGAGCATCTCTCTCTCCATCGCATACCCCCCCTGTACGCCCCTTTCACGTATGCACACAAAACTATCTCCAGGTCCTCTAAAAGTAAGCCCCCAAAAAATTCATGCGTGTTTCATCTTTCTTTCGCAATATATGCAATGACGATCATTATATTTGAAGCGAAAGCACGATACATACATCGGACTTCATAATCCACTCATTACGGTCACCGTTTACATTTAGTGGTTATTATACAGTCACGGGCTCACCGTACAACTTTGTATTTGCTCATGACATGACTAGTTGACCAGTTAAACGCTCCACGTGGCACCTCTAGTGTTGCATCGCATTATCTCACTAACATCGTGCCCACCTGTCGACTTGTATCTACTCTACATCTACACTATTATAAAAATACATAATACACTCTTATAAAAAATAGAGTTGGTGATGATGGTGTGCCTGCCATCCTGCAATATAGGCTGTCCGATTTATATCTGACGGATAGGAAATAAACTATGGCAATTTTGCAAAAAGGCACCCACACACCTCTCCACATTTACAAATAAGGCCTTCCCTCGTTCATCATTTTCTCTCAAAAGATAAACAAGTCATACAAATGCATCTTGATGTTACGTGCAACGCACGGGCATCTTGCTTGTAAGAATGAAAACAAACGACAAAAAAATATTTTGACGGTGGTTCAAGTCATGACCATGGGCACAAGTGGACAAGGTGGCCTTGTATTGGTATGCTGAGCCGTCTGCTTTAACACACAGAGCTGGTGTGGTGATTATACACACACACGCATGCACACGAACTCCATCCACGCAACACTCACACAAACACATGCACCCACACACGCACGCAACACTCACACGTACACGTGTAGCCACGCACGCACGCAACACTCACACGCACACACACATGCATGCATGCACATACCAGTACACCACACGACCAACACACACTCTCACGCTCAAGTGCTCAACCTACACGTGCATGCGCACGCATCGATCCCCAGATGCATACATACACAACCAGGTGATTCCAGCAGCGGGTTGGAGCCTTGTCGCTACCGCATAAATTTGTGTTTATCGACCTTTTCCCTATGCGAATCGACAGTGGGACCCACAAGGAACATGGTCAATTTAACTAGTCAACATGGCGCCACGCAGACTATTTGGCCGGTCAATAGAATGCAATCCGATGTTGAACTGTGAGCAAGTGACCGGATAATCACCGCAAAACGTATATAGTGACCGTAATCAGCTTATTCTGAAGTTTGGTGATCGTATTACGCTTTTCTCTCTGTAGGCCCTCCAAAACTACATCTCTACACGTTCTCGCATGTTACATCTAACAACTATGCAATACAGCACTACTACTACACTCTAACACAATAAATCATATGTGTTTTTAGTTTTACTAGATATCATATTGTTACTTATAATTCACTACAAGAAATATGTCAACTTATGACCTTCTGTCAGTGACCCTGGAAGAATTGGTCATAGATTTATGACCATTTGAGACCAATTGGTCAAAAGCTGTTCGAGGGGCTCCAAACCCTAAACCATTGCGACCATTTTGGTCAGAAAGGTCATAATTTCCTTACATGAAATGGTCATAAAGCTAACAACGCTAGTCCGCTGCCTTATTTCTAGTTGTTAACAACCAATATAGATGGTCATAGCCTTGTAAATTGTGGTGGGTTGCTATGACTAGGCGCCACCTCATCGGTTTGCCTATGTGTCATGTCCATGTGGCAGTTTTGCCCTAGGTTGTGAAGCAACCTATATTTCTGTCATTCCCAAAATTCCCAAAAAAATCTCATAAATTCTTTGGGTCGTATCTTCGTCAAATATGTAAAAATCTTCCTTGCCTAGTTCAAAAATAATTCAAAAATATTCATTTTCCTATTCTGTTCAGAGTAACAGTTTGTGAAGGAAGTACCACTTTGGCATGTCCAAATGGTATCCATTTTCTACAGTGCTTTCCTATGCCCAAATAACCATCCTCCACCAAATGCCAGCTCAATCCATTCATTATTTTGAGCCGAGCTTCAACATTCGTATTTATGTCCAGTGTGGTGGTTTGCAAAGCAAGTACCACCTAGGCTCCTCGTTTTGAGCTGAAATTTTGTGAAAACGGTCTTCTTAGTAACTGATCATCCTCAGCCAAAACTCACGCCCATTATCCATGTACATTTCCCGTACCGCTAATCAAACACTTGGCTGCTAATTCATGTTTGAGCATCGATTGGTCTCCTCGTGAGAATCTTATGTTGTAGTTTTCTTCCTAGCACCAACCTGGGGAGTGCCCAACCCACTAGACATGCCTAGGCCGCCCAGAACACATGGCAACGCCACGGTCACGCGGTGACCACGCCATGGGCATGCGAAGTTCTGGCGCTCTAGAGTTGGGGCCCTCGGCCACCGCCCAAACCTCGACGTATCGCCACCAAACCATGTATTTATGATTAAATAGGTCCTTATGTAACTAGAAATGATTTTTGGAAAAATAAATAGCAAACTATGAGGCAGCTGCAGTTCAAATTTGACCCGCTTCCAAATTGAATCGACGGGAATTTGTCTTTTTCACGGAGGTGGATCAAAATTTTGACACCCAACCATTTTGTCAATTGTGCATTAAATATGACCTAGTATTTTATAAAATGATTTGGTTCAATTTTGCAACAATTATTTGGTAGTTCCTTCACAAAAAACCTCCTTTCGCACTCGAAAAATGGAAAATGGTTTTTCGTCCAACGAAAATGAAAACTTCCTTAGGCAACATTGTTTTCCATTCCAATATGCACCCTTGTGCACAATATGAGATCATTTGAACAAACTATGCCATGAATGTGGCCATAAGATTGATCATTTGGCTTGAAAGCCATGAATCTTCACACTGATGACTCATTTCGAGAACACTTTTTAAAAATAATTACCGTATTACAATTTTATTATTTTTCCTGGAAACTTGTTCACATATAATGACACAATGCGAAGGTTTTACAATTTTTTGATTTTTTTTGAATTTTTTATGCCCATTTCAAAATGCGGTTAAAACGGCGGGCTTGACCGTTCCTAGCTAGTGGTTGAATATTGGAATCTTTTTGGTTAAATAGATACTTATGTACCTAGAAATGATTTTTGGAAAAAATAAATAGCAAACTATGAGGCAGGTGCAGTTCAAATTTGACCCGTTTCCAACTGAATCGGTGGGAATTTGTCTTTTTCACCAGAGGTGGATAAATTGTTTTGACACCCAACCATTTTGTCAATTGTGCATTAAATATGTCCTAGTATTTTATAAAAATGATTTGGTCCAATTTTGCAACAATTATTTGGTAGTTCCTTCACAAAAAAACCTCCTTCCGGGCACTCGAAAAATGGAAAATGGTTTTTTCGTCCAACGAAAATGAAAACTTCCTTTGGCAACATTGTTTGCCATTCCAATATGCACCCTTGTGCACAATATGAGATCATTTGAACAAACTATGCCATGAATGTGGCCATAAGATTGATCATTTGGCTTGAAAGCCATTGATCTCCACACATGATAGCTCGTTTCTGAGAACACTTTTTTTTAAAATAATTGCCGTATTACAAGTTTGTTATTTTTCCTGGAAAGGTGGTCACATATGATGACACAATGCGAAGGTTTTCCAATTTTTTGTTTTTTTTTGAATTTTTTATGCCCGTTTCAAAATGCGGTTAAAACGGCGGGCTTGACCGTTCCTAGCTAGTGGTTGAATATTGGAATTTTTTTGGTGTTTCTCTGATTAAATAGATACTTATGTACCTAGAAGTGATTTTTGGAAAAAATAAATAGCAAACTATGAGGCAACTGCAGTTCAAATTTGACCCGTTTCCAACTGAATCGGCGGGAATTTGTCTTTTTCACCAGAGGTGGATCAAAATTTTTGACACCCAACCATTTTGTCAATTGTGCATTAAATATGTCCTAGTATTTTATAAAAATGATTTGTTCCAATTTTGCAACAATTATTTGGTAGTTCCTTCACAAAAAAACCTCCTTTCGGGCACTCGGAAAATGGAAAATGGTTTTTTCGTCCAACGAAAATGAAAACTTCCTTAGGCAACATTGTTTGCCATTCCAATATGCACCCTTGTGCACAATATGAGATCATTTGAACAAACTATGCCATGAATGTGGCCATAAGATTGATCATTTGGCTTGAAAGCCATGAATCTTCACACTTGATAGCTCATTTCTGAGAACACTTTTTTAAAATAATTACCGTATTACAATTTTATTATTTTTCCTGGAAACTTGTTCACATATAATGACACAATGCGAAGGTTTTCCAATTTTTTGATTTTTTTGATTTTTTTATGCCCGTTTCAAAATGCGGTCAAAACGGCGGGCTTGACCGTTCCTAGCTAGTGGTTGAATCTTGGAATTTTTTTGGTGTTTCTCTGATTAAATAGATACTTATGTACCTAGAAATGATTTTTGGAAAAAATAAAGAGAAAACTATGACGCAGCTACAGTTCAAATTTGACCCGTTTCCAGCTGAATCGACGACAATTTGCCTTTTTCACGAGAGGTGGATCAAAACTTTTTACACCCAACCATTTGGTCAATTGTGCATTAAATATGGCCTAGTATTTTAGAAAAATGATTTGGTCCAATTTTGCAACAATTATTTGGGAGGTCCTTCACAAAAAAACCTCCTGTTGGGCACTCGAAAAATGGAAAATGGTTTTTTCGTCCAAAGAAAATGAAAACTTCCTTAGGCAACATTGTTTGCCATTCCAATATGCACCCTTGTGAACAATATGAGATCATTTGAACAAACTATGCCATGAATGTGGCCATAAGATTAATCATTTCGCTTGAAAGCCATTGATCTCCATACATGATAGCTCGTTTCTGAGAACACTTTTTTTTAAATAATTGCCGTATTACAAGTTTATTATTTTTCCTGGAAACTTGGCCACATATAATGACACAATGCGAAGGTTTCCCAATTTTTTGATTTTTTTGAATTTTTTATGTCTGTTTCAAAATGCGGTCAAAACAGCGGGAATGATCGTTCCTAGCTAGTGGTTGAATCTTGGAATTTTTTTGGTGTTTCTCTGATTAAATAGATACTTATGTACCTAGAAATTAGTTTTGGAAAAAATAAAGAGCAAACTACAAGGTAGCTACAGTTCAAATTTGACCTGCTTCCAGCTGAATCGGCGGAAATTTGTCTTTTTCACGAGAGGTGGATCAAAACTTTTTACACCCAACCATTTGGTCAATTGTGCATTAAATATGGCCTAATATTTTAAAAAATTGATTTGATCCAATTTGTCAACAAATATATTATAGGTCCTTCACAAAAAAACTCATTTCAGGGATTCGAAAAATGGAAAATATCTTTTTTGCCAAAAAAACTCATGTCTCACGACACCTTTTTAAAGATATTTATCCATTTTCTTGTTTATTATTTTTTTTATGAAAACTTGTTCACGTTTTGGTGACACAATGAGAAGGTTTTCCATTTTCTTTTTGAATTTCTCAAGTCATAAAATAGCTGACATAATTTTAATGCATTATTTTTAGGCAACTATGACCTATTTAGATGGTCACAACATCATACTGCACTCTGATTGGTCCGTGGACCTCTCACGCGGATCGTGCATCATACGCCGTCCGATGCTCGCGGATCCAACGGCCGTCCTCAACCCTTCCACACTAACTCCGAAACCCTAGTCATTTTCCATCCACCCCCCGCCTCCTTTCTTTCCTCGCTCCCTTCTCCTCCTCTCCCCTTCCAAGTCTTCTCTGTCGCGACGCCGCACCTCCCACGATTCGATCCAATCCTCTCCCCCGATCCCACCTGCCGGCGGCGACCTCCTCTCAACCAGCCCCGCCGACGGCCTCCAGATCCAACCCAACTCAAGCCCAACTCCTACCCCGCGACCATGGCCATGGCAGGGGGAGCCCGAATCCCTAGCCCGTGGTGGCTAGGGTTTCGGTCGCCTCCAACTCGATCCCGCGCTGCTCCGGTGAATCCCGAGCCCTCAAGCGCCGATCCATCTCCAGGATGGCCTTGATCTGCTCGAGGACGACCGGTTCTTCGTCAATCTGCAAGGATGCGCGCCGGCAGCAGCGATCTCCTCTCCGGCGAGCCCTCCCATGGAGACCAGGATGGTCTCCCCCTCCCAAATCCATCACGGTCTCCCAAATCTCCCTCTGCTCCTCAAGGTCCGACCCATCTCCCCTCTCAGATTTCAGTTTTTTTCTTGATTTGGTACGGTGGTGGTTCGCCTCTATCCCCCCTCTCTCACTCTCTGTGCTTGTAGAGGCTGTTCCCCCCAACCTCCGGTCCATGCGCGCGGCTGTTCGTCCACTCGAGCGAGCAGGATGCTGGAAGGGAAGGCGACGGTGGAGGACACCGACATGCCGACCAAGATGCAGCCGCAGGCCACATCGGCAGCGTCCAGGGCGCTCGACTGCTTCGACGTCCTCGACCGCCGGAGCATCACGACGCACATCAAGAAGGTGAGAAACTTGCCAATACCGCCCCCAAATCTATAGCCTCTGAATTTGCAAGTAACAAGCTAGAGACAGTCTTACGAGAGAAAGAACGATGTACTTGAACATAAACCAGCAGTTAGCTGCGCAAGTGCTGCCGAATGATTGGATCTGATTTGGACGGCTGCACTGCAGGAGTTCGACACGATCCATGGCCCGGGGTGGCAGTGCGTGGTGGGCTGCAGCTTCGGCTGCTACTTCACGCATAGCAAGGGGAGCTTCATATACTTCAAGTTCGAGTTGCTCAGGTTCCTCGTCTTCAAAGGCATGGCGGATGAGCAACCGCTGCCGTGCTGATCTGGTCTGTAGGTTTAAGTGACAAGGTGAGCATACAACTTGTGATGCATTTTCCTGGTCTGTAGGTTTACGTGAGTTCTGATCTGATGGTGGCATTTTACATGCTGTTTTTGTTCTTCAGCGATAGTTAACGATCTAAATGGTTCGGCATTCAGCAATAGTTAACGATCTGATCAGTTTAAATAATGGCTATTGAAGATCCATTTATACTTCCACATGGTTTCAGAATCTGGATAGAATCACTATAGCAGTTATGTGATTCGTTCTGTAGCTTGCGTTTGGTACTTGGAAATAACAGAATAGAAATTTGGAATTTTTTTTACACGCCATGTAGTATACTGAAAACCGCCTTTCTTCTAGCGCTGCTACACAACGCTAGTTAGGATGAGTACAACTACATTTTTATCTATCTGAAAAATGGTGCAAAGATTTACTAGTACTTGCCTTGGTGATATGACACGTCCATGGTGCGATTTAATTAGATTCAGACTTCGATAGGCCAGGGCGTGTGCTTGTATTAGCATGGAACAATTACTACTAATTAATGAAGGAAGCACACTTGTTCACATAAAGGAAGATATGTCTGTGTTAGTATTAGTGTTCTTGATCTTACCTGATAGACTTGTTTTTACTAATGTAAACAAATAAAATCAGATTGTTTGCATAAATCATTCTCACTTTTAATTGAGTTCTAAGTACGTAGTGTCTTTAGTTCTTTGCTTATATTATAGTCAGAATTATACCTTGTGACTGAATGATGTGTTATTTAGTTAGCTAAGCAGTATCTTTAGTTTTCTGATGATTGCTCAACTCTGAATTCTGAATAAATAAGTAGCTGACCCTATTGGTTCTTTCTTTCTTCAGGGCTATGAGTTGATGGCCACGCTGCTGTTTTGCTCTACTTGATAATTCTTTTACTGTCCAGTCTGCTCTCTTCATAGTTTCCGGTTGTTTATAAAACGATAAAACAGTGGTGATGTGAGGTCCAACAATGGTTTGTAATTTTGGTTTCATCCTCAACCTCTCCAGCTAGCTTCTTCTTCACATCATATCATATTTGCGCCTGCTGCTGCATCATGGATTGGATGGTCACCTACTAGCTAAGTTGCTTAGCTTGTATTGCCATCGAATTGGTCAATACTGTTTCACTTTGCTTGTTTCTTGCACTAGGTCTGTCAGTTACAGCATAAACAAAAAAATTGCTTAGCTCTCAACTATGAATACATAGCTAGCTAAACTTGTTCTTTCTTTCTTTCTTTCTTTAGAGCTGTGACTTATATGGGTCAACCTGCTGTTTTGCTGTACTCAATGATACTATTGCTGCATGTATACTGATACATGTGGTGATATTTTCCTGAACTTAAGTTGTGAATGTACCATTATTTTCCTGCTGCTACTTATCCCTGGCTCACCTGTTCTAGTTGGTTTCAATTGATATTTGTCTCATCCAAAGACTCGACTATAAATGTGTTGTTTTAATCTCGATGATGTTGTAGTATAAGGTGGAACACCATATTCCTGTTTTAATCCAAAAGGAATAAAGCAATCATGTTTGTTTGCTTGGTGCGTGTCGATCTCATAATGGCGGACAAAACATGACAAGTGAACACTTTAAGGCTCCGTTTCCTGTTTCCTGTTGTAGTTTCTTGATTTATTTTGCATATGCAGCACATCATCTTGAATACCATCTGTTTGTATATGCTTAGGGTATGCATGATGCGTATGCTCTCTATTAGATCAGTATGTTAATATTAGTAGGCATATATCCATGTATGAGCAGTGAGTGCAGTTGGCCATATTCTAGCTCATATGGAACTTCCTGTGATATGGTGCAGTCCTGTTTTGTTTCATTGATTGCTTTTATTTTGTCCCTAACCATTTTTTGTTCTATAACATGTAGATCTTTGGCGTTCGTTCATGTTTAAATGCAAGCTCTAGGATGAAAAAGTGAAGAAGCATTTAGTTCTAGCTCATTGGAGCTAGTTATACTTTTATAGCTATTTAGTTGAAACACTCAATTTAGTTGTGTTCTTGGTGGCTGTAAACCTGATGTGAAGTATGTTCGATTATAAACGTGGTGTGAACTATGTTTGATTGTAATTTACCAAATTTGGTTGTTTGATCGGTTTGAAGTATTACTTCTCTTTTCAATCTGTTCTGATTTAAATATTTCTTTTTATTTACTAGAAAATTGAAATCTGAAGAATCTGACCCTGACCATTGGGACCCACTCAATTAGGACCCATTTGACTATTGGATCCGTCTTAAAAAAAGTAATTATTGAGCCAAAAAGGCCACGGCCCAGAAAATAAAAAGGCTGAATTGCTTGCTAGGCCCATGTACCCAACCAAAAATTGATAGACAAAAAAAAACACAAATAGGCTGAATTGTTGGGCGGCCCATGTCGAAAATCGAATTGGACCGGGCTAAATCTTGTGCCACATCAGCTTGCCACGCTGGATGCCTACGTGGCCTGGGGGAGGTTGCTAGTGACCAAAACGCCACAGTAGGAATATTTTGGTCGTAAACGTCTTTGACCATTCCAGAAGAAAGGTCGCTATAGTCGATTCTGACGGCCAGCTTTGACCTTGTTTTTGGTCACAAAAAGGTCATAAATGGAAATTTGTGACCTTTCAGTGACCAATAGTGGTGGTCATAAGTTGACATATTTCTTGTAGTGATTATTCAGTTTGCATACATTAAAATTGCCTTTGAAATGTATGGCCAATATCATCTACCGCGCGGGAAAAATCCCGCCCTTTCCTGTTTAATCGGGTTTGTATCGATGGATCGTGCGAAACAGCAAAACTATAGTACTATACAAGACAAGTGACAGTTCAACTTTGGGCGTCGTGTCGTCTACTCCTCCGTCGAAGAGTGGGCGCTTCGCTTTCATAAATCTTCTAGTCCCGTTCGCGACATGTGGGACATCAAGCTACCGGTCCACGTGCCATACCGAATACAAGCAGAAAGCGATCGGGTGAAGCACCCTACCATGGCGCCGGCGTAGTAATGAGCAATGAGGCGTCGAATCACAAAGCTGCACCTTTCCGCAGTTAAGTTGGAGGAAGAAGTAATAATGCTAAAAAGAAGTTGGAGGGGCGAAGCAACCATCATTTCACTCGTTCTGAATCCGCTTCTCCTCATCTTCTTCAACTTAACCACGTGTTGCTTCTGCCGTTGTTCTGCCTCATGTGGGACGCGGATCAGCTTGGTAAAGCACTGACACATGGGATCGCATGTTAGCAAACCGCCAGGACAACGTCCTCCGAAAATAAGAAACCTCCCTCGCCATCCGCGCGGCAAAATCACCTCGTTTTTACTAATCTTTGATTCTATAATTTTTTAGATCAGTATAATTGAGATTTGTATAGATAGCACACAGGAGCAAAACCAAGTGGTACGGTTAAGGGCATCCACAATGTGTAGCCAAATGTGAAAATAGCTTTTGGCATCGTGGGAACCATTGTGGACGGTGTTGCCAAAGCCAAAAAGATGGAACTGAAGCTCCCTGATTGATTGCTTGAAGGAATAGAAAAATGCAACGTCTCTCCTCTTTCTCCCATGCTTGGGCGCATGTAGTACAATATAGAGCATGAGTCTACTCCCTGTCCCTTCTATCACAAATCACAAAGCGGTGAGGGTCAAATCACAAAGCACGACGAAGCAACTACCATTTCACTCTTCACTCCGCCTCTCCATCGTCTTCTTCGAGAAACCATCTCACTGCACTAGTACTCCTAGTAGTAGTACTAGTAAAGGACTTCTGGATGCAAATAAAGGCGGTTGTCTCGTCTTGCGGTGGCACTTATGAACGACTTACCGTGGTCTCCCTCAATGGCGTTCTCCGTCGAGCGCGCTTCGCCAAACCACAAAAAAAAAGTCGTCGACGTCACCGCAATGGGCAAGGAATTCAAATATAGTTACTACCTCCATTTTTTTGTACACAAGGCCAGTATATCAAAATCACAATTTGCAAAGGGCACTAACACTAATCGAGGAAAAATTGATGGGGTTAGCAACCAAGGACATTAATATCCCCTGCATGCATGCGGAAGTGAGAAGGTTCGTTTGCTTGGCGCTGCATTAATCAAGCGATGAGGAGTGAGATGGTTAGCTCTTTGGTCTTTCGAGAAAAAAATACGCATTAATTGACACGGGAAATGAGGATTTGTATCGATTAAATCCCGCGAAGGAAAACCCCGCCTTTCTTTTTTAACACTAGTACTCCTAGTACGTACGTACTTATCCTGGTTTGGTCTAGGCCTTGCATTGCCAAACTTCGCCACACATTTTTGCGAAGCTTGCCTATAGTTTTCAAAATGAGAAGGAGGTACACTTGCGCACGACTGTCGCGGTCGCACCGCACCCTCACATGGTCGCTCCTGCACGCCGCGGTCGCACCACACCCTCACACAGTCGCTCCTACACGCCGCAAACCCAACCAAGGGAACACACCCTCACTGACACGTGTTGTCGCACGTGAACAAACCAAACTCAGCCAACCTATCGCTGACACATAATTTTCGTTCATAGAGTATGTTTATCCAACCGCATGTTGGGGAGTATCCGTACGGCCCGTGCGGTGGTCTATTGGGGAAGAAGAAGAGGTGAGGAAGAAGGAAAGAAGGGTTAGGAGACATAGGATATTCATCCAACCGCCTGAAATGGAAGACTGACCCAAGTCAGGCGACTTGCATAACAAATAGTATGTTTTTACATAGCAAAAGATCCATAAAAACAACAACATAAAGAAAAACTATCACTGTTCCCGGAAAGAGACGACCTCGTCGTCTTTGGCTGCCGGCGCGAACCAGCCGTCGCTGCCGACGTGTGTCTCCGCACCGTGGTTGTCCTCGGCCTGCAGCTACTCGTTCAAGCGGAGCGTGCGGGCGCTCTGCACGGACGAGAGCACATCCCGGTTCAAGTCGAGGACGTCCGGTTCCACCTGCAGGAGGGCCTTGATGGCAGCGGCATCCGCGCGCTCCGCGTCGAGCCTCCGCCGCCCGGTTCAAGTCCAGGACTTCCGGTTCCGCCTGCAGGAGGGCGTCGATGAGAGCGGCATCTGCGCGCTCTGCGTCGAGTCGAGCCTCGCCAGCGGTTCATGTCCGGGCGTCCGGTTCCGCTGCGGGAGGGCCTCGATGGCAGCGGTATCCGCACGCTCCGCCTCAAGTTGAGCCTCCGCCGCCCGGTTCACATCCACGACATCCGGTTCCGCCTGCAGGAGAGCCTCGATGGCAGCGGCATGCGCGCACTCCGCGTCGAGTTGAGCCTCTGCCTCCCGGTCCTCCATTAGTATCGCCATGTTGAACCGCTAGTCCGCCTGCACCATGGGGGACTCGGACGCCGGCATGAAGTCGACGTCCATTGTCTCATACCCATTGGGGGCCTTCTACGCCGCGACCTCCGCGGTGAACATTGGATCGGCTTCCTCCTCCTCGTAGCTTGGCTCCAGAGAACTCGGGGATTGGCCCACCGCAAAGCGAGCTTGGGAACGGAGGTCTGTGGCGCCGACCGCCGCCGCGATTTCTGCGCGTTGCTCCAGCGTCAGCATCTTGTAGTAAGTGATCTTGTGGCGCACCATGGCTTTTCGGCGAACTAGGGGACGCTTGATGAGGGCTAGGGGATCGAAAGGTGGGGGAATGGGCTGGAGATTTGGTGTGGTTTTAGAGCAGTGGCTGGCGCAGGCCGAGCAGCGAAGATTCTGGTGTGAATAGTGGTTCCGGTGACGACCGATCAATCGGTTTTGACTATACATCGCTCTTGTTGTGTTCGCGTTGCAGCCCGGCACGCTGGACCCTCCACGTCGCTCACCGAATGGAATGCGCTTCGTCTTGCATTTTCGCTTGCTTGTGGGACCGCAATTGAGAGCAAACCGACGTCCCTCCCCCTCCCCCGCCCGCGTCATTTATTATACCACCACTCCCTCCGTTTTATGCGGAGTGAATAAAAACAGAGGGAGTATACTACGGATGAGGATCCCCTGATGTGGCCGAACCCATTGAGTAACTGACATGGGGGGCCTAGCAAGCATGGGGTCCGCTAGTAAGTGACCGAAAGGGAGGGTAAGGCAGGGATACCTACGTCAGAGGATCCACTTCCACTATACTACTTTGACCAAATGTTAGAGTAATAATATGTGACATGCAACTTACACAAATGTTAGAGTAATAATATATGACATGCAACTTACACAAAGCATACATGGTCTAATGCATTTTTCGAGGCTAACTTTGACCAAATGTTAGAGTAATAATATATGACATGCAACTTACACAAAGCATATGGTCAATTTCGTATGTGAAAGGAGTTTCCAATGATATAATTTTCACATTATACATCTCATGTACTCCCTCCGTCCAGGTGTGTAAGTCATCTTACGAAAACCAAATAATCCCAAAACACGTAGGCGCGGTGCATTAACTTCTACCTCGTTTCTTGTTTCTTGACATATGAACCAATAAGAGATGAGGGTGTGCATGCTTTTAATGACCCGAGACTATCAAACATGAAATGCAGTGGTTAGTTCATTGCATGCAATACTATTAATTAGCAAATAAATATTAATGTCTCTCGTTTTCCCCTCCTCCTTGGTCACGGTGCACAGCCTAAGATGACTTACTCACCTATGTGAAAGGAGTACTATTAATCTTGTCAATAGTCAAATTAGAAACCATCTCGAGTACAAATCTAGGAGTACGTATGAATCTAACAATATTGATTGGGCATTGTTGAATGTTGATACCTTTTTTTTATCATAGTAGAGATACTTTGACTACACATAAAACTTATACTCCTATCATAGTATGTAAAGTAGAAAGGATAGGACAGAGTATATTGTACGTTCAAAAACGAAATGAACATTGAATACCCTTTATATATGATTTGCGGATGCTATGATCACCGGTTCAAAATTTTGAATCCGCCTTAGGTATCACGTGCCCCCACTCGTTCCCTCTCGATTTCATCTTGGGGTCCGAAGATCTATTGAAAGAGGACTAGGGTGGGTACATGCGAATGATACTCGGCGGAATGTTCAAATGAGGCCTGCGGGAGGATGGATTCAACTGGAGGGCGACATGATCGATGGAGAAGAGGATTGGAGAGGAATGAAAAATAAGCAAACGCCACATGATTACACTTGAACGGCTCAAATAAACAATAAGTTGTCTCGCTTGGCCTACATAGTGAAAGGCCTAATGCGCAACGCGGAGCACTGACGCTCGAATATGGCCAGGAAAACAGGGAAACCGACATAGCGCAGACTAGTCCAATGGAGGAGCTGGCCCACGACCTCCTCGCCACCGACAACCGTTCATGTGGGTCGTTGGGGCCAACAACGGGCGCAGCTCCAGCACCGCCTCTGGACACGGCGACCGCGGTGAGCGACACGCTCATATCGTCGATAGACACGGTCGGTTTCAGTGTGCCGAGGGTGGCGTTAGTGCTGTGGCACAACCAACGGTTTGGTTTGTGCCCAAGATTGCCCCATCAAAGCACTGGGTAGCCAAAATTTTGGTTGAGGTATTGGTTGCCCATGATTTGGCCGACATTGGCAAGAAAAATGAACTAGAGTTGGCTAGAGTTCATTGGCATGCCAAAGAAATGGAAACCATCCAAACAAAGACCAATCTTTGGGTCATGACCAAAAATTTGGTAAGGTGCACTTTGGCCACAATCCAAACACAGCCCAACACCCGGCTCATCGAGGATGCACGGGGCGCCGCGACGCGTCCGCGGAGTGGTGTAGCACGGCCAACTGCATCCTCTGGACCTGAGACCATGCCGGGTCGTCTTGCTTTTTCAATAACATGCGGGGATCGCATTTGAGCAAAGGGCATCTCCAACGTTGCCATGACCGCAGCTGACTACCCTGGCACACCAAAGCCCTCGTCCCTCGTGCCGTCGCGCGGTGCATACCCAGCCGGCGCCAGCTGCCCGCATTCATGCCGTCCGTTCGTATGTCGTCGTTAAGAGGCTCGGTGCCCGAGGAACCAACTCCGGCGACTTAATGACGCACCCGGATGCTTGGCCTCACCGGAATGCGCTACTTAAAGCGGCAACGCCCAGCTAACTTGCACACCATAGCGCATCGTCCTCCTACCTTGCACCACATCCGCCATGACCGCAAGTGCGAACGCTCTGCGGGAGAGCTTGTCTTCGGGGATGAAGCTCGAGGTCGCCGCCCTCGCTCAAGTCGCCTCTCGCGACGCAATAGCGGCGTAGCCGGATGCGGACGCGACCGCACAAGCGGTGGCCACGCTGGGGGCCGACGACGGGAGCACCGTTAGCCACGCGTCCTACTTGCCGCCGTCCAACGTCCGGCACCGCCGAGGTCGGGGACTCCTCCGAGGATGAGTAGGGCATGGGAGGCGGCAGGGCATGGTGTGCCAACAAGCCGGTCTGTATCCCGTGTTCTACTCTTCCTCGCCGGAGACCGCACCTTCACTTCACGGGTATTGAACCCCGCCCTCGTACATGGACGTCGGTCACCGCCGTAGAATAGGTATAGGGTTGGGTTTCTTTTATTTTTCTGTCCTATAGAAGTTCGAAATGTAATGAAAATCTGCCGTGTTTGCATTAATCTCGGCCGGTGTATATGAACGTTCACAATAATATACATATTGTAGGAGTACTAGCAAGATGCCCGTGCGTTGCACGGAAGATCAAGATCTTGTGGGAGAAAAGGATGAACGAGGGAAAGCCTTATCTGCAAATGTGGAGAGGAGTGCGGGTAAATTGTCATAGTTTCCTTCCTATCCGTTAGATATAGATCGGACGACCTATATTGCAGGATGACAGGCACACCATCGTCACCAACTCTGCTTTTTATTGAACCGAGACAAATCTAAAAAGCCCAACTAAGCCAACCTGCCAGCATATCGCGCGGGAAAAGACCCGGCCGCGTTGTTTTAGTCGGGATTACCGGATTACTAGTAGTAGTATCGATGGATCGCGCGAAGCAACATTATTTTTGAGGGGGCGAAGCACCTAGTTTAAAAGGAAAAAAGGCGGTACACTCACAGCACTCTGTCATGGTCGATTGCACCCACACATGTTCGGTCCTGAACACGGCTCACGCATAAGCGAACGCGCTTGCTTGCCTCTTCACTGACACGTGGGACTGCACTTGGAGAAACCGACCATGCGCCAAACTCCCTTCGCCCACCGTGCGAAAATCCTCCCCTCGCCCCCCCGCCCCCCCCACACACAAAATTCCCCCAAATTGATTCAACAGCCCTTCGGCCAAATATTCCCCAAACCCCCTCCACCCCCCCCTCCACTCCATTCGCTCCGCCAAAGCCGCCCTCCCCGCCGCGCCGATACGTCGGCACCGCGGTTCGTCGAGGGGATGCACGGCGATCCTCTCGCTCCCACAGTACGCTCTCGTAGACTGCCGTCCTCTAGCCGCGCCGCCACCTCTGGCTACGTTCTTGTGGAGGCGCTGGCAGTCAACGCCGCCACCACCTGGCGGCGTTAGTGTGGAGACGCACGGCGGTCAGCTTCTCCCACGGCGCACATTCTAGACGAGGCCCGTTCATGTCGGTGTAGCACTGAATGTTAGCTGATAGACGATGTTAATCTCACTGTTTGCCGAAGTAGTTTACTGTCAATATGCTCTGCTTAAGAAGCTTCCTTGCCCTGTTCTGCACTCAATCTGCTTAGCTGAGATGGCATGCCAAGGCCGATTAGTTGCTAAAATATCCTGCCATATATTTATTGTGGCGTGGATTGCCATGGTCTAGTAGCCAATTTGTTAGGTGAAATAGCTCTACACCGTTTTATACTCGATCTTTGTTGCTGCGATGGCCTTCGATAGTTCGATGGCTGTGTGCTCGGCCTCATTATTCTTGAAACAGCCTGCCATAATTTAGCACTCAAATCTGTTTGCTAAATTAGCTTTACATATATTTCGTTACTTAGATCTGCTCGTCCAAATATCTTGCCATAGCTTTAGACATCGACCTAGGTATTTTTTTCTGGACTTCATAAAAAGCATATATGTTTTTCCTGTAATATCTAGTAGAAGAACTAATTTGTATGTCTAACAGATGGACATGACTTGGATAACTTCGTCAAGATTCTCCGCTGCATATGTCGAGGGGTTGAAAACTTCATGAACTTTATCGAGCTGAGTACGGTGGTTCAAATCAGATGTGCTCTGCCCATGTAGCAGTTGCATGAATTCAGTTACAAGACCCGATCAAGCTGTGCAAAATCATCTACACTTGTATGGGATGTCGGTCACATATACTAGGTGGGTTCATCATGGTGAAGATGTGAGCGTCAATGTTATTGACTACGTGGAAGCAGCAGATCACCATCTTGATCTGCCCGATGCTCGGTGGAAGAGTAGGAGGAGGTGGTGGTGGCGGGCCGATGAGTTTGACCAACATTGAAACAATGCTACGAAATGCTCGTGCATTTCGTGAACTTTCACCGCAGAAGAAAAAGCGGTGAGCCCGCATGTTGGAACAATGCAACGTTGTTGTCACCCGGAAATAAGCTATCGGTATTCTCAGCTATGGTCACCTTTCTTGGTGAAGACATCGGCGGATGACCAACAAATCATTTGATGCGATGTTGGCTGCTTTCGCAAATCTTTCCCGGATCGTCGAGCTGCCACACACCTACAATAGAATGAAGAATTTCCTTCGTGCAATGGAATTGGATATAATATGATCCATGTTTGTAAGAATAATTGTGTTCTATTCCGAAGGATTATGCCAACAAGTGAATGCCCGAAATGCAAATCATCAAGATGGAAAGATGGCGATGCTGTGAAGAGGTTCCTCATAATGTTCTCGAGACATTTTCCAATTACACCAAGATTGCGAGGTTGTTTCATGATGCTGAAACAAGAGAGGATGTCTTGTGGCATTCTAGGAACCAGGAGTCAGAGATCGAATGTAATGAGCCATCCATCTCATGGCGGTGAGTGGAAAAGCTTCAATGATAAACACAAAGAGTTTGTCTGACCGAGAAACATTAGACTTGGCTTAGCTTCGATGGATTTAACCCATTTGGCCACCAGGCGCCACATATAGCATGTGGCGGTGCTTGTTATCCTTACAACATGCCTCCAAATGTCGCACCAAAGAATCAAACTACATGATGGCGTTGCTCATCCCAGTCCAAAAAGTCCCGGAAAGGATTTTGATTTGTTCATGGAGCCTCTTGTGGAGGAACTTCAAAAGCTATGGAAGGGTGTTCTCACTCATGACCTATATAGCAGCCCACCAGCTGATTTCTTTCTGCGTCTTTGTTGTAATTTGGTGCATCCATGATTATCCGGCTTTGGGCACTATGTCGTATGAACGACACATGGTTACAATGCGTGTGTTATTTGTGACAGAATCATTGTCATCACGCAATACTTAGCAAGATCTGTTACATTGGACACCGCCGCTTCCTTGCCAAGGACAAGCCGCATCCTAGAAAATACCAAGACATGTGTTCAATGCAAAGAATGAAAACCGTGATGCGCCAAAGAGGCTCACTGCCGACGAGTTGCAAGTGGAATTAGAGAAGGTCAGGCATATTACACCAGAAAACCATCCTGGTAATGGTAGCGGGAAAAGGAAGCGTGGCACGGTAGAAGAGAGATTATTGTTTACTCGCAGGTCCACTTTGTGGGACTTGGAGTATTGGAAAGATTTGGATCTGCTGTCACATCCCTAGTTCTGGTATGCACTAGGCTAGCGCTTCATGTGTGCATCATGTTTAAAATTCTCAGAAACTTGAAATGGGGATTGGTCAAACCCTAGCACCAGAAAGAAATCAATAGGATCAAATAAAATCTTTTTCAAGAACCCAAAATGCCCTTTAAAAATGTTCATGATTTTTTATAAAGGTGAAAACCTCTGCCAAAATGATGAGCATATTTATTGGTCATTTATGGATTTTTGAATTCATCCATATTGTATTTGAATTGGGGCATTTAAATTCAATAAATACTTTAAATGTTCTAATAATGGTGAAACTAGTTGAGGGCTGTTGGAAATAATTTCAAAAGTGCCCACAAATATTTTCAGCATTTTACAAAATGGTTTGGTATTTTATTACTAAATCAAAACAGAGAAAAGAATAGAAAAACAGAAACAGAATTAGTAAGAGAGGAACCTTACCTGACTTACTTGCCTGGCCCAACTCCTGTTCTGGCCCAGCCCACAGGGGCAACACCGTCTTCTTCCTCCTGCCAGGAGGAGAAGCAGCTGCGTGTCTTCATGCGCGCGGCCGACGACGCCACCTCCTGCCTGCCTGCATCTCTCCCCGACACCCTGGACGACGCCACGCAGACCCCCCTGACCCCCCTCTGTCCTTCCCCCTCTTTCTGGCTCTCCCTCCCCTCGCTTGCCCGCAGCCATGGCCGAACGCCACCATCGCCACCGACGCTGCTTCGCCGCCACCAGCCACCGCCTAGCCTCCCAACTGTCCAGAGCTCCACCTCCGTCGTCTCGCGCCTCGAGGACACACGCGCCGTCGGACGCCCCCGAACGCCCACACCGCCGCCTTCTTCAACCTTCGGCCCTGTCGATCGCCGTCGTCGATTCGCCCCCGACAAGACATCTTCGAGCCCACTAACCCTCCCAGCGGACTCGCGGTGAGCCCCTGAGTCGTTTCCCCCTTCTCCCCTGGTCGCTTTCGACCTCTAGGCCATAGCACCGTCGTGGCCGAGAGCTCCATGCCACCGCCGCGTAGCTCGTCGTCGTTTGAGCTAGCATCTGTCGCGGCCGAGCACATATTCGTGCTCCTCGCATCGTCAGGAGTCTGCTGAGACCCTCCACTAGCTTCCCCATGCACCGGAGCCCCATTCTCGTTGAGGTCCGAACTCCGGTGCCGCCGCGAGCTCGTTTCCGGCGAGCTCCGGCCACCACAGCCGCTGCCGCTTGCCCAGTTGGATGCAGCGCACCTTCAGCTATCCGTAGACGCAAACCACGCGCAAAACCGAGCCTCGTAGCAGTTTTCCGGCGAGTTTCCGACGCGCTTTGAGGTCGCCGCCGGCCAAACTCCGGCGGGCTGACGTGGTTGCTTGTTTAGGCGTTAATCACCACTAATTCCCCTAATAGCCACTGACAGCGGGCACTAGCCACGGTCAAACCTCAGTCAAGCCTAGTTTTGACCGGGATTAGTTCCTGAGTCACTAACGTGTGGACCCCACACGTCAGGTTTGACCTGGTCAGCTACGGTTGACCTGCCGACGCAATGCTGTTGTCATGCTGACGCAGTAAACAATTTCTGTATTTAAAATAATCCAGGAAATTCCAGAAATAGCTAAAACTTCTAAAATTCATATAAATTCAACCGTAACTCAGAATGAAATAAGTTATATATATGAAAAATGATCAGAAAAATCCAACCTTTTCATCTGTACTGGTTTCATGCATGTTAGAGAAACCTAAACTTGCTGTTTAGATGAAACATGATAATGCATTTATATGAGTTCATAGTTTAGGCTTATATTTGAATCTTTGATTCAAATAAGCTCAAACCACTCTGGTTTTAGTTGCACTAGCCCAACACACAGCATATTGACATGTCATGATCATGCATCATATTGTGCGTTGCATTGATTGTATTTCTTCTCTGTTGCCGGTATTTGTCCCCTCTCGGTAGACGATGTTCCGACGTTGTGATCGTTGACACTGAAGAAGACTCAATGCTATCTTTAGAAGTGCCAGGCAAGCAAAACCCCCTTGTTCATTCCAATACAATCCCACTCTCTCGCTCCTGCTCTCTTTTACTGCATTAGGACAACAACGATTCAACTGTTACATGCTGCGGTAGTTGAGCCCCTTATCCTCTGCATGACCTGTCATTGCCACAGTAAATAGATGAAACCCACTAGCATGAGTAGGAGTTGTTTGAGCCCTGATGTGCCTACTCATTCATGCTTGTTTGTCATGCCTGCTACTGCTTAGAGTTGAGCCAGGTCTGATTCATCGGGGATGAATTGGAATGTGGTGAACATGTCCTACTGTTGAGAGCTAAGTGTGTGAACACGATTTGGTAAAGGTAGCGGTGAGAGGCCATGTAGGAGTACATGGTGGGTTGTCTCATTGTAGCCGTCCTCAGGAACTGAGTTCTGTGTTTGTGATCCATGAATAGCTACTACCACGCATTGGAATGCTTAAGTGCCCCTCTCGACTTATTAATCAACTCAATCTCAGTCCAGGAGTTGCTACTAGTTTCTGGTGTTTGTAGGTAGTGTTAGTAGTCTACCAAGTGGCACCCGGTATAGGTGGGCTTGGGACAGACTAGGCACAGTGGAACGGTGTACCAAGTGGCACCCGGATGGTGGGCTTGGGAACCCTGCTCACATCGTTTGGGGCCGTGAGCGACACCCCGGCCGGATCTCCTTGCGGATGGAACCCGAATAGGCGATAAACCTGGACGAGAGACTTGTGTGGTTAGTCAGGTCGTGGCCGACTCCCTCACCAGGCTTCCGCTTGAAGGTTGCCGAGATACACGATGTGTACATGGTGGTAAGTGGCGAGAGCGTGTGTGAAGAAGTACACCCCTGCAGGGTTAATATGATCTATTCGAATAGCCGTGTCCGCGGTAAAGGACTTCTGGGTTGCATGTACAGTTCATAGACAAGTGAAAGTGGATACTCTAAAATACGCAAGATAAGCGTGAGTGCTATGGATGGCGCCCTCGTAGGGAGATGGGAGCGGATCCATAGTGGTGTATTGATATGGTAAATACATGGACTCGTGTGCGCCACCTCAAAAGAGTTACTTGCAGTCGTAGTTCAGGATAGCCACTGAGTCAAAGCTGGCTTGCTGCAGTCAAACTCCACTACCCCCTTTGTTGATAGCGATGCATATGTAGTTAGTTCTGATGTAAGTCTTGCTGGGTACATTTGTACTCACGTTTTCCCATTTTATGTTTTTGCAGAGAGACGCCAGTCTCGCTAGTAGTTCCGCATGGACTTCGACGTTTAGCTTGATACCTCAGCTACAATCTTGTGCCCTCGGCAGGATCTGGTAGATAGTCAGGCTTCTCAGCCTTTTTCATTTGTAGATGTCTGTACTCAGACATATTAAGCTTCCGCATGTGCTTTGACTTGTATGCTCTGAATGTTGGGTCATGAGACCCATGTTTGTATTATCTCGCTCCTCGGAGCCTAATGAATAAATACTCTGAGTCGTAGAGTCTTGTTGTGATGCCATGTTGTGTTTGCACATATCGAGCATATTGTGTGTATGATTGAGATGCTTGGTATGTGTGGGATCCGACAACCTAGTTGTTTATCCTTGGTAGCCTCTCTTATGGGGAAATGTAGTCTTGTGCTTCCATGAGCCATAGTAGTCCGCTCTGCCGGTTCACGAGTCCTGCTAGCCCAGCACTACTGCTTGGAAAACTTGAATGGCGGCATGTGATTCACCTCGTTCTGTATACATCCCTTCGGGAAATGTCACGCGGTGACATCCGAGTCCTGCCTAGCCTGCTACAGCCCGGGTTCCTGAGTCCTGTTAGCCAGTGCTACAGCCGGATTCGCACGCTGCTGACCGACATGCTCGATGTTGATTCATGTATGCCTGTCCCCGTAAGTTAGTGTCACTTTGGGTTCACGACTAGTCATGTCGGCCCGGGTTCTCTGTCATATGGATGCTCGCAACACTATCATATACGTGAGCCAAAAGGCGCAAACGGTCCCGGGCCATGGTAAGGCGACACCCGTCGGAATACCGTGCGTGAGGCCGCAAAGTGATATGAGGTGTTACAGGCTAGATCGGTGTGACTTAGAAGCCGGGTCCTGACAGCTTTGGTATCAGAGCCTGACTGGCTGTAGGATTACCAAGCCAAACTGGTCGAAGTCGAGTCTAGAAATGCTTTAGTTATGTAAGGGAATTGATTGTGGAAGGGTACGTAAGGCTCTTTTTACTCCTTATACCTTATGTCCTTCTGATCTTAGTCATCCTCTTCTCTTCTACGGGGATTAAGAACTAGGCTTCTCATCTTTCTATCAGGTTCACGTGTTACTAATCCGTAGACTTATAGGTATGATGGATTCAAGTCTCAGTTCTGTTTCTAGTAATCCCGTGTGTTCATTGCTGGCCTCAGAACCTTGATACTATGATGTTCTAGTGGTTATGCCACCATTTTCGCTGGATGTCTCAAATCTTTTGAGCATTTACAGTCGTTATGCTGTCTGAGTCATCCCAGGTTTCCAAACAATCTGATGCATTTGCAAAATCCTTTCCCTCTGTTTCGCGTCCCTTTGGGCCAGATTAAGCACACTAACGGTCTGTTGAGGTATTCCATTGCCTTGACATATGTGTTGGAGCTAGTATTATGACCCTAGGCATCCAAGAGAACCACCTAGTAATCTAACCATGTTTTGTATTCCCAGTGTGATGATTCTGGCCATCATTCTCGAAAGCATCCCGTGATGCCATTTAGTAGTAGGTATTCTACTTCTGGGTTCTTGAACCCGAGATTCACCCTACTTACTTCATGTTGATAGTGTTGCTCGTACCTTTAGGTTATTAGTAACCTTTGCAATAGTCCTTGAGGTTTGTGGTATTACCTTCTTCCAAGTACCATGAGCTGTTTATGGCAGAAGTTCCTCGCTGAACCGAAAGATCACAACAAGAGTCCTCTCAATGAGTTCTCCATTCTATATTGTGAATCTGCCAGTTCTACCTTCTCCGCATGGGTTATCTGGAAGAAATGTTGAACTTTGCTCGACATACTAATCTATGCATCCACAACTCAGAAAATCATATGTTCCTTTGAGTTGTCCCTCTTTAGTTGTCTTCTGACCTTCGTTTATCTATTGATAGTCAGGAATAGTGGTGCAGTCGTGTTTATCGATGCCTATTATTCTTGTGGTCCATCGAGCCATTCTATTTCGGAATGACTAGGAGAAACAAACTCCAGAACCTCATCCATATCCAGGATTGGGTCAAAGTAGTTGTAATCCGCAAATCAAAATGCCAATCCAGCTTTTGATCCGTTCTACCTTGGAGTATTACCATCTTTATATCAAGAATGTCATGGGAATTGCACACCATCCTATGAACTCTTGACACAGTGATACTTCTCGCCATCATTATTCATTTCTTCGTTTCGTGTTGTCGCAACCAGAATGCCGACAAGTGAATCGTGATGTGTGAAATCTATACTCCTAGCAATTCTGTTGCTTGGTAGTTAAAGGACAATAATTTCATCTGTAGCGTGTTGGTTATTGAATAATCATCCTAAGGTTGATCGTGCTACCTAGTCCTTATTCCCGGTGCACTTTTCAATCAATGAGTTAGGATAGTGCCAATCCTTGCTTGTTTGATCACATAGTCTTGCCTTGAAAAGCAAGATTGTTCTCGAGCTTAATGACATACCGGTGGTTCGTGATTTTCTGAATATCTTCTTGGAAGTATCACCAGGTCGTCACCTGACCGCTATGTTGAGTTCGTGATCAAGTTGGTTTATTCCTGTAAACCACCTGAATCCGTGTTGGATAACCCTGAGCTAGTTGGTTAAGCCAAACGACAACTTGGAGAGTTGGAAGATAAGAGCTTGCCTGACTTAGTTCATTTCAAGGGATATCTTTGTGAGAGTGTGTGTTGAAGAAGGATGATATCTTCATTGATTGATCCTCGTGGTCAATTGTTGGATCTATTTTCTTATTGAAGCTTTGATTTGAGTGTGGGTTATCATCAAATCAAATTAGAACCAACGATGGTCGTAATGTTGTCTTACTCGTGGTTGTCTCCTCGAGCATACACCATTACATCCTTTGGTCTGACCAATGCTATCACCGTGTTCACACAATTGTGCAACTCCAACTATATGGAAACCTGGATGAATTGTTGTTGAGCCCATCAGCAACATTGTTATCTTCTTCATGATCTGTGTTGAACATCCAGCTAGTATTGGAAACTTTTATAAGCGTTATCTTCATGACCCGTTCGTGAAACATATGTTTGGACGAAAGAAGTGAGTCCCTCTAATTCATGTGCATTTGATGCAAGTTGCCGCCATGAGTTTGACAAGCCTTGTTTTACCTCCTCTGGAATCATCCCAAGTTAGTCATGCACGTGCAAAGTATTCTGTGGTCTGTTAGACTGATCATCTTCGTTCCATATGAACTCCGTAGCACACTAAGCCACTGATTTATTTGTTCAAGGAAAAGAAGTCTAGCGCGCGTAAAGACTTCGAAATCCTTGATGATGGTTCCCCACCTGAACTCGGTAGTGTTTTATTATAAGACTACTACGTGGTCATGCTTGTCTTGGACAACGTGTTCACATGTATGTAGCAGAACCAGCTCATGTTTTGGAGCTTGCTATCGTAGTTCATTCCCCGAGAATCTCGCAACGTCATCTCGTCGATTTGTGTTGCAAACTTTCATTTTTCTTTCTAGGCTTGATGAGTCTGGAATTTCATGACACCAACCAAATCTGAATCTCAGGCAGATATGATGGTTGGAACATTCCCGACTGAGGGAGTCCTGGACTAGGGGGTGTCCGGATAGCCGAACTATCATCTTTGGCCGGACTCCTAGACTATGAAGATACAAGATTGAAGACTTCGTCCCTTGTCCGGATAGGACTTTCCTTGGCGTGGAAGGCAAGCTTGGCGATCTGGATATGTAGATTTCCTACCATTGTAACCGACTCTGTAACCCTAACCCTATTCGGTGTCTATATAAACCGAAGGGTTTTAGTCCGTGAGGATGACAACAATCATACCATAGGCTAGCTTCTAGGGTTTAGCCTCTCTGATCTCGTGGTAGATCTACTCTTGTACTACCCATATCATCAATATTAATCAAGCAGGGGTAGGGTATTACCTCCATCGGGAGGGCCCAACCTGGTAAAACATCGTGTCCCTTGTCTCCTATTGCCATCCGCCTAGGCGCACAGCTTCGGGACCCCTACCGAGATCCGCCGGTTTTGACACCGACATTGGTGCTTTCATTGAGAGTTCCTCTGTATCGTCATCTTTAGGCCCGATGGCTCCTTCGATCATCAGCAACAACGCAGTCCAGGGTGAGACTTTTCTCCTCGGACAGATCTTCGTATTCGGCGGCTTTGCACTGCGGGCTAATTCGCTAGGCCATCTGGAGCAGATCGAAAGCTACGCCCCTGGCCATCAGGTCAGATTTGGAAGCTTGAACTATCGGCCGATGTCGCGGAGACTTGATCTTGATGAATTCGAGCCACGGCCGAGCGTGCCGCCTTGTCTCGATGGAGTGCGATCTAGCTCTGCCGTTGAGCGATGCCTGAGGCCGCACCGATGCCGCTCCGACCCTTAATCGAGCGGTTTAGCGGTCGAGGGCGGTTGGTTGGACACCGCCTCGGGGCTGAAATCTCTAAAGCGATTGAGCGAACACCATCCCTGTCCTTTGCAAAGCTTGTGACCCCGGTGCGGACTCCTTTCCGGACTCCGAACCTCCAGCGCCCGCCAATCGAATCCGGTGGGCGCCCGGTTATGGAGTTCACCGCCACGACATCTTTCAGCACTCGCCCTTTGGCGATATCCTGAACTCATTAAAGTCTCTCTCTTTGTCGAGGAGCCTGGCGAACTATGGTCGGGAAGGTTGGGATGCGGACGACGAAGAAATTCAACACCCACCCACCACCCACTTTGTAGCCACTGTCGATGATTTAACCGACATGCTCGACTTCGACTTCGAAGACATCGATGGTATGGATGACGATGCTGGAGACGACCAAGAACAAGCGCCTACGGGGCACTGGAAGGCCACCTCATCATACGACATATACATGGTGGACATCCCAAAAGATGGGAATGGCGATGGAACGGCGGAGGATGACCCCTCCAAGAAACAACCCAAGCGCCGACGTCAGCGGCGCCGCTCTAAATCCCGCCACAGTAAAAATGGCGATTCCGGCACGGGAGACAATAATACCCCGGACAGTGCCGAAGATGACCACCTCCAGCAGGATTCAGCGCAGGAGGAGGGAGAAGCAAGTCCGCACGACAGTGCGGCAGAAAGAGAGGTAGAGGACGATAATTATGCGCCCCCTCCGAAGACGAGGCAAGCCTCGACGACGACGAATTCGTCGTGCCAGAGGACCCCGTCGAACAAGAGCGTTTTAAACGCAGGCTCATGGCCACGGCAAGCAAGCTCAATAAAAAGCAGCAACAGCTTAGAGCTGACCAAGACCTGCTAGGCGACGGATGGATGAAGTCCTTGCAGCGAAGAGTATGAACTCGAGCGCCCCTCCAAAAGCTACCCCAAGCGCAGGCCGTTGCCTCGATCGAGGAGGAAGCACCCACGTCACCAGCGCATGACATGGCAGACCCGGCCACCCGTGGCGCGCGACAGAAGCCTCTCAGCCCTCCGCTCAAGCCACGCCCGGCGCGCACAAAAAGTACCAAGGCACGGAAAGCGCGCGCGTGCTTTATGAGATATATTGGAGGATAAGGCAAAGCATACAAGATCTATCTACAGATCGGCGTGGGCACCCAACGACTCGGGATGATTACCGTCACGCGGATACAGCAAACCGGCGGGCGAACACGATGAACAAAGCTCATATGAGCTACGTCGTGATATATTGTCTGAGGCGCCGCACCCACTATGCTTCACGAGATGAAGTAATGGATCATCAAATCCACGAGGGCTTCAAACCCGTAAACATCGAATCATACGATGGTACCACAGATCCTGCGGTGCGGATCGAGGACTATCTCCTCCATATCCACATGGCCCACGGTGATGATCTACATGCCATCAAGTACCTCCCACTCAAGCTTAAAGGACCAGCTCGGCATTGGCTCAACAGCTTGCCAGCCAGAGTCAATTGGTTGTTGGGAGGACACGGAAGCCGCATTCCTTGATAACTTCCAGGCACATATGTGCGACCACCGCACGCCGATGACCTTAGCCATATAATTCAGCAGCGGAAGAATCGGCGGACAATTACGGGCGCGGTTCCTAACAAAGAAAAATCAGATCGTCGACCGTCCGGATGCGAGGCGCTAGCAACCTTCAAACACAACATCCGCGACGAGTGGCTAGCCCGGCACCTAGGGCAGAAAGCGAAATCAATGGCAGCCCTCACCACACTCATGACCCGCTTTTGCGCGGGAGAGGACAGCTGGCTAGCTCGAAGCAACAACTTGGCCAAACACCACGGTAGTTCGGATACCAAGGACAACAATGGCAGGTCGCGTCGCAACAAGCATAAGCGCCGCGTGCGGTGATAATGCTGAAGATACGATAGTATATGCGGATTCGAGGGCTCTAAACCCGGTCGGCGGAAGAAGCCATTCAAAAGAAATACGCAGGCCCGTCCAACTTGGACCGAATACTCGATCGCTTGTGCGGATACATGGCACCCCGAAAAACAGCCAACCACACCAACAGGGATTGTTGGGTGTTCAAACAAGCAGGCAAGCTAAGCGCCGAAAACAACGACAAGGGGCTGCATAGCAATGACGAGGAAGAGCCCGGCCGCCGAACAATAGAGGACGAAGGGCTTTCCCACACAAGTGCGGACGGTGAACATGATATCGCAACCCACATACACAAAAGGGAGGAAGCGTGCGCTAAGGGGCGTATATGCAAGTGGAGCCAGTCGCCCGAGTTCAACCCATGGTCCTCCTGCCCGATCACCTTTGATCGAAGGACCACCCACTAGCATCCGTCACGGCGGATTCCCGCATTGGTTCTTGACCCAATCATCAGCGAATTTCACCTCACTAGAGTCCTGATGGGCGGCGGTAGCAACCTGAACCTGCTTTATCGAGTTCAGTCGCAAAATGGGCATAGACCCTCAAGGATTAAACCCACAAAGACGACCTTTAAAGGCGTCATACCAGGTGTAGAGGCCAATTGTACAGGCTCGGTTACACTCGAAGTGGTCTTGGATCCCGGATAACTTCGAGCGAAGAGTTAATCTTTGACATAGTCCCGTTCATGGCGGCTATCACGCCTTCGCTTGGGCGAACCGCATTTGCAAAGTTCAGCGCGGTGCCGCTTTCGCATACCTCAAGCTCAAGATGCGGGGCCCTCGAGGAGTAATCATGGTCAATGGAAACACCGAGCGCTCTCTCGAGCGGAGGAGCACACGCGCCCTCGCGGCGGAGGTGCAAAGCAGCCTCTCACAGCAATTCTCGAGTCCGGCTATTAAACGTCCGGCCACCGTCAAGCGCACCCGGAGTAACCTACAACAAGACCGCTTGGCACGATCCGAGCACGATAGCAATCCGGCCCCAACCCCAGCCCTCGGGAAACTGCGAAGCCAGTACTACGCGTACATAACTACGCTCTGGAGATACCATGGGCATAAGGGAGGGCACGACCACGCACACACCGAATGCGGCTCAAGCGCACGGGGCTCCGATTGTGTCATTCTTTTTCTTTCTTTCTTCTTTTCTTACTTTCAGGACTCCGTTTTCCAGAAGTCCTGTCCGGCACTAGAATTGCCGAACTCATGATGCAACAGCCAGGGAAGCAGAAAGCTACGTCGAGTGTCCAGGTGGTCTCTACTACGAGCATTATACCTGTTTTACATACCATCCCGCAGCTTACCCCTGGAGGTGGACATGTTAAATAGTCCCATCCCTTGCTTATCACACTATTTGTATCGTTCTACTTTTATTTGCAGTTTCTTTTGAATAACCAATATATAGCTCTTGCCTATTATTGCATTCTTTTCCATTATATATGTTCATTTATGACATTGCACAACCGTACAATTTGGTACGGCCAATACACCAGGGGCTTATGTACCCCAAAAACATGGTGTGACAAGTCCGAACACTTTCACAAGTGCGGCACCCCGAACTTATAGCATTATATGCATCGTCTCCGAATCATGTCTTGGGTCAATAGTTGGGTTTGCCCAGCTCCCATGTTTTGGTACCTTACGTTCCGTTATATCGGCTAAGGTAGCGCTGGGAGAACCACTACGATTGTGCCCCGGTTGAGCTGGGTTGAGCACCTCAGTGGAGAAAGCTAAAACTGATCGTCATGATAAGGTGAGAGCCGGTCGTTGTTCGAGAGGTTTCTTCGAGTCCCTAAAGACTTATGCCGCTTAGAGAAAGGAACCGGCATTGTCCGGCCAAGGCGTGGATAGCGCTCCGAACTCGGTCTTCCGAATACTAGGGGCTTCGCCGAAATTTAAAATTATAGAATTCTATGGCTAAGTGAGAGTGTTCAAGCACTATAAGTCCGGTTGCCTTGTTCGTTGCGTTGAGCGCCTCCCTCGAAGGACCCAAGAATGGGAACAAGAGCGCTCAAGTTTATCCCGAACACCCCAAACTTTCGTGGCATGGGGCTGAAGCCAACGACTTGCCATCTCTCAAATTTGATAAACGGCCGCACAGAAGGTAATATTTTAAATTCACAAGCGTTGCTTAGCGCATATGAACAAGTTTTCAGCGTACAGGATAACAAATGCGAGTCTACTCAAATATTACATCTTTGGAGCATTCACCCGCTATAAGACGGGCACCCTTCAGGACGCCCTCATAATACTTCTCGGGCTTGCGATGTTCTTTGCCCGGCGGCGGCCTGTCCGTCACCAGCTTCTCCGCGTCCAGCTTGCCCCAAAGCACCTTCAAGACGGGCAAGGGCCCTGAGCACCTTCAATACAGACAGGCGCTTGATGACTTGATCCATGGACGGGCATCCACCAGCCGCCGCACTAGCCCGAAGTAGCTCCCAGGCATGGCCTCATTTGGCCACAGCCGAGCTATAAGGCCCTTCATGGCCTGTTCGGCGACCTTGTGGAGCTCGACCAATTGCTTGAGCTTGGTCGCTCAAAGGGCACTGGTGTTGGCCTCGATATCTGAGACCAAAACACCTTTTCCGTCGAGCTCCCTTCTTCGGCTCGGTAGAAAGCGGCGGCATCAGAGACACTCCGTGGCAGATCTGCGAACGCTCCTGGAGAGCTCCGGATTCGGGTAAGTACTAGATAATTGACTTCTACATTCTTTCTCTGCATAAAGAATGCCTTACCCGCCGCGATCTTCTTTATTGCCTCAATCTCCTGGAGGGCTTTTTGGGCCTCGGCCTTAGCAGCTTTGGCACTCTCAAGAGCCGAGGCAAGCTCGGACTCTCGGGTCTTCGAGTCACGCTCCAAACCCTCGTGTTTTTTCAAGAGAGCCTGGAGCTCTTGCCGTACCTCCGCCAGCTGCGCCTCCCCCTTCTCTCGCTCGGTGCGCTCCGCCGCTTTGTTTCGACCCGCGGACACCGCCTCCTTGAGGTCGCCACCTCGCTCGTGGCCCTGCAGTACCCATGTTATTCCTGTTATCTTTGCAACCACATTTTTAAATTCCATAAGGTATTACTTACCTTCCTTGTCCTCGAGCTGCTTCTTGGCTTGGCGAGCTCGTTCTCGGACCGCTCGAGGCTCTCCTTCAATGCATTGACCTCCTTGATCGGTCAGCAGAGAGTCAGCGGGGCAGCCTGCATTAGCATATTGACATAATTATGTTAGACTCCTGCATATATCTTTTTAGATCCTCAGTCCGGCTTTTCTTTCCGAACACGAACTAAGCATCGAGGCTCTTGTCTGTCGGTAATCTTCTTACTTATACTGAAAACTTACCTCAAAGCCTGTTAGAAGGCCGTTGCAGGCTTCAGTCAGCCCGTTCTTGGCGGACTGAACTTTCTGGATCACCACACTCATAACAATGCGGTGCTCCTCCTCGATGGAGGCGCTGTTAAGCGCCTCCAATAAGCTATCCGGTGCCTCTGGTTGGACGTAGGACACCGGCGTCTTACCCTTCCTACGAAGGGGCCGCCTGCCGGACTTCGGAACCGCTGAAGGTTCTGGTATGGAGTCCGGACAAGGGTCGGGCTTAGAGCCCCTTGGGGTCTCGCTCCCCTCGCGCCTGGAGTCCGGGAGGCTGCCTTGCGGTGCCTCCTGCGCCACCTCCTCTTGACCAGGCCCCCCTTGGGGCCCCACCTTGGTGTCGTCAGCAGCGTGAGGTGAGGAGGCGGCCAGAAGTGAAGTACTCTCCACTTCCGACAAATTCAGGGACCCGCTCGACGAAGCGGCAAGCTCGTCCTTGGGCGGGCTGCATGATTGTTCGGCATTAGAGAACACTATGCAATGAAAAAAAGCCATGGGTATCCTTCCTTTTCTTTTCTTCTCTCCCCCCGCTGGGGGAGAGGCTTCTTTTTCCTCCTCCTCTTCCTTAGAGGAGGATTCCGCCTCAGGGTTGTCGGGCGATGAGTCCGACAGACACTGGCGCAGGAGCTCCTTCAAGTTCCGTGGCCTTCTTCTTGGCCTTCTTCTCCGGCACCACGTGAGGTGCGGAGCCAACAACCTTGTCAATCAGGCGTCCGCTGGGTCTTCGGCAAAGGGCTGACAGTTAATCTGTCCGGGCGTCTTCACCAGTCTGTCAAAAGGTTAGGGAGTTTTAGATCCCACATAGAGTCAATATATGAAAACAAGAGTCCCATAAAGGGTAAAATAACTTACCTCGCTGGCTTGACGCTGCGAGCTGAATCCGCGATCTTGATGGCGGATGTAGAACCTCGGCACCCTTGAACAGCACCTTCGAGGCGTCTTCGTACGTAGTGTCGAAGAGCCTTTTCAGAGTTGGGTGCTGTGCCGGATCAAACTCCCACAATTAGAAGGCCCGTTGTTGGCATGGGATAATCCGGTGGATGAGCATCACGTGGATTACGTTGACAAGCCTGAGATTCTTGTCCACCAGGTTTCGGACGCAAGTTTGGAGTCTGGACAGCTCATCTGAATCCCCCCACGTCTGGCCCGTCTCTTTCCATGATGTGAGCCGTGTGGGGAAGCCAGATCGGAATTCAGGGGCCGCCGCCCATTGAGAGTCGCGCGGCTCGGTGATGTAGAACCACCCCGATTGCCACCCCTTTATGGTCTCCACAAAGGAGCCCTCGAGCCATAGGACTTTGGCCATCTTGCCAACCATGGCGCCTCCGCACTCCGCTTGGCGGCCGCCCACTACCTTCGGCTTGACATTAAAGATCTTCAGCCATTAGCCGAAGTGGGGCTGGATGCTGAGGAAGGCCTCGCACATGACGATAAACGCCGAGATGTTGAGGATGAAGTTCGGGGCCAGATCGTGGAAATCCAGGCCGTAGTAGAACATGAGCCCCCGGACAAATGGGTGAAGTGGAAAACCTAGTCCCCGGAGGAAGTGGGTGAGGAACACCACCCTCTCATGGGGCCTGGGGGTGGGAATGAGCTGCCCCTCGTCGGGTAGCCGGTGCGTGATGTCTCTGGACAAGTATCCGACCTTCCGCAGTCTTTTTACTTGGCCCTCCATGACGGAGGAGACCATCCACCTGCCTCCCGCTCCGGACATGGCTGGAGATGGTTGAGGAAGGATGTGCGGACTTGGGCGCTGGAGCTCAGAGTGTGCGGAAATGGATGAGCAATGGAGGAGGAAGGCGTAGGTGTAAAGGGTGGATCCTTATCCCCTTATATGGACGGACGAGGCTATGCGTCCCCCACCAGCCTGATAAAACTCGCTTATCTCCCAAGCACCGCAATCAATGGCGCGGTTGGGTTACCCACGTCCGTATTGATGACAATCCCGGAATAAGGGGGCACGATCTATGCTTTGATAAGACGTGCCAAGGAAACCGCCTCGCTAAATGCGCTGAGGTGGGACAGTAAAAAGCGATTCGAATAAAGGCCTGGCCGTGGTGTGATGTCACGCCGTGGAATACGTCAGCAGATCTGTGCAAAGAATTATTCTCTCTATGGTGTTATGTGGAACTTGTTTTGCAGAGCCGGACACTATCCTTGTGTTCAAAACCTTCTATGAAGTATTCGGAGGAGGAACCCGCCTTGCAATTCCGAAGACAATATGCGTGCCGGACTCGTCGTCATTGAAGCCTGGTTCAGGGGCTATTGAGGGAGTCCTGGACTAGGGGGTGTCCGGATAGCCGAACTATCATCTTTGGCCGGACTCCTAGACTATGAAGATACAAGATTGACGACTTCGTCCCTTGTCCGGATAGGACTTTCCTTGGCATGGAAGGCAAGCTTGGCGATACGGATATGTAGATTTCCTACCATTGTAACCGACTCTGTGTAACCCTAACCCTATTCGGTGTCTATATAAACCGAAGGGTTTTAGTCCGTAGGACGGACAACAATCATACCATAGGCTAGCTTCTAGGGTTTAGCCTCTCTGATCTCGTGGTAGATCTACTCTTGTACTACCCATATCATCAATATTAATCAAGCAGGGTAGGGTATTACCTCCATCGAGAGGGCCCAACACAGGTAAAAACATCGTATCCCTTGTCTCCTGTTGCCATCCGCCTAGACGCACAGTTCGGGACCCCCTACCCGAGATCCGCCGGTTTTGACACCGACACCGACGTTTGCATTTTTCCCCAGCTTGCACCGCTTTGTGCCAATCTCCCTTGGACTGCCCTTCTCAGCAATTGTTGTTCAGGATCATCTTCAGAAGTGGTCCTACCATGGGTCCCGTCCATTTTCGATGATAATCAAAATCATCCATCGCGTTGTCTTCAACAAGGTAGTCCACATCATCCATTCGAATCCGAATATGCCATTCCTTTGAACTCCGCCAAATGATCGATTGTGATTGCCTTAGGCTGGTATTAAGAGTTTCAATGTTTTAGATATCAGAAGTAATCCTTTTTTCCATTTAGGGGAATAACTCTACGAGTCATCTCTCCCAAGGTGCCCCGTTGTGGGATCATGGCAGTTAACTCCTCGCTACATCGTGATCGAGCGTGGATTTGTTACCTACCTAGTGGACCTTCGTCATCTGTTTCACTCCATTCCTTTGGTTAGATGCTTCGTGTCTCGGCTCGAGAGATGTTTCTACGTCTCGCTCCGCGAGTTGATCTTGTGATCATTAAGATGATCCATCTATGTAGGCAAGTCTCGCTTTTTGTCCTCGTGTTGGATGAAGATCTCGAAAGCAAAGACGTCAAGATCAATTGGAGTCAACAAATCAACAACCTCGAGGAGACAGTTGGACCGTGAAGATTGTGCTAGCTTCGTGTTCCCTTCTGTCTGCTTACCCTACGTCTTGAATCTCGGGACGAGATTCTTGTTTAGTGGGGGTGAGTTGTCACATCCCTAGTTCTGGTATGCACTAGGTTAGCCCTTCATGTGTGCATCATGTTTAAAATTCTCAGAAACTTGAAATGGGGATTGGTCAAACCCTAGCACCAGAAAGAAATCAATAGGATCAAATAAAATCTTTTTCAAGAACCCAAAATGCCCTTTAAAAATGTTCATGATTTTTTATAAAGGTGAAAACCTCTGCCAAAATGATGAGCATATTTATTGGTCATTTATGGATTTTTGAATTAATCCATATTGTATTTGAATTGGGGCATTTAAATTCTATAAATACTTTAAATGTTCTAATAATGGTGAAACTAGTTGAGGGCTGTTGGAAATAATTTCAAAAGTGCCCACAAATATTTTCAGCATTTTACAAAATGGTTTGGTATTTTATTACTAAATCAAAATAGAGAAACGAATAGAAAAACAGAAACAGAATTAGAAAGAGAGGAACCTTACCTGACTTACCTACCTGGCCCAACTCCTGTTCTGGCCCAGCCCACAGGGGCAACACCGTCTTCTTCCTCCTGCCAGGAGGAGAAGCAACTGCGTGTCTGCACGCGCGCGGCCGATGACGCCACCTCCTGCCTGCCTGCATCTCTCCCCGACACCCTGGACGACGCCACGCAGACCCCCCTAACCCCCCCCCTCTATCCTTCCCCCCTCTTTCCGGGCTCTCCCCCTCCCCCTCGCTTGCCCACAGCCATGGCCGAACGCCACCATCGCCACCGACGTCGTTCGCCGTGGCCACAGCCACCGCCTAGCCTCCCCAACTGTCCAGGAGCTCCACCTCTGTCGTCTACGCCTCCTCGAGGACACACGCGCCACAGAACGCCCCCGAACGCCCACACCGCCGCCTTCTTCAACATTCGGCCCCGTCGATCGCCGTCGTCGATTCGCCCCCGACAAGACATCTTCGAGCACACTAACCCTCCCAACGGACTCGCGGTGAGCCCCTGAGTCATTTCCCCCTTCTCCCCTGGTCGCTTTTGACCTCTAGGCCATAGCCCCGTTGTGGCCGAGAGCTCCATGCCGCCGCCGCGTAGCTCGTCGTCGTTTGTGCTAGCATCTGTCACGGCCGAGCACATATTCGTGCTCCTCGCATCGTCAGGAGTCTGCTGAGACCCTCCACTAGCTTCCCCATGCACCGGAGCCCCGTTCTCGTTGAGGTCCAAACTCCGGCGCCACCGCGAGCTCGTTTCCGACGAGCTCCGGCCACCACAGCCGCTGCGGCTCGCCCAGTTGGATGCGGCGCACCTTCAGCTATCCGTAGATGCAAACCACGCGCAAAACCGAGCCCCGTAGCAGTTTTCCGGCGAGTTTCCGCCGCGCTTTGAGGTCGCCGCCGGCCAAACTCCGGCGGGCTGACGTGGTTGCTTGGTTAGGCGTTAATCACCACTAATTCCCCTAATAGCCACTGACAGCGGGCACTAGCCACGGTCAAACCTCAGTCAACCCTAGTTTTGACCGAGATTAGTTCCTGAGTCACTAACGTGTGGACCCCACACGTCAGGTTTGACCTGGTCAGCCACGGTTGACCTGCTGACGCAATGTTGTTGTCATGCTGACGCAGTAAACAATTTCTGTATTTAAAATAATCCAGGAAATTCCAAAAATAGCTAAAACTTCTAAAATTCATATAGATTCAACCGTAACTCAGAATGAAATAAGTTATATATGAAAAATGATCAAAAAAATCCAAACTTTTCATCTGTACTGGTTTCATGCATGTTAGAGCAACCTAACCTTGCTGTTTAGATGAAACATGATAATGCATTTATATGAGTTCATAGTTTAGGCTTATATTTGAATCTTTGATTCAAATAAGCTCAAACCACTCTGGTTTTAGTTGCATTAGCCTAACATACAGCATATTGACATGTCATGATCATGCATCATATTGTGCGTTGCATTGATTGTATTTCTTCTCTGTTGCCGGTATTTGTCCCCTCTCGGTAGACGATGTTCCAACGTTGTGATCGTTGACACTGATGAAGACTCAATGCTATCTTCAGAAGTGCCAGGCAAGCAAAACCCCCTTGTTCATTCCGATACAATCCCACTCTCTCGCTCCTGCTCTCTTTTACTGCATTAGGACAACAACGATTCAACTGTTACATGCTGCGGTAGTTGAGCCCCTTATCCTCTGCATGACCTGTCATTGCCACAGTAAATAGATGAAACCCACTAGCATGAGTAGGATTTGTTTGAGCCCTAATGTGCCTACTCATTCATGCTTGTTTGTCATGCCTGCTACTGCTTAGAGTTGAGTCAGGTTTGATTCATCGGTGATGAATTGGAATGTGGTGAACATGTCCTACTGTTGAGAGCTAAGTGTGTGAACACGATTTGGTAAAGGTAGCGGTGAGAGGCCATGTAGGAGTACATGGTGCGTTGTCTCATTGCAGCCGTCCTCAGGAACTGAGTTCTGTGTTTGTGATCCATGAACAGCTACTACCACGCATTGGAATGCTTAAGTTCCCCTCTCGACTTATTAATCAACTCGATCTCTGTCCAGGAGTTGCAACTAGTTTCTGGTATTTGTAGGTAGTGTTAGTAGTCTACCAAGTGGCACCCGGTACACGTGGGCTTGGGACAGACTAGGCACAGTGGCACGGTGTACCAAGTGGCACCCGGATGGTGGGCTTGGGAACCCTGCTCACATCGTTTGGGGCCGTGAGCGACACCCCGGCCGGATCTCCTTGCGGATGGAACCCGAATAGGCGATAAACCTGGACAAGAGACTTGTGTGGTTAGTCAGGTCGTGGCCGACTCCCTAACCAGGCTTTCGCTTGAAGGTTGCCGAGATACACGATGTGTACATGGTGGTAAGTGGCGAGAGCATGTGTGAAGAAGTACACCCCTGCAGGGTTAATATGATCTATTCGAATAGCCGTGTCCGCGGTAAAGGACTTCTGGGTTGCCTGTACAGTTCATAGACAAGTGAAAGTGGATACTCTAAAATACGCAAGATAAGCGTGAGTGCTATGGATGGCGCCCTCGTAGGGAGACGGGAGCGGATCCATAGTGGTGTATTGATATGGTAAATATGTGGACTCGTGCGCGCCACCTCAAAAGAGTTACTTGCAGTCGTAGTTCAGGATAGCCACTGAGTCAAAGCTGGCTTGCTGCAGTCAAACTCCACTACCCCCTTTGTTGATACCGATGCATATGTAGTTAGTTCTGATGTAAGTCTTGCTGGGTACATTTGTACTCACGTTTGCCCATTTTATGTTTTTACAGAGAGACGTCAGTCTCGCTAGTAGTTACACATGGACTTCGGCGTTTAGCTTGATACCTCAGCTACGATCTTGTGCCCTCGGCCTGATCTGGTAGATAGTCAGGCTTCTCAGCCTTTTTCATTTGTAAATGTCTGTACTCAGACATATTAAGCTTTCGCATGTGCTTTGACTTGTATGCTCTGAATGTTGGGTCATGAGACCCATGTTTGTATTATCTCGCTCCTCGGAGCCTAATGAATAAATACTCTGAGTCGTAGAGTCTTGTTGTGATGCCATGTTGTGTTTGCACATATCGAGCATATTGTGTGTATGATTGAAATGCTTGGTATGTGTGGGATCCGACAACCTAGTTGTTTATCCTTGGTAGCCTCTCTTATGGGGAAATGTAGTCTTGTGCTTCCATGAGCCATAGTAGTCCGCTACAGCCCGGTTCATCGGAGTCCTGCTAGCCCAGCACTACTGCTCCGGAAAACTTGACTGGCCGGCATGTGATTCACTTCTTTCCTGTGTCCGTCCCTTCGGTGAAATGTCACGCGATGACATCCGGAGTTCTGCCTAGCCTGCTACAGCCCGGGTTCCCGGAGTCCTGTTAGCCCAGTGCTACAGCCCGGATTCGCACGCTGCTGACCGACATGCTCGGTGTTGATTCATGTATGCCTGTCCCCGTAAGTTAGTGTCACTTTGGGTTCACGACTAGTCATGTCGGCCCGGGTTCTCTGTCATATGGATGCTAGCGACACTATCATATACGTGAGCCAAAAGGCGCAAACGGTCCGGGGCCATGGTAAGGCGACACCCGTGGGAATACCGTGCGTGAGGCCGCAAAGTGATATGAGGTGTTACAGGCTAGATCGGTGTGACTTAGAATCGGGGTCCTGACATCTGCGGCATAATCTTGATGTGATGTACATCGAGAAAAATATATGTGACATCATTATCGACACACTTCTTAACATTGAAGGCAAGACAAAAGATACCTTAAAATCTAGGATTGATTTGACACACTTGGGTATCAGAAAGGATTTGCAGGTGCAAGATGAAGGTAAACCATGGGATATGGCACCAGCAGTACGTCTTGGACAAGGTAAAAAGAAAAGAATTCTGCGAGGTCACACACGTGTGAGATTCCCACATGGATTTGCTTCCAACCACGAAAGGAGAGTCGGTCAGATGGAAACAAGGTACAAGGGTTGAAAACTCATGACTACCACGTCCTACTTCAAAGGGTTTTACTGTTATCCTTAGAGGATTGGGCATACGACTTATACACAGCAGTTGCAGAGTTGGGACAATTCTTGAGGAACTCTGCGAGAGAAATATCGGGATAGATGCTTTGGAGCGTCTTAGAGACAAGATACCAACTATCCTATGCGACCTTGAGAAGATATATCCTCCAGCCTTCTTTGATGTAATGGTGCATTTGGCTGTTCATCTACGATGAGGCACTACTTAGAGGTCGATGCAGTATAGCTGGATGTACCCTATTGAAAGGCGGCTAGGCACTTTCAAGGGCTATGTTAGGAACGAGCTAGACACGAGGGTTCCATTGCAGAGGCCTACATTGCTACTGAAGCGTTGACATTCTGCTGAAAATACATTGAAACAGTGATCAGCTTAGCAAAGAGGTGGGTGAAGACAATCCGGGCTCAATGTTTTCGATTATTCTTTGAGTTACGAGGAAGAGTCGACAAGAGGACAAACCTAAAGATTTGGACAAAATGGTTTGGTATGTGTTGAATAACTGTCCTGAGATACTACCTTATATCAAGTAAGTGCAGTACTGCAGCTTATACATCGTAATCTACTAAACTTGTAGCACATTCTTATATATTGAGATGTTTGACGCGATCACTATGTTATGCAGCATCTACAAAGATGAGTTACTGCCGCAAAATCCAAGAAACATTGACAAACTAGTTATGGCAGGATTTGCGAAATGGTTCAAGAACCATGTAAGCTTTTGAAGTGCACTGTTAGTTTTTTTTTAATATATTGAGTACATAAGATGATCAGCTTGTCTATTTTATAACCATAGGTTAAGAAGATGCGGGAGGATGGGCAGGCAGTTGATGATGCCCTTTACTCACTAGCAATGGGTCCTGATACTCGGGTAAGACATTATGAATCTTGCGTTATTGGAGATGTGCGCTACAACACCCTTGCACGAGACGAAGGCAGGAAGACACAAAACAGTGCCATCATGAGCATGGATATGTATGACAAAGAGACAACTGAAATGTATGCTAACATAATAGACATTGTTCAGTTGCAGTATATCTCGATTTGAGGATCATCGGTGTGTGGTTACATTTGTCTTTGTCGTTGGTATAACCTGTTTTCGAGGATCGCAAAACCCAGAGCTGATGATTATTTCAAATCCATCAAAGTCAAGGCGCGTGCCGGACCAACGAGCCTTTTATTTTGGCAAAATCAAGCAACATAGATATTTTTCTTGGAAGACACATTTGCACGTAGCGATGACTGGAGAGTATTGCAAAGGTTTGAGCAGAGGAATTCGTTTAATGAAGTTGCACAACAAGATGATGCTTACTTGCTCGATGTACAAGATAACACGATGTTCCTAACATCTTTGAGAACCATCACGTCAATGGCGCCGACGAAAAGCTTGCTGTCGTGCTGTGGACATACAAGAGTTGATCAAGAAGAAGCCAGCGTTCGAGGGCGTTGAGGACGAAGAAGAAGATGACACCGTGGGAATTACGATTCAGGCCGATACACATGGCGAAGATGTTGACACTTTGCTGCTGCGGATGATGATTACATTGCTTTTGTCGTATTTGCACAGTCGAAGACGTTTTTATCTACTATGTGAAATTGTGTTTGCTATGACAAGCTGAAACCTGATGAACATGTTGTTTAGTATTTTGCTGTGAGAACATCACTTGTTATGTATGCTGATTTGTGTTTGGTGATTGTATGACAACTAAAACATGATGAAATTGTTGTTTAGTTGTACTCATACTTGGCTGTAAAACTTGAATTTGATGACATAGTTTGCTGTTGGACTGCAATTTGCTCGACGTCTTGAATGAGAACAAAGCTGACCAGACAGGGCCTCTGCTATTTATTTATTTATATGAGCAAAGGGATACCCCTGATTTCCGTTAATAGAAATCATTAGATGTGCACAACACTATGCCCAGCCTGCTACAGGTTTCATTCATTACTAGTTTCAGCAAAGTGCTCATGTCGTAGCCCTTGAATACATCACGAGTGCTACATACACTGCAAATAAAGATACAATCATCCTCTGAGCACATCGATTTTGCCCATTATCTTCACAAGCTCTTTCATCTCCTCATTGCTGTCAAGGCCGTTTAGCAGCTGTTGCTTGGCCATGATCAGAGGAACTGCATCTTTAACCTTCTGCTCTGCATCTTCCTCTTCTGCCATTCCTTCAGGTACTTGTCCAACACCCCAACCTGCTGGTATTGGGATTCCTTGGCTAACCAAATAATCAGTGTAGTTGCATTCCCCCACATCAGCAACTTCCCAGAAATACAAATCACACGAATCTTCCCTTTTCTGCACGAATCAAACTGGAAGATCATCAACCAAACTATTAAAAAAATCAGCAACTGAAAGCAGCATAACAACACTTAAACATATTATTACCCCATGATTCGGGCATTTGTAGAAGACTCGGCCAGGGTTGTGGATTGTGGTTGAGACGCGATGGATGAATCTGCGTGATTTGCAGCAGTGGCACCACACCAACGACAGCGGGTTGCGATGAGCAATCGGCTGCGATGCGCGTGCCGGCGAGGGTGTGATGAGACCCGCAGGCAATGGTACGGGTGGCGATTTGGTGCATATCTGGTTGTTGCCTGGTGAAGAGCAGGTGGACGAGCAGCCAGCGGACATGGTTCTTTGCGGCGAGCTTCGATGCTAGGCGAGTAAGTAGAGAAGAGGAGAAGAGAACGTTGGATATGTCGGTTTCATTACTTGCGAGTAGCATAGCACCATATATAGTCATAGTCTAGGTTTGGATTGAACCAGCTACGAGAGCACGTCTTTCTTTTTGCTAAAACTTCAACGCGTCTCTTTCTTTGGTACAGTAGCTTGTTCTGTACGCCTTCCCAAGTCTTTGATTTTCTTTACCTTTTTTTTGCGAGGAAGGAAGGAGGAAAAAATTGAGAGTTCCTATGACTCGAACCCAAGACCTCAAGGTTGAAAACGAAGGGTGCTAGTCACTTATGTGGCGAACGTTCCCTGTGAGGAGGACAGCAGACAAACGCATTTTCCTCGCAGTTTTCTTCCTATATATAAAAAAGTATGCTACTTGGTGTCCGCTTAGTCAAAAAACGATTGTGCCAACCTTGACCGTTCGATTGACATTCAATGTCTGTTGCGTTTCTTCAGTATCTTCTTCCTCGAGCATAAAAGCCAAACCAGCGCCCGGTAACGCTGCTCCCGCCTCCCACGACTGGCTGTGATCTTCCCGGCTCTGTTCGCTTTCGTCCGAGGCCTCACCATCGTCCTCCGCCTCGGTTCACTTTCGCCATGGCGCCGCCCTCGGTGTTGTCAACATGGTCAACAACCGAGAGGAATAAGGAGATATTTGTACATGGTGAGGATGACGAGGGACCCAAAGCAGCCGCCACAGAGTAATTTTGTTTTTCGGGACGGAGAAGGGTATCAACTAGGTTGTGCGGGACCCGTGGCCCATCTAGCCCAGGCTTTTATTTCATATGTTTAGCACATGACCAGCCCAGTTTGTTTTTCTCCTTTCTGAAAAATGGCTAGCCAGCTATTTTGTTTTTTGCAGAATAACCAACATAGGCCTACTTGCTTTTCTACGCCGTGCCGGGCCGGAAATCTTTCAAGACGAGGAGGGATGCATTTTGCCCAGAAAATGGGTTATAAGTAATAAGAAATGGGCTATAAGTAATAATAAATGGGATATAAGTAATAAGAAATGGGCTATAAGTAATAATAAATGGGCTGTAAAATGAAAAAAATACAGCAAACAGGCAATTAGTTCCCAAATACTGTTTTCTTTCGGATTTTGATATTTTAAATTTCATTGTTTTTGTGCGGGTAAAATTTCATTGAATTTAAATTAAGGTATATTTAGATTTAAAATTAATTTGAATCTGGTTAGAAATTTCGGGTTGTATGCTGTTTGGGACAGATTTGGAGGCTGACTTGTGGGTCTACTAGGTTGACGTGTACTTTGGCTTTGTCAACTTAGTCCACAAACGAGTCAAATTTAGTCCTAAACGCTTCTAGCATCGATGACCGTTGGATGTTAATCCAGCGTCGAGCTCTTCTTCAATATCTCGATCTTCTTGCTCCAAATGGCCAAACCAGCTCGGTGGGACTGCTGCTCCCGCCTCCGTGGCGGTGTCTTTGCCGCCTGAGCCGCACCGCCCCACCCTACTTAATTGATGGCCATGCCATTCCTCTACTCACCCACACCTCCTGTTATTTTTCGGCGACGGCAGCCGGACCAGTAAACCCTCGTACTCCCCACCACGTGGGCAACCATTGCCGAGTCTTCCCCGGCTTCGTGTCGTTCCCTTCCTAGGCCTCACCGTCGTCCACCGCCATGGTGCTCTCGGCGCGGCCTAGTCAACGTGGTCCACGAACGACATCCATCGGTCGTGGACTGTACGCGCAAAATAATGATTCCTTCACCTGACAGCTGGGACCCACCGGAAGGTCCACTGTATTTCGCGAAAAACACGTTCCCCCCGCTGACATGTCGGACCCACCAGCTATATCTTCGCACGCAAGGAAGTGCCTCCTTATTCCGCACAAAAAAAATGAATACCCACCCTGCTAGATGGGACCCACCATAGTGGGAGGATGACTTGTGGGCCAACTAAGTTGACGGGGACGGAGGGCTTTGTCAACTTAGTCAATATGAACGATTCTAGCTCCAAAGACCGTCGATGTCCATCCAATGGCCATAGTGCTTCTTCAACCTCTGGTCTTCTTGCTCCAAATTACCCAAAGCAGCGCCCGGTCGTGCAGCGTGCTCCTGCCTCGTGGCGGCTGTGATGCCGCGGAGGACTCACCGCCCCTACTACTCCCACCGCTGGCCCAGGGTATCCCTCTACTCACCCGCACCCCTGTTATTCTGGGCGGCGACGACCTCACGCCGCACCCAACGATGAACCCTCGTACTCCTCTCCGTGCGGGCTACCACTATTGCGTCTTCCCCGGCTCCGCGTCGTCCCATTCCTAGGCCTCGCTATCGTCCAGACCACCACCCTGGTGCTCCTCGGCGCGGCGTGGTCAACGTGGTCAATGACCAACTTCCATCGGAAGAGTACTGTACTGTACTGTACGTGGTCCAGGCGGCCGCAAGGAAGTGCCTCCTTATTACGGGCAAAATAATTATTCCTCCACCTGACAGCAGGGACCCACCGGACGGGCCACCTTATTTCGCGAAAAAAACTTTTCCCCCTGACTGCTGGGACCCACCGGACGGGCCAACGTATTTCACGAAAAAAACTTTCCCCACGCTGTCAGCTCGGACCCACCGGAAGTGCCTCCTTATTAGGCACAAAAAAATGAATACTCCTCTTGCTAGCTGGGACCCACCATAGTGGGAGGCTGACTTGTGGGCCTACTAAGTTGACTGGGACGGGGGCCTTTGTTAACTTTAGCCAATATGAACGATTCTAGCTCAAGTGACCGTACGATGTCAATCCAACGGCCGTAGTGCTTCTTCAACCTCTGGTCTTCTTGCTCCAGCCGCCCAAAGCAGCGCCGGTCGTGTTGGGGAACGTAGCAGAAATTCAAAATTTTCTACGCATCACCAAGATCAATCTATGGAGAGACTAGCAACGAGAGAGAGGGGAGTGCATCTACATACCCTTGTAGATCGCTAAGCGGAAGCGTTGCAAGAACGCGGATGAGGTAGTCGTACTTGTGGCGATTCAGATCACGGTCGATTCCGATCTAAGTGCTGAACAACGGCGCCTCCGCGTTCAACACACGTGCAGCCCAGTGACGTCTCCCATGCCTTGATCCAGCAAGGAGAGAGGGAGAGGTTGGGGAAGACTCCGTCCAGCAGCAGCACGACGGCATGGTGGTGGTGGAGGAGCGCGGTACTCCTGCAGGGCTTCGCCAAGCACTACGAGAGACGAGAAGGGAGAGAGGTAGGTGTCGGTGTCAAAACCGGCGGATCTCGGGTAGGGGGTCCCGAACTGTGTGTCTAGGCGGATGGTAACAGGAGACAAGGGACACGATGTTTACCCAGGTTCGGGCCCTCTTGATGGAGGTAAAACCCTACGTCCTGCTTGATTGATATTGATATTGTGGATGTTTACAAGAGTGGATCTACCATGAGATCAAGGAGGCTAGACCCTAGAAGCTAGCCTATGGTATGATTGTAAGGGTTGTTGTGATTGTAGTCCTACGGACTAAAGACATCCGGTTTATATAGACACCGGAGAGGGCTAGGGTTACATAGAGTCGGTTACAATGGTAGGAGATCTACATATCCGTATCGCCAAGCTTGCCTTCCACGCCAAGGAAAGTCCCATCCGGACACGGGGGGAAGTCTTCAATCTTGTATCTTCATAGTCTTGGAGTCCGTCGATGATGATAGTCCGGCAAATGATAGTTCGGTGATGATAGTAGTCCGCTATCCGGACACCCCCTAATCCAGGACTCCCTCAGTAGCCCCTGAACCAGGCTTCAATGACGATAAGTCCGGCGTGTATATTGCTTGGCATTGCAAGGCGGGTTCCTCCTCCAAATGATAGAAGATTGTGAACACCAGAATAGTGTCCGGCTCTGCAAAATAAATTCCACATTCCACCGTAGAGAGAATAATAATATATACACAAGTTCAATATGCTGACGTTTTCCGTGGCATGACGTCACACCACTACCAAGCCATTACTCGAATTGTTTTTTACTTTACCACCTCAACGCATTTAGCGAAGCGGTTTCCTTGGCACGTCTTGTCGAAGCAGAGATCGTGTTTCCCCTTAATCCGGGATTCTCATCAATACGGGCGTGGGTAACCCAACGCGTCATTGATGGTGGCGCTTGGGAGATAAGCGAGTTTTACCAGGCGGTGGGGGCGCGTAAGACTTCGCCCGCCCATATAAGGGATAAGGATTCACCTTCTCACCTCGCCTTCTTCCTCCTTTGCTTATCCATTTCCTTTTCGAGCTCCAGCGCCCAAGTTCGCATCTCGTCTCAACCTTCTCCGACCATGTCCGGCGCGGAGGTAAATGGTTGGCATCCACCGTTAAGGAGGAGCAAATCGCCAAACTGCGCGCGCGCGGATACCTTTCCGGCGACATCGCAGACCGGCTGCCCGACGAGGGCAGCTCATCCCCACCCCTGGCCCCATGAGAGGGTTGTCTTTCTTTCCCACTTCCTCCATGGACTGGGCTTTCCACTTCACCCCTTTGTCCGGGGCTCATGTTCTACTACGGCCTGGATTTCCATGATCTGGCGCGAACTTCATCCTCAACATCTCGGCTTTTATCGTGTGTGCGCGAGGCCTTCCTCTACATCAGCCCCACTTGACTTGGGTCAAGACCTTCAATGTCAAGCGAAGGTAGTGAAGGGCATTCAAGCGGAGTGCGGAGGCGCCATGTTGGGCAAGATGCCCAACGTCCTTTGGTTGAAGGGCCTTCGTGGAATCCGTCAAGGGTGGCAATCGGGTGGTTCTATATCACCGAGCCGCGTGACCCTAAATGGGCGGCGGCCCCCGAGTTTAGATCTGGTATCCCCACGCAGCTCACCTCCTGGAAAGAGAAGGGCTTGCTATGGGGTAGTTTGAAGGAGCTGACGGGACTCCAAGCCTGTGTCGAGAAGCTGGTGAAGAAGCTCAGGCTGGTTAACATGGTCCAAGTCATGCTCGTCCGCCGGATTCTCCCATGCCAAGAGCGGGCATTCAATCTATGGGAGTTCGATCCGGAGCAGCACCAGGCGCTGAACAAGCTCTTCGACACAACGTACGAAGGCGCCTGGAAGGTGCTGTTCAAGGGCGCCGAAGCCCCCACATCCGCGACTGAAGATCGCGGATTTCACTCGCAGCGCCAAGCTGACGAGGTAAGTGATTCTACCCCTTTACAGGACACTCGTTTTCCATAGTTTGACTCTTTGCCGGTTTTAATTTCCCCCTTTCCTTTGACAGGACTGGATGAAGAAGGCGGAGCAGATTACCTGTCCGGCTCCTATGCCAAAAATCCAGAGCGCTTCGTCTAGCGAGGCTGCTGGTTCCGCACCGCACGTGGTGCCGGAGAAGAAAACCAAGAAGGAGGCCACGGGTGCTCGAAAGAGTGCCCGTTTTCAGTGTCGACGACTCGGGGCTGACTCCTCCCGAAAATGAGGAGGAGGAAGAGGACTCTCTCCCAGAGGAGGAGAGAGGAAGAGGAAGGCTTCCCCAACAGGGGAGGCGGAGGGTCAGAGGGAAGGACTATTCCCCCGGACAGCTCTGCCAACATCAATGTTGGCGAGGAAGAATGGCCTTCAAGGGCCAGGCCTCCGGCGAGATCGTAAGTATCCGGATTCCTGAATGATTTATAATTTCTTTTTCTGCGTCACATAGTGTCATTCTAATGCCGCATATTGCCTGTAGTCCGGCCAGTGATGATCTCCCCGCTTCATCGAGCGGGTCGTTGGCTTCGTCGGATGTAGACTCCATCCCGACCGCCTCCACCCCTCGCGACGCCGAAGACGCCGAGGTGGGATCCCCAGAAGGGACCCATCAGGGGGAGGCTCGGGCGCCACAGGCGCCCTCCGGTTTTTGGCGCCGACTCCACAGAACCCGCCGTGGTTCGGAGTCCGGCAGCGGCCCTTCGATCGAAGGGCAAGACCGTGATGCCGGCGGCTTCCGTCCAACCGAGGCGCCGGGCAATTTGTTGGAGGCGCTGCAGAGTGCTTCCATCGAGAAAGAACACCACACTATTATGAGTGCAGTGATTCGAAGTGCAGCTCGCCAAAGGCGGGCTGACCAAAAGCCTGCAATAGCCTTCTATCGAGCTTTGAGGTAGAAGTTAAAATATGCAATGTAATACCGCATAGACAGTAGCCCCGATGCTCGGTTCGGTGTTGGAAAGAAAAGCGGATGAGGATCTTAAAAAGATATCGAGGTTGCTAAAAATTATGTCAATATGGGTTGCAGGCTGCGCTGCTGACCTCTGCCGCACTTGCGGGAGGTCGGTGCGTTGAAGCGAGGCTCGGCGGTCGGGCAAGAGCTCGGCGCGCCGAGAAGCAGCTCAAGACAAAGAAGGTGAGTAACACCACTTTGAATTTGTACCTTCTGAGAAAAGGATTTAGGTTGCGACAAAAATAACAAGGATAACATGGGTACTGCAGGGCCACGAGCGAGGTGGCGGCCTCGAAGGAGGCCGTGTCCGCGACCGAGTGCAATCTGCCACGGAGGCAGGCAGAGCGAGAAAAGCAAGAGGCGCGGGTGGCGGTGGTTCAGCAAGAGCTCCAGGCTCTCATGGAAAAGCATGAGAGTTTGGAGTGTGACTCAAAGACTCAAGAGTCCGAGCTTGCCTCGGCTCTCGAAAGTGCCAAAACTGCCAAGGCCGAGGCCCATAAGTCCCTTCAGGAAGTTGAGTTGATGAGGAAGATAGCGGCGGGTAAGGCATTTTTCATGCAAAACAAGCATGTGAATGTAAATTACGTGTTACTTACCCGAATTCGGAGCTCTCCAGTGGCGTTTGCAGATCTGCCTCATGGCGTGTACGATGCCGCCGCATTCTACCGAGCCGAGGAGGGAGCTCAGCGGAGAAGGTCTTCGGTCTCGATATCTTGAGGCCGGCCATCCGTGCCCCTAGCGACCAGGTGAAGCAGCTGGTCGAGCTTCTAAGGTGGCGAGCAGGCCATGAAGGGCCTCATAGTCCGGCTGTGGCTGGAGAGGCCATGCACAGGAGCTACTTGGCCTCGTCTGACGGCTGGTGGATCGTGCCCACAGGTGGAGGTTATCAAGCGCTCCGCTTGTATTGAAGGTGCTCGTCGGGCCCTTGCCAGCGCAAAGGTGCATTAGGGCAAGCTGGATGCGGAGAAGCTAATCAGCGACGCGCCACCAGCGGGCAAGGAGCATCGTATGCCGAAATTTACTATAAGGTTGTCTGAAGGGTGCCCGCAAGATTGCGGATGAGTGCCCCGAGGATGTAATTTTGAGTGAATTCGCAATGTGTTATCACTGTCGCTGAAAACTTTGTTCATATCGCTAAGCAACGCTTGTTTAATTTAAAATATTACCTTCATGCGGCCGTTTATTAAATCTGAGAGATGGCAAGTCGTCGGCTTCAGCCCCCATGCCACGAGTGCTGGGGTGTTCGGGATAAACTTGAGCACTCTTGTTCCCATTTTGGGTCCATCTAGGGAGGCGCTCAACACAACGAACAAGGCAACCGGACTTATAGTGCTTGAACACTCTCACTTAGCCATAGAATTCTATAATTTTAAATTTCGGCGAAGCCCCTAGTATTCGGAAGACCGAATTGGGGCGCTATCCACGCCTTCATCGGACATAATCCGGAACTTCGCTCGAAGCGGCGTAGGTCTTTAAGGACCCGAAAGGACCTCTCGAACAGCGACCAGTCTCTCGCCTTATCATGCCGGTCAGTTTTAGCTTTCTCCTCGAGGCGTTAACCCGGCTCAACAAGGCGCAATCGCAGTGGTTCTCCCAGTGCTACCTTAGCCGATAGAACGGAACGTAAGGTGCCGAACATGGGAGCTGGGCAAACCCAACTATTGACCCAAGGCATGATTCGGAGCTGATTCATATAATGCTATAAGTTCGGGGTGCCGCACTTGTGAAAGTGTGCGGACTTTATCACACCATAAAGCGGAGGACATAAGCCCCTGGTGTGTTTGGCCGTACCAAGATGCACGGGTGCAACATGTAAGTAAATGAACATATATATATATAAAGTAATGCAATTATAGGCAAAAAGTGCTGCATTTTATTCGAGAAGATATGCTATCGGTGCGGAATGATACAAATAGTCACGGAAAGCAAAGTTGGACGAATTAAAGGCGTCTCCCTCCGAGGGTAGGCAGCGGAATGTTGTATTTAACAAATTTAATGCTCGTGATGGAGACCACGAGTGTTAAATCGCGACCTTTGTCCTTCCCCGGCTGTTGCATCATGAGTTCGGCAGGTTTGCCGCGGACTGAGTTATGTATAAAAAGAAAAATAAAACAAAAAGCGACACACTTGGGAGCCCTGGTGTGGTCGAACCGCACTCTGGGTCTATTGTGGTTGTGCCCTTCCCCTATGCCCATGGTATCTCCATGCGTAATTATGTCTGTGGAGAGTTTGTCTTGCAATTTTGCGAGGGCTGGGGTTGGGGCCGCATTACTACGTGTGCGGGAATGTGCCGTGGTCTTAGTTGATGTTGCTCCGGGCGTTTGGTCGTGTCCGTTCGTTTAACTGCCGGACTCGAATTGCCTTAAAGGCTGCTCTGTACTTCGCCGCAGAGCGCTGTATGTTCCTCCGTTCGGAGGGCGTTCGTGTTTCCATTGACCGTGATGACTCCACGAGGGCTGGCATCTTGAGCTTAAGGTATGCATAATGCGGCACCGCGTTGAATTTTGCAAACGCGGTTCGTCCGAGCGAGAGCGTGATAGCCGCTGCGAGCGGGACTATGTCGAAGATTAACTCCTCGCTTGAAATTATCCGGGATCCAAGACCACTTCGATGTAACGAGCCTGTACAATTGGCCTCGACACCTGGTATGGCGCCTTTGAAGGTCGCTGCTTGTAGGTTTAATCCTTGAAGGGTCTATGCCCATCTTGCGCCTTTGTATCCCGATAAAGCAGGTTCAGGCTCTGCCGCCGTCCATCAGGACTCTCGTGAGGTGAAATCCATCAACGATTGGGTCTAAAACCAATGCGGTGAATCCTCCATGGCGGATACTGGTCGGATGGTCTCTTTAATCAAAAGTGATCGGGCATGAGGACCATGGGTTGAATTTTGGGGCGACTGGCTCCATCGAGTATACGTCCCTTAGTGCACGCTTCCGCTCCCTCTTGGGAATATGCGTTGCGTATATCATGTTTACCGTCCGAACTTGAGGGGGGAATCCCTTTTGTCCTCTGTTGTTCGGCGGCCGGGTCTCTTCCTCGTCATCGCTGTGTAGCCCCTTGTCACTGTTTTCGGCGATTAATTTGCCTGCCTGCTTGAATACCCAACAATCTCTGTTGGTATGGTTAGCTGGCTTTTCGGGGGTTCCATGTATTTGACAAGAGCGGTCGAGTATTCGGTCCAAATTGGACGGGCCCGGAGTGGTTCTTTTGAATGGCTTCTTCCGTTGACCGGGTTTGGAGCCTCGGAATCCGGCGTTGACTGCCGTATCCTCATTGCTGTCGCCGTTAATGCGGCGTTTGTTTTTGTTTCGACGCAACCTGCCATTGCGGTCCTTGGTATCCGGACTGCCAGCGTTTTTGCTGAGGTTGTTACTGCGAGCGAGCCAGCTATCCTCTCCCGCACAGAAGCGGGTCATGAGGGATGTGAGGGCTGCCATGGATTTCGGCTTCTCCTCGCCTAGGTGCGGGCCAGCCACTCGTCGCGGATGTTATGTTTAAAGGCAGCGAGTGCCTCTGCATCCGGACGGTCGGCGATTTGATTTTTCTTTGTTAAGAACCGTGTCGAATTGCTCGCCGATTCGTCGGCTGCTGGATTATGTGGCTTAGGTCATCTGCGTCCGGTGGTCGCATTACGCGTGCCACGGAAGTTGTCGAGGAATGCGGCTTCCAGGTCTTCCCAACATCAATTGACTCTGCGGCAGGCTGTTAAGCCAATGCCGAGCTGGTCCTTTAAGCGAGCGAGAGATATTTGATGGCGTGAAGATGCCGCCGCGGGCCATGTGTATATGGAGGAGATAATCCTCAATCCAGACCGCTGGTCTGTTGTGCCATCGTGGGATTCGATATTAACGGGTTTGAACCCTTGAGGATTTGATGATCCATTACTTCGTCGGTGAAGCATAGTGGGTGTCTTGGCGCCTCAGTATTGAGCAATATCGCGGCGTAGCTCGAGAGAGCGTTATCGCTGTGTTCGGCCCGCCGAGTAGTTGTATCCGGTGCGGCGGTATTCGCCGTGGGTCGTGGGCGTCCACGTGATCCATAGATAGATCTGGATTGTCTTGCCTTGTCCTCAATATATCTCGCAAGTCCGGTAGCGTTCCCGTGGCTTCCTGCTTTTAGAGCGATGCGAATGCGGTTTTGGTGGAGGGCTTGCGCGCCTCTCTCGCGCCATGAGGTGGTCGGTCTGCCGTGTGTCTTGCTGGTGATGCTGCCTCCTCTAATCGGGGAGCAACTTGCCTTTTGGGTAACTTTTGGAGGGGCGTTCGAGTTCATACTCTTCGGACGCGAGGACCTCGGTCCATCTGTCGGCTAGTAGGTCTTGATCAGCTTGAAGCTGTTGTTGCTTTTCTTTAGGCTGTTTGCCGTGGCCATTAGCCTGCGTCTCAAACGCTCTTGTTCGACGGGATCCTCGTGCAAGATGAATTAAATGCCGCCGAGGCTTGCCTCGTCTCCGGAGGGAGGTAAGTAATTGTCATCCTCGACCTCTTCGTCGCCGCCCTCTCCCGAGGGCTTGCTTCCTCCTCCTCTGGCTGGATAATCTTTGGAGGGAGTTGTCTTCGCACTTTCGGGGTGTTATTATCTCCTGTGCGGAATCTCCGTTCTTGCCGTGGCGGGATTTAAAGCGCGCCACGACGTCGGCGCTTGGGATGTTTCTTTAAGGAATCGGCCTCCGCTGCTTCTTCGCCGTCCCCTCTTTTGGGGTGTCCACCATGTATATGTCGATGACGAGGTGGTTTTCCGGTGTCCTGTAGGCACTTTGGTTCTTAGTAGTCTCCGGCATCGTCGTCCATACCGTCGATGTCTTGAATCGTCGTCGTCGAGCGTCGGTTAAATCGCCGGCGGTGGCTACGAAGTGGGTGGTGGGTGGGATCTGAATTTCTTCGTCATCCGCGTCCCAACCGTCCTGGCCGTAGTTCGGCCAGGGCTCTCCGGATAGCGAGAGATGCTTCAATGAATTTATGATATTGCCGAAGGGCGAGTGCTGAAAGATGTCCGCAGCGGTGAATTCCATGATCGGCGCCCAGTCGGATTCGGCTGGCAGGGGCGCAGGAGGTGCGGAGTCCGGCAGGGAGTCCGGCACCTCGGAGTCATGGGCTTTATGTGGGACAAGGTAAGTGTTCGGCTCCATCACTGTAGAAATTGCGGCTCCCGAGGCGGTGTCCAGCCATCCGTCCTCGATTCGAGCGATCGGCTCCGGACTATAAGTCAGAGCGGATCCGGGTGCGACCTCAAGGTGCTGTCCGCGGCGAGTTAGGTCATGCCCATCGTGACAGCCGCGGCACGCTTCGGCTGTGGCTCAGATCCATCGAGGATCAAGTCCCGCGATATCGGTCGTGAAATTTAAGCTTCAAACCTGACTCGACGGCCAGGGCGTAGCTTCGATCTGCTCGGATGGCCAAGCGAGTTGGCCCTTGATGCGAAGCTGCGAATCTGAAGATCTGTCCGGGAAGAAAGGTCTCACCGAGATTGCGTCGTTCTTGATTGAAGAGGCCATCAAGCCTATCGGTGGCGACATACGGAGGAACTCTCAATGAAAGCACCAATGTCGGTGTCAAAACCGGCGGATCTCGGTAGGGGGTCCCGAACTGTGCGTCTAGGCGGATGGTAACACGAGACAAGGGACACGATGTTTACCTGTGTTCGGGCCCTCTTGATGGAGGTAAAACCCTACGTCCCGCTTGATTGATATTGATATTGTGGATGTTTACAAGAGTGGATCTACCATGAGATCAAGGAGGCTAAACCCTAGAAGCTAGCCTATGGTATGATTGTAAGGGTTGTTGTGATTGTAGTCCTACGGACTAAAGCCATCCGGTTTATATAGACACCGGAGAGGGCTAGGGTTACATAGAGTCGGTTACAATGGTAGGAGATCTACATATCCGTATCGCCAAGCTTGCCTTCCACGCCAAGGAAAGTCCCATCCGGACACGGGGGGAAGTCTTCTATCTTGTATCTTCATAGTCTTGGAGTCCGATCGATGATGATAGTCAGGCAAATGATAGTTCGGCTGATGATAGTAGTCCGGCTATCCGGACACCCCCTAATCCAGGACTCCCTCAGTAGGGCTGCGCCTTGGGAGAGAGAGACTCATCTGTTGGGCAGCCCAAAACCTCCACTATATATAGGGGCAAGGGGGAGGGTGAGGCGCCCTAGGGTTTCCCCTAGGAGGGCGGCGGCCAGGGCAGATGGGATCTCCCCTTTGGGTGATTTGGCCCCCAAGCCAGGAGGTGGGAACCCTAGATGGGGCGCCCCAAACCCCCTGGTCACGTGGGAATAGGTGAGGGGGGCGCACAGCCCCTTAGTGGGCTGGTTTGCCCCCTTCCCTTGGCCCATGAAGCCCCCCAACAGTTGCCGGGGCTCCCGACTTACCTTTCGGTCATGCTGGTCATCACCCGGTACCTCCGGAACACTTCCGGACTCCAAAACCCTTCGTCCAATATATCAATCTTCACCGTCCGACCATTCCGGAACTCCTCGTGACGTCCGGGATCTCATCCGGGACTCCGAACAACATTCGGTAACCGCGTACATACCTTCCCTATAACCCTAGAGTCATCGAACCTTCAGTGTGTAGACCCTACGGGCTCGGGAATCATGCAGACATGACCGAGACATCTCTCCGGTCAATACTCGTTCTGTAATGCATGATCCCGTGACTAACTACTTAGTCACATTGAGCTCATTATGATGATGCATTACCGAGTGGGCCCAAAGATACCTCTCCGTCATACGGAGTGACAAATCCCAGTCTCGATTCGTGCCAACCCAACAGACACTTTCGGAGATACCTGTAATGCACCTTTATAGCCACCCAGTTACGTTGTGACGTTTGGTAGACCCAACGCACTCCTACGGTATCCGGGAGTTACACAATCTCATGGTCTAAGGAAATGATACTTGACATTAGAAAAGCTTTAGCAAACGAACTACACGATCTTGTGCTATGCTTAGGATTGGGTCTTGTCCATCACATCATTCTCCTAATGATGTGATCCCGTTATCAATGACATCCAATGTCCATGGTCAGGAAACCATAACCATCTATTGATCAACGAGCTAGTGAACTAGAGGCTCACTAGGGACATGTTGTGGTCTATGTATTTGTCGGCGTTCTGGGAACGGGGGTCCCCAGACTTGCCTGTCTGCGGCCTGCGGCGTGGCTCAAAGGAGGCCCAGGACAGCCCATCTTCATCAACACAAGCTCAAGACCCTCGCGAGGGGCCAAGCCTTGCGGGGCGGAAGACAAGGAGCTTCCTCAGCCACGGCCTCGTCAGGCTGGCTCATGAGGAAGCGGAGAGTTCAAGGCAGGGTACCTCGCGAGGTGCCCATGACGCAAGCCATGATGACCAAGGGCGCCAGTCGGGCGCCAGCCCGCGCAGCGTCCTCCTTTCCTCTTTGGTGCAAAGGGAGGAAGCGCAGTCGAGAGCATCAAGCAAAGGCATCCGTTTCGGTGCAACAAGACCAAGACCAGCCACAACGGCTGGAAGGGGGTCGTCGTGGAGCCCAAGCAGGCGTCATCACCAGAGCCTTTGGCAGGCGAGGACCAACTTTAGTCAGGATAAGTGTACCCGTTGTTCCCCTTCAAAATGGCCAATTGTTGGCGCCCTTCCCGCTCAATATTTGGGAAGAGGCCCAGGGCCTTCGTCTATATAAGTAGAGCTAGCCACCATAGTAGGGGGGTGGGCATTTGGAATCCAGAGAGAGAGACAGGGACCCGATCCTCAAGCTAGAGCACGGAACACCACCTAGCAGTTCATCACACCCACCAAGAACAGACCCTCGTGAGGCTGTTCTTCCCTGTACTGTTCCTCATCAGCCCAAGAGGCAATCCACCACACCACAAACTAGAGTAGGGTATTACACCACAACGGTGGCCCGAACTAGTATAAATCTCGTGTCTCTTGTGCTGTTCTTTCTAGTAGTTTAGGTCCCTGTGATTCGGCGAGGTACGAGACGGTGGAGGGTTGGATCTCCGCGTGCACCCCAGAGTTCGAACCTTAAGGGTCTGCCGGAACCGGAAATCCGACATTTGGCGCGCCAGGTAGGTGCACGGAATCTGCCTTTCGTCGCCTCGTTCTTCCCGACCACCGCAACCATGTCGGCGCTCGTCGGGCCGCGCGCTGCGCCAAGCGCCAAGCGGCTTCCATGTCGCCAGACGGCTCCCGTCGGCGGGCGCCTCGTCGTTCCCGTCGCCGCCGTCTAACGCCACCACCGGCCCGCGGGAACGAGCAGCAAGCGTCGTCCTAGCACCCGTCCATGAGGGGGACGGCCGCACCGCCACGCCTTCGCTCACCCCCGCTGGTTCTTCGTCACGCGCGCCCCGCGCGGCCATGGAGGCCCGAGCTGCACTCATCGCGGCTAACGAGCTCCTGCGCTACCGCCCCGTCGACGACGTCTACGAAGAATGGCTCGACCGAGTCGCCGAGCTCGTCCGCGCTGCAGGAGGCGACCCCGCGCCGTCCGTCTCGCTGCACCGCACCCCGCCCCGCGCGGGCGATGAAGCTCCCGGGGCGCCTCAGCCGCCTCCTCCTCAAGACGGCGCCCTGGCCCCAAGGCACGCGGCCCCTGGGCGGAACCCATTCCGCCAGGCGCCGGCGCGGCAAGAGCAGAGCTGTCAAGAAGTCCCTCGCCCGCAAGAAGCCGCCCGAGCGCTCCCTGCTCCAGCACGTCAAGACCCTGCGCTGCCCCCAGCCGCGGCACAAGGAGGCCCCCAAGACCAAGCCCTCTGTCGTGCGAGGCCCCCCGCGGCCACGGCGGGCTGCCGCGCCTTCACCTCCAAGCTGCGCAGCGTCGCGTGGCCCACCAAGTTCAAGCCAGACCTGCCTCCACGCTACGACGGCACGGCTGACCCTACGGAGTTCCTCCAGCTCTACGAGCTGGGCATCGAGGCTGCCAACGGGGATGAAAAGGTCATGGCGAACTGGTTTCCCATGGCGCTCAAGGATGGGGCCCGCACCTGGCTCCTGAACCTGGCCCCAGGCACGATCTCTTTCTGGGCCGAGATGCATACCCGCTTCATCGCCAACTTCCAGGGTACTCGCGATCGGCCACCCGCCGTGAGCGACATGCGCCGAATCAAGCAGCAGCCAGGGGAAACCCTGCAAAAGTACATCCAGCGCTTCAACAACGCGCGCCTCAATACCCCCAGGGTAACGGAGGAGGCCATCATCTCTGCTTTCTCCGACGGGCGTGCTGACGTCAAGATGAAGGAGGAGCTGGCGATGCATGAAGATCTGTGCACCTCCCTGGAGCTGTTCAACTTGGCGACCAAGTGCGCCAGGGCTAAGGAGGGGCGCCTCTCCCTCCTCGAGCTGCCTGTCGCGGATCCCGAAGAGAAGAAGTCCAAGGCCAAGGACGTGAAGTGCAAGGGGGCTGCCGTGCTCGCGGCGGAACCAGACACCAAGCGAGGCAGAGATCAGCCCGAGTCCTCCAAGGGCAGCCAGTACTGCGTGTACCACGACCTCCACACCCACAACACCAATGAATGTCAAGAGCTCTGGGCCGTGCGGGAAGGAAGGGTCGGCAGACGCCCCGAGCGCAGCGACCGGGGCTACGGCTGAGGAGGAGGAAGGAATGCAGGACACTGGGAAGACCGCGGCCCGCGCCAAGGGTGGCACGACCAACCTCGCGAGGACCGCTGGCAAGACCCACCTCGCGAAGGGGGCTGGAGGGATCAGCCTCGTGAGGATCGCCCACAAGGGAACGCAGGCCTCCCTCCGCTGCCGCCGCCACCAAGGAGAATCGAAGACCGTCATCAGGACGAGGGGGCTGGGGTCTTCCAGGAAGTGCGTGCGATCGCCTGCATCCTGGGTGGAGCTCAAGCCCCAGCCTCTCAGCGCATCTTCAAGCAGTTCGCCCGCGAGGTGAATGCAGTCCTCCCCAAGCTCGAGGCCACATGCCCTCTCAGGTGGTCGGCGTGCGCCATCACGTTCAGCTCAGCGGATCAGCTCAAGTGCGCAGCCACAGCCGGAGTTCTCCCGATGCTTTGCTCCCCAATCATCAGCAACGTGCTGGTCACCAAGACCCTCATTGACGGCGGAGCAGGGCTCAACCTCCTATCCGTGGAGACATTCAACAATCTTCAAGTGCCTTACAGTCAGCTTCAGCCAACCAAGCCATTCTCCGGAGTCACCGACGGCTCCACGGTACCGATCGGGCAGGTCCGCCTTCCTGTCACCTTCGGGGCCCACGACAACTACCACACCGAGCTCATCGACTTCGATGTCGCCCACATTCACCTGCCGTACAACGCCATCCTTGGGTACCCAGCGTTGGCCAAATTCAAGGCCGTAACCCACCACGGCTACAACGTCCTCAAGATGCCAGGAAGCGGCGGAGTCATCACGGTGCCCTGTGAAGAGAGAGACGCAGTGTGCTCCCTGGAGCGTGCTTTTCAGGCCGCATCGCTGGAAGACCCAGACCATAGCAGCAGGAGGCCTCCCGAAGCCGCACCCAAGAAGATGAAGACATCGACCGGCCCGGCTTTTCAAGAGACAGGCCCCTCAGGGTCCGCACCGGGCCAGGGGGAGCCTCCTTCCATCGCATAGGAATGCGCGCCCGGCGCCCTCCTCAGGCAGGGCTCGGGGGCTCTCCCCTGGAGGGCCGCCGACCTCGCCAAGGTCTCGAGGGAGGCGCTTGGGCACCACGTGGGCGTGTTTGAAGCACGCTTCCATAAGCAGGAGCAAGACCAGGAGGACAGAACCCTCAAGAGTTCATCAGCAAGGCCATTCAGGAGCTACAGGAGTCAAGGGTCATGAGGGGCAGCCGCCGCCTACCTGCTGTGGCCCCCCATCCAGGCGAGGATGGTGGGCTGCGCGTCTGCATCGACATACCAGGGCTCAACCGAGCCGCATCTCAAGAGCGCCTCTGGCCCTCGCGAGTGGGACGTTGCGAGGGTCCGCCCCACGCTACGTACACATGCCTTATGGCTGCCAAACGCAGCTGCTGCGCACCAAAGATCTCATGAGGACCGTCCCCGAGGCTCAAGAGGTCAAGCACGCGCAGCCCCGGGCGGAGATGGAGATGGTCCTCGAGGAGCCGCTAACGCCTCGAGCCTCCCGAGGCCCACAGGCCCGGGGCTCGTGAGGATCGGCTCCCGCAGCCCACCGAGTCTGCTACATCAATAACCCTTCGTCCCCAACATCACCAGGTGACACCTTTAAGTTTTATTTCCGGCTAGGAGCGCCTTCGGGGCCGCATTATTCCCAGGCCGCGTGGGTCCGTCCCTGCGGCATGTATCCCTTTTATTTCATGTTGGTAGCTTATCCTGCTGGGGGCGCCCCTCGGGCTGCATCATCCCCAAGCCGCTCGGGCCAGTCCCAGCGGCATGTATCCTTCCTACTTTTTCCTTAGGATTATGCTCTCGCACCACCATGCTTGTTATTTGGTGCCTTTTCCTGGGTGGCGGAATCTTGCGCGTTAAAGGGGGGGTGCCTGAGCATCGCGACTCAGGGCTCCTACCGGCTCTCCGGCCCTCACCCTCTGGTCTTGTCCATGGCATCGCGACCTGGCTTGCCAGCGACGACTGAGACTAGCCCGAGAGCCGGGACCCGAGGATGTAGAGTTTCGCCGTCCAATCCAGCTTGCGCGTTAAGGGGGAGTGCCTGAGCATCGCAACTCAGGGCTCCTACCGGCTCTCCGGCCCTCACCCTCTGGTCTTGTCCATGGCATCGCGACCCGGCTTGCCGGCGACGGCCGAGACCAGCTCGAGAGCCGGACCCGAGGACGAGTTGCTGCGTCGATCCAGCTTTTGCAGCGTTAAAGGGGGTGCCCGAGCATCGCGACTCGGGCTCCTACCGGCTCTCCGCCCTCACCCTCTGGTCTTGTCCATGGCATCGCGACCGGCTTGCCAACGACGGCCGAGACCAGCCCGAGAGCCGACCCGAGGACGAGTTGCGTCATCTAATCCAGCTTATGCGTTAAAGGGGGGGTGCCCGAGCATCGCGACCTGTGGCTCCTACCGCTCTCCGCCCTCACCCACTGGTCTTGTCCATGGCATCGCGACCTGGCTTGCCACGGACGGCCGAGACCAGCCCGAGAGCCGGACCAAGACGTGAGCACCGCATCCGCAAAATTTGCAGGAACACACTCGAAGGTAAGGCCCAGAGCCAGGCGCAACCCGCCTTGAGGTAGGGCCTCGTGAGTCCCGCGCTGGCTCACGAGTGCCCAGATACACCTCGTCCAGCCCTACCGTGCCAGCCATGTGTCGGGGTGGGGCAGAGCACGCCTGGGCTCCTCCCGGAGGGGAGCCCCCTCCCACGTTCCAGTGGAAGCACCATGCTCCTCGCTGGCTGACGACACTGCCGAGGAGCGACTATGCCCGTACGCATGTGGAAGCGCTATGCTCCAGCTGGTGATAAACAACTAAGGGTGGCCTCTGTGTCGCATCAACCTCGAGGAGCCAGCTCGGTGTCAGGCCTCGTCTGCGCCTCGCCTCGGGAGCGCCAAGCCTTGAGGGGCTGGGCACGGGATGTGCAGGGTCACGCCCAGACGACGCCGCCACCAGCCAGGCCCCTCGGGCCTGGTTCGTCAGACGCCACTCCCCGCGGAGCCAAGGTACGCATGCCGTTTGAGCATCAAGGGGGACTCCTGAGCATCGCGACTCAGGAGCCTAACTGGTCACGTAGCCCCTCACCCCTTAGTTCCGAAAGGCTAACGGCGGTTGAGGTATGCACGGGGCCGGGCTCTGCAGACGAGAAACGGTGGATCCGCCCGCGTCTCACCTCCCTACTTGATGTTCGTGCGCCCAAGGGGGACTCCTGAGCATCCGAACTCAGAGCCTAACTTGCCACGTAGCCCCTCACTCCTTGGTCCCGTCCTGGTTTCCGGTCGGGGCTAACGGCGGCTGAGGTATGCGCGGGGCCGGGCTCTGCCGGCGTAGAACATAAGCAAGTAGGAAGCACAAATTTCAAGGAATTCAAAAGCAAATATTACAGTCCACACTGTTATCGCAATACCAAACGCAAGTTTAAACGCCTCCTCGAGGCATGATACATGTGCAGGAATTAAAAGCAAGACAGGAGCCACAACGGAGTCACTTGTCGACGGTGGAGCAGCGTGGAGTTGGCTCGCCTCGTGAAGCAGCAGGGCCGGCAGCGCTTCGCTTCGGCTTGGTGCTGAAGGCCCAGAACTTACCCAACAGAGCCTCCGCGCGACCCTTCACAGCCTCGGCAGCGGCAGCTGCATGCTCGCCGCTTGCTGGCTCCAGCAGGTTGTCCATGTCGACGCTGGGATCGCGAAGATAGATGTGGGTGAGGATCCGCGTCAGTGCCGCAAAAGACAAGACACGCGCCTCGGCCTCAGCCGTGGGGCCAAGACCAAGGGAGACATCTTCAAGAGCACGAATCAGGAAGGGAAGCAGCTTGGCGGGGCCGTCCTCTACGCCGACCAATGGGCTCTCCGGGCCGCTATCATAAAGCTCCCTCAGCAAGGCGCGGGCCTTCACCTCCATATCCATGAAGGCCACGCGATCTTCGACAAGAATCCGCGCCTTGGAGTCCAGCTCGACCTTCCTCGCCTCCAGTTCCTTCTCCAGCGCGCCTAGGCGATCACGACGCTTCTTCAGCTTGGCCTCCTGGTCCTTGACGGCCACCTCGCGAGCCTTCATGCTTTCCTCCTGCTCCTGGCGGAGGCGGGCCTCCTCGGCAAGCTGGTTCTGCAGGCCCTTCAGCTCGCCCTCCAGCGTCTCACAGCGACCTTGGATGCTGGCTGCCTCCCCCAGGGCAGCATCGCGGGCTACCTTTGCCTCACGAACAACCTGCTTCTCCTCGTCGCAAGCCGTCGAGGCCTGGACCAGCGTGTCACGACCGGTTTTTCAACAAAAATATTTATTGAACAACCGACCTATGAACTCCAATATGAGGAAAATCCTCCATATCGGTAGACAAAACATTGAAACAAGAAGCCAGTAGCATTACAATATTACAGGGGTCAGGCTGAAGATGCCCAACCAATTATTACAACACGACAATAATTATACATGATGGCGGATATGGCACAAAGGTGTGGGGTGGAAATACTACTGACTCGAGATATGAGTGGTTGGTGGAATAACACAGTGGGGTGGTTAATAAGTGTAACGCCCTCGATGTGGCTATATCTCCCACGTGTCGAGGCACGACTTAGAGGCATAACCGCATTGAAAGCAATGTCGCAAGTGAGGTAATCTTCACACAACCCATGTAATACATAAGGAAAGAGATACATAGTTGGCTTACAAATGCCACTTCACACAGACATAAATAAACATCCATCATTCAGAGTACACTCAAGGTCCGACTACGGAACCAAAATAAAAGAAGATACCCCAAATGCTACACAGATCCCCGATCGTCCCAACTGGGCACCACTACTGATCATCAGGAAAAGACACATAGTAACGACCACGTTCCTCGTCGAACTCCCACTTGAGCTCGGTTGCGTCACCTGCACTGGCATCATCGGCACCTGCAACTGTTTTGGTAGAATCTGTGAGTCACGGGGACTCAGCAATCTCACACCCGCGAGATCAAGACCATTTAGCGAGGAACTGACTGAGAGTAGCAAAGTGCGGCTGATTGTTGCCTTGACTTTGATTTCCTTGACTGCCTTGCCCTTGAGTACGTTCTTGCAAGAGCTGCAAAATCATCTGAGCATTGGCATTGGTGGCTGCCATGATAGCTTGCCAGGCCTCCGGAGGCGGAGGTGGAGGTGGAGGGTTCGACTGATCCCCATCATTGCGATCGGGATTCAGACGCGTTGGCGGAGCCATCCTGAAGAGGGTGACATCTGTTAGCACTTTGATAGACAAATAGCCAAGTTGAATCAACGGATAGAAATTGCAACATATAGTCTTCACAATAAACATTCGAACAAGAATGAACGAATGAATTCCAAAAGTTAATCATCACACGTCCATTAAGGTGAGAAGCCACTTGATTAAGGGTTGATGAAAAAAATAACAAGGTACGACTGGAACAAATAAGTGGTAAGGATTACCCAATCACGAACCAAATATCTGTGGGAAGAAATGCTAGGAGCTACTTGAATCCCACCTATAAACTCCCGAAACTTTCTGGTTATGCAATCTGGTGTTCGGGATACAGGGGACACAAAATATATCACCCAAACTAACAATACCTAGATCCAGCTGTATCCATCCGTCAACACATAACCAAGAAATCCTCGGAAATCGTATACCTCGACCTTCGAAAAACATCTGTTATACAAGTCATGGAAATACTCCCGAGCTCGCCCCAGTACTGGGTTATCGGGGTTATCTCACCAACAACTGCACAAAAGGGATTTCGATGTCGGTAAAACTCAGGTATTCCAGAACTGCAACGATAAAATTGTGACGACAACACCTCGGAGCTCAACTCCCCGGGACACTGCCACAACCCCTAAATGTCAGGAGGCACCAAGAACAATGTTCTCGTCACAAAACCATTGGAACGATCCCATGATACCCGCGTGATCCTAAAAAAAATTTAGTGAAATTTGAGAAGAGGAGAGTCAAAATTCTACGTCAGGATACCTCACCAGAGCGACGAAGGGACTAGGGAGTAAAAAGAATCCTACTCTCCGATATATATAATCCTAAGACTCAAAACATTTTCCATTCTAGACTCAACAACGCCAGCAAACAATCAAGTAGGGGGCTCCTAAGTCGGGGAAGGCTCTGATTACCAACTTGTAACGCCCTCGATGCGACTATATCTCCCACGTGTCGAGGCACGACTTAGAGGCATAACCGCATTGAAAGCAATGTCGCAAGTGAGGTAATCTTCACACAACCCATGTAATACATAAGGGAAAGAGATACATAGTTGGCTTACGATGCCACTTCACACAATACATAAATAAACATCCATCATTCAGAGTACACTCAAGGTCCGACTACGGAACCAAAATAAAAGAAGATACCCCAAATGCTACACAGATCCCGATCGTCCCAACTGGGCACCACTACTGATCATCGAAAAAAGACACATAGTAACGACCATGTTCCTCGTCGAACTCCCACTTGAGCTCGGTTGCGCCACCTGCACCGCATCATCGGCACCTGCAACTGTTTTGGTAGAATCTGTGAGTCACGGGACTCAGCAATCTCACACCGCGAGATCAAGACTATTTAAGCTTATAGGAAGGACAGAGTTGTAAGGTGGAGCTGCAGCAAGCGACTAGCATATATGGTGGCTACATCGCAAAAGAGAGCGAGAAGAGGAGCAAAGCACGGTCGTGAAGTTAGTAGCGATCAAGAAGTGATCCTGAACTACTTACGTCGACATAACTCCAACACCGTGTTCACTTCCGGACTCCGCCGAGAAGAGACCATCACGGTTACACGCGTTGATGTGTATTTTAATTGAGGTCAACTTCGGTTTTCTACAACCGACATTAACAAATTCCCATCTGCCTCATAACCGCGGGCACGGCTTTGAAAGATATTACCTGCAGGGTGTCCCAACTTAGCCCATTATAAGCTCTCACGGTCAACGAAGGATATTCCTTCTACCGGAAGACCCGATCAATCTCGAATCCCGGACTACAAGACATTTCGACAGCAATAAAACAAGACCAGCAAAGCCACCCGAATGTGCCGACAAATCCCGATAGGAGCTGCACATATCTCGTTCTCGTGGCACACCGGATTGTCCAAACTTCCGATAGGCCATCTCAGATTTGCCCCGATGGCCACGGCGGTCGACAGTTTGGACCAGCACTCAAGGAGAACTGGCCCGGGGTTAAAATAAAGATGACCCTCGGCTCGCGAAAACCGGGGAAAAGGCTTAGGTGGCAAATGGTAAAACCAAAGTTGGGCCTTGCTGGGCGAGTCTTATTCAAAGCGAACTGTCAAGGGGTCCCATAAATCACCCAACCGTGTAGGAACGCGAAAATCAAGGAACATAACACCGTATGACGGAAACTAGGGTGGCAAGAGTGGAACAAAACACTGCATAAGGCCGAGCCTTCCACCCTTTACCAAGTATATAGATGTATTAATTATAGCAGATATATATATGTGATATCCCCAACAAGTAAACATGTTCCAATAAGGAACAACATCTCCATGTTCCAACAAGGAACAAACTTCACTTCACCGCAACTAGCAACGCTATAAGAGGGCTGAGCAAAGCGGTAACATAGCCAAACAACGGTTTGCTAGGAAAAGGATGGTTAGGGGCTGACATGGCAATATGGGTGGCATGATATAGCAAGTGGTAGGCATCGTAGCATAGGCATAGCAAAAGAGCGAGCAACTAGCATAGCAAAGATAGAAGTGATTTCGAGGGTATGGTCATCTTGCCTGCAATGTTCTCAGAGTTGTCGAAAGCTTGATCCTCGTAAGCATTCTCAACAGGTTCCTCGTACACGAACTCGTCTCCCGGCTCTACCCAAAGCAACACACAAACAAAGGAACCACAATAAATCATGGTGCAATGCACAAACAACATGATGCAAAACATGGCATGATATGTGAGATGTGATATGCAATGCGTATGTGCGCTCCGGAAGGAAAATGATGAACCAGGCATCAACTTGGCAAACCAAGTATGCCACTGGAAAGATGAGATGATTTCGGTTGAAATCGATATAAAGATCACCGGAATCGGATGCACGGTTTGCAAATGACAAGCAAAACAAGAATGGCACAAATCTGCCATTAACAGCATGATACCACTTAGCAAGCAACAAGAAATTAAGCTACTGCACCCAAACGTACCAACAAAGTATATGGCAGTGATCTACACAAGATGCTTGACAAAAGATGAGCACTGAGCTACGGCTAGTTCACATCATAACAGGTCCAAACAAGCATGGCAAAAGTGCACAAAATATCAGGCTGGACATGGCAAAAACAGCATCAGGTAGCAATGTTCAGAGCAGCAAAACTACATGCTACAGGAACTTATAATAGCAAAACAAGGCATGGCATGAATCTACTCAAAGCATAGAACAAAAGTCCCTTACTGACCATAAGCCAAAAAGGATCAGAAAATATAGTAACACCCATGTCAATATCGCAAGTTTCGTTAACAGATTCAGCAACATGGCATGTCAAAAACTGATAACAAGTAGGCATGTTAACAAGCTCAATGCACTCACTACAGAGCCTTATATGATAAACTAAGCATACATACATCAAGAAGACATGACATAGAAGACATACATGGCAAGAACAACATCATAGCATAAACGGATCAACCACAACAACCTTGGCAAAATTGAATAACATGTAAACAATCTGCCAGGAAACATTTGATAGCAAAAGTAGAGCTCGATTGACTCAAGCTATGGCACTCCATAATTGCAAACAAGGGCATGGATGGATAGAGCAAGACATGTTTAACAAAACATCCTTACTGAAGTATCTCAAAATATGCATAGATCTCTCGGTAGCATCAAGTTAACATGGCATCAAAATATCAGCTAAACAGGGCTGAAAACAGCAACATCAGGACACCTACTTTGCATGCTTGTGCTAGTCACCACATAGATCACAAAAATACATGGCATACACCCCTGGAAAGATGGCATGGCATATTACAAAACACATGTAGGACTCAAATTCATAGGGTGCACACATCAATCATAGCAAAAATAACAAAAGTGCAAGTTCTGTTAAGAAACAGAAACTAACATCACATAGCCCTCTTCCAACAGCATTTCGGGCATCAAGATGAGCTCAAATGAAAATGATGCAATGAGATGAAATGATCTGCTCTTTGAGTTGAACATTTTGATATATTATACGCGCAAAACGGAGCTACAGATGCAAAGTTATACTACGTTGAAAATGCCACGAAATAATCTACGATATAAAAACTTAGAAGAAAATTGGAGGGGGAGAGAGTCAACCGCGGCGGCTAGATCGGGATCCGGCCGATCCGATCGGGAAGCTCCGGCGGCGGCTCGCCGGAGCGCCGCGAGGAGGAAGGAGGCCCGGGGGGCGGCGGAGAGAGGTGGCGCCAGGCGAGGGCCGGGCGACTTCGGGCGCTGGCTCGAGGCGGCGGCGGCGACCGGCCGGGAGGGCCCAGCGGGGCCTGGCAGACAAGGGCGGCGGGCGGCGGCGGGCCACGTGTCGCGCCCTGATTGGCCGAGGCGGCCGCGCGCTGGTGGGGCGGGCGATGTCCGGCGGGCGACGTTCGTCCGCACGCGAGGTAGGGGAAGGCTAGGGTTAGACCCAGATTGGAATGGGTTTTGTTTAAATAGGCATAGAGGGAGCTAGGAGAGTCCAAATGAGGTGTAGTTTTCGCCCACACGATCGTGATCGAACGACGGAGAGCATGGAAGTGACTTAGATGGGTTATTGGACTGTTTTGAAGGGGTGTTGGGCTGCAACTTAAAAGAGGCCTTTGCGAGAGTGCGGTTAACCGTTGGAGTACCAAACGAGCTCCAAATGACCCGAAACTTGACCGGTGGTCTACGGGTGGTATACCAAGGCCACTAGACAAACCTCGGTCCATTCCGAGAAAGTTTAGTACCCTTTACGGAAAAAGCGTAAAAGGGGCACGGGGAGATAGGAGTGCGGATTGCAAAACGGACAACGGAAAAATGCTCGAATCATGAGACGAACACGTATGCAAATGCGATGCACATGATGACATGATATAAAATGCATGACATGGACAAAATGCAAAATGAAGAAAACCCAACCACGGAGGGAATATCATATCACAATGCCGAAAATGGCAAGAGTTGGAGTTACAAATATGGAAAGTTACTCCGGGTGTTACAACACTCCACCACTACAAGAGGATCTCGTCCCAGATCTAGGACTGAAAGAACTCCGGATATTCGAACGGAGGTGATCCTCGCGCCCTGTGTGGCTTCCGGTCGGAATGGTGTGACCACTTCACTTTCAGGAATTTGATTGACTTGTTGCAAGTCTTGCGCTCGGTTTCTTCAAGAATAGCAACGGGTGCTCATGATAAGAGAGATCTTCTTGAAGGTCAATTTCTTGAAGTTGATAGTGCGTTCAGAGTCTTGAAGCACTTGCGGCTGTGACACGTGAAACACATCGTGCACGCTTGCGAAGTTGGATGGAAGCTCAAGTTGATAGGCGAGATCGCCTCTTTTGCCAATGATCTTGAAAGGACCCACGATCTAGGGGCAAGCTTCCTTTGATACCGGGCGGCGAGTGCCTTTCATTGGAGAGACGCGAGGTAGACATGGTCTCCGATTTCAAAAGCCACATCACGGTGCTTATCATCATAATAGCTCTTCCGCGCGATTATGCGGCTTTGAGATTCTCACGAATGACTTTGCACATTTCTTCTGCTTCGTGATCAAGTCATTGCCAAGAAGTTGGCGTTCACCGTCTCGCACCAATTGAGAGGAGTACGGCACTTTCGCCATAGAGAATTTCGAATGGGGCCTTGCCCAACTCGCTTGGAAGCTGTTGTTGTAGGAGAACTCGACATATGGAAGACAATCTTCCCACTTCATACCGAAGGAAATGACACAAGCCCTGAGCATATCTTCAAGGATTTGATTTACTCGCTCAACTTGGCCACTTGTCTGAGGATGGAAAGCTGTGCTGAAACGAATGTTGGTGCCCATGGCCTTCTGAAAAGAATCCCAAAACTTGGAGGTAAAGATGCTGCCACGGTCTGAAGAGATCACTTGAGGAATGCCGTGCAAGGAGACAATCCTGGAGGTGTATAACTCTGCCAACTAAGCTGTTGTGATAGATTCTTTGATAGGAAGAAAATGAGCCACTTTAGTAAGCTTGTCAATGACAACGAAGATAGCATCATTTCCACGCTTGGACTTTGGAAATCCAGTCATGAAGTCCATTTCAATATGATCAAACTTCCATTCTGGAATAGCAAGAGGTTGAAGGAGACCAGCTGGTCTTTGGTGTTCTGCTTTCACTCTTCTGCAGACATCACATTCATTCACGAATTGAGCAATTTCTCGCTTCATTCGAGTCCACCAATACGACTGCTTGAGGTCATGGTACATCTTTGTACTTCCGGGATGAATGGATAGAAGCGAATTGTGAGCCTCGCTCATAATGACTTTTCTCAGATCACCCTTAGGAACCACAATCCGTCCTCAAAGAAAAGAGTATCTTTGTCATCAATGTGGAAGCACTTGTACTTGAAATGCCCTTGTCGATACCACGCTTCACCTTTTTCACCATGGTATCCAGAAGTTGAGCCTCACGAATCTGATCTTCCAAAGTAGGAGAGACTATGAGGTTGGCAAGAAAGCCTTGAGGAACAACTTGAAGATTCAGCTTGGAAAGCTTCACAGAGATCCGGTGGAAGGGCTTGAGGATTAGACTGTTGCATAAGCCTTCCTGCTCAAAGCATCTGCAATCACATTGGCCTTGCCCGAGTATATTCAATACTTGGGTTGTACTCTTGAATCATTTCACCCATCGAGTTTGCCTGAGGTTGAGGTTGGGCTGAGTGAAGATGTACTTGAGACTCTTGTGATCGGTGAAAATGTCCACTTTCCTTCCCAACAAGAGATGTCTCCATGTTATCAATGCATGGACAACTGCCGCCAACTCAAGATCGTGAGTGGGTAGTTCTTTTCGTTGGGCTTCAACTGGCGAGAGGTATAAGCCACAACTATCTTCTCTTGCATTAACACAGCACCGAGACCTTAAAGAGAGGCATCACAGAAAACTTCAAATGGCTTGGATTCATCAGGAGGAGTCAAGACAGGAGCTGTGACGAGTTTCTCTTTGAGAGTATTGAAAGCAACGTCACACTCAGGAGACCAGACATACTTCACATGCTTCTGGAGGAGGTTGGAAAGAGGCTTTGCAATCTTGGATAAGTTCTCAATGAATCTTCAGCAATAGCTTGCAAGACCAAGAAAACTACAGAGCTGCTTGACATTCTGAGGAGGTTCCCAATTCACAATTGCAGACACCTTCTCGGGATTAACAGCGATGCCCTTGGCGGAGATGATATGACCAAGATAAAGCACTTCATCAAGCCAAAATTCACATTTGGAAAACTTCGCATAGAATTGATGCTCTCTGAGCTTGTCTAGCACCAATCGCAAATGTTTGGCATGATCCTTCTTATTCTTGGAGAAGACCAAAATATCATCAAGATAGACCAAGACGAATTCATTGGTGTAGGGGTTGAATATGAAGTTCATCATCCGAGAGAATGTTGGAGGAGCATTGACAAGGCCGAAAGACATGACAAGATATTCATAAGAACCAAAGCTTGTTCGAATGCTGTCTTGGGAATATCTTGTTCACGAATGAATCTGATGATAACCCATACTGAAGGTCAAGCTTGGAGAACACTTTAGCACCTTTGAGTTGCTCAAAAGCTCATTGATGTTGGGAAGTGGATACTTGTTCTTGATAGTCTTCTTATTCAATGGACGGTAATCGACACAAAGTCGGTCCGTGCCATCCTTCTTCGGACAAAAGAACACCACAACCCCAAGGAGATGAACTCGGTCCGATCAAACCCAGACGCTCTTGTTCATCGAGCTGCTTCTTCAATTCCTTCAGCTCATCAGGTCCAAGCTTGTATGGACGCTTGCAAACGGGTTCGATGCGTGCTCAAGATCGATAACAATTCAAGCGGCCGATGAGGAGGCATACCCGAAGCTCTTCCGAAAGACATCTTGGTACTCACAAACGATCGAATCGAGAGATAGCATCCAATTCGCCCTTCTCATTGAGAGAAAACAACCAATGGTTTCATCACGAAGCGCATAGATGATCACATCATTAGAAGAGTGAGTCAATTGAATTTCCTGGCAGCACAATCAAGCTGAGCTTTGTGCCGATAAAGCCATCCATTCCAGAATAAGATCAATATCCGAGTCACCAAGAACAATTGGTTTAGCCGAAATCTATAATCGCCCATCTTGATACCGACATTCGGAACCAAAACTCGAGAAGTCATCTCCTTAGTCGGAGAAACAATAGACAAAGGTCTTGGCAAAGCTTGAGTAACCAAATCATGCATAGCCACAAAAGGTCTTGAGATGAAAGAATGCGATGCACCAAAGATCAAATAAGACTTTTGCAGAATATCATTAACAAGAAGATTACCCATGATCACATCTCAAGAATCCTCTGCTTGAGCTGCATTCATCATGTTCACCTTTGCAGACTTGGGATTATGCTTGACCACTGCATTGCTGGAAGATTTCACAGGAGGAGGAGGCGGAAGGCGCCTTTGGTTGAAGCACTTGTTCGCATAGTGACCTTTCTGCTGACATTTGTTGCAAGTCACCTCTGAGAGCGGACGGTGGTAAGGAGCACTTGACCTTGGAGCTTGAGAATTAGACTTGTTCTGATAGCTTGGGTTGGGTGGGTGGGAAGATCCACGGCCACCTGAGTTCTTCTGCTGATAAGGCTGATGGAACGGAGGAGGAGGAAGGTAGAACTTCTGCTGCTTAGCTGCCACTTGAGAGGAAGAAGAAGACTGAACTGCATCCCTGATTCTCTTCTTAGAAGCCTCACATTTGAGCTGGGCAGCTTCTTTCTTCAGTGCCATGTTGTAGAATTCATCATACTTTTCTGGCTCAAAAAGCACAAGAGCTAATTGCAGATCTTCTCTCGCACCACCTCTGAATTGATAGATCATACTCTTTTCATCGTGAACGCCTTGCTTAGCAAAGCGAGCGAAGTTTCGAACTGGATATTGTATTGATACACGACATGTTGCCTTGCTTGAGATTGCGGAACTCCTCACGCTTGCTCTCAACAACACTTTTCGAATGTGGTGAGCTCAAATCTCGGCGGAACTCATCCTGTAATGACACGACCTCCTCTGGAATCTTTGTATTGTTGGTACCACTCAGCAGCTTGATCCTTGAGTTGAAACGATGCAAACTTGACAAAGTCCTCGTGGTCGACATTGCTACATTCAAAATGCTTGCAGATGTCCACTAACCAATCGTCGTCGTCTGTAGCCTCGACACGTAAACCGAAAGACTTCGCTGATTAGCGAGGAACCGATGAGAGTAGCAAAGTGCGGCTGATTGTTGCCTTGACCTTGATTTCCTTGATTGCCTTTCCCTTGAGTACGCTTCTTGCAAGAGCTGCAAAATCATCGAGCATTGGCATTGGTGGCTGCCATGATAGCTTGCCGAGCCTCCGGAGGCGGAGGTGGAGGTGGAGGTTCGACCGATCCCCATCATTGCGATCCGGATTCGACGCGTTGGCGGAGCCATCCTGAAGAGGGTGACATCCGTTAGCACTTTGATAGACAAATAGCCAAGTTGAATCAACGGATAGAAATTGCAACATATAGTCTTCACAATAAACATTCAACAAGAATGAACGAATGAATTCAAAAGTTAATCATCACACGTCCATTAAGGTGAGAAGCCACTTGATTAAGTGTTGATGAAAAAATAACAAGGTACGATCGAACAAATAAGTGGTAAGGATTACCCAATCACGAACCAAATATCTGCGGGAAGAAATGCTAGGAGCTACTTGAATCCCACCTATAAACTCCCAAACTTTCGGTTATGCAATCTGGTGTTGGGGATACAGGGACACAAAATATATCACCCAAACTAACAATACCTAGATCCAAATGTATCCATCCGTCAACACATAACCAAGAAATCCTCGAAATCGTGTACCTCAACCTTCAAAAACATCCGTTATACAAGTCATGGCAATACTCCCGAGCTCGCCCAAGATCGGGTTATCGGGTTATCTCACCAACAACTGCACAAAAGAGATTTCAATGTCGGTAAAACTCGGTATTCCAGAATCAAGCAACGATAAAATTGTGACGACAACACCTCGGAGCTCAACTCCCGGGACACCGCCACAACCCCTAAATGTCGAGGCACCAAGAACAATGTTCTCGCCACAAAACCATCGGAACGATCCCAAGATACCCAGCGTGATCCTAAAAAAATTTAGTGAAATTTGAGAAGAGGAGAGTCAAAATACTACGTCAGGATACCTCACCAGAGCGACGAAGGGACTAGGGAGTAAAAAGAATCCTACTCTCGATATATATAATCCTAAGACTCAAAACATTTTCCATTCTAGACTCAACAACGCCAAAGAAACAATCAAGTAGGGGCTCCTAAGTCGGGAAGGCTCGATTACCAACTTGTAGCGCCTCGATGCGGCTATATCTCCCACGTGTCGAGGCACGACTTAGAGGCATAACCGCATTGAAAGCAATGTCGCAAGTGAGGTAATCTTCACACAACCCATGTAATACATAAGGAAAGAGATACATAGTTGGCTTACAATGCCACTTCACACAAGACATAAATAAACATCCATCATTCAGAGTACACTCAAGGTCCGACTACGGAACCAAAATAAAAGAAGATACCCCAAATGCTACACAGATCCCGATCGTCCCAACTGGGCACCACTACGATCATCGTGAAAAGACACATAGTAACGACCACGTTCCTCGTCGAACTCCCACTTGAGCTCGGTTGTGTCACCTGACCGCATCATCGGCACCTGCAACTGTTTTGGTAGAATCTGTGAGTCACGGGGACTCAGCAATCTCACACCCGCGAGATCAAGACTATTTAAGCTTATAGGAAGGACAGAGTTGTAAGGTGGAGCTGCAGCAAGCGACTAGCATATATGGTGGCTACATCGCAAAAGAGAGCGAGAAGAGGAGCAAAGCACGGTCGTGAAGCTAGTAGCGATCAAGAAGTGATCCTGAACTACTTACGTCAGACATAACTCCAACATCGTGTTCACTTCCCGGACTCCGCGAGAAGAGACCATCACGGTTACACACGCGTTGATGTGTATTTTAATTGAGGTCAACTTCGGTTTTCTACAACCGGACATTAACAAATTCCCATCTGCCTCATAACCATGGGCACGGCTTTGAAAGATATTACCTGCAGGGTGTCCCAACTTAGCCCATTATAAGCTCTCACGGTCAACGAAGGATATTCCTTCTACCGGAAGACCCGATCAATCTCGAATCCCGGACTACAAGACATTTCGACAGAATAAAACAAGACCAGCAAAGCCACCCGAATGTGCCAACAAATCCCGATAGGAGCTGCACATATCTCGTTCTCGTGGCACACCGGATTGTCCAAACTTCCGATAGGCCATCTCGAGTTGCCCCGATGGCCACCGGCGGTGACAGTTTGGACCAGCACTCGAGGAGAACTGGCCCGGGGTTAAAATAAAGATGACCCTCAGGCTCGCGAAAACCCGGGGGAAAAAGGCTTAGGTGGCAAATGGTAAAACCAAAGTTGGGCCTTGCTGGACGAGTCTTATTCAAAGCGAACTGTCAAGGGGGTCCCATAAATCACCCAACCGTGTAAGGAACGCGAAAATCAAGGAACATAACACCGGTATGACGGAAACTAGGGTGGCAAGAGTGGAACAAAACACCAGGCATAAGGCCGAGCCTTCCACCCTTTACCAAGTATATAGATGTATTAATTATAGCAGATATATATATTGTGATATCCCCAACAAGTAAACATGTTCCAATAAGGAACAACATCTCCATGTTCCAACAAGGAACAAACTTCACTTCACTCGCAACTAGCAACGCTATAAGAGGGCTGAGCAAAGCGGTAACATAGCCAAACAACGGTTTGCTAGGAAAAGGATGGTTAGGGGCTGACATGGCAATATGGGTGGCATGATATAGCAAGTGGTAGGCATCGTAGCATAGGCATAGCAAAAGAGCGAGCAACTAGCATAGCAAAGATAGAAGTGATTTCGAGGGTATGGTCATCTTGCCTGCAATGTTCTCAGAGTTGTCGAAAGCTTGATCCTCGTAAGCGTTCTCAACAGGTTCCTCGTACACGAACTCGTCTCCCGGCTCTACCCAAAGCAACACACAAACAAAGGAACCACAATAAATCACGGTGCAATGCACAAACAACATGATGCAAAACATGGCATGATATGCGAGATGTGATATGCAATGCGATCAAGCGCTCCGGAAGGAAAATGATGAACCAGGCATCAAATTGGCAAACCAAGTATGCCACTGAAAGATGAGATGATTTCGTTGAAATCGATATAAAGATCACCGGAATCGGATGCACGGTTTGCAAATGACAAGCAAAACAAGAATGGCACAAATCTGCCATTAACAGCATGATACCACTTAGCAAGCAACAAGAAATTAAGCTACTGCACCCAAACGTACCAACAAAGTATATGGCAGTGATCTACACAAGATGCTTAACAAAAGATGAGCACTGAGCTACGGCTAGTTCACATCATAACAGGTCCAAACAAGCATGGCAAAAGTGCATAAAATATCAGGCTGGACATGGCAAAAACAGCATCAGGTAGCAATGTTCAGAGCAGCAAAACTACATGCTACAGGACCTTATAATAGCAAAACAAGGCATGGCATGAATCTACTCAAAGCATAGAACAAAAGTGCCTTACTGACCATAAGCCAGAAAGGATCAGAAAATATAGTAACACCCATGTTAATATCGCAAGTTTCGTTAACAGATTCAGCAACATGGCATGTCAAAAACTGATAACAAGTAGGCACGTTAACAAGCTCAATGCACACACTACAGAGCCTTATATGATAAACTAAGCATACATACATCAAGAAGACATGACATAGAAGACATACATGGCAAGAACAACATCATAGCATAAACGGATCAACCACAACAACCTTGGCAAAATTGAATAACATGTAAACAATCTGCCAGGAAACATTTGATAGCAAAAGTAGAGCTCGATTGACCCAAGCTATGGCACTCCATAATTGCAAACAAGGGCATGGATGGATAGAGCAAGACATGTTTAACAAAACATCCTTACTGAAGTATCTCAAAATATACATAGATCTCTCGGTAGCATCAACTTAACATGGCATCAAAATATCAGCTAAACAGGGCTGAAAACAGCAACATCAGGACACCTACTTTGCATGCTTGTGCTAGTCACCACATAGATCACAAAAATACATGGCATACACCCCTGGAAATATGGCATGGCATATTACAAAACACATGTAGGACTCAAATTCATAGGGTGCACACATTAATCATAGCAAAAATAACAAAAGTGCAAGTTCTGTTAAGAAACAGAAACTAACATCACATAGCCCTCTTCCAACAGCATTTCGGGCATCAAGATGAGCTCAAATGAAAATTATGCAATGAGATGAAATGATCTACTCTTCGAGACGAACATTTTGATATATTATACGCGCAAAATGGAGCTACAGATGCAAAGTTATACTACGTTGAAAATGCCACGAAATAATCTACGATATAAAAACTTAGAAGAAAATTGGAGGGGGAGAGAGTCAACCGCGGCGGCTAGATCGGGATCCGCCGATCCGATCGGGAAGCTCGGCTCGCGGCCGGAGCGCCGCCGAGGAGGAAGGAGGCTCGGGGGCGCGGCGGAGGGAGGTGGCGCCATGAGGGGCCGGGCGACTCGGGCGCGGCTCGGCGAAGCGGCGGCGACCGGGCAGGAGGCCCCACGGGGCTGGCCGGCCGCTGGGCGGCGGAGGCGGCGGCGGGCCACGTGTCGCGCCCTGATTGGCCGAGGGCGGCGGCGCTGGTGGGGCGGACGTGTCCGGGCGGCGCGGACGTTTCGTCCGGGCGCGAGGTAGGGGAAGGCTAGGGTTAGACCCAAGATTGGAATGGGGGTTTGTTTAAATAGGCATAGAGGGAGCTAGGAGAGTCCAAATGAGGTGTAGTTTTCGCCCACACGATCGTGATCGAACGACGGAGAGCATGGAAGTGACTTAGATGGGTTATTGGACTGTTATGAAGGGGTGTTGGGCTGCAACTTAAAAGAGTCCTTTGCGAGAGTGCGGTTAACCGTTGGAGTACCAAACGAGCTCCAAATGACCCGAAACTTGACCGGTGGTCTACCGGCGGTATACCAAGGCCACTAGACAAACCTCGGTCCATTCCGAGAAAGTTTAGTACCCGCACACGGAAAAACGTAAAAGGGGCCGCCGGGGGAGATAGGAGTGCCGGATTGCAAAACGGACAACGGGAAAAATGCTCGGAATTATGAGACGAACACGTATGCAAATGCGATGCACATGATGACATGATATAAAATGCATGACATGGACAAAATGCAAAATGAAGAAAAACCCAACCACAGAGGGAAAATCATATCACAATGCCGAAAATGGCAAGAGTTGGAGTTACAATTATGGAAAGTTACTTCCGGGGTGTTACAATAAGTCTACTGCACTGGCAGCTCATCGAGCGTCTAGGTGAGGCTCGATGAATTTATTTGGGTAGCGGAAGTGGATATATCACAATGACTAATCCAGGGGTCGCACGAGACTGACATCGCAGAAAGGGCTTATAATACATCATTCATAACTGACAGGATATAGTGCTCACGGAAAATATTCATCACAAGACAATAAGCGGGTTAGTCCATTCACAGGAAAATACACATTTGATACTCAAATGGTTCTCAGGAGTTTCTATCACCAAGAATGACACTTGACAAGATGTGATGAACACGGTACTTGGATATGAATAAGATGAATTCAAGAATTTTGACTCTGCAGAGTTTGTACCAAAATTTGTCCACAGCCTACGGATTTCCGTAGTCACGAAGGACTAGTTCCGTTTATGGTATTTCGGAAGAAAGACAACTAGCCAGTACACACCCATCATACCTCACGTTGCCAGGAATCACCCTAGATAGTGTTTAAGAAAAACTTTGAGATGGGGAGATCACAATCTCGAATAGCATGGGATCAAATTTATTTACGCGCGCTCTATGGGGTGCCCCCCTCTCGGTCCCAACCGGAAACACCCATGCCCCCTGACCGGATGAAAGGCTTTAATCCAGGGCCATGGAACCTTCATCCCGGCCTCTCGAATTGGTGTGTACCAGGAAGTGGTTTGCAACTTACTAAGCCGTATCCCTTGCGGGAAACAGGTGGTAGTACGAAAGGGAGGACGGATGGGAATCTGACTGATTTATGTTGACAGCGGGTCAACGATATGGCATAAGCCTGGCATGCTACAACACTGCCATCTTACCCATACTCATGCCAACTCATGGCCATGCAACGAGCTTCCAACAACTCATGAATTTGCCGAGCTCAATTGCCTCAATGCTCAAGATATGAACTATCATCGAAATGCTCATGAACGTGCCATGATACAAAAATAATGCAAACATGCCCAGACACTCATCATATCAAAAGTTCAAACTTTGCTTGCCTGGTTCGGAGTAGTCGGGGTCTAGCTCGGCGAAGTTCGCGGTTCCGTCACCTCCTTCGGTATCTACGGTACACAAAAAAATACACGCGCTAACGTAAATACCGTGGGTATAGAAACTTGATCCAAATATTTTTCAAATAAATATGGCAAAAAACTAGACAAAAATTTGAAGAGGACAGAAAAAGAATCACTCAAAAATTCCTTTCTGTTAAAAAGTTATAAGTGTTTTAACCCAAGGACCCATCTGGAATGAAACTGAAAACTTCCAGGGGCTTTGCAGGAAAATCCAGAAAAACGGTTCAGAGTGGAAGCGTATTTGCCAAAGTACGCTTTCAGAAAACGATTCAAAAAAAACAAAAGAGAGGCTGATGGGCGGGTCCCACCCGTCAGGTTTGAAATTTCAAGCGAGGGAGTCGGGCTCGTCGGCGCCGAGAGTCATGCGGTGGTCGCCGGGCGGCGATCCACGGCGAGGCAGGAGATCGGAGAGTACCTCCGTGTTCGAGGCGCCATTCAGCGTCTGTGGGAGGTGGTTGTGGTCGCCGCGAGTACCACGTCGGGCGGCGACGCTTGTTCGACGGACGGCGATTCGGGTGGTCGTGGACCTCGTCGGAGAGAGCTGCGGAGGTGGAATTGAGGAGGGGGTTAGACTCGTGATAGCATGAGAGGGTATCTGACGAGGTTAGGGCGCCGGAGATGACCTCACCGGAGTGAATCACGGTGGAGGCCGAGGCGGAACGAAGTGGCCGGAGTCGGGGAAGGAGAGCTCCTCGTGGCCCTTCCAGGGACTTGGCGAGGTCTGGAGAGGTAGTGGAGGTGTGCGGGGGCGAGAGCAAGCTCGGGGTGCTATATATAGCTGCCCCGAGGCGGTTGCCGAGAACGGGGTTCTCCGGCGAGGTGATTACGGCGGCGCTGTGGTTGCACGGTCGGCTTAGGAGCTTGAGCACCGACTAGACGACGAACTGGTGCCATCCCCGTGTATAACTCAGCAAGGAGGGCGAGGTTACGGCTTGTCCTCGAAGGAACGGTCGCACGGCCCGTCGGCGGCAGAGAACGCGCTCTGCGCGTGCCAGGACACATTGACGGTGCTGCATGCGTGCGCTGGCGAGGAAATGGCCACGCGGAGCCACCAGGGGGTTTGGGCGGCGCCGAACAGCGTTATGTCGCCGTTCTGCTCCCTGTCGGCCGCTACGGTGGTTCGGCCACCGCAGGACACGCCGGCGCAGGCGGGCCAGGGTGCCACCGACGCCAGGAACGTGCCAAGAACGCGTGGGAGGCTCGGGACAAGCAAGCTAGGCCGTGAGCAACGTGCCAAGTGCACTGTGAGCATGTGACTGAATTACTGACGAAGATCGACGCTGAAACTTTGAACTTAACTGAAGATGAACAGAAACAGTGCATGCAAGGTGTTCGACAGAATGATCTAGGCCTGTAGGGATTTTTCCTTGAGCTGGTTTTTGGTGGACGGGCCTCTCATTGCATCTAGAGGCTGCCTGAATATTTGTAGAATTTTTGGAGTAGTGCAGATATGAATTTCACCAAATTTGGCAAATCTGGTCCAAACTTGCAGAGACTATAATTTGAAATCTTTGAACAGAAGAGGAGTGGTTCTTGATTGTTCTAGGTTGTGGGTACCAAGGACTACCCAAGGGAGTTGGTTTGAGGTAAAAATTCAAATGCATTAAGGTACTTGCTTTGCAAATTACCTAGGCTCAAAATAATAGACAGAAAAGATTTGGGAGAGAAATAAATGAAATAAAAAATTCAGAAGAGGGTTGAACTAGTTGAGACAGAATGTTTGGACTGCCCAAAGTGGAAGGAGATATATTTGGGAAGATTTTACCATATGGTGCATGGCCAAATCATGAATGATTTGAAATATGGGAGAGGATGCAAAACTCCTAGAGTTTCTTTTTGAAAGAAAATAAACTTCAAAGATTTTTCTTGAATTTTTTAGAAGAGGGCAATCAGAAGAAAAAATTAAAAACCAAACACCAGAGTTGAAGGAGATGCAAAAGTAAAATATTTTCCAAAGGGAAAAAGATTTTGAGAGAGATTTTTGGAAGGGTTTTGGAGACCTCCTTCAAATCCAACAAAATTTTGGAGAAAACCAAAGGAAAAATTTTGGAGTGTCACAACACCTACCCCCTTAGGAAAAATCTCGTCCCCGAGATTCCTGTTGATCCTCAAATAATTGTGGGTGCTCCGCCCGAAGGAAATCCTCTCTTTCCCAAGTGGCTTCACTCTCAGTGTGGTTGCCCCACTGAACTTTGAAGAACTTGATGGTTTTCTGTCGGGTTCTCCTTTCTGACTCTTCCAAGATTTTTATGGGGTACTTGTTTCTCTGGGTTGCTTACGCACTTCCTCAATTGGGAGACGTGGAATACGTCGTGGATGTCGGATAATTCTTCGGGTAAGTCTAGCTGGTAGGCCACCGTGCCTCTTCGTGCTACTATGCAGAAAGGTCCGATGAATCTTGGTGCTAGCTTCCCTTTAATCTCGAATCGGTGCAGGCCTCTCATAGGGGATACTCGTAGGTACACAAATTCACCGGGTTCAAAATGGACTCCATGATGCTTCTGATCGTAATAACTCTTTTGTCGACTTTGGGCTGTCTTGAGTCGGTCCTTAATTACCTTGACTTTATCTTCACCTCTTTGAGCAGGTGCGGGCGAAGATATGACTGCCTCCTGTTTCCGACCAATTTAGCGGGGTACGACATCTTCGTCCGTACAGAGCTTCAAATGGTGCCATTTGCAGGCTGGACTGATAGCTCTTGTTATATGCGAATTCTGCGTATGGTAAGCTCTCCTCCCAACTGGTCCCATAGGTGAGGACACATGCTCTCAAAGATATCTTCTAGAATCTGGTTTACTCGCTCGGTTGCCCATCCGTCTGGGATGGTATGCGGTCTTGAATGCCACTGAGTTCCCAGAGCTTGTTGTAAGTGATCCCAAAATCGGGAGACGAATTGAGTGCCTCTGTCCGAGATTATTTTCTTTGGGACTCCATGTAAGCAAACGATACGGGAGAGGTAGAGCCTAGCAAGCTTCTGAGTAGTGTGTTTTGTCTTCACGGGGATGAAGTGTGCTACTTTAGTCAGTCTATCAGTGATGACCCATATGGCATCATGTCCGTGTCGTGACCGAGGTAGTCCAACAATAAAATCCATTCCAATCTCGTCCCATTTCCACTCGGGTATCTTATTTGGTTGCAATAGACCGGCTGGTTTCTGGTGCTCGGCCTTGATGCATTGACAAGAGTCACAACATGCAATAAACGTGGCTATGTCTCTTTTTATACCATGCCACCAAAATGTTTCCTGAAAATCTTTGTACATTTTTGTTCCTCCAGGATGGATGGAATATGGAGCGGTGTGGCCTTCAGCCAGGATTTGCTGTTTAAGGTCATGGATATTTGGTACGCAAAGCATATTTCCGTACCACAATATTCCTTGCTCATCAATAATGAATTCTGAGGCCTTGCCCAACTTCATCTTCCGTTTTATGCCTTCAATGCTGGGGTGTCCACGTTGAGCCTCTTTAACCTTCTCTATCAGGGTACGCTGTAATTCTAAGTTTGACACACTGCCTTCGGTGACCACCATTAGATTGAGCTTTGCGAATTCCTGCTGGAATTCAGGTCTTAAGTCCGGCATGCCGTCGTTGTCCGGACTGGGGTTCCACTCGAGCATCTGCTACAACATTTGCTTTGCACGGGTGGTAGTGGATCCCAACATCATAATCCTTTACTAATTCCAACCAACGTCGCTGCCGTAAATTTAGTTCTGGTTGTGTGAAAATATACTTGAGGCTTTTGTGGTCCGTTTATATTTCTAACGATTACCAAGTAAAAGTGTCTCCATTCCTTGAGTGCATGAATAATCTGCTGCTAATTCCAGGTCATGTGTAGGATAATTTTCCTCATGTTTGCGAAGTTGTGCGAAACATATCGACAACCTTGCCTTCCTGCATCAATACGCACCGAGGCCTTTTCGAGATCGTCACAAAATACCTCAAAATTTTTGTGTATATCGGCACAATTAATCTTGGTGCTTGTCGTCGCTTTCCTCTTGAGTTCTTGGAAACTTTTCTCGCAAGCTTCCGTCCATTCAAACTTCCTGTCTTTCTTGAGTAGTTGCGTCATTGGCTTTGCTATGGTGGAGAATCCTTCAATAAATCTCGGTAGTATCCTGCCATACCCAAGAAACTTCAGACATCCGTCACGCTGGTGGCGGCTTCCATAAATCACGGCCTTGACTTTTTCGGGTCTCGGCGATACCTTCTTGGGTCAAGACGTGGCCCAGAAAACCTACTTGCTTTAGCCAAAATTCACACTTGCTGAATTTAGCGTGCAACTGATGTTTCCTGAGTTCTCCTAGTACAATCCGGAGATGTTCAGCGTGTTCTTCTAGTGTTTTGGAGTATACCAGAATATCATCGATAAATACCACAACAAACTTATCCATAAACTTCATGAATACTTTGTTCATGAGGTGAACAAAATATGCGGGGGCGTTTGTTAGTCCGAATGGCATTACGGTGAACTCGTACAATCCGTATCTAGAGGTGAAAGCGGTCTTGGGAATATCCTCGGTTCGCACTTTCAGTTGGTGGTATCCCGACCTCAAATCAATCTTTGAGAACACCTTGGCCTGAGCGAGTTGATCGAATAAATCATTTATTCGTGGCATCGGATATTTGTTCTTGACTGTGACCATGTTTAGAGCTCGATAGTCTATGCACAATCTTAGCGTTCCATCCTTCTTTTTGGCAAACAAAATTGGTGAACCCCAAGGTGAGGAACTGGCTCGTATGTACCCTTTTTCCAAAGTTCCTTTATTTGCTTCTTCAGTTCTACCAATTCGGATGGTGCCATTCTATATGGTTTCTTGTATATGGGAGCGTTTCCGGGTGCTAGCTCAATGCTGAATTCTATCTCTCGATCTGGTGGCATGCCTGGTAGTTCTTCGGGGAATACATCTGGAAATTCACACACTACTGGAACCTTGCTCAATTCAGAAATATCCACCTTGTTCAATCTCGGTTGCCGGGATGTTTTTCTTTCCTTGGCTGAAACCTTTATGGTCTTCCCGTGGTGATGGGTGAGAATTACGGTCCTGTTGAAGCAGTCAATAAAACCTTTGTTGGTGGTTAACCAATCCATCCCTAAGATGACATCCAGTCCTTTGTTTTCCAATACGATAAGATTTTCGTGAAACTTCAACCCTTCAAACTCGATAACCACACCCCGCAATAATTCGGGTAACTTGCTTAATTCCGTGGGACTTGACGATCATAGATTTTCCCAAGGGAAGCATCGAAAAATTATTTTGCAAAGCAAAACTTTTCGAAACGAACGAGTGAGAAGCTCCAGAATCAAACAAAACCATGGCAGGTATTGTGTTGACAGGAAACGTACCGAGTAAGATATCCGGGGCATTTTATGCTTCCTCTTTGGTCACGTGGTTCAGATGACCCTTCCTGTGGTTGTTATTTGGGTTGAAATTGTTGCGCTTTGGTGCCGAATTATTGCTTCCGTTGTGCGGCTTTGGGGCCGAGTTCCTTGGCTTGGGGCACTGCTTGGCATAGTGCCCTTCTTCTCCACAAGCGTAACAGGTAACGCCTGGGCGGTATGTGAACTCCTTGTCCCTTGCGTGGAAATTCTTGATTGGGCGCGAGACACTTGTCGTGGGTTTGGGTGTCCAATTTTTCTGAACATCTGTCTTGCTGCGGTGGTTGCGGGTGTGTTTAGTCTGGTCCCTCTTCCGCTATGGAAATCTTCTAAGTTCGTCTCTCATTTTCCAAGGTAATGGCCTTATCCACCAGCGCCTTAAAATCTGGAAATGTGTATACGACCAATTGACATTTAAGCGCGGGTGTCGGACCGCCTAGGAATTTCTCCGCCTTTTGTTTTCGACATCGCTCCTCGTTGGCGTGGCGACACAGCAGGGTAAACTGACTGTTGTATTCTCGACACTTTATCATTGTTCTTGCTTGAGGTCATCAAATTCTTCTCTTTTTTGATCTTCATAAGACTCTTAGGAATATGTGCCCCACGAAAACCGCCTTTAAATTCCTCTCATGATATATTATTTTCGTTGGGGTGCATGTGTAGGAAATTTTCCCACCACGATGCGGCTGCTCCAGTGAGATAGTGCGGAGCATAAAGCACTTTCTCAAGGTCTGAACACTGGGCGATAATTAATTTTCTCTCCATGTCTCGAAGCCAGTCCTCGGCTTCCAGAGGTTTGTCAGTGTGAGAAAATGTTTGGGGACGCGTCTTCTGTAGCTCAGATAACTTGGATTGTTGCTGATACTGTCCGCGGTGATTTCCCATATTGCTGACTTGGTTCAGTATTTCCTGATGTTGCTGCTAACTTTGTTCATAAAGACGGCACATTTGGGAAAGTGCCGTTTCACTGTCCTGTTGACTTGTCTGCCCCTGTGTGAAATTGTTGCCTGGGGGTGTGCCATAATTTTCCTCTGTCGGAGTTGGCATGGTGCGCGTCCAAGGACGAGACATAGTTTATTCTGGGGATATATTTTGAAACACTCATAAGAAAAGAAATTGAGCCGCAAAAATCAATAAATTCAAGAAGATTGCAAAAATTGCAAATGCTCCAAGATTTTTCAAGAGAAAAATACGTTTGCGAACGGAGAAGGACCGTTCATTACATATCTTACACACAAGCAGTAATTATACAATACATCACTCAGGATATGCGTACATAAATCCTGACATGTTATTTAGTCTAGTGCACTTCTCCAGATCCTACATGATGCGCAAAAAAGCTACTTCTCACAGCCTATTTACATATAAACATATCGTACAAATCGGTACAGCGCATGGCGGCTAAGCGTACCTAGCCGAAGATGGTAAGGATTTCCCTTGGCCTGCCAAGGGTGAGGCGTAGAGAGGCAGGGGACTCAACCTCCTCTTCAGAGATAGGCTCCAGACGAGAGGTGCTGCGCGGAGTTGGTGGAGCAGGTGCCCTGTGCGAAACAACTCGAATCTGAGCAGGCACGAGGGGTGGTGCAGAATGAACCGGAGTAGGCGCAATGACATGGTTGAACTCCTCCATGGTAGGCAGGCGACGAGTAGCGGTGCGAGCAGTAGGAGCGAATGATGCTGATGACGAGACGAAAGTCAGTGGCGGTGCGGCGCGCAGGAGCTCCCTCCTGTTGGCGGCACAGCCATGGACTGAGTCCATGCGGGCAGCTACAAAGTCGTCCACCAGGTTGTCGAAGGCTGCCGCCAAGGCCCGGAGATACTCGATGAGCATCTCAAAAGCTTCATACCGTTCTCCTCTGGGGCAAGAGAACACGTAGTGGCAGGTGTAAGGCACGTGACATGGCAGGTAGCGGTAGCGACGAGTCTTCATCGAAGGAAGGATATCCCTGAGACGAGCTATCGCCTCACGGGCTGCCATCTGCAGTGCATGCTTCTCTGTGGGCATGGCTCTCCCCACGAACCGTAACGCCAACTCGCCCTCCCTTGAATTCCACCGCGCTTGGTGCATGGTTAGACGGTCATTGACCTTGTGCTTTGAGAGAGAGAGAAGATCGGACGACATCCGCCCCATCGCAACTTGGACGATGAAAGAGAGAAGCTTGACGAACCCATCGGGCATGTTGGCGAACATCTGCGACTCGCAGTCATTGCCAGCCATCTACAAAAGTAGGCAAAAATCCTGAGTAGTCAAATCATAAATTTATGCTGACTGTCAGAAATTGACTACATTTGTGAAAATAATAAATAGCTCTATTTTGCTAGTAACCGATTAGCGATCGCACCTAGTGGCTTCCTACAGTCAGCCTGGCTCTGGTACCAAGCTTGTCACGACCGGTTTTTCAATAAAAATATTTATTGAACAACCGACCTATGAACTCCAATATGAGGAAAATCCTCCATATCGGTAGACAAAACTTTGATACAAGAAGCCAGTAGCATTACAATATTACAGGTCGGTGAAGATGCCCAACCAATTATTACAACACGCCAATAATTATACATGATGGCGGATATGGCACAAAGGTGTGGGGTGGAAATACTACCGACTCGAGATATGAGTGGTTGGTGGAATAACACGATGGGGTGGTTAATAAGTCTCTCAGATCGGGCGGCTCATCGAGCGCCTAGGTTAGGCTCGATGAATTTATTTGGGTAGCGGAAGCGGATATATGACAATGACTAATCCAGGGTCGACGAGACCGACCGGGATTCCTCTAGGCGTCGGACTCGCTATCAAACTCTTCATCCATGAGATCGCTTTCACAAGATCCGCCAAATCAACAAGCCAGATGAGTACTACGAAAGTACTCGCAAGACAGTTCGGACAAAAGATATAACAAATGAATGCATGAAAGCGACATGATTAATTAACAATGCTCAATTAAAACAATATAACAAAATAAATAAGAAGGTAATCGGCGGTAGTCCGCTCGAAAACCTAAAGAAGATAAACTCAAAACCGATCGGGTGTCTGGAGCGACGCCTCGAAGGGTGAACAAATAAGCAAAACATGCCACAGTCGGGTGTCTGAGCGACACCTCATAAAGGGCTTATATTGAAATAAAAAATACATGCGTGCCATAGTCGGACATCGGAGCGACATCACAGAAAGGGCTTATAATGAAAATAAATAACAGCAATGCCGCAGTCGGACGTCTGAGCGACATCGCAGAAAGGGCTTATAATAAAATAAATGACAACAAAGCCGCAGTCGGACGTCTGAGCGACATCGCAGAAAGGGCTTATAATAAAATAAATGACAACAATGCCACAGTCGGATGTCAGAGCGACATCGCAGAAAGGGCTTATAATACATCATTCATAACTGACAGGATATAGTGCTCACGGAAAATATTCATCACAAGACAATAAGCGGGTTAGTCCATTCACAGGAAAATACACATTTGATACTCAAATGGTTCTCAGGAGTTTCTATCACCGAGACTGACACTTGACAAGATGTGATGAACACGGTACTTGGATATGAATAAGATGAATTCAAGAATTTTGACTCTGCAGAGTTTGTACCAAAATTTGTCCACAGCCAACGGATTTCCGTAGTCACGAAGGACTAGTTCCGTTTACGGTATTTTGGAAGAACCACAACTAGCCAGTACACACCCATCATACCTCACGTTGCCAGGAATCACCCTAGACAGCGTTTAAGAAAAACTTTGAGACGGGGAGATCACAATCTCGAATAGCATGGGATCAAATTTATTTACGCGCGCTCTAAGGGGTGCCCCCCTCTCGGTCCCAACCGGAAACACCCATGCCCCCTGACCGGATGAAAGGCTTTAATCCAGGGCCATGGAACCTTCATCCCGGCCTCTCGAATTGGTGTGTACCAGGAAGTGGTTTGCAACTTACTAAGCCGTATCCCTTGCGGGAAACAGGTGGTAGTACGAAAGGGAGGACGGACGGGGATCTGACAGATTTATGTTGACACTGGGTCAACGATATGGCATAAGCCTGGCATGCTACAACACTGCCATCTTACCCATACTCATGCCAACTCATGGCCATGCAACGAGTTTCCAACAACTCATGAATTTGCCGAGCTCAATTGCCTCAATGCTCACGAGATGAACTATCATCGAAATGCTCATGAACGTGCCATGATACAAAAATAATGCAAACATGCCCAGACACTCATCATATCAAAAGTTCAAACTTTGCTTGCCTGGTTCGGAGTAGTCGGGGTCTAGCTCGGCGAAGTTCGCGGTTCCGTCACCTCCTTCGGTATCTACGGTACACAAAAAATACACGCGCTAACGTAAATACCATGGGGTACAGAAAGTTGATCCAAATATTTTTCAAATAAATATGACAAAATACTAGACAAAAATTTTAAGAGGACAGAAAAAGAATCACTCAAAAATTCCTTTCTGTTAAAAAGTTATAAGTGTTTTAACCCAAGGACCCATCTGTAATGAAACAGAAAACTTCCAGGGGGCTTTGCAGAAAAATCCAGAAAAACGGTTCAGAGTGGAAGCGTATTTGCCAAAGTACGCTTTCAGAAAACGATTCAAGAAAAAACAAAGAGAGGCTGACGGGCGGGTCCCACCCGTCAGTTTGAAATTTCAAACGAGGGAGTCGGGGCTCGTCGGGCGCCGAGAGCATGATGGTCGCCGGCGGCGATCCACTGCGAGGTGGAGATCGAGCATACCTCCTTGTTCGTGGGCGCCATTCCGCGTCTGGGAGGTGGTGGTGGTCGCCGCGAGTACCACGCCGGCAGCAACGCTTGCTCCGGCGGACGGCGATTCGGGTGGTCGTGGACCTCATCGGAGAGAGCTGCGGAGGTGGAATTGAGGAGGGGGTTAGACTCGTGATAGCATGAGAGGGTATCTGACGAGGTTAGGGCGCCGGAGATGACCTCACCGGAGTGAATCACTGTGGAGGCCGAGGCGGAACAAAGTGGCCGGAGTCGGGGAAGGAGAGCTCCTCGTGGCCCTTCCAGGGACTTGGCGAGGTCTGGAGAGGTAGTGGAGGTGTGCGGGGGCGAGAGCAAGCTCGGGGTGCTATATATAGTTGCCCCGAGGCAGTTGCGGAGAAGGGGTTCTCCGGCGAGGTGATTACGGCGGCACTGTGGTTGCACGGTCGGCTTAGGAGCTTGAGCACCGACTATATGACGAACTGGTGCCATAACCGTGTCCAACTCAGCAAGGAGGGCGAGGTTACGGCTTGTCCTCGACGGAACGGCCGCACGGCCCTTCGGCAGCAGAGAACGCGCTCTACACGTGCCAGGACACGGCAACGGTGCTGCATGCGTGCGCTGGCGAGGAAGTGGCCACGCGGAGCCACCAGGGGGTTTGGGTGGCGCCAAACGGCGTTATGTCGCCGTTCTGCTCCCTGTCGGCCGCTACGGTGGTTCGGCCACTGCAGGACACGCCGGCGTAGGCGGGCCAGGGTGCCAACGACGCCAGGAACGCGCCAAGCACGCGTGTGAGGCTCCAGACAAGCAAGCTAGGTCGTGAGCAACGTGCCAAGTGCACTGTGAGCATGTGACTGAATTACTGACGAAGATCGACACTGAAACTCTGAACTTAATCAAGATGAATGAAACAGGCATGCAAGGTGTTCGACAGAATGATCTAGGCCTGTAGGGATTTTTCCTTGAGCTGGTTTTTGGTGGAGGGGCCTCTCATTGCATCTGGAGGCTGCCTGAATATTTGTGGAATTTTTGGAGTAGTGTAGATATGAATTTCACCAAATTTGGCAAATCTGGTCCAAACTTGCAGAGACTATAATTTGAAATCTTTGAATAGAAGAGGAGTGGCTCTTGATTGTTCTAGGTTGTGGGTACCAAGGACTACCCAAGGGAGTTGGTTTGAGGTAAAAATTCAAATGCATTAAGGTACTTGCTTTGCAAATTACGTAGGCTCAAAATAATAGACAGAAAAGATTTGGGAGAGAAATAAATGAAATAAAAAATTCAGAAGAGGGTTGAACTAGTTGAGACAGAATGTTTGGACTACCCAAAGTGGAAGGAGATATATTTGGGAAGATTTTACCATATGGTGCATGGCCAAATCATGAATGATTTCAAATATGGGAGAGGATGAAAAACTCCTAGAGTTTCTTTTTGAAAGAAAATAAACTTCAAAGATTTTTCTTGAATTTTTGAGAAGAGGGCAATCAGAAGAAAAATTTAAAAACCAAACACCAGAGTTGAAGGAGATGCAAAAGTAAAATATTTGCCAAAGGGAAAAAGCTTTTGAGAGAGATTTTTGGAAGGGTTTTGGAGACCTCCTTCAAATCCAACAAAATTTTGAAGAAAACCAAAGGAAAAATTTTGGAGTGTCACACAGCACCGCCCAAATCGAAGCGTCGGCGCGAATCCAGCCAGAGGCCAGCTCCAAGCGCCCGACCACCAAGCGAGGGTCGGCGCCCAGAAGATCCTACCGCAGCCGGTCCAATTCAGCGGCAGCACAATCCTGGACGGTGGGAGGAGTCGGAGAGACAGCAGTTGGTGGAGTAGGAGGAGATGGCGGCGGCGTAGCCACTGCGCCTCGAGGCGGAACCAGCGGCGCCACGACAACAGCGGAGGCAGCGCCAAGCAAGGGCACCTCGGGAGTCGCCTGGGCCAAGGGGGCTGAGCTCACCCCAGCGGGCTCAGCCAGGCCTCGCGAGGGCGCCCGGGCAGGAGAGGCCTGGGCGTCAGGATCATCTTCCTTTTCGGGCAGCGGCACCGTCACGGATGGAGCCTCAGGAGCCCCCTTCAGCTTCTTCGCCGCGGGCGCCGGCCTGGCCGAAGAACATGGACATCAGATCTCGTCAACAGAGCAATAATCAAGACGGAAAGCAGGCACTTACAGGTCGTCGCTGGTGGACTCGAGCAGCCTCCGGCCATACTTGAAGCCCGAGAGCCGGCTGCAGGGATCAGCTTCAAGGGGATCAGGAGCCGAAGGCGTGTCCGCGGATCGCCCGGGGCGGGCGGACCCGCTGGGACCAGCCAGTCCGGTCCTTCTTGGGATCGGGGCAGGCTTCGCCTCCCGCCACCCTCATCCTCGTCGTCGTCGCTCTCGGGGAGGCGGAGAACGCGGGGCCTGCGCCGCAGGGGGGAGCCCTCGACTCTGCCCCCGAATCAACCCCCTCTCCTGGCTCTTTTTCCTCCACCTCTTCACCGGAGATGGAAGAGGACACGTCCACCAGGTCCTCCGGAACCTCCACGGGCACGGGCCCGTCCCCATTGAAGACGGGCATGCATGGGCCCCACTACCTGCTCCCAATCCTCATGAAGGAACAAGGGCGCGGGGGCGCCCTCCAGTCTCGCCACATCGCCCCCGACCAAGGACTGGAGGACCGTCGCCAGGTCCTCGCTGGCCAGGGCCACGGGGCTCGGTGAGGCCTTCACATCGAAGCAATCTTGGCGAGCGGAGCCGCTTGGTGCTCTAGGAACTCCCTCAAGCAGCGACCTTGCACGGTCAGCTTTCGCCCCGCCCGGTCGGCCTGCTTCAGATCTGCATCCATCTTCTCCAGCACCAGCTCCGCGCGGGGATCCCGAAGCTTCGCTCGGGACCAGTCGTCGGAGCTCTCGGCGGGCTCCGTGGGCAGGATCAGCCATGGGTGGATACGCCCAGCATCCACCAAGACCCACTTGCTCCTGAAACCCTCAATCCGCTTCCCAGGGTTTGAAATGGCGATGGCTCCACCGTATGCAACGAAGCTCGAGCACGCGGAGGCGGAGCCACGGGAGGTTCAGAGGAAGAAGTAGTGGCGCAGCAAGGCCACCGAGGGTTTCACCCCAACATGGGCCTCACAATAGTAGGCGAAGATTGCCAGAAGAAGGACGGAGTTGGGATGAAGGTGCAGAGCTTGGATGTTGTAGTGATGGAGGACGGAGAAGAAGAACTCAGAGAAGGGAGGCACCAGACCAGCAATGATGGCGCTCGCGAAGAACGGGTAGAAGGTACTCCCCCGACCCTCAGGGGCGGAGGATCCGGCCTTGAGCACCGCCGTTCCATTGACGCCCTGCGCCTCCGCCAACCGGCGCATCAGGGCAAGGCTCGCCGCTGACACGTTTGGCGGGTCCAAGGCAGGAGAGTACCAGGCTCCGGCCGGGGTTTGGCGAGGAGCCATGAATGGCTAGGGCACGAAGGCGGAGTGGATCTGAAGGTCTTGGAAGCAGGGAGGAGAGGCGCAAGAAAGGGGATCTGAGCAGCAACTGGAGAAAGTAAAGGAGGCAAGGAAGATGTCGCTCTATTATCAACCCACGCGGTTGCAGAGGCTCCCACGTCCAATCAACCGCCACGCGGCGCCCAAGGCTGCAGGCTGTTAGGGCCCACGACGCTTCACACTTGCCCTTTCGCCTCTCTGCTCGGCCAAGTTCGGGCGCGCCGTGGGCCCGGGGGCTACTGTCGGCATTCTGGGAACGGGGGTCCCCAGACTTGCCTGCCTGCGGCCTGCGGCGTGGCTCAAAGGAGGCCCAGGACAGCCCATCTTCATCAACACAAGCTCAAGACCCTTGCGAGGGGCCAAGCCTCGTGGGGCGGACGACAAGGAGCTTCCTCAGGCACGGCCTCGTCAGGTTGGCTCATGAGGATGCGGAGAGTTCAAGGTAGGGTACCTCGCGAGGTGCCCATGACGCAAGCCATGAAGACCAAGGGCGTCAGCCCGTGCAGCGTCCTCCTTTCCTCTTTGGTGCAAAGGGAGCAAGCGCAGGCGAGAGCATCAAGCAAAGGCATTCGTTTCGGTGCAAGAAGACCAAGACCAGCCCCAACGGCTGGAAAGGGAGTCATCGTGGAGCCCAAGCAGGCGTCATCACCAGAGCCTTTGGCAGGCGAGGACCAACTTTAGTCAGGATAAGTATACCCGCTGTTCCCCTTCAAAATGGCCAATTGTTGGCGCCCTTCCCGCTCAATATTTGGGAAGAGGTCCAGGGCCTTCGTCTATATAAGTAGAGCTAGCCACCATAATAGGGGGGTGGGCATTTGGAATCTAGAGAGAGAGATAGGGACCCGATCCTCAAGCTAGAGCGACGGAACACCACCTAGCAGTTCATCACACCCACCAAGAACAGACCCTCGTGAGGCTGTTCTTCCCTGTACTGTTCCTCGTCAGCCCAAGAGGCAATCCACCACACCACAAACTAGAGTAGGGTATTACACCACAACGGTGGCCCGAACTAGTATAAATCTCGTGTCTCTTGTGCTGTTCTTTCTAGTAGTTTAGGTCCATGCAATTCGGCGAGGTACGAGACGGTGGAGGGTTGGATCTCCGCGCGCACCCCAGAGTTTTGAACCTTAAGGGTCTGCCGGAACCCGAAATCCGACAGTATTCACACATGTATTACGGTTTCCAGTTAATACAATTATAGCATGAACAATAGACAATTATCATGAACAAGGAAATATAATAATAACCATTTTATTATTGCCTCTAGGGCATATTTCCAACAGTCTCCCACTTGCACTAGAGTCAATAATCTAGTTCACATCACTATGTGATTGTAATGAATCCAACACCCATTGGGTTTGATCATATCTCGCTTGTGAGAGAGGTTATTAGTCAACGAGTCTGAATCTTTCAGATCTGTGTGTGCTTTACAAATCTCTATGTCATCTCCTAGATGCAGCTACCACGTGCTATTTGGAACTATTCCAAATAACTGCTCTACTATACGAATCCGGTCTACTACTTAGAGTCATCCAGATTGGTGTCAAAGTTTGCATCGGCGTAACCCTTTACGACGAACTCTTTTACCACCTCCATAATCGAGAAAATTCCTTAGTCCACTAGTTACTAAGGATAACCTTGACCATTGTCCTGTGATCCATTCCTGGATCACACTTGTACCCCTTGACTGACTCATGGCAAGGCACACTTCAGGTGCGGTACACAACATAGCATACTGTAGAGCCTACGTCTAAAGCATAGGGGACGACCTTCGTCCTTTCTCTATATTCTGCCGTGGTCATGTCTTAACTCTTACTCAATACTCACACCTTATAACACAGCCAAGAACTCCTTTGCCGATCTATTTTGAACTCCTTCAAAATCTTGTCACGGTATGTGTTCGTTTGAAAGTACTATTAAGCGATTTTGATCTATCCTTATAGATCTTGATGCTCAATGTTCAAGTAGCTTAATCCAGGTTTTCCATTGAAAACCACTTTTCAAATAACCCTATATGCTTTCCAGAAATTCTACATCATTTCTGATCAACAATATGTCAACAACATATACTCATCAGAAATTCTATAATGCTCCCACTCACTTCTTTGGAAATACAAGTTTCTCACAAACTTTGTATAAACCCAAAATCTTTGATCATCTCATCAAAGCATATATTCCAACTCCGAGACGCTTACTCCAGTCCTTAGAAGGATTGCTGGAGCTTTGCATACTTGTTAGCATCTTTCAGGATTGTCAAAACCTTCTGGTTGTATCACATACAACCTTTCCTCAAAAATAATGCAGTAACTGCTAATACAATTCCAACAGACTCTTAGCATCGCTACGAGTGAGAAAGTCTCACCGTAGTCAACTCCTTGAACATGTCGGAAAACATCTTAACGACAAGTCGAGCTTTCTTAATGGTGACACTTACCATTATTGTTTGTCTTCCTTTTAAAATCCATCTGTACTCAACAGCCTTACGACCATCAAGTAGTTCTTCCAAAGTCTATACTTTGTTTTCATACATGGATCCTCTCGGATTTTATGGCCTCGAGCCATTCGTCGGAATCCGGGCCCACCATCGCTTCTCCATAGCTCGTAGGTTCATTGTTGTCTAGCAACATGACCTCTAAGAAAGGATTACGTACCACTCTTAAGTAGTACGCATCCTTGTTGACCTACGAGGTTTGGTAGTGACTTGATCTGAAGTTTCATGATCACTATCATCAGCTTCCACTTCAATTGGTGTAGGTTCCATAGGAATAACTTCATGTGCCTTGCTACACACTAGTTGAAGTGATGGTTCAATAACCTCATCAAGTCTCCACCATCCTCCCACTCAATTATTTCAAGAGAAACTTTTCTCGAGAAAGGACCCGTTTCTAGAAACAATCACTTTTGCTTCCGGATCTGAAATAGGAGGTATACCCAACTGTTTTGGGTGTCCTATGAAGATGCATTTATCCGCTTTGGGTTTGAGCTTATCAGGCTAAAACTTTTCGACATAAGCTTCGCAGCCCCAAACTTTTAAGAAATGACAGCTTAGGTTTCTCTAAACCATAGTTCATACGCTGTCATCTCAACGGAATTACGTGGTGCCCTATTTGAAGTGAATGCGGTTGTCTCTAATGCCTAACTCATAAACGATAGTGTCAATTCGATAAGAGACATCATGGTATGCACCATATCCAATAGGGTGAAGTTATGATGTTCGGACACACCATCACACTATGGTGTTCCAGGCGGTATTATTTGTGAAACAATTTCCACAATGTCTTAATTGTGTGCCAAAATCGTAACTCAGATATTTATCTCTATGATCATATCATAGAAATTTTATCCTCTTGTTGCGACGATCTTCAACTTCACTCTGAAATTACTTGATCCTTTCAATAATTCAGACATGTGTCTCATTAAGTACATATACTTAGAATCTACTCAACTCATCTGTGAAGCAAGAGTATAACGATATTCATTGCGTGACTCAGCACTCATTGGATTGCACACATCAAATGTATTACTTCCAACAAGTTGCTCTCTTGTTCCATCTCACTGAAAACGAGGCCTTTCAGTCATCTTGCCCATATGGTATGATTTGCATGTCTCAAGCGATTCAAAATCAAGTGAGTCCAAACGATCCATCTGCATGGAGTTTCTTCATGCGTATATACCAATAGACGTGGTTCGCATATCTCAATCTTTTCAAAAACGAGTGAGTCCAAAGATCCATCAATGTGAAGCTTCTTCATGTGTTTTATACCAATATGACTCAAATGGCAGTGCCACAAGTATGTGGTACTATCATTACTATCTTATATCTTTTGGCATGAACATGTGTATCACTACGATCGAGATTGGATAAACCATTCATTTTAGGTGCAAGACCATTGAAGGTATTATTCAAATAAATAGAGTAACCATTATTCTCCTTAAATGAATAACCGTATTGCGATAAACATAATCCAATTATGTATATGCTTAACGCAAACACCAAATAACAATTATTTAGGTTTAACACCAATCTCGATGGTAGAGGGAGCATGCGATGCTTGATCACATCAACCTTGGAAACACTTCCAACACATATCGTCAGCTCACCTTTAGCTAGTCTCCGTTTATGCCGTAGCTTTTATTTCGAGTTACTAACACTTAGCAACTGAACCGGTATCTAATACCCTGGTGCTACTAGGAGTACTAGTAAAGTACACATTAATATAATGTATATCCAATATACTTCTGTCGACCTTTCCAGCCTTCTCATCTACCAAGTATCTAGGGTAGTTTCGCTTCAGTGACGGTTCCCCTTATTTCAGAAGCACTTAGTCTCAGGTTTGGGTTCAACCTTGGGTTTCTTCACTAGAGCAGCAACTGACTTGCCGTTTCATGAAGTATCCCTTCTTGCCCTTGCCCTTCTTGAAACTAATGGTTTTACTAACCATCAACAATTGATGCTCCTACTTGACTTCTACTTTCGCCGTGTCAAACATCGCGGATAGCTCAAGGATCATCATATCTATCCCTGATATGTTATAGTTCATCACGAAGCTCTAGTAGCTTGGTGGCAATGCCTTTGGAGAAACATCACTATCTCATCTGGAGAATTAACTCCCACTCGATTCAAGTGATTGTTGTACTCAGACAATCTGAGCACAAGCTCAACGATTGAGCTTTTCTCCCTTAGTTTGCAGGCTAAGAAACTCGTCGGAGGTCTTATACCTCTTGACGTGGGCACGAGCCTGAAATCTCAATTTCTGCTCTTGGGACATTTCATATGTTCCACGACGTTTTTAAAATGTCTTCGGTGCCTCAATTCTAAACCGTTTAACATTACGCATTGAACTATCACATAGTCATGAAAACGTGTATGTCAGATGTTCGCAACATCCACAAACGACGCTCGAGGTTCAGCACACCGAGCGGTGCATTAAGGACATAAGCCTTCTACGCAGCAATGAGGACAATCCTCAGTTTACGGACCTAGTCCGCATAATTGCTACTATCAACTTTCAACTAAATTTTCTCTAGGAACATATCTAATAGAGTAGAACTAAAGCGCGAGCTACGACATAGTTTGCAAAAACCTTTTGACTATGTTCAGGATAATTAATTTCATCTTATGAACTCCCACTCAGATAGACATCCCTCTAGTCATCTAAGTGATACATGATCCGAGTCAACTAGGCCGTGTCCGATCATCACGTGAGACGGACTAGTCATCATCGGTGAACATCTTCATGTTGATCGTATCCACTATCCGACTCATGTTCGACCTTTCGGTCTCTTGTGTTCCGAGGCCATGTCTGTACATGCTAGCCTCGTCAAGTCAACCTAAGTGTTTCGCGTGTGTAAATCTGGCTTACACCCGTTGTATGTGAACGTTAGAATCTATCACACCCGATAATCACGTGGTGCTTCGAAACAATGAACTTTTGCAACGGTGCACAGTTAGGGGGAACACTTTCTTAAAATTATTATGAGGGATCATCTTATTTACTACCGTCGTTCTAAGTAAATAAGATGCATAAACATGATAAACATCACATGTAATCAAATAGTGACATGATATGGCCAATATCATTTTGCTCCTTTTGATCTCCATCTTCGGGGCTCCATGATCATCATCGTCACCGGCATGACACCATGATCTCCATCATCGTGTCCCCATGAAGTTGTCTCGCCAACTATTACTTCTACTACTATGGCTAACGGTTTAGCAATGAAGTAAAGTAATTACATGGTGTTATTCAGTGACACGCAGTTCATACAATAAATAAAGACAACTCCTATGGCTCCTGCCGGTTGTCATACTCATCGACATGCAAGTCGTGATTCCTATTACAAGAATATGATCAATCTCATACATCACATATATTTCATTCATCACATCCTTCTTGGCCATATCACATCACACGGCATATGCTGCAAAAACAAGTTAGACGTCCTCTAATTGTTGTTGCAAGTTTTTACGTGGCTGCTATAGGTTTCTAGCAACAACGTTTCTTACCTACGCCAAAACCACAACGTGATATGCCAATTGCTATTTACCCTTCATACGGACCCTTTTCATCGAACCCGATCCGACTAAAGTGGGAGAGACTGGCACCCGCTTGCCACCTTATGCAACAAGTGCATGTCAGTCGGTGGAACCTGTCTCACGTAAGTGTACGTGTAAGGTCGGTCTGGGCCGCTTCATCCCACAATACCGTCGAAACAAGATAGGACTAGTAACGGTAAGCATATTGAACAAAATCAATGCCCACAATAACTTGTGTTCTACTCGTGCATAGAATCTATGCAATAGACCTAGCTCATGATGCCACTGTTGGGGAACGTAGCAGAAATTCAAAATTTTCTACGCATCACCAAGATCAATCTATGGAGAGACTAGCAACGAGAGAGAGGGGAGTGCACTAACATACCCTTGTAGATCGCTAAGCGGAAGCGTTGCAAGAACGCGGATGAGGTAGTCATACTCGTGGCGATTCATATCGCGGTTGATTCCGATCTAAGCGCCGAACAACGGCGCCTCCGCGTTCAACACACGTGGAGCCCGGTGACGTCTCCCATGCCTTGATCCAGCAAGGAGAGAGGGAGAGGTTGGGGAAGACTCCGTCCAGCAGCAGCACGACGGCGTGGTGGTGGTGGAGGAGCGCGGTACTCCTGCAGGGCTTCGCCAAGCACTACGAGATACGAGGAGGGAGAGAGGTAGGGTTGCGCCTTGGGAGAGAGAGACTCATCTGTTGGGCAGCCCAAAACCTCCACTATATATAGGGGCAAGGGGGAGGGGGAGGCGCCCTAGGGTTTCCCCTAGGGGGGCGGCGGCCAGGGCACATAGGATCTCCCCTTTGGGTGACTTGGCCCCCAAGCCAGGAGGTGGGAACCCTAGATGGGGCGCCCCAAACCCCCTGGTCACGTGGGAATAGGTGAGGGGGCGCACAACCCCTTAGTGGGCTGGTTTCCCCCTTCCCTTGGCCCATGAAGCCTCCCAACACTTGTCGGGGCTCCCGAAATACCTTTCGGTCATGCTGGTCATCACCCGGTACCTGCGGAACACTTCCGGACTCCAAAACCCTTCGTCCAATATATCAATCTTCACCTCCGGACCATTCCAGAACTCCTCGTGAAGTCCGGGATCTCATCCGGGACTCTGAACAACATTCGGTAACCGCGTACATACCTTCCCTATAACACTAGCGTCATCGAACCGTAAGTGTGTAGACCCTAGGGCTAGGGAATCATGCAGACATGACCGAGACATCTCTCTGGTCAATAACCAACAGCGGGATCTGGATACCCATGTTGGCTCCCACATGTTCCACGATGATCTCATCGGATGAACCACGATGTCAAGGATTCAAGCAATCTCGTATGCAATTCCCTTTGTCAATCGGTATGTTACTTCCCCGAGATTCGATCGTCGGTATCCCAATACCTCGTTCAATCTCGTTACTGACAAGTCACTTTACTCGTTCCATAATGCATGATCCCGTGACTAACTACTTAGTCACATTGAGCTCATTATGATCATGCATTACCGAGTGGGCCCAGAGATACCTCTCCGTCATACGGAGTGACAAATCCCAGTCTCGATTCGTGCCAACCGAACAGACACTTTCGGAGATACCTATAATGCACCTTTATAGCCACCCAGTTACGTTGTGACGTTTGGTACACCCAACGCACTCCTACGGTATCCGGGAGTTCCACAATCTCATGGTCTAAGGAAATGATACTTGACATTAGAAAAGCTTTAGGAAACGAACTACACGATCTTGTGCTATACTTAGGATTGGGTCTTGTCCATCACATCATTCTCCTAATGATGTGATCCCGTTATCAATGATATCCAGTGTCCATGGTCAGGAAACCATAACCATCTATTGATCAACGAGCTAGTCAACTAGAGGCTCACTAGGGACATGTTGTGGTCTATGTATTCACATATGTATTACGGTTTCCAGTTAATACAATTATAGCATGAACAATAGACAATTATCATGAACAAGGAACTATAATAATAACCATTTCATTATTGCCTCTAGGGCATATTTCCAACAGGTCGTGCCGCATGCTCCTGCCTCCCGTGGCCGGCTGTGCTGCCGCGGTGGCCTCACCGCCCCCTACTATTCCCACCGCTGGCCAGGCCCTGCGGCTACGGCAGCCTCACACCGCAGCCGAACCAGTGAACCCTCGTACTCCTCTCCGCGCGGGCTTCCACTGTCGTGTCTTCCCCGACTCCCCGTTGTCCCCTTCCTAGGCCTCGCCGTCGTCCACCGCCCTGGTGCTCTCGGCGCGGTGTGGTCAACGTGGTCAAGGAACGACTTCCATCGGACGTGGAATGTACGTGGAGAGGCTGACAGCTGGGTCCACGGCCGCAGCAAGGAAGTGCCTCCTTATTACGCGGAAAATAATGATTCATCCACCTGACAGCTGGGACCCATCGGACGGGCCACTGTATTTCATGAAAAAAACGTTTCCCCCTGACTGCTGGGACCCACTAGCTACATCTTCGCATGCAAGGAAGTGCGTCCGGGCAGAAAAACAAAACGATTCGCCCCCCTGACCGCTGGGACCCACCAGCGACACCTTCGCACGCAAGGAAATGCGTCCGGGCAAAAAAAAGAATGATTCGCCCCCCTGACTATTGGGACCCACCAGCTACATCTTCGCACACAAGGAAGTGCGTCCGGGCAAAAAAAAACGATTCGCCCCTGAGGGAGTCCTGGATTAGGGGGTGTCCGGATAGCCGGACTACCATCATCAGCCAAACTATCATCTGCCGGACTATCATCATCGACCGGACTCCAAGACTATGAAGATACAAGATTGAAGACTTCTCCCCGTGTCTGGATGGGACTTTCCTTGGCGTGGAAGGCAAGCTTGGCGATCTGGATATGTAGATCTCCTAGCATTGTAACCGACTCTATGTAACCCTAGCCCTCTCCGGTGTCTATATAAACCGGATGGCTTTAGTCCGTAGGACTACATCACATCATCAACAACCCTTACAATCATACCATAGGCTAGCTTCTAGGGTTTAGCCTCCTTGATCTCGTGGTAGATCCACTCTTGTAAACATCCACAATATCAATATCAATCGAGCAGGACGTACGGTTTTACCTCCATCAAGAGGGCCCGAACCTGGGTAAAACATCGTGTCCCTTGTCTCCTGTTACCATCCGCCAAGACGCACAGTTCGGGACCACCTACCCGAGATCCGCCGGTTTTGACACCGACAGCCCCCCTGACTGCTGGGACCCACCAGCTACATCTTCACAGGCAAGGAAGTGCCTGACAGTGGGGACCCACCTGGTCGAAGCGTATGTAGCGTTGTCATTCTGGTCGCGAACGTGTACGTACATACTGGTCGTTGTAGAGGCGCTCATGTGTCGTAGTAGAGGCGCGCACGTAGCATGTACACGTACGTACAACAGCGAGGGTGCAAGAAAAAAAATACGGCCACATACTTACATACGGGCAGGGTCTCGAACGCCTACTCGCGCATACGTGCATGGCTGGGTCGGAACGGAGAAACAGCATCGTGTTCATGGGGAGCCAACCGGCTGGGTCGGAACGGAATGCGTGGTCGTGTTCATCGGGAGGGCTTGGACGGAACAGGCGCTGGAAACGGGGCCTGGCGTACTGCACAACGGAGGAAACTGACCTCCTACGTTCGGAACGGGGTCCTGTTGATCGGGAGGGGTGTGGCGTGCCGCAAAGCGGAGAAGCGGACCTCCTACTGATCAAGCGGGGTCCTGTTGATCGGGAGGAGTGTATCGTACCGCAAAACGGAGGAAACGAACCTCCTACGGTCGAAACGGGGGTCCTGTTGATCGGGAGGGTGTGGCGTATCGCAAAACAGACCAAACGGACTTGTGTTGGGCGCTTCACGGTCAAACAGGGTCCTGTTCATCGGGAGGGTGTGGCGTGCCGCAAAACAGGACTCCTCGGGATCTGTTCATCTCCACCGTCAACCTCCTCCAGCCTCCACGGGCTACCGTCGACCTCCTCCAACCTCCACGGGCTCCTGTTTATCCAGCTTCCACCGTGCACTACTCCACCGGCTACTGTTCTACCACCCCTCCACAGGCACCCTCCACCGTCTCTGTTCATCCAGCCCTCCACACCACGGGTCCTATTCAACCACCCTCCACGGCCACCCCTCCACCGTCATGCTCATCCAGCCCTCCACACCACGGGTCCTATTCATCCAGAGGCAACGCCACCGCTCACTTTATTCATCAACCCCCCATAGCGCTCATCGTTCATCAATCGATCGGCTTGATTAGCGGCAGCAGCGGCGAATCGCTCCATCGGGTTCGATTAACAGCCATCGATTGATCGCTCGGGTTCGATAACGCGTAGCCTATAGTGCAATCGCTTCGGGTTGATTAGAGCCAACGCCTACACACGCAGCAGCATACATGTACGAGAAAGCAGCATCGCTCGCCCCGACCTCCCACCGTAACAGGCAACTCCCCGAAATTTTCCTCCCCCTCACTTCTACCACGGTTTTTTCTGTCATGGACGGCCCAAAGAATGTCATGCATTTGCGTCTCCGGCCCGCCCAGGATGAAAAGCCCATTTTCTGTCATGATTTTTTGTCATAGAAGTAGGAGCCCACCACATCTATGATGATACCGGGTTTTGTCACAATTATCGTCATAGAAGTGTCATATGTATGACAGAAAAAAATTCGTTCGGCCCAAAATGTCACGGATGTGTCTTTTTTTGTAGTGCCTGTCCTCTTGCTAGTGTTCTCGTTGCCGAGTCTTTATTTCCTCTTTTTGCCGTTTGTTTTCCCTTCTTTTTGAGCCGAGTCGTTTGGTGTTTAGTGTTGAGTCTTGCTGGGCGGTACTACCGCCCACCCGCATGGTACTACCGTTGAGGGGCGGGACCAGGGGGTTATGTCGAGGAGGGGGAGGTTGTGTCTCCCCCATACCCATTCGCTCCACCCCCTTGTTCCTCTTTGTCTCTCGAGCATCGACTCACCGCGGGAGGGCTCCGGCGGGTCGTCGTCTCCGGGCCGTCCCTCCCCATTTCCTTCGGTGGAGTCGATCCCCACCTCGTCCTCTTGCCATGGATGCCGGTATTGCCCCCGTTCCTCCTTTCTTTTTGTCTAGATTTCAGATCTAGTGTCTTAGGGGTAATAGTGGTTGCATCTCTCGATTTTCGGCTAAATCTAGGCTTGAGTAGGTTGGAGAAGGCAACTAGGCTATTTGGATTCATGATTGGTAGGAGTATTTTTAAATTTGGCAGACCGGTAGTGCCGGATTTGACCACAGCAGTAGGGAACCGTCGTTTCCCCGTCTTGAGCGGTACTACCGCTCCTAGTGGCGCGGTACTATCGCTCGGGCGGTACTGCCGCTTCCGGGTAGCAGTACTACCGTTGTTTGCCCAGTTCCATCCTGATTCCTACCATTTCCTGATCTTGTTTGTTGTGTGTTGGCTTATGCTCGTTCTTTCTGGTTGTTTCATGTGTTCGTGTGTTTGCTTCCAGGTGATGAACATCCTGAGCAGCAAGCCCGCCGTGTCAACCCCGGTCGTGCAATGTCAAAGCGCTACCGCACATCTGAATCAGCAGGTGGTTCCTCTCGTGCTCAATCGCTGTCAGCGGGTGCTCCCTCACGTGCTCCACCTCCGCCTCAACTCAAGAAGAAGTCCGCCATCAAGCCGAAGCCGAGGGGCAAAACTGTGACTGAAATGTCTGCCAAGGAGTTCTAGGCAAGGCGTCGCCGCAACCTCTATGTGGAAGACCAATAACTCACTTTGGTCAACCATCCGTTCTAGAACCGTTTTCAGTTTGCCATCTTCTTTGATGTGATCAAGGCCAAGAAGAATCTCTATGTTGATGTGCGCTCCATCGACACGGATTTTATGGAGAAGGACCCTGAGTACTTTTGTGAAGCCCTTCAGATGTGCTCTCAGCTGAACATTCTCGGAATCATGAAGTTCAACAAGGATTTTGATGCAGATTTGGTGGCTCAATTCTATGCCACTGTCCATCTAGGAACTGATGAGGAAAGGACTCTGACTTGGATGACAAATGGCAAGTTGCTTTCTGTCAAGTGGAAGGCCTTCATGGAGTTACTTGGGGTGGAAGATCTCGGGCTTGAGACTCGAGTCGGCTTCCATCCTCACCGCAATGCAACCTCCACTCACAAGCAAGCCCTCTGGCCCTACTGTTCTGTGAAGATTCACCCAGAGACTAAGAAGGAAACCTATGAGCTTCCTACCTTTCTGGACATCCTTCACCGTGTCTTCCGAGAGACTCTCTTCCCTCGTATCGAGAATCTGGATATGGTCCACTCCTACCTCGTGGACATGCTTCTCTTCTGCCAGCATGAGAAGGAAGCAAACACTGGCGAGTCCCTGGACATTTATCATGTTATGTGGTCTGAACTTCTATCTGCTATCTCTGAGCGCAAGTGCCCGATCTGTGGACCATTCATCATGTTACTCATTGAGAAGGCCTGGGGACATGTCTATCCCAAGGTCATGCTGGAAACTGGAGAATTGATTTCTCATGAGATCAAGCGTCTGAGGAAGAAGGAAAATTGGGGCACCCCGGCCCCTAAAACTGGGGGTTCCATCTACTGCTGCTGCCATGGAGACCGAGGGCGAGGCTGATGCTGATGATGACGATGACTATGAGCCTTCTGGAGCAGAGCCCTCTTGGGCAAAGAAGCTCAAGCTCAAGATGAAGAAACTTTTCTGCATGGAGTCTCATGGTCAGTACATGACTCATGTGGCTGAGAAGAAGTCTAGGGGACGTCACAAGGAGATCATGCGTTAGTTGGGTGCGACCGTTAACAGTGGATCTGAGGGCCAGATAACTGAGGAGGAGGAGTGGATTTAGCAGCACTACCCGTGGACAGATTCAGACACTGAGCAGTTTCCGACCGATGACGGCGGTGCAGACGATCCCGCTGGGATATGATGTTCGAGATCCTCATCTTGCTATCACCTGGAGCCGTAGCAACACTCTTTGCCCTTTTTGGTGTCTCGATGCCAAAGGGGGAGAGAGTTTAGGAATTTGTGTCGTTGTTTTTTTTAGGATTGTCGTTGTTGAGTTGTGAGTGTTTCTTTGTGAAGTCGTTGTGCTTTCTCGCCATTTGCTTTGTTTGGTTTTGTGCCAGTGAGACCTAAGTTCCAGACATATGGTGTGAGACATATGCTACCTTATCTTTATCTTATCATTATCTATGTCTATCTAGTCCTTTGGTATCTTATGAGTTGCATGCTTATCCTGTTATATACCCTGCTCTCATGTATCCTGCTTAGGTTGTTGGTCTATAAAATATAGGGGGAGTGTTGATCCTAGTATGTGTGTCGTGCAGTCCAAAGCACTTATCTAGAAAGCACACATCTAGGGGGAGCCCGTCTATATTTTAGATTTGTGGGGTTTGCTTATGTCATATGTCTTTTCCTATTTGTGCAAATCCTGTATTGTCATCAATCCACCAAAAAGGCGGAGATTGTAAGGGCATATTTATCCCTAAGGTGTTTTGGTGATTGATGACAATGCTTTTGCGGACTAATCGTGTGGGTTGAGTTTTTCAGAGATTCATACTTTGGCACGAGACGATTCCCTCCCCTCGGAGTGTTATTCAAGACGGTGCAGCTCTTTCGTTTCTATTTTGGTGGACTAGCTTCGTAGGAGTCACCGTACTATCAAGAGGGGTCCGCTTTGGTAAGGATAGGGTGGAATCAACACGTACACATCCCTGTCACACCCTCTGAGCCTTTCCGCTTCAATGGAGAGCTCTTTCCCCTTCATGTGTGCATCGTTTGGTCCCAACGGTAGTACCGCGGGCCACAACGGTAGTACCGCCCGAGTGCGACAAGCGGCAGTTCCACTCCACAGCGGTAGTACCGCTTGAAGCCCTCTGTCGTAGTACCGCTGCGGCTCTGTTCTCCTACCGCCTCGACTCGAGGGCTCTTTTCTCGTGTCGGGTTTTGCAGCACTAGGTGCAGTAGTAGAGGCGGTAGTACCACTCTTAAGCGGTAGTACCACCCTTACCACCGCGGTAGTACCGCTCTGGGTCCTGCTACCTCTTGAGCACTGCGTTGGATTTCCCCGTAGAGGAGAGGATGATGCAGCAAAGTAGCATAAGTATTTCCCTCTGTTTTTGAGAACCAAGGTATCAATCCAGTAGGAGGCCACGCACAAGTCCCTCGTACCTGCACAAAATGATAGCTCCTCGCAACCAACGCGATTAGGGGTTGTCAACCCCTTCATGGTCACTTACGAGAGTGAGATCTGATAGAGATGATATATAATATTTTTAGTATTTTTGGTATAGAGATGCAAAGTAAAAAGTAAAAGGAAAATTAAAAACAAAGCAAGTATTAAAGTGATGGAGATTGATACGATGAGAATAGACCCGGGGGCCATAGGTTTCACTAGTGGCTTCTCTCAAGAGCATAAGTATTCTATGGTGGGTGAACAAATTACTGTTGAGCAATTGACAGAATTGAGCATAGTTATGAGTATATCTAGGTATGATCATGTATATAGGCATCACGTCCAAGACAAGTAGACCGAAACGATTCTGCATCCACTACTATTACTCCACTCATCGACCGCTATCCAGCATGCATCTAGAGTATTAAGTTAAAAACAGAGTAACGCCTTAAGCAAGATGACATGATCTAGATGAATAAATTCATGCAATATGATAAAAACCCCATCTTGTTTTCCTCGACGGCAACAATACAATACGTGCCTTGCAACCCTGTCTGTCACTAGGTAAGGACACCGCAAGATTGAACCCAAAGCTAAGCACTTCTCCCATTGCAAGAACTACCAATCTAGTTGGCCAAACCAAACGGATAATTCGAAGAGACTTGCAAAGATAACCAATCATACATAAAAGAATTTAGAGAAGATTCAAATATTATTCATAGATAAGCTGGATCATAAACCCACAATTCATCGATCTCAACAAACACACCGCAAAAAGAAGATTACATCGAATAGATCTCCACAGGAGAGGGGGAGAACATTGTATTGAGATCCAAAAAGAGAGAATAAGCCATCAGCTACTAGCTATGGACCCGTAGGTCTGAAGTAAACTACTCACACTTCATCGGAGGGGCTATGGTGATGATGTAGAAGCCCTCCATGGTGGATGCCCCCTCCGACGGAGCTCCGGAACATGCCCCAAGATGGGATCTCGTGGATACAGGAAGTTGGGGCGGTGGAATTAGGTTTTTGGCTCCTGCTCTGATCGTTTGGGGGTACGTAGGTATATATAGGAGGAAGGAGTACGTCAGTGGAGCAACAGGGGGCCCACGAGGCAGGGGGGCGCGCCCCCCACCCTCGTGACCGCCTCTTTTGTTCCTTGGAGTAGGGTCCAAGTCCCCTGGATCACGTTCGGTGAGAAAATCATGTTTTCGAGGGTTTCATTCCGTTTGGACTCCGTTTGATATTTCGTTTCTTCGAAACACTGAAATAGGCAAAAAAGCAGCAATTCTGGGCTGGGCCTCCGGTTAATAGGTTAGTCCCAAAAATAATATAAAAATGGAAAATAAAGCCCAATATAGTCCAAAACAGTAGATAAAGTAGCATGGAGCAATAAAAAATTATAGATACGTTGGAGACGTATCAGGCATCCCCAAGCTTAATTCATGCCCGTCCTCGAGTAGGTAAATGATAAAAAGAGAATTTTTGATGCGGAGTGATACTTTGGCATAATTTCAATGTAAATCTTCTTAATTGTGGTATGAATATTCAGATCCGAATGAATACAAAATAAAAGTTCATATTGATAAAAGAAATAGTAATACTTCAAGCATACTAATCAAAGTAATCATGTCTTCTCAAAATAGCATGGCAAAAGAAAGTTCATCCCTACAAAATCATATAGTTAGGTTATGCTTCATTTTCGTCACACAAAGATGTTCCCAACTTCTATACCCCCGATGACAAGCCAAGCAATTGTTTCATACTTAAATAATCTCAAACTTTTTCAACCTTCACGCAATACATGAGCGTGAGCCATGGATATAGCACTATGGGTGGAATAGAATATGATGATGGGGATTGTGTGGAGAAGACAAAAAAGAGAAAGTCTCACATTGACGAGGATAGTCAACGGGCTTTGGAGATGCCCATCAATTTATGTCAACATGAGGAGTAGGGATTGCCATGCAACAGATGCACTAGAGCTACAAATGAATGCTCAACAAAAGAAAACTAGTGGGTGTGCATCCAACTTGCTTGCTCACGAAGACCTAGGGCATTTGAGGAAGCCCATCGTAGGAATATACAAGCCAAGTTCTATAATGAAATTCCCACTAGTATAAAAAGACAACTTATGAGACTCACTATATGAAAAACATGGTGCTACTTTGAAACACAATATATGAGACTCACTACATGAAGAACACGGTGCTACTTTGAAGCACAAGTGTGGAAAAAGAGATAGTAACATTGCCCTTTTTATTTATTTTCTTTTTTTTGGGCCTTTCTTTTTTTTAGGCCTTTTTTTGGGCAATGCTCTAATAATAATGATGAACATCACACTTCTATTGATTACAACATAAGGATTACAACTCGAAACTAGAACAAGATATGACTCTATATGAATGCCTCCGACGGTGTACCGGGATGGTGCATTGAATCAAGAGTGACATGTATGAAAAATAATGCATGGTGGCTTTGCCACAAATACGAGGTCAACTACATGATCATGCAGTGGCAATATGACAAAAGTAAAGTATGTCATGATGATGATGAACGGAACGGTGTAAAGTTGCATGGCAATATATCTCGGAATGGCTATGGAAATGCCATAATAGGTAGGTATGGTGGCTGTTTTGAGGAAGATATAAGGAGGTTTATGTGTGATAGAGCATATCATATCACGGGGTTTGGATGCACCGTAAGTTTGCACCAACTCTCAAGGTGAGAAAGGGCAATGCACGGCATCAAGAGGCTAGCAAAGGCGGAAAGGTAAAAGTGCGTATAATCCATGGACTCAACATTAGTAAAAAGAACTCATATACTTATTGCAAAAATTTAGAAGTCATCAAAAATCAAGTACTACGCGCGTGCTCCTAGGGGGATAGATTGGTAGGAAAAGACCATCGCTCGTCCCCGACCGCCACTCATAAGGATGCACAAGCCAGGTACACTTCATGTTTCAAATTTGTTACACAAATTTAACCATACATGCATGCTACGGGATTTACTAAATTCGACACAAGCATTGTTTAAATTCATAATCACCCAACTAGCATGACTTTAATATTACCACCTCCATATCTCAAAACAATTATCAAGTATCAAACTTTTCTTAGTATTCAACACACTCAAAAGAAAGTTTCACATATCTTGAATACCAAGTATATTAATTTTAAGCAAATTACCATGCTATTAACGACTCTCAAAATAATCTAAGTGAGGCATGAGAGATCAATAGTTTCTTTAAAAAAAATCCACCACCATGCTCTAAAAGATCTAAGTGAAGCACTAGAGCAAAAATTATCACGCTCAAAAGATATAAGTGAAGCACTATGAGAAAAACTATCAAGCTCAAAAGATATAAGTGAAGCACATAGAGTATTCTAGCAAAAATTTATGTATGGCTCCCTCAAAAGGTGTGTACAGCAAGGATGATTGTGGTAGACTAACAAGCAAAGACGCAAATAATACAAGACGCTCCAAGCAAAACACTTATCATGTGGTGAATAAAAATATAGCTCCAAGTAAATTACCGATGGAAGTAGACGAAAGAGGGGATGCCTTCCGGGGCATCCCCAAGCTTTGACTTTTTGGTGTCCTTGGATTATCTTTGGGGTTCCATGGGCATCCCCAAGCTTAGGCTCTTGCCACTCCTTGTTCCATAATCCATCAAAAGAATTTACCCAAAACTTGGAAACTTCACAACACAAAACTCAATAGAAATCTCGTGAGCTCCGTTAGAGAAAGAAAACAAAAGACTACTTTAAGGTACTGTAATGAACTCATTCTTTATTTATATTGGTGTTAAAACTACTGTATTCCAACTTCTCTATGGATTATAAACTATTTTACTAGCCATAGATTCGTCAAAATAAGCAAACAACACACGATAAACAGAATCTGTCAAAAACAGAACAGTCTGTAGTAATCTGTAACTAACGCAAACTTATGGAACTCAAAAACATCTACCAAAATTATAAGACCTAGAAAAGTTGTTTATTGATCAGCAGAAATTGGAATCAGTATTTTATCACGTTCTGGTGATTTTTAATAATTCGGGCACTGAGCACAAAGTTTCTGGAAATTACAGCAAGATCAAATAACTATCATCCAAGAAGATCTAATAGGTCTAGCTTGGCACAAACACTAATTAAAACATAAAACCACATCTAAATAGAGGCAATATGGATTATTTATTCCTAAACAGAAGCAAAAGCAAAAAAAATAAAAATAAAATTGGGTTGCCTCCCAACAAGCACTATCGTTTAACGCCCCTAGCTAGGCATAAAAGCAAGGATAGATCTAGGTGTTGCCATCTTTGGTAGGCAATCCATAAGTGGCTCTCATGATAGATTCATATGGTAATTTTATTTTCTTTCTAGGGAAGTGTTCCATGCCCTTATTTAAGGGAAATTGTAATCTAATATTTCCTTCCTTCATATCAATAATTGCACCAATCGTTTTAAGGAAAGGTCTACCAAGAATAATAGGACATGAAGGATTGCAATCTATATCAAGAACGGTAAAATCTACGGGCACATAATTCCTATTTGCAACAATAAGAACATCATTAATTTTTCCCATAGGCTTTTTAATAGTGGAATCCGCAAGATGCAAGTTTAGAGAGCAATCATCAAAGTCACGGAAATCTAGCAAATCACACAAAGTTTTGGGGATAGTAGAGACACTAGCACCCAAATCACACAAGGCATGAAACTCATAATTTTTAATTTTAATTTTAATAGTTGGTTCCCACTCATCATAGAGTTTTCTAGGGATAGAGACTTTCAACTCAGGTTTTTCTTCATAAGATTGCATCAAGGCATCAACAATGTGTTCGGTAAAGGCCTTATTTTGACTATAAGCATGAGAAGAATTTAGCACGGATTGCAACAAGGAAATACAATCAGTTAAAGAGCAATTTTCCTAATTAAATTCCTTGAGATCCAAAATAGTGGGTTTAGCAACATCTAGGTTTTTATTTCTTTCAATCCCACACTTATCAATTTCACCATCAAGATCTAAAAACTCTGAATTCTTAGAACGCCTTCTAGGTAAAGGGAGATCATATTCAGTTTCATCAAGATTCATATTGCAAAACAAAGATTTAATGGGGGACACATCAATAACTTTTAGATCTTCATCTTGATTTTCATAGGAATTCGGTTTAGCGGCCATCTTATTGACTAAGGTAGCTTGCATATCCGAAAATTCGGCGGTCAACTTTTCAAGACGAGCAATTTGGGATCTTATACCATCAAATTCTTTAGACATATCATCGAGCTCTTTATTCATATAACTCATAAAACCTTTTTGTTCCTTAAGCTCGTTTCTAAAGAAATTATTATGTTCAAATTGCAAAACCATAAACTTCCTGACATTGGTTTCGATATCCTCTAACCTTTTAAGGTGAAGATCACCAAATATAGGTAGAGCCATCGCGACAAACAAGCAATCCAACACACGAGCAAACAAAAAGCAAGCGGGAAAAAGAGGAGGAGATTGGGAAAGAGAGGGCGAATAAAACGGCAAGGGTGAAATGGGGGAGAGGAAAACGAGAGGCAAATGGCAAATAATGTAATGCAAGAGATAGGGATTGTGATGGGTACTTGGTATGGTTGACTTGCTCTTGCGTGAGCCTCCCGACAGCGGCGCGAAATTCTTCTTGCTACCTCTTGAGCACTGCGTTGGATTTCCCGAAGAGGAGAGGATGATGCAGCAAAGTAGCGTAAGTATTTCCCTCAGTTTTTTAGAACCAAGGTATCAATCCAGTAGGAGGCCACGCACAAGTCCCTCATACCTGCACAAAACAATAGCTCCTCGCAACCAACGCGATTAGGGGTTCTCAATCCCTTCACGGTCACTTACGAGAGTGAGATCTGATAGAGATGATAAATAATATTTTTGGTATTTTTGGTATAGAGATGCAAAGTAAAAAGTAAAAGGCAAAGTAAAAACAAAGCAAGTATTAAAGTGATGGAGATTGATATGATGAGAATAGACCCGGGGGCCATAGGTTTCACTAGTGGCTTCTCTCAAGAGCATAAGTATTCTACGGTGGGTGAACAAATTACTGTTGAGCAATTGATGAATTGAGCATAGTTATGAGTATATCTAGGTATGATCATGTATATAGGCATCACGTCCAAGACAAGTAGACCAAACGATTCTGCATCTACTACTATTACTCCACTCATCGACCGCTATCCAAAGATGCATCTAGAGTATTAAGTTAAAAACGAATTAATGCCTTAAGCAAGATGACATGATGTAGAGGAATAAATTCATGCAATATGATAAAAACCCCATCTTGTTATCCTCGATGGCAACAATACAATGCGTGACTTGCAACCCTTTACATCCTTTGGGTAAGGACACATAAGATTGAACCCAAAGCTAAGCACTTCTCCCATTGCAAGAACTACCAATCTAGTTGGCCAAACCAAACGGATAATTCGAAAAGACTTGCAAATATAACCAATCATACATAAAAGAATTCAGAGAAGATTCAAATATTATTCATAGATAAGCTGGATCATAAACCCATAATTCATCGGTCTCAACAAACACACCGCAAAAAGAAGATTACATCGAATAGATCTCCATGGGAGAGGGGGAGAACATTGTATTGAGATCCAAAAAGAGAGAAGAAGCCATCTAGCTACTAGCTATGGACTCGTAGGTCTGAAGTAAACTACTCACACTTCATCGGAGGGGCTATGGTGATGATGTAGAAGCCCTCCGTGGTGGATGCCCCCTCCGGCGGAGCTCCGAAACAGGCCCCAAGATGGGATCTCGTGGATACTGGAATTTGCGGCGGTGGAATTAGGTTTTTGGCTCCTGCTCTGATCGTTTGGGGGTATGTAGGTATATATAGGAGGAAGGAGTACGTCTGTGGAGCAACAGGGGGCCCACGAGGCAGGGGGCACGCCCTACGCGCGGGGGGGGGCACCCTCGTGATCGCCTCTTTTGTTCCTTGGAGTAGGGTCCAAACCCCCTGGATCACGTTCGGTGATAAAATCACATTTCCGAAGGTTTCATTCCGTTTGGACTCCGTTTGATATTCCGTTTCTTCGAAACACTGAAATAGGCAAAAAACTAGTAATTCTGGGCTGGGCCTCCGGTTAATAGGTTAGTCCCAAAAATAATATAAAAGTGGAAAATAAAGCCCAATATAGTCCAAAACAGTAGATAAAGTAGCATGGAGCAATCAAAAATTATAGATACGTTGGAGACGTATCAGGTCCAGGTCCTCCCTTTGCTCCTCGCTCCACTCTTTTGCGCGGCAGTACCGCGAGATGGGACGGTAGTACCGCCCACCCCTGCGGTAGTACCGCACTCTGCGGGGCTGCTTTGGGGGGTAACGGTTGGATTGTTCCCCCCACTATATAAGGGGGTCTTCTTCCCCAAAGTTGACCCACCTCTTCCCCCAAAAGCTCCATTGTTGCTCCAAGCTCCATTTTCGCCCGATCTCGCTCCCTAGCCAATCAAACTTGTTGATTTGCCCGCGATTGGTTGAGAAGGCCCCGATCTACACTTCCACCATGAGAAATTTGATTCCCCCCACTAATCCCTAGCAGATCTTGTTACTATTGGGTGTTTGAGCACCCTAGACAGTTGAGGTCACCGCGGAGCCATAGTCCATTGTGGTGAAGCTTCGTGGTGTCATTGGGCGCCTCCAATTAAGTTGTGGAGATTGCCCCAACCTTGTTTGTAAAGGTTCGGTCGCCACCTTCAAGGGCACCAATAGTGGATTCACGGCATGTCGCATTGTGTGAGGGCGTGAGGAGAATACGGTGGCCCTAGTGGCTTCTTGGGGAGCATTGTGCCTCCACACCGCTCCAACGGAGACGTACTTCCCCTCAAAAGGAAGGAACTTTGGTAATACATCCTTGTATCCATCGGCTCCACTCTTGTTTATCTCGTGACTTTACTTGTGCAAACTTATTTGTGTTGTGTCCCTTGCTTGCTTGTGTACTTGTTGTTGTTGCATCATATAGGTTGCTCACCTAGTTGCATATCTAGACAACCTACTCTGATGGAAAGTTTAATTTGGTAAAGTAAAGCTAAAAATTGTTAGTTGCCTATTCACACCCCCCCTCTAGTCAACTATATCGATCCTTTCATTCTTAAAGAAAAATAAAAACACAAAGGACACAAATCATGTGAACAAAACAAAAACCGAGGTATATCGATATTTGTTGAAGAAGAAAGATGGGATGCCAACCGGGGCATCCCCAAGCTTAGATGCTTGAGTATCCTTTGAGATATTTACTTGGGGTGCCTTGGGCATCCCCAAGCTTGAACTCTTGCCTCTCTTTATTCTTCTCATATCGGTAACTCCTCGTTCTTTGAACACTTCATCCACAAAAACTTAACAAAAACTTTGTGAGATCCGTTAGTGTGATAAAGCAAACTACCAATTTAAGGTACTGTAATGAATTCATTCTTTATTTATATTGGTGCTAAACCTACTGTATTCCAACTTCTCTATGGTTCATACCCCCCGATACTAGCCATAGATTCATCAAAATAAGCAAACAACACGCGAAAAATAGAATCTGTCAAAAACAGGACAGCCTGTAGTAATCTAGAGGTTTAGTAAACTTTTGTAACTTCAAAAATTATGAAATAAATATGAAAATTTGAAAGATTTGTACAGAAGTAATGTGCAAAAAGTTTCAGACCCATTTGACCTTCTAGTAAAAAGATGTAAAATCACACGCCACAGCCAAAGTTTCTGTTTTTGTTCTGCACATAGTAAACAAGCAATCTAATCATCCTAAAACCAAATCTTGGCACATTATTTTTATAATACAATGGATATATACAAGGGGATAATTATTTACAGAGAAACTTCCATGAAAAATTCTACATTGTTTCCGTGAGCATGAACACAAGTGCTCAAGGTCGACCCTCACTTCTTCAATGCATAACTTTCCAATCACTTCTCTTTTTGAAAAACCTTTTTTTAGGCATGAGAGGCAAGTAATTTTTTTGTATTTTCATTCTTTAAATTTTTTGTATGTTTCACCCACAACTAAACAGAAACAAAAAGGAAAAACAAAATCTACTTAGTGAAGAAAGCAAACAAGCACACACGAGAATATCAACCTCACGCTATTGCTCCCCGGCAACGGCGCCAGAAAAGAGCTTCATAATCTCCGAGTGCAGGGAATCATCGTAGCAATTTCCAAAGGTGGAAGTGATAAGTATGGAGTGTCGAACCCACAAGGAGATAAAGGTAAGATCAATATTCTCTCAAGCCCTATCTGCCACTGATACGACTCTATGTACACCGAACGTTTGCTTCCAACTAGAAAGGAGAAAAAAAAAACTATGTTGTGGGTATGAAGAGGATAACTTTGCATGATATCAGAGAGCTAAAATATAAAAGTAGGTGTTGTTATCATAAAGTTAGAATATATTACTAAATATTATAAATAGCGAGTGTGGAATAATGATGGATCGGTGTGTGGAATTGTCCTAGGCAATTGCTAACAAGACCGGTAATCACTATTGCAATTTAATATGAGGGAGAGGCATAAGCTAACATACTTTCTCTTCTTGGATCATATGCACTTATGATTGGAACTCTAGCAAGCATCCGCAACTACTAAAGATCATTAAGGTAAAACCCAACCATAGCATTAACATATCAAGTCCCCTTTATTCCCATACGCCGTGACCCATTTATCCGTGTTTATGCTTTTGTCACTCAAGCAACACAGACAATAAGTAAACCATGGACATATTGCAACACCCTACAGCGGGAATCCCTCATGCTTGCGCGACACGGAGGGCACCATAGGACAACACCAAAATAAAACATACAACTCATACCAATCTAGATCAGCAATCAACACAAAGACAAAGGATATCTACTGAAAACATTATAGGATGGCAACACATCATTGGATCATAATATGTGGCATAAAGCACCACGTTCAAGTAGGGATTACAACGGGGTGCGGGAGAGTGGCCCGCGTAAAAGAGATGAGGGTGGTGATGATGATGGTGATGTTGATGAAGACGATCACTGTCGGTGTCCAAACCGGCGGATCTCGGGTAGGGGGTCCCGAACTGTGCGTCTAAGGCTAATGGTAACAGGAGGCGGGGGACACAATGTTTACCCAGGTTCGGGCCCTCTCGATGGAGGTAATACCCTACTTCCTGCTTGATTGATCTTGATGATATGAGTATTACAAGAGTTGATCTACCATGAGATTGTACAGGCTAAACCCTAGAAGCTAGACTATGATTATGATTGTTCTTGTCCTACGGACTAAACCCTTTGATTTATATAGACACCGAAGGGGGATAGGGTTACACAAAGTCGGTTACAGGGAAGGAAATCTACATATACGAATTGCCAAGCTTGCCTTCCACGCAAAGGAGAGTACCACCCAGACACGGGACGAAGTCTTCAATCTTGTATCTTCATAGTCCAACAGTCCGGCATAAGCATATAATCCGGCTGTCCGAGGACCCCATAATCCTGGACTCCCTCAGTAGCCCCTGAACCAGGCTTCAATAACGATGAGTCCGGCGCGCAGATTGTCTTCGGCATTGCAAGGCGGATCCTTCTCCGAATACTCGAAGGTAGGTTGTTGAACGCATGAATCATGTCCGGCTTTGCAAAACAAATTCCACATACAACCGTAGAGAGCACAATATCCCACAAATCTAACCTGCTGACAACTTTTTCATAGCGTGACATCACGCCCCGGCCCGGTCAGCATTCAAACTGTTTTTCCCAGCCTGCTTGTAGCGACCAGACCTCAAACGATCGATCTACGTGCTCGGTGTCATCCTGGATCGATAATCTTGACACCACACAATACTTGAAGGATTTATAACCGAGTAGCAATCACACACTTATTACAACGAATGTCTCAAAAGAGAACTTAGCAAAATAAATATGGCTTAAGGCCATCTAATAACGACAACAGCGGAAGGCTTGGAAGATAAGCGAGTCCATCAACTCCAACGGCATCACTGAGTATAGAACCACGACCTAAAAGCACCTTACTCGTCGTCTGAAAAGTCTGCAACATGAAACGTTGCAGCCCGAAAACGGGTCAGCACATGGAATATGCTGGCAATGTAACACATAGAGAGTAATGAAAGAATAAGTCTATACTACATGCACATATGGCTGGTGGAAAGCTCTATGGTTACAGTTTTGCGGAAAGCCAATTTTTCCCTGCTACAAAGGAATAAATTTATTTAACTATCATGGTGGTTGTTAAACATTGAGAATGGTTGACAGCATCCTCAATCCCAATTAAAGTAATCATCATTAAAACCCAACAGTATTAATTAAAGTAACATGATGAGTTTCACTTGATAATCCAAGTACTAGATACTCAAGATGTCCATAACCGGGGACACGGCTAATCATGATTAGTTTGTACACTCTGCAGAGGTTTGTGCACTTTTCCCACAAGACTCGATCTCCTCCGTTTGATTTCTCGCACTACATGATGTTTGAGAAATGGATGACCGAGACATAGTCTTTCAGAAGCGCTAGCACCTTACGAATGGGTAGACCGTACCAACCTACAACCCCTACATCAGCTAGTCTACCACTATAAGAGTTCGCACGACTTAATCAATTATGCTAGAGCCCATAGTAGCATGTGGCTGCACACGAAAGTTTCTAGCATGAATAATCTTATGATCCCTTTGAGCCTGGGTGGCGGTCCATAAAAAAACAGGCAATCCTGGTCTACCCAGGTGCCTAGATAGGCAAATCCTGGAATAACCAGGTAGCTCAATCCACCCAGATGTGTGTTTAAGTTGCCACCTTAGATAAACCATTTATTAACAATCTCACATATGTCATGGATATTCACTCAAACCCAATCCACGTCTACGAGCATAGCATGGCATAATAAGCAAACGTAGAAGTAACTCCCAAAGGTTTGATAATAAAAAAGGTAATAGGTACTACCTCAATCTACTTCCCAAAACCCAAAATTTAATTAGATCCTAATCATGCAATGTTTGAGGATTGATCTAATGCATAAAACTGGGTAGTAAAGAGGTATGATCAAAGTGTTACATGCCTTGCTGATGATCCGTGAAACCTAGAGACTCGAAGTAACAGGCGGCGCACTCCGGGTATTCTATCGCAGACAAACAACCAAGCATACAATAAGTACTCATCTAATGCACAGGTAAAACTCAAATAAGAGATCTAACTAGAAAGTTCAACTTAAGAACTCCGGTTTGCAAAAAGAAACAAATCAATTGAAGCAACGAAAGTCAAACGACGAAAGAAAACAACTTCGTTTTACTAATCTGGACCTAAGTCAAATTTTACAGAAGCAAAAACTTGTTTAAGTTTGTTATTCGGAAAGAGGGTTTCGAGACGAAACTCCAGGCGCTTGAATCGCCTGATTCCGATAAACGAGCGAAAAGTTATACTAAAACGAAAATTGGATCAGTAATCACGATCAGAAATAATCACGGAAAATCCAAGAAAAAGAAAAACGACGAACAGCTTAACGAACGAACGTTCGTTAACTGGATCTAAACGACGAACACGTTCGTTAAAACGAACGAACGAGCGAACGCTCGCTATTTAACCGAACCGGGAAAAAAACCGATCCAATAAAAAAAATGGAAACTAAAAAAACCAGCGAAAAACCGACAAAAAAACCAAACGGTTTTTCAAGAAAAACTGGCGGTGCGGAAAACGAGGCACCTCGGGTGGCGGGTCGCGATGGCGGTGGGCGGCGGCTCCGGCGAGGCGGCGGCGGCGGCCTAGGGTTAGGGTTTGGGGCGCGGGGCTGGCTCGGGCTGGGCTGGCTCTCCCCCCGGCTTATAAAGCCTAGACGGGCCGGAGTCCCGGTTGGACACGGCCCGTAGGTCGGTTGCGTTTTTTTAAAATAATAACGCGTAGAAAAACAAATAAAAGAAATACTAAACGGACTCCAAAAATCCCGAAATAAATTTTCCCCGACTTCTAAAATCAAGCCGGACAAGATGAACATTTATTTGGGGCCTAAATGCAATTTTAAAAAACGCACATTTTTCCTAAATTCAAATAAAATGGCGAAAAACTCCAAAATAAAATCTTATTTGATTTTATTATTAAATCCTCAATATTTATTTATTTTGGGAAAGTCATTTTATTCCCTCTCTCATATTTTTGTAATAGATATAATTGATGATAAAATAATTAAAATCAAATGATCCTATTCTCAAAATTTGAGAAAAACTCAAATATGAAAATAACGAAATCCCCAACTCTCCCGTGGGTCCTTGAGTTGCGTAGAATTTCTAGGATCAAAACCCAAAGCAAACAAAATATGATATGCATTGATGATCTAATGTATAACATTCCAAATTGAAAATTTGGGATGTTACAAACCTACCCGCCTTAAGATGAATCTCGCCCCCGAGATTCGGGTTGGCTAGAAAATAGGTGACGGTGGGCTTTAAGCAAATCTTCCTCTCGCTCCCAGGTGGCTTCATCCTCGGTGTGGTGGCTCCACTGAACTTTGCAAAACTTGATGACCTTGCTGCGGGTGACTCGGCTGGCATATTCCAGAATTTTGACTGGCTTCTCCTCATAGGTCAAATCATTACTCAACTTAATCGCTTCAAGTGGCACAGTATCTCTCAGTGGTATATCCGCCATCTCTGCGTGACACTTCTTCAGCTGAGAAACGTGGAACACATCGTGAACACCTGACAATCCCTCGGGCAGTTCCAACTTATACGCAACTTCTCCCATGCGCTCCAAAACTTTGTATGGTCCCACAAAATGTGGCGCTAACTTTCCCTTAACTCCAAAACGCTTAATTCCTCGTAGTGGAGATACTCGAAGATAAACTCTGTCTCTGACTTCATAAACTGTCTCCTTGCGTTTTGAATCCGCATAACTCTTCTGCCTGGACTGGGCTACCTTGAGCCTATCGTGAATCAACTTCACCTTCCGTTCAGACTCCTTAATCAAATCCGTTCCGAACAACTGGCGGTCTCCAACTTCATCCCACAACAACGGGGTCCTGCACCTCCTTCCGTACAATGCTTTGAAAGGGGCCATCTTCAAACTAGTTTGGTAACTGTTGTTATAAGAAAACTCCGCTTATGGCAGGTTATCATCCCAACTTGATCCATAATCCAATGCACATGCTCTCAACATATCCTCCAAATCTGGTTGACTCTTTCGGTCTGTCCATCTGTCTGCGGATGGAAAGCTGTACTAAACTCTAGTCTGGTTCCCAAAGTTTCGTGCAACTGATTCCAAAACTTTGAGTTGAATTGGGTTCCTCTATCAGATACGATACTCCTCGGAACTCCATGTAAACATACAATTCTGGTCATGTATATCTTAGCCAATTTGGCACTGCTGTAGGTAGTCTTCACTGGGATGAAATGAGCTACCTTCGTCAAACGATCGACTACAACCCAAATCGAGTCATAGCCTGAACGAGTCCTGGGCAATCCCGTGATGAAATCCATGCCTAATTGTTCCCACTTCCATTCGGGTATTGGCAAAGGCTGTAACAATCCTGCTGGCTTCTGATGTTGTGCCTTCACTCTCTGACATACATCACAAACTGCTACATACTCTGCAATATCCTTCTTCATTCCGGTCCACCAGAAAGTATCCTTCAAATCCAAATACATCTTGGTATTTCCTGGGTGAATCGAGTATGGTGATTCATGTGCCTCTTGCAAAATCAACTTCCTGATCTCCGGGCCATTGGGCACATAAACCCGGTCCTCAAACCATAAGGTATCGTGCTCATCCTCACGAAATCCTTTAGCTTTTCCTTTTCTCATTTTCTCCTTTATAGAGGCAATCTCTTTGTCAGTCTTCTGAGCTTCTCTGATTCTATCCATCAAGGTTGACTGAATCTCCAATGTTGCTACATAGCCTCTCGGAACTATTTCCAAACATAGCTCACGAAGATCCTCGGCTAACTCCTTTGGTATTTCTCCCGTCATTAGTGTATTGACATGGCTCTTACGGCTCCATGCATCAGCTACTACATTAGCCTTTCCGGGATGGTAATGCAATCTCATATCATAATCCTCGATGAGCTCCAACCATCTCCTTTGTCTGAGGTTTAACTCCTTCTGCGTGGAAATGTACTTCAAACTCTTGTGATCCGTGTACACCTCACAATGATTTCCAATGAGGAAATGTCTCCATGTTTTCAATGCATGCACTACGGCTGCTAACTCCAAATCATCGTGGCATAATTCAATTCGTGAGGTTTCAGGTTGTCGTGAAGCATCTGAAACAACTTTTCCCTCCTGCATGAGCACCTTTGCTCCAAGTCGCCGGCGTGAAGCGTCGCAATACACCTCATAATCTTTAGTGCAGTGCAGCAAAATCAACCTTTGGTGAGGTAACCAAACGTTTCTTCAACTCACGGAAACTAGCCTCACACTCTTGAGTCCATATAAAGTTGGTATCCTTCTTCAACAACTCCGTCATAGGTTTTGCTATCTTGGAGAAATTCTCAATAAATCTCCGTAGTATCCTGCCACCAAGGAAACTCGGATCTCTCAACTGTCGTTGGTGCTTCCAATTGGTCACAGTGATAACCTTTGTGGGGTCAACCGCTATTCCTTCTCCGGATATAACGTGTCCGAGGAACCCTACTTCCTTCAACCAAAACTCACATTTGCTGAACTTGGCATATAACTGATGTTCTCTGAGCTTCTCGAGTACTAAACGCAAATGTTCCTTATGTTCCTCTTCATTCTTCGAGTAAACCAGAATATCATCAATGAACACCACGACGAAGTTATCCAAAAACTCCATAAACACCTTGTTCATCGTGTTCATAAAATAGGCAGGTGCGTTAGTCAGACCAAATGACATAACGGTATACTCATACAGCCCGTACCTGGTGGTAAAAGCCGTCTTAGGTATATCCTGTTCTCGAATCTTTAACTGATGGTATCCCGATCGCAAATCGATCTTGGAAAATACCTTAGCTCCTTGCAATTGGTCAAACAAGTCGTTGATCATCGGCAATGGGTACTTGTTCTTAATGGTCACTTCATTCAATTCTCGGTAATCAACAACCATTCTTAATGATCCATCCTTCTTCTCCACTAGAAGTACTGGCGATCCCCAAGGTGAAGAACTTGGGCGAATGAAACCTTTATCCAGTAACTCCTTAATCTGCTTCTTAATTTCTTCCAAATCTTGCGCGGGCATCCTATACAGTCTCTTAGATATCGCCCGATGGTTCGGCAATAGCTCAATCAGAAACTCAATGTCTCTGTCCGGTGGCATGCCTGTCAACTCTTCTGGAAACACGTCCGGGTAATACTTCACCACTGGTACTTCCTCCTGCACAACTCCTGATAAGGAATTTACATGTGCCTTCCTCGGCTCATGCCGTGATACATACCTAATCCTCCTTCCTTCTGGGGTAGTAAGAAAAATCGTCTTACTAGCGCAATCAATGTTCCCTCCGTACTTAGATAACCAATCCATGCCTAATATCACATCCAATCCTTGCGATTCCAAAACTATTAGGTCCGAGGGAAATACGTAGTTTCCAATCCTTAATGGCAGTCGATCACACCATTTACTCGCCATATATTATGCTCCGGGTGAGGTTACTAACATGGGTGACCTAAGGGCTTGGGTTGGCAATTTATACTTATCCACAAATCCCCTTGATATGTATGAATGCGATGCACCAGTATCAAAAAGAACAACTGCAGTAAATGTCTTAACCAAAAACTTACCTATTACTGCATCTGGCTGAGCTTCAACCTCCTACACGGTAACGTGGTTCACCTGTCCCCTGTTGAAAGGGTTCGGTTTCTTTCCCGAGCTTCCATTGCCATTTCCATTTTGGGTTTCAGGACATTCGTTTGCATAATGCCCAGTCTTCTGGCACTTAAAACAAGTGATTTGGCTCAGGTCTCTCTTGGCTGGGGTTGACGGGTTGGTGCGGTTGTGTCCATTGCTTCCTCCATTCCCGTTTCCATTCTTGGTGATTGTGCGAGCTACCACCTCCGTGGGTATGCTGGAATTGTCCTCCCGGCTTCGGGGTAAAGTGTAGCTTCTGATGAGCTCCAGAATTGTTCTTTCCTTGCCCATACTTCCTCTTGCGATTGTCTATCTGCTGCTGCTTCCCTTCAATCATAAGCGCACGATCTACCAACTCCTGGTAGTTGTTGAAAGTGGCTACCATCAACTGCATGCTCAGCTCATCATTCAGTCCTTCTAGAAACTTCTCTTGCTTAGCTGCATCTGTAGCAACGTCATCTGGGGCATAACATGCTAACTTAATAAAATCATCCACATACTGGCCAACTGTCCGTCCTCCTTGGCGCAAGTTGCGAAACTCACGCTTCTTCAGGGCCATAGCTCCTGCTGAAACATGGGCAGTACGAAAATCTTCCTGAAACTGATCCCACGTGACTGTGTCTACAGGATAAGTGGCTGTAAAATTCTCCCACCATGCTGCTACGGGTCCTTCAAGCCGATGTGCGGCAAATGTCACCCTTCCCCATCTGTACATCCTGCAGTGGTCAACTCCGTCCCTATCTTACGGAGTCAATCATCTGCAACAATCGGCTCAGTGCTACTGGAAAACACCGGCGGATTTAGCCTCAAGAAACGAGTCAAATGGTCAACAGGTGGTGGTGGTGGTGGGTCGTTGTTGTTGTTGCCTTGGTTTTGTACCAATGTTTGAATCAAGGCATTATGTTGCTGAATCAACTGAGTGATCTCCGGTGGAAAAACAAATCCGGGGTCGCGTCTCGGAGGCATCTGAGGGTTTAGAAAAGAAGAGAAAACAGAATAGAATGAGGTCTAGGGGAAAACACTACCCATATGCACATGTGACAATTGCACACAAAATCACTTCATTCAATCAAGCAAGATCATACAAACGGTCTAGAACTATCGCAAAAGTGCGTGGACTATACTATGTACATGGTAGAACACTACTACTGTTATGGTGGTCAACTAGAAAAACTGCTCCGATGAAGACTCCATGATATCTGCTCCAGCTTCATCAACATAGTCATCATCACTATCGTCAGGATCCGAGTCGGTGTCGTTGATGATGATATAGTTATCCGGGCAAGTGGATTCGTCATCTTCTCTTTTGGGTGTTGAACCTCCCATGAATACTTCAATCTTCTCCTTAAGGTCGTTGTTCTGTCTCACTAGAGCGATGATCTCCTCCATATAATCTTCATGTGTAGCCTTGAGTTCTTCTTCTAGCTCCTTGATCTTAGTCATAGCCTTTTGTAGATCCTCCATACCTGCGCACATCTGGTTCTCCTGGCGTCGGATGTGCTAGTTTAATTCTTGGATATAAGCTGCGATTGATCTATCCCTCCTGGTGTTGATCATCTCCCATTGCTCATCTCGGCGCCCACAAATCTGGTAGATAGTATTCTTGAGATCATTGTGGTAAACTTCTCCAATTCGTCCTATGGCGATGTGGGCTGCCATGCTCTTTCCTAGGCTCCAAGTTGGTGCATCAAAGGAAAACTCTATGGGCTCCGTGACTGGTGCAAAAGTCCTTCCTGGAATATGAATTTGAATCATCTAGCGCTCCTCTTCGGGTAAAGTGGCGTTGAAGGTCCCGGTGAAGCTTGGTACTCCTATGTTCAAGTATCTAGTGACTTACTTCAAGTGGCATCCAAAGGGTGTAGCTTCATCCGGTTGTGTGAACTTGTTCCTTGCTTCCGTCATCCTAAAAGAATGGAAAAGATGAGGAGTCAAAAATGAGAAGAAAGAGTAGTGATCTAGGGCTTTAGCTTAGTGGACGTGTCCTACAGTCAGCGTGTGCTCTGATACCATCTTTGTAGCGACCAGACCTCAAACAGTCTGATCTCTGTGCTCAGGTGTCATCCATGGATCAGTAATGCTGACACCACACAGTACTTGAAGGATTTATAACAGAGTAGCAATCACACACTTACTACAACGAATGTCTCAAAAGAGAACTTAGCAAAATAAATATGGCTTAAGGCCATCTAATAACGATAACAGCGGAAGGCTTGGAAGATAAGCGAGTCCATCAACTCCAACGGCATCACTGAGTATAGAACCACGACCTAAAAGCACCTTACTCGTCGTCTGAAAAGTCTGCAACATGAAACGTTGCAGCCTGAAAACGGGCCAGCACATGGAATATGCTGGCAATAAAACACATAGAGAGTAATGAAAGAATAAGTCTATACTACATGCACATATGGCTGGTGGAAAGCTCTATGGTTACAGTTTTGCGAAAAGCCAATTTTTCCCTACTGCAAAGGAAAAAATTTATTTAACTATCATGGTGGTTGTTAAACATTGAGAATGGTTGACAGCATCCTCAATCCCAATTAAAGTAATCATCATTAAAACCCAACAGTATTAATTAAAGTAACATGATGAGATTCACTTGATAATCCAAGTACTAGATACTCAAGATGTCCATAACCGGGGACACGGCTAATCATGATTAGTTTGTACACTCTGCAGAGGTTTGTGCACTTTTCCCACAAGACTCGATCTCCTCCGTTTGATTTCTCGCACTACATGGTGTTTGAGAAACGGATGACCGAGACATAGTCTTTCAGAAGCGCTAGCACCTTACGAATGGGTAGACCGTACCAACCTACAACCCCTACATCAGCTAGTCTACCACTATAAGAGTTCGCACGACTTAATCAACTATGCTAGAGCCCATAGTAGCATGTGGCTGCACACGGAAGTTTCTAGCATGAATAATCTTATGATCCCTTTCAGCCTGGGTGGCGGTCCATAGAAAACAGGCAATCCTAGTCTACCCAGGTGCCTAGATAGGCAAATCCTGGAATAACCAGATACCTCAATCCACCCAGATGTGTGTTTAAGTTGCCACCTTAGATAAACCATTTATTAACAATCTCACATCTGTCATGGATATTCACTCGAACCCAATCCACATCTACGAGCATAGCATGGCATAATAAGCAAACGTAGAAGTAACTCCCAAGGGTTTGATAGTAAAACAGGTAATAGGTACTACCTCAATCTACTTCCCAAAACCCACAATTTAATTAGATCCTAATCATGCAATGTTTGAGGATTGATCTAATGCATAAAACTGGGTAGTAAAGAGGTATGATCAAAGTGTTACTTGCCTTGCTGATGATCCGTGAAACCAAGAGACTCGAAGTAACAGGCGGCGCACTCCGGGTATTCTATCACAGACAAACAACCAAGCATACAATAAGTACTCATCTAATTCACAGGTAAAACTCAAATAAGAGATCTAACTAGAAAGTTCAACTTAAGAACTCCGGTTTGCAAAAAGAAACAAATCAAACGGCGAAAGAAAACAACTTCATTTTACTAATCTGGACCTAAGTGAAATTTTACAGAAGCAACAACTTGTTTAAGTTGGTTATTCGGAAAGAGGGTTTCGAGACGAAACTCCAGGCGCTTGAATCGCCTGATTCCAATAAACGAGCGAAAAGTTATACTAAAACGAAAATCGGATCAGAAATCACGATCAGAAATAATCGCGGAAAATCCGAGAAATAGAAAAACGACGAACAGCTTAACGAACAAACGTTCGTTAACTGGATCTAAACGATGAACACGTTCGTTAAAACGAACGAACGAGCGAACGCTCGCTATTTAACCGAACCGAATAAAACCGATACAATAAAAAAACGGAAACTAAAAAAACCGGCGAAAAACCGACGGAAAACCGAACGGTTTTTCGAGAAAAACCAGCGACGCAGAAAACGAGGCACCTCGGGCGGCGGGTCGCGATGGTGGCGAGCGGCGGCTCCGGCGAGGCGGCGGCGGCGCGGGGCTCGAGGTGGCGGTGGCCTAGGGCTAGGGTTTGGGGCGCAGGGCTGGCTCGGGCTGGGCTGGCTCTCCCCCCCCCCGGCTTATAAAGCCTAGACGGACCGGAGTCCCGGTCGGACACGGCCCGTAGGTCGGTTGCGTTTTTTAAATAATAACTCGTAGAAAAAAAATAAAAGAAATACTAAAAAGACTCCAAAAATCCCGAAATAGATTTTCCCCGACTTCTAAAATCAAGCCGGACAAGATGAACATTTATTTGGGGCCTAAATGCAATTTTGAAAAAACGCACATTTTTCCTAAATTCAAATAAAATGGCGAAAAACTCCAAAATAAAATCTTATTTGATTTTATTATTAAATCCTCAATATTTATTTATTTTGGGAAAGTCATTTTATTCCCTCTCTCATATTTTTGTAATAGAAATAATTGATGATAAAATAATTAAAATCAAGTGATCCTATTCTCAAAATTTGAGAAAAAACTCAAATATGAAAATAACGAAATCCCCAACTCTCTTCGTGGGTCCTTGAGTTGCGTAGAATATCTAGGATCAAAACCCAAAGCAAACAAAATATGATATGCATTGATGATCTAATGTATAACATTCCAAATTGAAAATTTGGGATGTTACACTGCTACTGCAAATATTGCGAGGCGGTTTTATTGGCACGTCTTGTCGAAGTAGAGATCGTGTCCCCTTATTACGGGATTCTCATCAATACGGGTGTGGGTAACCCAACCGCACCATCAACGCGGCGCTTGGGGAATAAGCGAGTTTACGGGGCAAGTGGGGAGGCGCACAATTTCTTCTGCCTTTATAAAGAGATAAGGATTCCCCTTTTTCACCCACGCCCTCTTCTTCCTCTGCTCATCCATTATCGCTCGAGATCTAGCGCCCAAGCTTTCACCTTCTCCGCAAAGTCATTCCAAGCATGTCCGGAGCGGGAGGAAAGTGGATGGCCTCCTCCGTCACAGAGGAGGACATTACAAAGCGTCGGGAGGCCGGATACCTGTCCGCAAACATCGCGCACCAGCTTCCGGCCAAAGGGCAAATCATCCCCACCCCGAAACCCCAGGAGAGGGTAGTGTTCCTATTTCATTTCATCCGCGGACTGGGATTCCCCCTCCACCCATTCGTATGCGGACTTATGTTTTACTACGGGCTGGACTTTCATGATCTGGCCCCCAACTCCATCCTCAACATCTCGGCGTTCATCGTCGTGTGCGAGGCCTTCCTCCACATCACGCCCCATTTTGGCCTATGGCTGAAGACCTTCAACGTGAAGCCGAAGGTGGTGGGCGGCCAGTAAGCAGAGTGCGGGGGTGCCATGGTGGGCAAGATGCCCAATGTCACCTGGCCCGAGGGCTCTTTTGTGGAGACCGTGAAGGGCCGGGTGGCAGTCGGGGTGGTTCTACATCATCGAGCCGCGCGACACCAACTGGGCAGCGACCCCCGAATTTCTATCCGGCGTCCCCATGCGGCTCACCTCCTGGAAAGAGAATGGCTTAGGCTGGGGCTCATCGGTGGAGCTGACCGGACTTCAGACTTGCGTCCAAAATATGATAGGCAAGAAAATCAAACTTGTCAACGTGGTCCAGGTCATGCTCATCCGTCGGATCCTTCCGTGTCAGAGACGGGCTTACAATCTGTGGGAGTTCGACCCGGCCGAACACCAGATGCTGTAGGAGCTCTTCGGCACGACGCACGAAGACGTCTGGAAGGTGCTATTCAAGGCCAACAAGGTCCCTCCACCCATAGCCGAAGATCGCGGACTCAGTGCGAAACGCCAAGCGCATCCGGTGAGTTTTTACATTTTGCAAGATGTGCCTTTTATCAGCACATTCGTGGGAGGAATCTAAGACCCCATGCTGATTTAACAGGACTGGGTAGCGATAGCGGAGCGGATCGACTGTCCGGCTCCGCTACCTGAAGATCTAGCATCGTCTCTTCTGATGAAGATGTTGTTCCCGGCGCCCTATGAGGTGCCGGAGAAGAAGGCCGTGGGGACCAGGAAAGGTCTCTGGCGCAAGGTCGTGTCGGACGTAACGTCCAAAGACACCAAGGCGCACTCCTCCAATGAAGACGAGGAGGAGGAAGAAGAAATCCCTCCCCCCAACCGGGGGGGGGGGAGAAGAGAAAGGTCGCCCCGCAGGGGGAGGCCGAGGCGTCCAAGAAGGGAAAGACCTTCCTTCCGGACCACTTCACCAGGCCACCTACAGCGGCGAGGAGTGGTTGCCCAGGGACAAGCCCCTGGCTAAGTTGTAAGTATCCGGACACTATAATGCTTCCAGTATGTTTTGTTTTATTGCTTCTTATCATGCCGAACATGCATATGCAGTCCGGCCAAATCCCACATCGGGGTATCCTCTTCGGAGGGGTCCCTGGGCCTGTCGGCGATGAACAACGATTCACTCCCGACAGCCTCCTTCCCCAGGCCCGCGGTGTTGTCTCAGAGGATACCGGACCAGGGGAGACAGTTCTGGAGACGCCCCCAGGCGAAATCCCAATCGACGGGCACATGGGGGGGAAGACCCCCATGGGCTCTGAAAAAGGGGGCTGCAGTGAGTTTGGCCCTCAGCCGAATACGGCTCCGGAAATCCAAGCGGTTCCGAATTCATGCAGGCAGCCTCTCTCTAAGAGGGGTGAGCCGCCTGTACCGATGACCTCTGTCCATCCAGAGGCATCGGACAACTTGATGGAAGCGCTTCGCGGCGCTTCCATTGATGAAGAACACCGTACTCTTATGAGTGCAGTGATTGAGAAGGTCCGGTCCGCCAAAAGCGGATTGACCGAAGCCTGCGCCAGCCTCCTAACAGGCTTTGAGGTAAGTAACAAAATTGTGAGAAAATACCACAGTATAGATAGTATCCCCTGATGCTCTGTTTGGTGTTCGGAAGGAAAGGCCGAACAGAGGATCAAATAACATCCGCAGGAGTCTAACAAAAGGTATCTATGTGAATAAGCAGGCGTCGCTGCTGGCCGCTGCCGCTCGTACTGCGGAGGTCTCCAGACTGAAGCGGGACCTGGAGTAGACCGAGGGAGAGCTCGGCCTCGTGAAGCGGTATCTTGAGGAAAACAAAGGTACACAATACCCCATCTGTATATTTAGAAAGGACAAAATGTTTCTGGTGATGAAAGTGTCATGAATTTTACTAGGGGCCACGACCGAAGTGGCGACCCTTAAGACGGCGCTGACCGAGGCCGAAGACAAAGCAGCCACGGAGCGTGCCGAGCATGAGAACCAAGAGGCAAGAGGTCCAGCAAGACCTCCAGGATTTCATCCAAAAATACGAGTCCTTGGAGCATGACTCTAAGACGCAAGAGTCCGAGCTTGCGAAGGCCCTCCAGAGCATGCAAGACGCCAATGCCGAAGCCCAAAAGGCCCTCCAGGAGATTCAGGCGGCCAGGAAGATTGCGGCGAGTAAGGCATTCATTATGCAAAGCAAGCATGTGAAGGAGACTTTCCTTTTACTTACCCGAATTTGGAGCTCTCCAGGAGCGTTCGCAGATCTGCCACGCAGCATATCTGATGCTGCAGTGTTCTACCGAGCTGAAGAAGGGAGCTCGACGGAGAAATTGTTCTGGTCTCAGTATATTGGGACCGAACTTCCGATGCCCTTGAGCGACCAGCTGAAGCAACTGGTCGAACTGCACAAGGCGGCCGAACTGGCCATGAAGGACCTCATAATCCGGCTGTGGCCTGCCGAGCCTCTGCCCAGCAGCTACTTCAGCCTAGTAAAGCGGCTTGTGAGTGCCTGCCCGTGTCTTGAAGTTATAAAGCGGTCAGTTTGCATTGAAGGTGCGCGAATGGCCTTCGCCCGCGCAAAAGTGCACTGGGCGAAGATGGATGCCGAGAAGCTGATGACCGAAGGGCCACCGAAGGGCAAGGAGCATTGCCACCCCGAAAATTATTATGATAGTGTCCTGAAGGGCTCCCGCCATGTGGCGGAGCAATGTGTGAAGGATGTAATTTTTGAGTGAATACACTCATTTTATCATGTAATATGAAACAAGTTCTTTCGCGCAATATAATGCTTGCTGATTTAAAATTTTACCTTTTGTGCGGCCATTTATAAAATCTGAGAGTTGGCCAGTCGTCTGCTTCTGCCCCCATTAACTAGTACCGGGGTGTTCGGGATAAATCTCAACACTCTTTATTCAATTTTTTGGTCTTTTAAGGAGGTGTTTAGCGCAACAAACAAGGCAATCAGACTATACAGCTTTATCACCCTCACTTAGCCATAGAAGTTCTATAATTTTAAATTTTGGCATAGCCCCTGGTATTCGGAAGGCCAAACTTGGGGCGCTATATACGCTTAAATCGGACAAAGGCCGATTCCTCGCCCAAAGCGGAAAAAATATTTGAGGGTTTGAGACCTCTCGAACAGCGACCAGCTCTCGCCGCGTCATGACAGTCAGTTTTTGGCTTTCTCTACTGAGGTGCTCGTCCGGAAGAACCGGGACACAATCGCAGTAGTTCTCCCTATGCCACCTTCGCCAATATAGCGGAACGTAAGGCAGCAAAACATGGGTGTCGCGCAATCCCAACTATTGACCCAAGACATGATTCAGAGCTGATGCATATAATGCAATAAGTTCGGGGTGCTGCACTGTCGAAAGTGTTTGGACTTTTCTTGGCGTGTTATGGGGTACACTGAAACCCCTGGCGAGCTAAACGTACCAAAATGTGCGGGTGCAATTTGTAATAAATAAACAGTCAAGGAAAAAGATAAAGAAATGTAATAATAAGCTGACGATGTACATTATTTTCCATTGTTATTTGAATAATACGTCAAGGCGAATGTACACAAGTAGTGCGATAAGCAAAATAGGACTATTTGACATGTCCTAACCAAGAGCGAGCTGCGTGTGGGTATGTAAAATAGGTATAGCGATCGTTATCAGAGACCACCTGGGGATTCCCTTGTACAACAAAGCTCCTTGCCTCCTTGGTATTTCTATCCCTGATGGGTCCGATAGTCAGGCTATCGGAACAGCGTCCAGAAAATAGGGACTGAAAGAAAGAAAAGGGGTGAAGGTATACGGGTCCTGGGGCGGCTGAGCCGCATCATGGACCGCATTCTAGTTGTGCCTCCGTCTATGCCCATGGTATTTTAAGTGCGTAATTATGTACGTGCGGCACAAATTTCACTGCTTGACTGGGAATAGGGCGGAGGCCGAATTGCTAGGCGAGCTCTGGACGTGCCGGACGATCCTGTTGTAGAGTACTTCGGACTCGCTTGGCGGTGTTCGGGGGTTTTATTGCCGAATTGGACGTTTGCCTAAGAAGGTGGCGCTGTACTTCTGCTGCAAGGGCCGCAGTGTGCTCCTCCGTACGGAGGGAGCGCTCTGTGTTTCCATTAACTGTTATAACCCCGCGAGGTCCTGGCATCTAGATGCATAATGCGGTACCGCTTTGAATCTGGCAAATGCGGTTCGTCCGAGCAGTGCGTGATAGCCACTGCGGAAGGGGACGATTCGAAGATTAACTCCTCGCTTCGGAAGTTGTCCGGAGATCCGAAGACTACTTCCAGTGTGATTGAGCCCGTGCAACAGGCCTCTACACCTGGTATGCCACCTTTAAAGGTGGTTTTGGTGGGTTTGATCCTTGAGGGATCGATGCCCATTATGCGCATTGTATCCTGATAGAACAGGTTCAGGCTGCTGCCACCGTCCATAAGGACTCGTGTCAGGTGGAATCCGTCAATCATGGGGTCGAGGACCAGCGCGGCCGAACTGCCATGACGGATACTGGTCAGATGGTCCCTGCGATCGAAGGTGATCGGACAAGAAGACCATGGGTTGAACTTTGAGGCGACTGGCTCCATCGCGTAGATGTCCCTTAGTGCACGCTTCCGTTCCCGCTTGGGAATATGGGTTGTGTATATCATATTTACCGTTTTTACTTGGGGGGGGGGGGGATTTCTTCTGTCCTCCTGTGTTCGGCAGCCGGGGCTCCTCGTCGTCATCACTATGCGACCTCTTTTCCTTGTTTTCAGCATTCAACTTGCGGGCCTGTTTAAGCATCCAACATTCTCTGTTGGTGTGGTTGGCTGGTTTATCGGGGGTGCCGTGAATTTGACATGACCGATCAAGTATGCGGTCCAGACTGGACGGGCCCGGATTGTTTCTTTTGAATGGCTTTTTCCGCTGACCGGACTTAGAGCCACTGAATCTGGAATTGACGGTCGTGTCTTCGGCGTTATCGCCATTATTGCGACGCTTGTGTCTGTTGCGTCGGAGCTTGCCGTTGCTATCTCTGGCATCTGAGGTGACAGGATTTCTTGATGTGCTGTTGCTACGAGCCAGCTAGCTATCCTTGCCAGCACAAAAGCGGGTCATGAGTGTCGTGAGGGCTGCCATGGACTTCGGCTTCTCTTGGCTGAGGTGTCGGGCAAGCCACTCGTCTCGGATGTTATGCTTAAAGGCCGCTAGGGTTTCGGCATCCGGACAGTCAACAATTTGGTTCTTTTTAGTTAGGAACCGAGTACAGAATTTCCTGGCTGACTCTCCGGGCTGTTGGGTTATGTGACTTAAATCATCAGCATCCGGTGGTCGCACATAAGTGCCCTGGAAGTTATCCAGGAATGCGTCTTCCAGGTTCTCCCAACTTCCAATGGAGTTTGCCGGCAAACTATTCAGCCAATGCCGAGCCGGTCCCTTGAGTTTTACTGGGAGGTACTTGATGGCATGTAGATCATCCCCGCGGGCCATGTGAATGTGGAGAAGGAAATCTTCTATCCATACCGCGGGGTCTGTAGTCCCATCGTAGGGCTTGATATTCACGGGCTTAAACCCTTCTGGGAATTCATGCTCCATTACTTCGTCAGTGAAGCATAGGGGGTGTGCGGCGCCTCTCTGCCGGGCTACATCACGACGCAGTTCAAATGAGTCTGGTCTGTTGTATTCGGCCCGGCCGGATTTGTATTTAATATATCCGGCGTGGCGGTCATCGTCACGCGTTGGGCGTGCCCCCGTGATCCGTAGATCGATCTTGACTGTCCTGCTTTGTTTTCCAATTCGTCTCGCAGGTCATGCGTGTAGCTACGGGCCTTCGTGTTTTTGTTTGTTTGGCGACGGGGTACGGACTGGTGTTCGGGCTGATACGCCGCTTTGTCTCAGCCACGAGGTGGCCGGTCAGCCGCATCCTGCGCTGGTAGTGTAGGCTTTAGTGCCTCCTCCTCGAATTGAGGTAAAAACCTGCGCTTTGGGTAACTTTTGGTTGGGTGCTCGAGTCCGTATTCCTTGGCTGCCATTGATGAAGCCATGTACCTAGGGTAGGGTCATGGACCTGTCCTAGATACCCTCCCCAAGGACATCTCTTGAAGAAAACACATTTCAGTCGACCTGGAAGGATTCCACTCGACCGACCTGAAGACACTCGACCATCAGCCAACCACTCGACCGCCAGAGATCTCAAATCGATCTGACGCATAAGCGGTCGGTCATTAAGTGGCTTTATGGTCATCATAGCACTTTATGTGGGGCGTTATCAAGAACTCCCTATCTTAATGTACCTTAATCCCTACATAATCGAGGGATGGAGGGTGCAGCGAACTCTATATAAGCCACCCTCCTCGGTGTAAAGGGTTCGCACCCTGTAACTCATACGCACATAATCTGATCGACCGCCTCCGGGCTCCGAGACGTAGGGCTGTTACTTCCTCCGAGAAGGGCCTGAACTCGTAAACATCTTGCATATACAACTACTCCATAGCTAGGATCTTGCCTCACCATACCTACCCCCCATTCTACTGTCGGACTTAGAACCACGACAGTTGGCGCCCACCGTGGGGCTGGTGTCTTAGCGACTTGTTGGAGAAGTTGCAGTTTTTCTGATCCCATTCATCATGGTTTCAGGTGGAGTTTTGGTTGAGGGCCGCGAGATCCGTCTCGGCGCGCTCACGTTCATCGCCGACGACTCCGCTTGGTTGCAGGAGGCTCCACTCGACGTCGACGCACTCCCCGTCCGCGGGGCAACGCACTTTCGCGCGTGCGTCCGTGGCGTCCTCCTGCGGCAGCCGTCGACCCAGTATCGGTCGGCTCCTATGCCGTCCTCCCTCCCAGTCTCTCGCCAGAGCAAGCACTCCGGTCGGTCGAGGCTTCAGCGGTGGGTGAGGCACGCGGTGGCCCACCAGTCGGGCACCCCTCAAGTCGCGGCAATCGAGCCCGACGAATCTCTCTACGGCCTGTTCGATCATCGACCGTTCCGCAGAGATCGCATCCGAAAAGCGACAAGCGATGATCCAGCGGCGGAGGTTCTGATGGTCGACGGACCACGTAGTCCTCCCGGTTACCCCCGAGCCGACGGAGGCATTGGCGGAGGCGAGCCGGCGCAGGTTCACGAAGAGTATCAACCCGAGCCCCTCACTTCGCTGCAGAGGGAGGAGCTTCGCCGCCGGAACATGGATGTGCTTCACACTCCTATCGTTGGAGAAACCCCCGAGGCCCGTGCCTTAGAAGATGCACGTTTGGCCAACTTGGCTGAGCGCACTCGACTGGAAAATCTCCAGCGAGTGCTCGACGAACGAGCGCAACAACGGATCCCGTCGTCCAGTCGACGTCAACTCTTTCCACAACCGACTCAGGTATACCGAACTCCAATTCAGAATCTAGCAGCTGCGTCCGTATAGCGAGTCCATTCAGCCTTCGATCGAGGCTGGCACGAGCTTGCTACAGATCGAGATTTACTCCGGGCAGCAGGAGATCAAAATTCAGTTGTATCGCGATCGCGAATAGGATTCACAGCAGATCCGTCGCTGCGAATACAGTTCCGTTCGGCTCATAGCCCAAGATCGCCCCGAGGCGTGAGGGACATGGAGGCCGGCGTGATCAGTATGAGGACCGATTCGATCGTGATGATCGACGTCGAGTGCCCACTCCTCCCCCAAGAGGTGGGTCATATGCGCCTCGACAGCAAGATGACAGACGCCAGCACAGTGTTGGGCGAAGGATTCCAGTCAATCCTAGGGAACCAAGCTTTGATGCGAGATCCATCATCGTTCAAGGCTTGGTCGACAGGAACAGAGCTCACCGAGAAGGCCATGACAGAAATGTGCCCGCCAGCAGAAGAGTACATGTCTCAGGACCAGAGTGTTTTAGCAGAGCCATCAGAGCCGCTGTGATTCCTCCCAACTTCAGGTTGGCGACTGGAGTCAGTAAGTTCACTGGTGAGTCTAAGCCGGATACTTGGCTTGAGGACTACCGAGTGGCTGTTCAGATTGGTGGCAGCAACGATGAAGTGGCCATGAAACACCTGCCTCTCATGTTGGAGGGCTCGGCCAGAGCATGACTGAATCAGTTAGCACCCAGCAGCATTTACACTTGGGAAGATCTTGCCCGAGTGTTTGTCAGGACATTTGAAGGAACTTGCAAGCGGCCAGCAGGGTTGACAGAGTTGCAGTCGTGTGTGCATAAGTCGAATGAAACTCTGAGGGATTACATCCAGAGATGGATCACTTTGCATCACACGGTAGAGAATGTATCTGATCATCAGGCAGTCTGTGCCTTCAAGGAAGGCATTAAGAACAGAGAATTAAGTTTGAAATTCGGTTGGACCGGAGACATGACCCTGAGTCGTATGATGGAGATTGCCACCAAGTATGCCAATGGTGAAGAAGAGGATCAGCTCCGGAGTGGCAAGTACAAGTCAGCCGCTAATGAAACCGGGGGAGGGAACTCCAGTCGGAAGCAGAAGCGGAAAGCCGAGCCAGCTGCTCCTGGAGAAGCCTTGGCCGTGACTCCAGGAAAGTTCAAGGGGAAGTCCAAGGGACCTTGGAACCCCAAGAAGGTGAAAGACCAAGATGGAAATGATGTACTGGACTTGCCATGTCACATTCACACGAAGAAAGATGAAGAGGGTAAACTCATTGACCCAAAACATACCACTCGACAGTGTCGGCTCTTGATTCAGCAGTTCCAGGGGAAGCAGCCCAAGGATAAGGAGAAGGAGTCGGACAAAGTTGAGTACAAGGAAGATAGTGACGGTGGATACCCCCAGGTCAATTCCACCCTGATCATTTTTGCTGACGTTGAAAGCAAAAGTCAATTGAAAGTTATCAACCAAGAAGTGAATATGGTCGCTCCGGTGATACCCAGTTATCTGAAATGGTCATAGACCGCCATCACGTTCGACCAGTCTGATCACCTGACACACATAGCCACCCCTGGGAGGCAAGCGTTGGTGGTCGACCCAGTCGTCGAAGGCACTCGACTAACTAAAGTTTTGATGGATGGTGGCGATGGCCTGAACATACTTGTATCTGAGAGGCGTTGAAAGGGATGGGCATTACGATGTCCAGACTTAGCACCAGCAACATGAGCTTCCATGGAGTCATTCCTGGAAAGAAGGCTGAGTCACTTGGCCAAATTGCTCTCGATGTGGTTTTGGTGACTACAAGAATTTTCGTGAAGGAAAAGTTGACCTTTGAGGTCGTAGATTTCAGAGCGCTTATTCGCTATTCGGGAGGCGGCATATCGCGTTTCATGGCTCGACCATGTTATGTATACCTCAAACTGAAGATGCCAGGTCCCAAAGGTGTGATCACTGTTACTGGCAATCGGAAGAAAGCAGAAGAGTGTTTTCAGAAAGGCTCTAAGATCGTTGATGCTCAGATGGCAGTGGTAGAGCTGCAAGAGTACCAGAAAACTACAAACCCGAGTGATTTGTTGTGAGCCAAGAAGCCCACCACGGAGTTAGCATTTCAGTCGTCCGGTGAGACGAAACTGATTCACATTCACCCGACCGATCCCAATGCTGCTCCGACTCACATCTCAACAACACTCGACTCCAAATAGGAAGAAGCGCTCATCCAGTTCCTCCGTGAGAACTGGGACATCTTCGCATGGAAGCATGCTGACATGCCAGGTGTTCCCAGGGGAATGGCTGAGCATCGTCTACGAGTCGACTCAAAAGTTAAACCTGTCAAAGAACATCTTCGGCGGTCCGCCGTCTAGAAGAGAAAGGCCATTGGCGAGGAGGTGGCTCGGCTCTTAGCAGCAGAGTTTATCCGAGAGATTTACCACTCCGAGTGGCTCGCCAATGTTTTCATGGTCCCTAAGAAGGAAAAATCACTTCGCATGTGCATCGACTTCAAACATATCAATCGGGCCTGCCTGAAAGATCATTTTCCTCTCCCCTGCATCGACCAAATAGTCGACTCGACTGCGGGATGTGAGCGGTTGTCTTTCTTAGACGCCTATTTCGGTTACCATCAGATCCGTCTGTATGGACCCGACGAGATCAAAATAGCTTTCATCACTCCATTCGGATGCTTTTGTTATGTCACCATGCCATTCGGCCTCAAGAATGCCGGAGCCACGTTCATGAGCATGATTCAGAAGTGTTTGCTCACATCAGTCGGAATGTGGAAGCATACATGGATGATATTGTGGTCAAGTCACGGAAAGGTTCCGACCTGTTGACAGACCTTGCTGAAACATTTGCCAATCTCAGGAGGTATGATATCAAGCTTGATCCATCAAAGTGCACATTCGGGGTCTGGCGGAAAGTTACTCGGTTTTCTCGTTTCCGAACGAGGAATCGACGCCAACCCAGAAAAAGTTGGCACTATACTCCGAATGAAACGCCCTGTGCGTGTGCACGATGTCCAGAAGCATACTGGATGCTTGGCCGCTTTAAGTCGATTCATCTCTCATCTCGGTGAAAAGGCATTGCCTCTTTACCGACTGATGAAGAAGTCAGACAAGTTTGAGTGGACTCCCGAAGCTGATGCAGCGTTTGCAGAGCTAAAAGCTCTGCTCTCCACCCAGCCGGTGCTTGCTTCCCCAATCAGCAAAGAGCCTTTGTTGCTTTACATCGCAGCCACAGAACAAGTCGTCAGTATAGTACTTACGGTCGAGCGGGAAGAAGAAGGAAAAGCCTTCAAAGTTCAGCGCCCAATATATTATCTTTCTGAAGTACCCATCAAAGCAAAATTATCATAAGCTTGTTTATGGGATTTACATGACCACGAAGAAGGTTGCTCATTACTTCTCTGATCATTCCATTACGATGTCGTGACGCCCATTGTCGAAAATTCTGCTGCTTGAGATGCAACTGGTCGAGTGGCGAAATGGGCGATTGAACTCCTTCCCCTTGATATCAAGTTTGAGGCAAAGAAAGCCATCAAGTCCCAAGCAATAGCAGATTTCATCGCCGAGTGGATTGAACAGCAGTTGCCGACTCAAGTTCACTCGGAGCACCGGACCATGTTTGAGGGAGTCCCGGATTAGGGGTGTCCGGATAGCCGAACTATCACCGTTGGCCGGACTCCTGGACTATTGAGATACAAGATTGAAGACTTCTTCCCGTGTCCGGATGGGACTTTCCTTGGCGTGGAAGGCAAGCTTGGCGATACGGATATGTAGATCTCCTACCATTGTAACCGACTCTGTGTAACCCTAACCTATCCGGTGTCTATATAAACCGGAGGGTTTTAGTCCGTAGGACGAACAACAATCATACCATAGGCTAGCTTCTAGGGTTTAGCCTCTACGATCTCGTGGTAGATCTACTCTTGTACTACCCATATCATGAATATTAATCAAGCAGGAGTAGGGTATTACCTCCATCGAGAGGGCCCGAACCTGGGTAAAAACATCGTGTCCCTTGTCTCCTGTTACCATCCGCCTAGACGCACAGTTCGGGACCCCCAACCTGAGATCCGCCGGTTTTGACACCGACATTGGTGCTTTCAATGAGAGTTCCTCTGTGTCGTCGCCGTCAGGTAGGATGCCTCATCTCGTCTTTAAAGATGATACTAGCGCTAAAGGAGCCTTGGTCGCTGGCCAGACTCTTCGGCTAGGTGGTTTTCTTATGACCGCCAGTCCGGCCACCGTGCCGACGATGACCTCTCGAGTCATCGAAACCAATCTCCATGTTAATTCGGAACTTGCCGAACAGTTAGATCCGATCGAGCTCTCCTCCGTAAACGAGCTCTTGGATCGCATCGCTGCCCTGGGAGTCGCCACAGACTACGACCGGATCGGGCCTAAAACCAATCTGAGAGAGATCAACTCTCCCCAGGCTACCCATCATGTTGCCGTGATAGAGGAGCAATGCGGCAATTCTTCTTCTATCGTAAGGACTAGCTATGTCCGGATTCCCGGTCCCTCTATGCCGGAATCCTGCAGAGGGACGGATGTCGATCAAGCCCTGAACTTAAAGTCAGGCGGTGGGTGGGACTCATTGGATAACACTCAAAAATCCAAACTTCCGATTTCGGAAACTTCTCGGCCCCTGAGTCCTAAATTGGACGGGGTTCCGGATCTAGTTCCACCCACCCACCCTAACATTAGCGATCTCTCTTGAATTCGGCAAGAGCCCGCTGAAACAGTACATCATTACTAGGCCAGATTCCTCCTGGTTATGGACAGGATAAAGGACTGCCGAGAGGAGGACGCAATCCCAATTTTCTGCAATAATTGCATGGACAAGGGAATCCTAAACGCCATAAGTCGTCGCAAAATTAAACGCTTTGCTGAATTGGTGACCATAGTAAAAAAGTACTGTGCGATGGAGAGCGCCTGGAAAACCGAAAGTCAATTTTGGGATAATCCGGCCCCGAATACATCCCTAGTCCGGAACAAAAGGGTGCACCATCATCAAGCACCTGGGTCAAATACCAAAAAACCAAAACCCCTAAAGTGCGGAACCGTCTTGGAGGGTTGGCTAAGCGGACCCTGCAAAATTCATAGCACAGAGGGCGCCACTCCAACTCATAGCCTTCGAGCATGTTGGATACTACGGATGGTGGCCAAAAGTGGCGAGGAGCTTCTAGCTTCAGAATCCCAGCCCAACAACACCAGTACGGTGTTAACAGTATTCGAGACTTTCGCATCAAATAACATGCAAAACGAACACTCCATAACCTTGCGAAGTCTACCAAGTAGCAACAATAAATCCATGGGCGACACGGCTATTACCTTTAATGCCGTGGCGAACCTAAATTCGAACATCCCGAGCACCACCGCATTGGTCCTCGGTCCGATAGTGGGCGGCTTTAGCCTTACTAAGGTACTCATGGATGGCGGCAGCGGACTAAACCTCATCTATGAGGAAACCCTCTGAAAAATGGAAATAGACTGGAACCGCATTGAGCGAAGCAGCACAACCTTTAGAGGAATAATCCCTAGCCGGGAAGCATGCTGCACAGGAAAATTCACACTGGACGTAGTGTTCGGCTCGCCGGACAATTACAGGTCTGAGGAGGTCACATTTCAAGTGGCCCCGTTCAACAACGGATATCATGCTTTATTAGGACGAGAGGCATTCACTAATTTTCAAGCTATACCCCATTATGGGTACATGAAGCTTAAAATGCCCGGACCTAACGGAATCATCACTCTCGCTAGTGATCTGAACATAGCACTCCGCGCGGAAAACAAGACAGCCGCACTAGCCCTCGAGGCACTATCCGAAGCCTTAGCGGCCAAGGAACTCACCGCGATGCGCTCCACGGTGAACAGGGACGATGTGATACTTGATAAAAGATCCAAGTCCACTTCTTTTAAACCAGCGGATGAAATAGTCAAATTCCAAGTCCACCCAACGAACCCTGCAAAGACGGCTTCCATCGGGGCACAATTAAACCCTGATGTAGGCGCGCTCTCGAAATTTCTACAAGAAAACTGGGACATCTTTGCCTGGCACCCTTCAGACATGCCAGGAATCCCACGTCAGCTGCCCGAGCACAGCCTAAATATCCTAAAAGGATTCAAGCCAGTCAAACAGGCTCTTTGGCACTTTTCTGAACCCAAGAGACAGGCCATGGGAGAGGAGCTAGCCAAACTTTTAGAAGCCGGATTCATCAGAGATATAAAACATCCAGACTGGCTAGCAAACCTGGTGATGGTACAATAGAAGGATAAATCCTGGCGCCTATGTGTTGACTTTAAAGACCTTAATAAGGCTTGCCCAAAGGATCCCTTCCCCCTCCCTCGAATTGATCAAATTATCGACGCTACAGCAGGACACGACTCATTGTGCTTCCTCGACGCGTACTCCGGCTACCACCAAATCAAGATGGCGGAGCCAGACCAAGCTGCAACAGCATTCATCACTCCATACGGCATGTTCTGCTTCAACACAATGCCCTTTGGGCTCAAAAACGCCGGCGCAACATATCAGCGCATGATTCAGACATGTCTGGCAAACCAGATCGGCAAAACAGTGGAAGCATATGTAGATGACGTGGTCGTCAAAACCAAGCACGTCGAAACTTTAGTAGACGACTTGAGGCTCACATTCGACAATCTTCGAAAATATGACATCAAGCTCAATCCGGAAAAATGCGTGTTCGGCGTTCCAGCCGGAAAGCTACTGGGTTTCATTGTGTCCGGTAGAGGAATTGAAGCAAACCCAGCCAAGATCCGAGCTCTGTCACAATTGGATATTCCAAAATACCTCAAACAAATACAAAAATTGACGGGATGCGTGGCGGCTCTAAGCCGCTTTATTTCCCGTTTGGGAGAAAAGGCGTTACCCCTTTACCGCCTCCTCCGCACCAACACTTGAGTGGACGGATGCCGCCACGGCCGGACTCGAAGAAATAAAGGCCATCTTGGCAACAAATCTGGTCCTGGCCGCGCCCAATGTGGGCGAACCAATGCTATTATATATCGCCGCAACACATCAAGTCGTTAGCGCGGTGCTCGTTGTCGAACGAGAAACGGACGGACACCGGTTCCCTCTTCAAAAACCGGTTTACTATGTGTCCACTGCCCTAACTCCATGCAAGTCCCGGTACCCACACTATCAAAAGATAGCATACGCGGTGTTCATGGCATCCCGGAAGCTGCGACACTACTTTCAAGAGTGCTCGATAACGGTAGCCTCTGAAGTACCTCTTAACGACATTATAAATAACCGCGATGCGACGGGCCGGATTGCCAAATGGGCCATAGAGCTCCTTCCATTCGAGATAACTTATAAGCCACGGCGAGCTATGAAGTCGCGGGTTTTGGCCGACTTCGTGGCCGAATGGACTGAAGCTGAACTCCCTAAAGAGTACGGCGCATACTCCAATTGGATCATGCACTTTGATGGCTCCAAAATGTTGGCCGGCCTGGGGGCTGGCGTCGTCCTGACATCCCCAACCGGGGACACAGTCCAATACGTCCTTCAGATAATGTATACGGACTCCAACAACGCAGCGAATCGAGGCCCTTACGCACGGCCTCCGGATGGCGATCTCCATGGGCATTCAACGCCTATAGGTGCGCGGGGATTCGAACCTCGCAATATCTCAAATAAACGGAGACTTTGATGCCAAAGATCCGAAAATAGCAGCATATCGCAATGCGGCCCTAAAAATGTCAGCACAGTTCGAAGGGCTCGAATTTCATCATATAGCCCGGGATAACAACCAGGCGGCGGATATATTGGCACGCATCGGTGCAAAACGCGATACGTCCCACCCAATATCTTTTTGGAACGGCTGTTCAAGCCATCCGTACTATGGGAAGGGGAGTCCGGCAATAACAATCCGGACCCAACCGCCTTTGCCGACGCGAACACTCGATACAACAGAGGCTCGCCCCGAGATAACACCCTCCGCTCATGAGATAATGGCGGTTATCGCCCCGTGGACGGAACCATTCCTAGCCTACTTAACTAGGCAGGAACTCCCCGAAGACCAAAATGAGGCTCGCTGCATAGTACGTCGATCTAAAGCCTATAAAGTCCATAAGGGAGAGCTTTATAAGAAAAGCACTACCGGAGTCCTTCAAAGGTGTATCTCCGAAGAGGAAGGGCGAAACCTCCTGGCCGAAATTCATGCCGGACTGGGTGGGCACCACGCCGCAGCCCGGGCCCTTGTAGGCAAGGCCTTCCGTACAGGATTTTATTGGCCAACGGACCGGGCAGATGCGCAGGATTTAGTCCAACGATGCGTCGGTTGCCAGCTTTTTGCTAACCAAAGCCACATGCCACCCACCGCCCTAAAAACTATACCCATCACCTGGCCGTTTGCGGTCTGGGGGCTTGACATGGTTGGACCCCTTAAGGGAGGAACCCACAAGCAAAAATACCTATGGGTCATGGCGGATAAATTCACCAAATGGATAGAGGCCAAGCCTGTTAAAACGGCCGAATCCGGACCGGTGATAGACTTCATATCAGGGGTAGTGCACCGTTACGGTGTCCCCCACAGTATCATGACTGATAACGGCACCAACTTTACGGCCGATGAGGTCAAATTATGGTGCAAAAACATGGGCATCAAGCTCGATTACGTCTCAGTCTATCACCCTCAAACAACGGCCAAGTAGAACGAGCAAATGGTCTAATCATGAGCGGCATTAAACCCAGACTAGTGCGGTCCCTCAAGGAATCTAACACGCACTGGGTTGAGGAGCTCGACCCTGTACTCTGGGGGCTGCGGACCACGCTGAATCGTACTACCGGATTCACACCATTCTTTATGGTGTACGGCGCAGAGGCAGTCTTGCCCTGCGACATAATACATGACTCACCTCGCGTGCGCATGTACGAAGAAAGAGAAGCCGAGCTCGATCGGCAGGACAGTTTGGACGCATTGGAGGAGGAGCGCAACGTGGCAAAGGCTCGTTCCGCTTTTTATCAACAGCAGGCTCGAAGATATCAAAGCAGGGAAGTACGGGCCAAAGCTTACAACGTTGGCGAACTAGTTCTACGCCTGTCGGACAAGAAAAAGGACAAACTCAAACCCAAATGGGAAGGTCCCTTCATCATCGACTAGGTCCTGACCGGCGGAGCATACCGTCTGCGAAACGCGTCGGACAACCGACTTGAGCCGAACCCATGGAACGCAGCCCGTCTACGAAGATTCTACGCCTAAGTGCCGGACTCCAAGTTCGTCTCCTTCCTCCGTCCACATCTTTTATTTTTGCTGTCTTTTATTTCTCTCCTTCCTCCTCCTTCTTTTTTGCAGCCTCTAGAGGCTCGTTTGCGCTTTGTCCGCACATATTTGGCGACTGTGTCGCGCTCATTATACACAGGGGCTTCTTTACGAAGCTTATTTATCTGAGCTTCATGCCCAACACATGCGTCAAACTTCCGCATGTACCTTTTATTCACCATTATATGCATCGATATGACTTAAGTTTTGGCCAAGCTGGGTTGCTGGCTCTGTGCTTACCCCTCGTTCCCGATTGTTCGGCTAGGTGGTAAAGGAGCACCTCTGCGATTATTCTTGCCGGGTCAGCGGATGTGTACCCAGACTGGGTGAAGCCGAAAGCTAAGCGTTCTTAAGGGAATATTCGGTCGGTGAACTAAAAGATGATTTTAAACTATTTACCCATCTGCCCCGGATGATTTTCTGCTTTCATAGCAGCTTTGACATGCACTTTAGGGCATGCATCCCAGCGAAAAGGAACCCTTAACGGAACTATTCTCCTGGAAGATGTTTCTTACTATCCATGTAATATAACATAACTAGTTGGGCACTTGTGCGATACAGCACTAATGACCCCTCGCCTTGTCTCCATGCATACCACGGTTCTTATATAACCACGAAGGTATTCGGACACACTCCGGACTATTGGGTCCTGAGGTCGAAGCGAAAAGGTCCGCTATGACAAACGATCTACAATCCGGCTAGAAGACATTTTTCATGTCATATTTATTTACAAAGTCAACTTGACTCATTGTATTCCTCCTCAATGCCATCTAACAGGCTATCTAATTTACAATCTTGCTGAGAATACTTGGCGGCCAATTCTACTTGGCCATACACTAAGCTTACAGGGATCTCCTTCCCATCAGGCCCCACAGGTCCGACCTCGGCCATGTGGTTTGGGTCAGCCTTCGTGTACCGCGTCTTCACCATGGCCCAGGCCTCCCTGGCGCCCTGACGGCAGGCTGATATCTTCCATAGTCGGAAGCGCCGGCGTGCTCCTTGAAGCCGCTCCGCCAGCTCTCCAATGCCTTCGGGCAGGGAGATAGATGGCCACAAGGCCTGGCCGACGCCTTTCATCACCTGCCGAACTCGTTCATGCAGCTGACGCAGTTCGGGAAGAAGATCACCCGAAGAACTGGGCATCTCCTCTTCAGGACGACCTGTGAGCAAGCCTACATACATGTTTATGTTAGTCGCCTTCCTCGCCGAACTCTTTCAAAGTTCGTTCAAGCACTTACTGAAAATGCCGCGACGAAGCCGTCGATTCTCCTTTACGGAGTCAGACAACTGGGCACGCACATCCTTTAATTCCTCACCCAGTTGGGTGTTGGCATCGTGGAGGTTATTTTTCTCCTGCCGCACCCTCGTAAGCATGCTCTCGCCGGCCTTTAGCTGACGTGAGAGCTGTTGCTTGTCCGGATCTAGTCCGGCGCCATCTGCAATATTTTTGTCAGATTTACACACCCGCCGCACTTCATAAATTATTTATCTTTTGAAACATATGTTACCAGAGGGGGTCTCTGTGGCTCCCCCTGTTGCGGCTAGTGCGGCCTCAAGTTGGGCCTTGCATTCTTCAAGCTCCTGGGACAGTCGGGCATTCTTTTTTGTAAGATCCTGCATAACAAATGATCCTTAAATCAGTTATTCTAACTATTTTAAGTCTTGGGGGCTACTGGCATATATAACTGTCAAATTTTCTCACCCGTATGTCCTTTACATACTGCTCCGTTGCTCTAGCTAGACCATCTTGAGCAGCACGGAGGTGCGCATCTCCCGAATCGAAGGCATTCAAGGCCTCATGGAAGAAACACGCGTCACGAAGAAATGTCCAGCGGCGCCTATGATTCATGGCGCTCTCCACCTCGGAGTTGGTGGCGGACAATTTGTCGGCATCCTCTGTCGGAGGAGCATCCGACGCACGTCTCGTGCTCGCATCAGCCTCCGGACCCGGCTTTGAAGCCTGGCCGGTGAAGGTTCGATTGGCAACCCCTCCGGACTCAGTCCGGCGAGCGCTCTTTTTTCTTAAAAGAGCACCAGCGTTAGTACGCCTTCCAGGAATCAATCCTGCGAGTATGGAGACACGCCATACCGTTGCGGCGGAGTTTCCATCCGGTCCGCACTCCTTTTTAGCCTGCGGGGCCGTACTGCCCTTTGTTGGCCAGCCGTCGCGGGCTCGGCTTCCTGCCTCGAAGGTACCCCTGCGAAACGCCATTGGTATACGGTGATCAAAAAATAATGCATGGGTGGGTCATTATCAGGATTTTAGGACCTCGGTCTTAGTTACCTGTGAGGCTGGAAGTATTCCGGGGTAATCGGCCGTGATGGCGACCAAAGCATTGTCGATGCTAAGTTGGTAGAACACCCCGTCGATCAACTCCACCTTTATATCCGGATCCTCTTCGGAGGTCGGATCGAGGGACCGTTCCGGATCCTCGGTTTGTGGAGGCGGGCTGTGTATCTTCTCCACAGTCCGGCGTAGTTCCTGCACAGAAACCATGAAATGAGGTATTTAACCACGGGAACATGGATCGGACAGGTCACAAAGATGTTTTCTTACACAGCTTCGAGGATTATTCGAAGAAAACTCCTTCAGTGGATTGACGCGGAGGAAATCCTCCTCCTCCCCTTTATACATGGCAGACAAGATCTTCACCAGTTTGGTGACCGATCCCGGCCCTTTGCGGCCATGGCGGGTGGCATCGTCCTCCCCGTTGAAGTCCCACATGGGGTGGCCCCTATATTGGAACAGCTGCACCCCCCTCGTAATACAGATTGCCATGACTCCGATCATGGTCAATCCGGCATGAGCCAGTAACCTTATTCGGCTCATCAAATAAAGGACATCCCGGTCATCTTCCCTCCGGGGGCTTCGAGGGCGCCAGCTTAGGCGCTTCTTCAGAGGAGCATTGCTGAACTCCGGAAGGCCAATCCGAACAGGATCCGGCAGCGGGACGTCCTCCATATAAAACCATTCCGAAGGCCAGTCCTCTGACGCCTTCTTTGGGGTTCCGGATAGGTATCCGGTGCCGGCGATGCGCCATAGCTCGGCTCCGCCCACTTGATATATTAACCCCTCGTGAGAACGGGGTACTAGGCAGAATAACCTCTTCCACAGCCCGAAATGAGCCTCCACGCCCAAGAACAGCTCGCAGAGGGCCACGAAACCCGCAATGTGCAGAATGGAGGTAGGCGTAAGGTGGTGCAACTGGAGACCGTAGAACTCCAAGAGCCCCCGGAGAAACGGATGGATTGGAAATCCGAGTCCTCTTACTAGATAGGAGATGAAGCACACCCACTCTCCTTTGGAGGGATCGGGGACACTCTCCGCTTGCTTTTCGCCCTTGTAGGTGGCGAGTCCCGCTCGAACCGGAACCATGAAGGCCGGGGGAAGGAATCCCTTGGCTTGGAGTATAACTAGCTCGCTATGCGGGACTGAGCATCTCTCCCAATTTCCAGGGTGAGGGCTGGAAGCGTGAGAGGAGGATCCGCGTCGACTGTCCATTATGGAATGGGCTTTGGTCAGAGGCGCTCCGATGAAAGCTCGCGAAAGGGGGATGATGTGACTCAGATCTAGATCCTCGCCCCTTTTATAGGCAGCTCATTTGTGCAGCTAGGGGAGTAAGTGTAAAAATACCCTGGCCTTTCGCATTCATTCAAACACGTGGAAGATGGCCATTATTGGGCGTAGAAGCCAAGGAGCACATTTATCAGAAGCCGGACACTATTCGACAAGTATATGGAATTTGGAGAAGAACCCGCCTCGCAATGCCGAAGACAATCAACGCGCCGGACTCATCGTCATTGAAGCCTGGTTCGGGGCTCTTGAGGAGTCCCGGATTAGGGGTGTCCGGATAGCGAACTATCACCGTTGGCGGACTCTGGACTATGAAGATACAAGATTGAAGACTTCGTCCCGTGTCCGGATGGGACTTTCCTTGGCGTGGAAGGCAAGCTTGGCGTCTGGATATGTAGATCTCCTACCATTGTAACCGACTCTGTAACCCTAACCTATCCGGTGTCTATATCAACCGGAGGGTTTTAGTCCGTGGGGACGAACAACAATCATACCATAGGCTAGCTTCTAGGGTTTAGCCTCTACGATCTCGTGGTAGATCTACTCTTGTACTACCCATATCATCAATATTAATCAAGCAGGAGTAGGGTATTACCTCCATCGAGAGGGCCCGAACCTGGGTAAAAACATCGTGTCCCTTGTCTCCTGTTACCATCCGCCTAGACGCACAGTTCGGGACCACCTACCCGAGATCCGCCGGTTTTAACACCGACAATGTTCTTTGATGGTTCCAAGATGCTGAATGGTTCCGGTGCTGGGGTAGTGTTGGTTTCCCCCTGAGGAGATAAGCTCAGATATGTGCTCCAGATTCACTTTGATTCTTCCAACAATGAAGCAGAATACGAAGCACTGTTATATGGGTTGCGTATGGCCATTTCACTCGGCGTCCGTCGCCTCATGGTTTATGGTGACTCAGATCTAGTGGTTAATCAGGTGATGAAGGAGTGGGATGTCAGAAGTCTAGCCATGACTGGTTATTGCAATGCAGTGAGGAAGCTAGAGAAGAAGTTTGAGGGGTTAGAGCTTCATCATGTACCCAGACTGAAAAATCAAGCTGCTGATGATTTGGCGAAAATAGGGTCCAAGAGGGAAGCCATTCCCAGTGATGTGTTTTTGGAGCACATCCACACACCGTGAATTCAAGAGGATCCTTTCACCGAAGAAGCCCCATAGCCAAAAAGTGCCACCGATCCGACTGAAGTTGAGGTCCCAGCTGTGGTCGACCTGGTCATGGAAGTCGTGGTCATCACTCCCTACTGGACAGTGCCATACATCGCATATATCCTAAGGAAAGAGCTCCCGGAGAACGAAGAAGAGGCTCGATAGATCATCCGCCGATCCGAAGCATTTACTGTGATCAAGGGACAGTTGTACAGAGAAAGCGCGACTGGAGTCGGCCAGAAATGCATAACACCAGAAGAAGGTCAGATAATTCTTGATGATATCCACTCGGGGACCTGTGGTCATCATGCGTCCTCTCGGACCATTGTAGCTAAAGCATACCGAGCGGGATTTTACTGGCCAAAAGCTAATGAAATGGCAAAGGAAATAGTCAACAAGTGTGAAGGGTGTCAGTTCTATTCCAATGTGTCACACAAACCCGCTTCAGCCTTGAAGACCATTCCACTCGTCTGGCCCTTTGCTGTTTGGGGGTTGGATATGATTGGACCACTGAGAACTGGCAGAAGCGGTTTCACTCACTTGCTAGTGGCAGTCAACAAGTTTACGAAGTGGATCGAAGCTAAACCTATCAAGAACCTCGATGCGTGCACTGCTATCAGTTTCATCAGAGAGTTGATATTCAGATATGGAGTTCCGCATAGCATCATCACTGGCAATGGGTCAAACTTCGATTCCGACAAGTTCAAAGCCTTTTGCGCTTCTCAGGGCACGCGAGTCGACTATGCTTCAGTTGCTCACCCCCAGTCGAATGGACAAGCAGAACAAGCAAACGGTCTAATTCTCAAAGGACTCAAACCTCGGCTGATGCGTGATCTCAAGCATGCAGCAGGAGCGTGGGTCGACGAACTTCCGTCGGTTCTTTGGGGATTGAGGACCACTCCTAATCGGTCGATCGAGAACTCCATTCTTTCTGTCTATGGAGCTGAAGCAGTTCTGCCGAGTGACCTGCTTCACAATGCACCCCGAGTCGAACTCTACTCTGAAGATGAAGCAGAGCAAGCCCGGCAAGATGCAGTCGACCTCCTAGAAGAGGAGAGAGATGGCCCTGATCCGCTCGACCATCTATCAGCAGGACTTGCGTCGATTCCATGCTAGAAATGTGAAGAGCCGAACATTTCAAGAAGGAGACTTGGTCCTCCGAGTGGATCAACAGAAACCACACAAGCTCGCTCCCACTTGGGAAGGTCCCTTCATCGTCACCAGAGTTATCCACAATGGAGCATACCATCTTTACAACATCGATCGCCAGATTGATGAGCCTCAAGCTTGGAATGCGGAGTTGCTCCGCCCCTTTTACACTTAAGTACTCACTCGGGTGAGATGTAATAAAAGTACCTCTGTAGTTTTGTTTATCAAAGACAAGAATGTTATAATTTTCCCAGTGATTGTATTACTTTTTGTTTACATGAGAAATTTCCCCCCAGTGGGTGGCTTAGCTGCGAACCTGTTTCACCTAAGTTTGTAAAAAAAATTCCTGCCGAGTGGAGAGCCAGCCTCCCACTCGGGGGCTTAGCTGTGAATCCGTTTCGCCTAAGTATCTGAAAATCCTACCGAGTGGTGAACCAGCCTCCCACTCGGGGGCTTAGCTGCAGTCCAAGTACTCGCCTAAGTGTTTAAAATCCTACCGAGTGGAGAGCCAGCCTCCCACTCGGGGGCTTGGCTGCAGTCCAAGTACTCGCCTAAGTGTTTAAAATCCTACCGAGTGGAGAGCCAGCCTCCCACTCGGGGGACTGGTTAAAATCCTACCGAGTGGAGAGCCAGCCTCCCACTCAGGGGCTTAGCTGCAGTCCAAGTACTCGCCTAAGTATTTAATACAGTGTGCGCTTTGCAAGGACGACGAGGTACAGGTCGACTGTTGCCTTCCCCTTCAGAGCTACGACACAAAAAATCCTCCCATTCGGAGGCTTAGCTGCAGTCCAGTACTTGCCTAAGTTTGAAAAATCCTATCGAGTGGAGAGCGAACCTCCAACTCGGGCTTAGCAGCAGTCTAGTACTCGCCTAAGTTTGAAAAATCCTACCGAGTGCAGAGTGAACCTCCCACTCGGGGGCTTAGCAGCTGTCCAGTACTCGCCTAAGTTTGAAAAATCCTACCGAGTGGAGAGCAAACCTCCCACTCGGGGGCTTAGCTGTAGTCCAGTACTCGCCTAAGTTTGAAAAATCCTACCAAGTGGAGAGCAACCTCCCACTCGGGGGCTTAGCTGCAGTCCAGTACTCGCCTAAGTATCTGAAAATCCTACCGAGTGGAGAGCAACCCTCCCACTTGGAGGCTTAGCTGCAGTACGGTACTCGCCTAAGTACGAAATCCATTCCAATCCGCAAGGACGAGGAGGTGCGGGTCGACTGTTACCTTCTCCTTCGGAGCTGCGCCACAAGTACAACATGCGCTCCATCCCGATCCGCAAGGACGACGAGGTGCAGGTCGACTATTACCTTCTCCTTCAGAGCTGCGCCACAAGTACAACGTGCGCTTCATCCCGATCCGCAAGGACGACGAGGTGTAGGTCGACTGTTGCCTTCTCCTTTGGAGCTGCGCCACAAGTACAATCTGTGCTCTATCCCTACCTGCAAGAACAATGAAGTGTAGGTCGACTGGATTTTTCACCTCAGAGCTACATCTCAAGCACTGAAGTGTATTCCGAGTGAAGAACAAAGCTCGCTCGAAGGCAAACGAAAGCATATTCGATAATAAGCCAAGTTCAGATAACATCCTATGGATGCAGAAGTACCCAGGCATCAAGCCTGTTAAAATTTATCGGTTACAAGATCACTCAGCATTCTGAGGCAAATTTAAGACGAATCATAGAAGTTTTTTACTCCTCAGGTGGAGGACTGGAAGGCGCGACGAACTGGTCCAGGTCAATCCCGTCAGCGATCCGGGTGGCAGCACCAATGAAAGTCTCCATGAAAGATCGGAAGTCGTACTTCTTGGTATTGGCAACTTTGATGGACGCCAGCTTTTCCTCTCGCGCCTCCTTGGAGTGAACGCGGACCAGGGACAGAGCAACATCGGCACCGCATCTGGCAGAAGACTTTTTCCATTCCTGCACTCGACTTGGAACGTCATTCAGTCGAGTCATTAAAGACTCGAGGGCGTTTTGAAGTGTTTCGCCGGGCCAGAGTGTCGAGTCAATCCGCGACACCGCAACCTTCAGTCGAGCAAGGTAGTCCACCACAGCAGCGACACGAGACTCTAGTCGGAGCACATTCATGGCGGCTTCATCCTTCACGAGAGAGTTAATGGGGTCCAGGCTTGTCTCCACTCGACTAGTCTCTTCCTCGAAGTTCTGACAGAATTCTGCAAACATAACTCGAGTTCAAGCTAATGGTTCTATGATGAGTCAGTGATAAAAAGTCAATCGGATAAGAGGAATTACCTTCAAGCATGAGGAATAACTTCTTGGCGAGCCCTCCTAGATAAGCCTCCATATCGTTCCTCTTCCCCGCCAGTTCGCCAGCCTTGTCGCTCAGAGCTATCTTGTCGTTCTTCATTCGGCTAACCTCCTTGTTGGCCGCGTCGAGAGCAGCTTTCAGATTGGTGTTCTCTTCTTCAAGTTTTCCGACTGAAGACAGCTTTTCTTCCGCGAGCTTGGTTTTGTTCAAAGCCGTTTTCTGCGCCTCGGCAAGGTCATGATCCTTCTTCTTCAGAGCCTCCTCCATTTTGTCTGCAAAATGACAGTGAGATCAGAATTAGGAAGGGACAGAAAGACAAAGACAGTCGTCAAGTTCTCACCAGCCATACCTTTTGCTTCGTCTCTCTCCTTCTGCAACTTCTCCTGAGCAAGCTTCAAGTCAAGGTTGAGCTAGATCTGTTTGTTTTCCAATTCAGTATAGCAAGCCACAAGCTCACAAGATTTCTGCAAAGAATCAATCGACAGACATCAAAGATAGGCTACTTCCGAGTGACTAAGAAAAATCATTGCGTTTCTAAGACTACAGCCGAATCAAAATATTCGACAGTAGTCTCGGGGACTACACCCAGTGGGTGCACTTAGCGTGCCCCCACTAGTCCTACCGACTCGGTTCGATCAGTCGACCGAAAGAGACAAAAAGGTTATGATCCCAAACCATAGCTAACTGTCAGCAGTCAGCCTTGGTATCATAAAAAAATGGGTTCTTCAGACTACGGTCGACTGCCAGCAGTCCACCATAGTCTCGGGGACTACACCCAGTGGGTGCACTCAGCGTGCCCCCACCGGTTTCAAGATCCCATTCGACATGGTCCGACCAGACCGAGTGAAGAAGTTACCAAAGAAATACAAAGTATAAATACTACGGTCGACTGCCAGCAGTCCACCATAGTCTCGGGGACTACACCTAGTGGGTGCACTCAGCGTGCCCCCACCAGTTCAAAAATTCAGTCGACACACCCACTTGGTGTACAGATACGAAGATCTTCAGAAAGAAGAGTTTTCAGGTAGCATATCCTAACAGAACAAGTGGTGATCAACTAACCTGGACGTTGCTCTGAAGAGTTGAGCTGGCATCATAGGCCGCCTGGCTGGCCTCCCGGACTTGCTCCATCATGATCCCCGCCTGGCGTATAGCTTCCTTAGCAGCACCTACTTGGTCCTCTGGGACGTGGTGTGTGGCGAAAAGGGAGGGCGGATCAGCATTCGATGATGAAGGCCGGATACTCGTCAGCGGCACAGCAAAAGACACGGAAGTCCGAGTGATGTTGCCACCCTGATGAACCAGCGCCTCAGGCACTGATGCAATCTAAGCAGTCTTGCCAGCAGGCGCCTTCTTAGTCCTCCTCCGCCTCAACGGCGCCTCATCATCATCATCAGGGAGATCAATGACATGAGGAGGGACTACAAGAAAGATTCAAAGTTAAAAACGGAAATCCAATCGACCAAAAGCGAAACTACAACGATCATACAAAGGTTAGAGGTAACAGCATCTTCCATCTCATGGTCTTCGTTCCTGGCTGAGGTCTCGGAGGTGGCAGCGCTGCAGATTTCAGAAATCAGTTGATCAGTCAACAAGTCGACCAAAAGTATGTCCATGCTGAACAAGAAAACACAAGTTCTGCTGTACCCGGAAATGGTGGGGATGGCCATCTTCATCTTGGGCAAAGCCTTCGTCGGCTTTGATGGTGTCGCTCGGGGTTGCTTCGGCGCTTTTTCAGTCGGCGCCGGAGAGGTCGTCCGAGGACGTTTCGTCGACTGCCCGACAGGCGCGATAGCCTTGCCACGCTCGACCGTGGGGTCATGGGTGAGCTTGGACCGCCTTTCCATGCGAGGAGGGTCGACTTCTTCCTCCTCTTCCTCCTCCTCCTCTTCACCGGAGTTGTCGTCATCTTCGTCCTCCGCACCGTCAGATTGCCATTCCTCCTGGCTTTCACCTCTTGTGCCCCGTTGGGCATCGAGTACATCTCAGTGGTGGCCTGGAAGACGACAAACAAGACAAAAGTCAATCGACCGATTTGAAGCAAACAAGATGGAGAAAGCAGGATAACAATCAAAGATGCGGGAATGGACCTTGTCTACTTCGTAGTAATGGTCGAGTGGAGGGATCCTCCTGGCCCCTCGAGGGTTGTCCTTGTTTCCTGTGATGCCCCCAAGACATCTTTCTAGAATGGCATCCTCGATCTCCTCCGGGTGGATCCGAGTGGTGTCCTCAGTGCCAGAGTACAACCACATCGGATGGTCTCGGGCTTGAAGCGGTTGGATGCGTCGTCAAAGCAAGACCTCCAAGAGATCCATGCCAGTCACCCCGTCTCGGATGAGCTGGACAACTCGTTCGACCAACACCTTCACCTGCGCCCTCTCTTCCGGGATCACCTTCAGAGAAGATGGCTTGTTCACTCGCTCCATGGAAAAACGAGCGAGTCCAGTCGACTGCCCTGGCGTCGGCTGGTCCTTGCAGTAGAACCAAGTCGACTGCCATCTGCGGACTGACTCGGGTAAGATCATGGTCGGAAAGGAACTTTTTCCTCTCATTTGAACCCCAAGACCCCCACACATCTGAATCACTTGAGTTCTCTCGTCACTCGGATTGGCCTTTTTCACCGTCTGGGAGCGACAAGTGAAAATGTTCTTGAAAAGACCCCAATGGGGCCGGCAACCCAAGAAATTCTCGCACAAAGACACGAAAGCAGCGAGATACACGATGGAGTTGGGAGTGAAGTGGTGAAGTTGTGCCCCAAAGAAGTTCAGAAATCCCCGAAAGAAAGGGTGAGGTGGCAGAGAAAACCCGCGGTCGACGTGGGTGGCCAAGAGAACACACTCATCCTCCAGAGGTTGTGGCTCCCACTCCTTCCCCGGGAGCCGCGTTGATCCATGGGGGATCCGTCCCTCGTTGGCCATGTCGTCGAGATCCTTCTGGCTGATCATCGAGCGGATCCAGTCGCCCTGGATCCAGCCCTGCGGCAAGCCGGCCCTCGACGAGGATCCGCCCCGACTGGTCGATCTTCCCTTCGCCTTCGCCGTCACCTTCTTCGCCCGCTCCAAAGCCGCCGTCTTGTCGTTCACCATTGTCGCCGACGAGACGTGCACAGAGCAGCAACGCTGAGGAGGAATTGCACATGGCGGATGAATCTGGAGAAGGGAGGAGGAAAGGGGAATGCACTGTTCAAAAACCCCCATCCGAGGCCTTATATGAGGTTGCTTCCGAGGATCGATCGGTAGGCCCGGCGATCTGTCAAATCCATAGCAGCGCCCGCGATCGTGGCAAAAAGGTGGCGCGGGGATCGAGGCATCCTTGCCTTATCCCGTCCGATTACTGCGGCTTCCTCCGCCCCGCTTGTTTCCCGAAAATTTGAATCCTGCTAAATCCGCGCGCCACAGAGCAAATCGTCAGACAGAAGATTTCCTCCGTCCTGTCATTCGGAGTTCTCCAAGTACGAAAAACACACTCGACGGATATAAAGAATGGATCAAGGCGACTGAAAAAGAAGTTGAAGCCGTCACCTAAGCTCATTGATCCAGAACAGGACGTGCTCATCGCATGAAAAGTGGGTCGGAAGAGTTCTCAACTCCTTCCCCACTCAAACCTCGATCCATTCGGGAGCTACTAATGAAGCCATGTACCTAGGGTAGGGTCATGGACCTGTCCTAGATACCCTCCCCAAGGACATCTCTGGAAGAAAACACCTTTCAGCCGACCTGGAAGGATTCCACTCGACGGACCTGAAGACACTCGACCATCAGCCAACCACTTTCGACCGCCAGAGATCTACAATCGATCAAGACGCATAAGCGGTCGGTCATTAAGTGGCTTTATGGTCATCATAGCACTTTATGTGGGACGTTACCAGTAACTCCCTATCTTAATGTACCTTGATCCCTACATAACTGAGGGATGGAGGGGTCTGGCGAACTCTATATAACCACCCCCCTCCTCAGTGTAAAGGGTTCGCACCCCTGTAACTCATACGCACATAATACAGTCGACCGCCTCCTGGCTCCGAGACTGTAGGGCTGTTACTTCCTCCGAGAAGGGCCTGAACTCGTAAACATCTTGCGTATACAACTACTCCATAGCTAAGATCTTGCCTCTCCATACCTACCCCCCACTCTACTGTCGGACTTAGAACCACGACACCCAGGACCTCAGTCCATCTATCAGTTAGCAGATCTTGATCAGCTTGAAGCTGTTGCTGCTTTTTCTTCAGGCTTTTTGCAGTGGCTATAAGCTGGCGCTTGAAATGCTCCTGCTCGACGGGATCCTCAGGCACGATAAATTCTTCATCGCCGAGGCTCACCTCGTCTTCGGAGAGGGGCATGTAATTGTCGTCCTCCGAGTCTCCATCCATTACCTGTTCATCAGGAATAGCTTGCCCATCCTCCCGTCCGGCTTGCTCGAAGCTTGGCTGGGCGGGATTGTTTTTGTTTTCGGCATTATCCGGAGTGCTATTGTCTCTTGTGCCGGTATCACTATTTTTACTATGGCGGGGCTTAGAGCGGCGCCGCTGAGGCCGGCGCTTAGATTGCTTCTCAAGGGGGTTATTGCTACGTCTTAAGCTTGCGTTGGTTTTCCTTGAAGAGGAAAGGGTGATGCAGCAATAGTAGCGTAAGTATTTCCCTCAGTTTTTGAGAACCAAGGTATCAATCCAGTATGAGGCTCCTCAAAAGTCCCACGCACCTACACAAACAAACAAAGAACTCGCAACCAACGCAATAAAGGGATTGTCAATCCCTTCACGGCCACTTGCGAAAGTGAGATCTGATAGAGATAGTATGATAAGATAAATATATTTTTGGTATCTTATAATGTAGATGCAAAAAGTAAATATGAAAATAAAAGTAGATTGAAAGCTTATATGATAAAAGATAGACCCGGGGGCCATAGGTTTCACTAGTGGCTTCTCTCAAGATAGCATAAGTATTACAGTGGATGAACAAATTACTGTCGAGCAATTGATAGAAAAGTGAATAATTATGAGATTATCTAGGCATGATCATGTATATAGGCATCACGTCCGTGAGAAGTAGACTGACTCCTGCCTGCATCTACTACTATTACTCCACACATCGACCGCTATCCAGCATGCATCTATAGTATTAAGTTCATAAGAACAGAGTAACGCATTAAGAAAGATGACATGATGTAGAGGGATAAACTCAAGCAATATGATATAAACCCCATCTTTTTATCCTTGATGGCAACAATACAATACGTGCCTTGCAACCCTTTACATCACTTTGGTAATGACACCGCAAGATTGAACCCAAAGCTAAGCACTTCTCCCATGGCAAGAAAGATCAATCTAGTAGGCCAAACCAAACTGATAATTCGAAGAGACTTGCAAAGATAAATCAATCATACATAAAAGAATTCAGAGAGGATTCAAATATTTCTCATAGATAAACTTGATCATAAACCCACAATTCATTGGATCTCGACAAACACACCGCAAAAAGAGTTGCATCGAATAGATCTCCACAAGAGAGGGGGAGAACATTGTATTGAGATCCAAAAAGAGAGAAGAAGCCATCTAGCTAATAACTATGGACCCGAAGGTCTGTGGTAAACTACTCACAACTCATCGGAGGGGCTATGGTGTTGATGTAGAAGGCCTCCATGGTCGATTCCCCCTCCGGCGAAGCGCCGACGAAGGCTCCAAGATGGGATCTCGCGGATACAGAAGGTTACGGCGGTGGAAATTGTTTTTTGTTGGCTCCCTGGATGTTTTCGGGGTACGTAGGTATATATAGGAGGAAGAAGTACGTCGGTGGCCACTCGAGGGGCCTAGGAGACAGGGGGCGCGCCCAGGAGGGGTGGGCGCACCCTCCTATCTCCTGGCCGCCTCGATTGCTTCTTGACTTGCACTCCAAGTCCTCTGGATCATGTTTGTTCCAAAAATCACGCTCCCGATGGTTTCATTCTGTTTAGACTCCGTTTGATATTCCTTTTCTTCGAAATACTGAAATAGGCAAAAAAACAGCAATACGGGCTGGGCCTCTGGTTAGTAGGTTAGTCCCAAAAATGATATAAATGTGTAAAATAAAGCCCGTAAACATCCAAAGGGGTAATATAATAGCATGGAACAATCAAAAATTATAGATACGTTGGAGACGTATCAAGCATCCCCAAGCTTAATTCCTGCTCGTCCTCGAGTAGGTAAATGATAAAAACAGAATTTTTTATGTGGAATGCTACCTAGCATAATTCTCAATGTAATTTTCTTTATTGTGGCATGATCGTCAGATCCAAATGATTCAAGATAAAAGCTTATAAAACATAAAAATAATAATGCTTCGAAGCATACTAACAAATAATAATGTCCTATCAAAATAGCATAGCCAAAGAAAGCTTATCCCTACAAAATCATATAGTTAGGCCATGCTTCATTTTCATTACACAAAATACTCCCATCATGCACAATCCCGGTTTCAGCCAAACAATTGGTTCATACTTTTTAACGCGCTTCAGCTTTTTCAACTCTTACGCAATACATGAGCGCAAGCCATGGACATAGCACTATGGTGGTATATGGTGGTGGTTGTGAGGACAAAAAGGGAGAAGATAGTCTCACATCAACTAGGCGTATTAACGGGCTATGGAAATGCCCATCAATATATATCAATGTAAGTGAGTAGGGATTGACATGCAATGGATGCACTAGAGCTATAAATATATGAAAGCTCAACAAAAGAAACTAAGTGGGTGTGCATCCAACTTGCTTGCTCACGAAGACCTAGGGCATTTTGAGGAAGCCCATCATTGGAATATACAAGCCAAGTTCTATAATGAAAAATTCCCACTTAGTATATGAAAGTGACAACATAGGAGACTCTCTATCATGAAGATCATCGTGCTACTTTGAAGCACAAGTGTGGGAAAAAAGAGATAGTAGCATTGTCCCTTCTCTCTTTTTCTCTCATTATTTTTTTATTTTTTTTTCTTTCTTTCTTTTTTTACTTTTGCCTTTCTCCCCCTTTTTCTTTTCTTTTTGGTCTTTCTTTTTTCTTCTTTTTTTTAAAGTCCGAAGTCTCATCCCGACTTGTGGGGGAATCATAGTCTTCATCATCCTTTCCTCACTGGGACAATGCTCTAATAATGAAGATCATCACACTTTTATTAATTTACATCTCAAGAATTACAACTCAAAACTAGAACAAGATATGACTCTATATGAATGCCTCCGGCGGTGTACCGGGATATGCAATGAATCAAGAGCGACATGTATGAAAATTATGAAAGGTGGCTTTGCCACAAATACGATGTCAACTACATGATAATGCAAAGAGCAATATGACAATGGTGAAGTGTGTCATAATAATAGGAACAGTGGAAAGTTGCATGGCAATATATCTCGGAATGGCTTTGGACATGCCATAATAGGTAGGTATGGTGGCTGTTTTGAGGAAGGTAAATAATGGGTGCATGATACCGGCGAAAGTTGCGCGGTATAATAGAGGCTAGCAAAGTGGAAGGATGAGTGTGCGTATATCCATGGACTCACATTAGTCATAAAGAACTCATATACTTATTGCAAAAGTCTACTTGCCCTCGAAGCAAAGTACTACTACGCATGCTCCTAGGGGAAGGGTTGGTAGGAATTAACCATCGCGCGATCCCGACCTCCACTCATAAGGAAGGCAATTAAAAGAGCACCTCATGCAACAAATTTGTCACACAACTTTTACCATACGTGCATGCTACGGGACTTGCCAACTTCAACACAAGTATTTCTCAGTTTCATAATTACCCACTAGCATGACTCTAACATTACTACCTCTATATCTCAAAACAATTATCAAGCATCAAATTGATCCTAGTGTTCTATGCACTTTCTATGATAGTTTTTATTATACGCAACTTGAATGCTCACCATTCTAGGACCAATTTATAACCATAGCAAATACCATGCTGTTCTAAAAGACTCTCAAAATAATATAAGTGAAGCATGAGAGACTAGCAATTTCTTCAAAATTAAGCCACCGCCGTGCTCTAAAAAATATAAGTGAAGTACTAGAGCAAAACTATCAAGCTCAAAAGATATAAGTGAAGCACATAGAGTATTCTAGCAAATTCTAATCAAGTGGGCTTCTCCCAAAAGGTGTGTACAGCAAGGATGATTGTGGTAAACTAAAAAGCAAAGACTAATATAATACACGACGCTCCAAGCAAAACACATATCATGTGGCGAATAAAAATATAGCTCCAAGTAAAGTACCGATGAACGAAGACGAAAGAGGGGATGCCTTCCGGGGGCATCCCCAAGCTTAGGCTTTTGGATACTCTTGAATATCTTGGGGTGCCATGGGAATCCCCAAGCTTAGGCTTTTGCCACACCTTATTCCATAGTCCATCAAATCTTTACCCAAAACTTGGAAACTTCACAACACAAAACTCAACAGGAAATCTCATAAGCTCCATTAGTGAAAGAAAACAAAACCACCACATAAGGTACTGTAATGAACTCATTCTTTTATTTTGGTGTTAAACCTACTGTATTCCAAGTTCTCTATGGTTCATACCACTTAATACTAGCCATAGATGCATCAAAATAAGTAAACAACACACGAAAAACAGAATCTGTCAAAAACAGAACAGTCTGTAGCAATCTGTAACTAACGCAAACTTCTGGAACTATAAAAATCCTACCAAAATAGGAAGTCCTGGACAATTTATCTATTGATCAGAAGCAAAAAGAATCAACGCAAAATTACGTTTCTGTGATTTAACAAAACTAATTTCGTGCGCGCAAAGTTTCTGTTTTTCAGCAGAATCAAATCAACTATCATCATATGTTATCCTATAGGTTCTACTTCGCACAAACACTAATTAAAACATAAAAACACATCTAAAAAGAAGGTAGATGCAAAATTTATTGAATGACAGCAAGGAAAAATATTGGGTTGTCTCCCAACAAGCGCTTTTCTTTAAAGCCTTTTTAGTTAGGCATTGATAATTTTAATGATGCTCACATGAATGACAAGAACTGAAGCACAAAGAGAGCATCATAAAACATGTGATAAACACATCTAAGTCTAACATACTTCCTATGCATAGGCATTTTATAAGCAAACAAATTATCATAGCAAGCAAAAACTAGCATGTGCAAGGAAGTGGAAAGAAACAATAGCAATCTCAACATAACGAGAGGTAATTTTGTAACATGAAGATTCTACAACCATATTTCCCTCTCTCATAATAATTACATGTGGGATCATAAGCAAATTCAACAAAAATAGTTATCACATAAAATATTTTCAACATGATCCACATGCATGCAAAGTTTACACTCTTCCAAAATAGTGGGATCATCATTAAGTAGACCTCTCCAAACCCACTTTTATTAAAAATATCATAAGATTGAACATACTCCAAATATGTGGGATCTAAAATTGACACTCTTCCAAACCCACTTTCAATATTATTGCAAACACTATTATCAATCTCATATTCATCATGGGGCTTAAATAAATTTTCAAGGTTATAAGAAGAATCACCCCAATCATGATCATTGAAACAAGTAGTAGACATAGCAAAACTAGCATCCCCAAGCTTAGGGTTTTGCATATTATTAGCACAATTGACATCAAGTGAATTTATAAGGAAATCATTGCAATCATGCTTTTTATTCAAGGAGTTATCGTGAATCTCTTTATAAATTTCATAATTTTCAGATTCACGAATTTCAAGCAAAGCTTCATAAAGATAATCTAGTGCACAAAACTCATTAGCAATTGGTTCAACATAATTGGATCTCTTAAAAAGATTAGCAAGTGGATGAGGATCCATAAACTTCTAGCAAGCAAAGATGAAAGCAAAAGGAAGGCACATGGAGACACAAGATCGAATGGAAGAGGGGCGAATAAAATGGCAAGGGTGAAGTGGGGGAGAGGAAAACGAGAGGCAAATGGCAAATAATGTAAATGCGAGGGAGATGAGTTTGTGATGGGTACTTAGTATGTCTTGACTTGAGAGAAGACCTTCCCGGCAACGGCGCCAGAAATCCTTCTTGCTACGTCTTGATCTTGCGTTGGTTTTCCTTGAAGAGGAAAGGGTGATGCAGCAATAGTAGCGTAAGTATTTCCCTCAGTTTTTGAGAACCAAGGTATCAATCCAGTAGGAGGCTCCTCAAAAGTCCCACGCACCTACACAAACAAACAAAGAACTCGCAACCAACACAATAAAGGGGTTGTCAATCCCTCCACGGCCACTTGCGAAAGTGAGATCTGATAGAGATAGTATGATAAGATAAATATATTTTTGGTATTTTATAATGTAGATGCAAAAAGTAAAGATGCAAAAATAAGTAGATTGAAAGCTTATATGATAAAAGATAGACCCGGGGGCCATAGGTTTCACTAGTGGCTTCTCTCAAGATAGCATAAGTATTACGGTGGGTGAACAAATTACTGTCGAGCAATTGATAGAAAAGCAAATAATTATGAGATTATCTAGGCATGATCATGTATATAGGCATCACGTCCGTGACAAGTAGACCGACTCCTGCATGCATCTGCTACTATTACTCCACACATCGACCGCTATCCAGCATGCATCTAGAGTATTAAGTTCATAAGAACATAGTAACGCATTAAGAAAGATGACATGATGTAGAGGGATAAACTCAAACAATATGATATAAACCCCATCTTTTTATCCTCGATGGCAACAATACAATACGTGCCTTGCAACCCTTTACATCCTTTGGGTAAGGACACCGCAAGATTGAACCCAAAGCTAAGCACTTCTCCCATGGCAAGAAAGATCAATCTAGTAGGCCAAACCAAACTGATAATTCGAAGAGACTTGCAAAGATAACTCAATCGTACATAAAAGAATTCAGAGAGGATTCAAATATTTCTCATAGATAAACTTGATCATAAACCCACAATTCATCAGATCTCGACAAACACATCGCAAAAAGAGTTACATCGAATAGATCTCCACAAGAGAGGGGGAGAACATTGTATTGAGATCCAAAAAGAGAGAAGAAGCCATCTAGCTAATAACTATGGACCCGAAGGTCTGCGGTAAACTACTCACAACTCATCGGAGGGGCTATGGTGTTGATGTAGAAGCCCTCCATGGTCGATTCCCCCTCCGGCGGAGCACCGGGGAAGGCTCCAAGACGGGATCTCGCGGATACAGAAGGTTACGACGGTGGAAATTGTTTTCCGTTGGCTCCCTGGATGTTTTCGGGGTACGTAGGTATATATAGGAGGAAGAAGTATGTCGGTGGCCGCTCGAGGGGCCCAGGAGACAAGGGGCGCGCCCAGGAGTGGTGTGGGCGCCCTCCTATCTCCTGGCCGCCTCGATTGCTTCTTTACTTGCACTCCAAGTCCTCTGGATCACGTTCGTTCCAAAAATCACGCTCCCGAAGGTTTCATTCCGTTTGGACTCCGATTTATATTCCTTTTCTTCAAAATACTGAAATAGGCAAAAAAAATAGCAATACGGGCTGGGCCTCCGGTTAGTAGGTTAGTCCCAAAAATGATATAAATGTGTAAAATAAAGCCCATAAACATCCAAAAGGGGTAATATAATATCATGGAACAATAAAAAATTATAGATACGTTGGAGACGTATCAGTTATCCTCCGTTGCCTCATCGCCATTGCTTTCTTTGGGTGTGTCCACCATATATATATCATATGATGAGGTGGCTGTCCAGCGCCCTGGGGGCGGTGGTTCCTGTTCTTCTCCGGCATCGTCGTCCATACCGTCGATATCTTCGGAGTCGAAATCACGCATGTCGGTTAAGTCATCGACAGTGGCTATTAAGTGGGTGGTGGGTGTGAAACGAATTTCTTCGTCGTCCGCTTCCTACTCAAGCCGGACATAGTTCGGCCAAGAGTCTCCTGACAGGGAGCGAGATTTCAATGAATTTAGCATGTCACCCAAGGGCAAGTGCTAAAAGATATCCGCGGAGGTAAACTCCATGATCGGTGCCCAATCAGGTTCGATAGGCACGGATGCGCGCAGTTCGGAGCCCATGGCGACGAGTCCGAGGGTCTGATGACACATACCTCATTGGAGGCAAAGTCTGTATTCGACTCTATCGCTGCTGAGCGTGCGACCTCCGTGGCGGGGTCTATCCACCCGTCCTCGGATGGCACGATCTGCTCCAGATCTAAGGCCAGGGCAGCTGCAGGTGCGTTCTCCTGAACACCGTCCGATGGCAGATCTAAGTCATGCTCATCGTGACTGTACGGCGCACCTGTCATGGGCTCGAATCAGTCGAAGATCAAGTCTCCGCGGATGTCGGCAGTGTAGTTCAGGCTTCCAAACCTGACCTGATGGCCAGGGGCGTAGCTATCGATCTGCTCCAGATGGCCAAGCGAGTTGGCCCGCAGTGCGAAGCCACTGAATACAAAGATCTGTCAGGGGAGGAAAACCTGACCCTGGATCGCATCGTTGTGGATGATTGAAGGAGCCATCAAGCCTTATTGTGATGACACAGTGGAACTCTCAATAAAATCACCAATGTCGGTGTCAAAACTGGCGGATCTCGGGTAGGGGGTCCCGAACTGTGCGTCTAAGGCTAATGGTAACAGGAGGCGGGGGACACAATGTTTACCCAGGTTCGGGCCCTCTCGATGGAGGTAATACCCTACTTCCTGCTTGATTGATCTTGATGATATGAGTATTACAAGATTTGATATACCACGAGATCGTAGAGGCTAAACCCTAGAAGCTAGCCTATGATTATAATTGTTCTTGTCCTACGGACTAAACCCTCTGGTTTATATAGACACCGGAGGGGGCTAGGGTTACACAGAGTCGGTTACAGAGAAGGAAATCTACATATCTGAATTGCGAAGCTTGCCTTCCACGCAAAGGAGAGTCCCACCCGGACATGGGACGAAGTCTTCAATCTTGTATCTTCATAGTCCAACAGTCCGGCATAAGAATATAGTCCGGCTGTCCGAGGACCCCCTAATCTCGTACTCCCTCAATCACCATGGCGATGATTCCCCTCCCGATGGCCCTCCGGCACCACTGAGAGAGAGAGGAGGAGAAGTTCTCCCCCTTGTGCTTCCTCCTCCATGGCCTCCCCCCTGGATGGGGAGAGGTTCCCCTCTGGTCCTTGGCCTTCATGGTGATGATGGCCCCTCCGATATCCTTCCTCATGGCCTGCGGTGATGATGGCCCCCACCGGTAGGGTGCCAGAGAGGGCCTAGATTGATTTCTCGTGGCTACAGAGGCTTGCGGCGGCGGAACTTCCGGTCTAGGTTATTTCCCGAAGGTTTCTGTATTTATAGGAGGAGTTGGTGTTGATTTCATGTCAGGGGGGCCCTCGGGGAGTCCATGAGGCAGGGGCGCGCACCAGGGGGGTGGGCACCCCCACCCTCGTGGGGCCCACGGGACTCCCCTCCAGTAGATTTTTGTTCCAATATTTTTCATATTTTCCAGAAAAAATCTCCGTTGATTTTCAGCGCGTTCCGACAACTTTTATTTCTGCACAAAAACAACACCACGGTAGTTCCGCTAAAAACAGCATCAGTCCGGGTTAGTTCTAATCAAATCATACCAAAATCATATAAAACTATTGTAAACATGGCATGAATACTTCATAAATTATAGATACGTTGGAGACGTATCAACGCCACAGTCGCCACAACTCGCCATCCACAGAAGCAACTCTCCCCCTCTTCCCGCCGACGAGCAATGGCTGAGCGGTACCCCGGCGACACCGCGGCGGTGAACGGCTTCGGCTGTCGCCATCTCCATGAGGACGAGGCGTGACTCCTCTACGAGGCCGACTATTCGGCGTCCCCGGACATGCGGGTGCCGGGCTCGTGGAAGTTGAGCGCCAGCGGTGTCCTGATACGTCTCCGTCGTATCTATAAATTTTGATTGTTCCATGCCAATATTCTACAACTTTTACATACTTTTGGCAACTTTTTATACTTTCTTTGGGACTAACATATTGATCCAGTGCCCAGTGTCAATTCCTGTTTGTTGCATGTTTTTTGTTTCGTAGAATACCCATATCAAACGGAGTCCAAACGGGATAAAAACTGACAGAGATTTTTTTGGAATATTTATGATTTTTGGGAAGAAGAATCAACGCGAGACGACGCCCAAGGGGGCCACGAGGCAGGGGGCATGCCCCAAGGGGTCAGGCACGCCTAGGGCTCTCGTGGCCACCCCGTAAGGTGGTTGGTGCCCTTCTTTCGCCGCAAGAAAGCTAATATCTGGATAGAAATCATGTTAAATTTCAGCCCAATCGGAGTTACGGGTCTCCGGGAATATAAGAAACGGTGAAAGGCCAGAATCTGGAATGCAGAAACAGAGAGAGACAGTTCCAATCTTGGAGGGGCTCTCTCCCCTCCCACGCCATGGAGACCATGGACAAGAGGGGAAACTCTTCTCCCATCTAGGCAGAAGGTCAAGGAAGAAGAAGAAGAAGGGGGGCTCTCTCCCCCTCTCTCCCGGTGGCGCCGGAACACCGACGGGGCCATCACCATCACCGCGATCTACACCAACACCTCCGTCATCTTCCCCAACATCGTCATCACCTTCCCCCATCTATATTCAGCGGTCCACTCTCCTGCAACCCGTTGTACCCTCTACTTGAACATGGTGCTTTATGCTTCATATTATTATCCAATGATGTGTTGCCATCCTATGATGTCTTAGTAGATTTTTGTTGTCCTTCCGGTAATTGGTGAAATGCTATGATTGGTTTAATTTGCTTGTGGTTATGTTGTTGTCCTTTGGTGCCCATCATATGAGCGCACGCGTGGATCACACCATAGGGTTAGTTGTATGTTGATAGGACTATGTATTGGAGGGCAAGAGTGACAGAAGCTTCAACCTAGCATAGAAATTTATGCATACGGGATTGAAGGGGGACCAATATATCTTAATGCTATGGTTGGGTTTTACCTTAATGAACGTTAGTAGTTGCGGATGCTTGCTAATAGTTCCAATCATAAGTGCATAGAATTCCAAGTCAGGGACGACATGCTAGCAGTGGCCTCTCCCACATAAAACTTGCTATCGGTCTAGTAAAGTAGTCAATTGCTTAGGGACAATTTCGCAACTCCTACCACCACTTTTCCACATTTGCTATACTAACTTTATTGCGTCTTTATCTAAACATCCCCTAGTTTATATTTACGTGCTCTTTATTTTTTTTTCAAACCTATCCAACAACACCTACAAAGTTCTTCTAGTTTCATACTTGTATTAGGTAAAGCGAACGTTAAGCGTGCGTACAGTTGTATCGGTGGTCGATAGAACTTGAGGGAATATTTGTTCTACCATTAGCTCCTCGTTGGGTTCGACACTCTAACTTATCGAAAGAGGCTACAATTGATCCCCTATACTTGTGGGTTATCAAGACCTTTTTCTGGCACCGTTGCCGGGGAGTCATAGCGTGGGGTGAATATTCTCGTGTGTGCTTGTTTGCTTTATCACTAAGTAGATTTTATTTGCTATTATTAGTTGTTTTCTATCTTTAGTTATGGGTAGGAAATGCAAAATACCAAATAAAATAGTTGTACCTACTACACCAATGGTTGAAGAACCACTCAAAATCTATCACGCTCCTGAAGCTTTTTACTTGGATCATCTTCGATCCCTCTTTTCTCGTGCCGAAAGCCCAACTAGCTTAGTTGAGGGCAAATCTTTATATGAGCATGCTTGTTATGTGCGACACCGCTTATCTCAAAAAGGGAAACTTCTACTAGATCAAATTCATCCTTTGCAATGCTATGCTTGGAATTTATGTGAAATATATGATTTTACTTGTTGTTCTGAAGACCCTAAGAAACACCTTCCCTACCAACGTGAGTTTAGTGATAATGGAATCGTATCTTCGTATGCTAAGGGTGTCTATAATTACTATGATGTTCAACAAATTGAAGAATTTGTTGCTTTTAAGGGTGCTTATGAAATTGCTTCCTTGATTGGAAAGTATGATGCTACTCTTTAAAAATCTGAAAATTTTGCCATACTTAAATATTGTTATGATAATTATGCTTCTAATGCCTATGTTAAACCATATATTGAGGACTCCTCCGCTGTCCAAGAAGAGATTAATATTTTGCAGGAGTCTATGGAAGAAGAATTTGATGAAACTGTGAGCTCATTGGATGAAAAAGATGAGGAGGAGAGCGAAGAACAAAAGGAGGAAGAGCGGATTGATCACCCGTACCCACCTTCTAATGAGAGTAAGTCTTCAACTCATACATTGTTTCATTTCCCTTCGTGCTTACCGAAGGATGATTGCTATGATGATTGTTATGATCCCGTTGGTTCTCTTGAAATACCTCTTTTTGATGATGCTTGCTATGCTTGTGGCCAAGATGCCAATATGAATTATGCTTATGGAGATGAACTTGTATTTCCTTATGTTAAACATGAAATTGTTACTATTGCACCCACGCATGATAGTCCTATTATCTTTTTGAATTCTCCAAACTACACTATATTGGAGAAGTTTGCTCTTATTAAGGATTATGTTGATGGGTTGCATTTTACCGTTGCACATGATGATTTTGATAGATATAATATGCATGTGCTTGCTGCTCCAACTTGCAATTATTATGAGAGAGGAACTACATCTCTGCCTCTTTATGTTTCCAACACGATAGAATTGCAAGAAACTGCTTATACTATGCATTAGCCTTTACATGGTGTGCATGAATTGTTCTTTTATGAAATGCCGACGCATAGGAAGAGAGTTAGACTTCGTTGTTGCAGGATATATGTTACTTTGTGCTCACTACTAAATCACAAATCATTTTTAATTAAAATTGGCTTTGATATACCTTGGGATCCGGGTGGATCCATTACTTGAACACTATATGCCTAGCTTAATGGCTTTAAAGAAAGCGCTGCCAGGGAGACAACCCGGAAGTTTTAGAGATTCAATTATTTCTGTTGTGTGCTTTCATAAAGTTTAAAAACAAAAAATAAATAAAGAGGGTAACCCAAAACATTTTTAAAAAGAAAAGCGAAAGTGAGAAAGACGAGTATTGTTAAAGTGGGAGCTAGCCTTGAACTTTGTTCATGCTCACGGAAACTTTGTGAATCTTGATTACAGAAAATTTTCAAAAAAAATAATTATCCCCTTGTACAATTCCATTGTATTATAAAAATAATGTGCCAAGGTTTGCCTTTAGGATGTTTACAATGCTTGTTGGTTTATGCAGTGCAGGATGAAACTTTGGCTGTAGTCTTGCGATTTTACATTTTTTACTGGAACATCAAACGGTTCTGAAACTTTTTGCACTTTTTTATATACAAATTGTTTATTTTTCCTAATTTTGGTAGAATTGTTGGGGTACCAGAAGTATGGTGAATGTTCAGATTGCTACAGACTGTTCTATTTTTGACAGATTCTGTTTCTCATGCATATTTTGCTTGTTTTGATGAAACTATCAATTTCTATCAGTGGATTAAGCCAAGGAAAAGTAATATTACAATAGATATAATGAAAAAACAAAATATGAATTGGTTTGAAACAGTACTTAGAGTAGTGATTTGCTTTATTATACTAACGGATCTTACCGAGTTTTCTGTTGAAGTTTGGTGTGGATGAAGTCTTCGAAGATCGAGGAGGTCTCGATATGAGGAAAGGGAGGAGAGGAAAGAGCTCAAGCTTGGGGATTCCCAAGGAACCCCAAGTAAATATTCAAGGAGACTCAAGCGTCTAAGCTTGGGGATGCCCCGGAAGGCATCCCATCTTTCTTCAACAAGTATCGGTATGTTTTCAGATTCGTTTTGTTCATGTGATATGTACAAATGTTGGAGCGTCTTTTGCATTTAGTTTTCACTTTTCTTTTATGCACCATGTTGGTATGAGATAGTCTATTGTTGATTTATAGAATGCTCATTGCACTTCACTTAAATCTTTTGAGTATGGCTTTATAGAATGCTTCATGTGCTTCACTTATATTATTTGAAGTTTGGATTGCCTGTTTCTCTTCACATAGAAAACCGCCATTTGTAGAATGCTGTTTTGCTTCACTTATATTTGTTAGAGAGTGGGCATATCTTTTGTAGAAAGAATTAAACTCTCTTGCTTCACTTATATCTATTTAGAGATATGACAGGAATTGGACATTCACATGGTTAGTCCTAAAATCCTACATAAAACTTGTAGATCACTGAATATGATATGTTTGATTCCTTGCAATAGTTTTGTGATATAGAGATGATAATATGTGGGAGGTACTAGTAAGTGGTTGTGTTTAGTAATAATATTGGTGTTAAGGTTTGTGATTTCGAAGCATGCACGTATGGTCTCCTAACTATGTAACCAAATTGGCGCGCATTGTATTTTGATTGTTTATCTTTGCGTGAAGGTCGGGGGCGCGTGATGGTTAACTCCTACCAACCTCCCCCCTAGGAGCATGCGTAGTAGTACTTTGCTTCGAGGGCCAATAAACTTTTGCAATAAGTATATGAGTTCTTTATGACTAATGTGAGTCCATGGATTATACGCACTCTTACCTTTCCGCAATTTGCTAGCCTCTACGGTATCGTGCATTGCCCTTTCTCACCTCGAGAGTTGGTGCAAACTTCGCCGGTGCATCCAAACCCCGTGATATGATACGCCCTATCACACATAAGCCTCCTTATATCTTCCTCAAGACAGCCACCATACCTACCTATCATGGCATTTCCATAGCCATTCCGAGATATATTGCCATGCAGCTTCCATCATCATCATATACATGACTTGAGCATTCATTGTCATATTGCTTTGCATGATCGTAAGATAGTGTTGGGGAACATAGTAATTTCAAAAAAATTCCTACGCACATGCAAGATCATGGTGACGCATAGCAACGAGAGGGGAGAGTGGCGTCCACGTACCCTCGTAGACCGTAAGCGGAAGCGTTATGACAACGCGGTTAATGTAGTCGTACATCTTCACGATCGACCGATCCTAGTACCGAACGTACGGCACCTCCGCGATCTGCACATGTTCAACTCGCTAACGTTCCACGAACTCACGATCTAGTAGAGCTTCGAGGGAGAGTTCCGTCAGCACAACGGCGTGATGACGGTGTTGATGAAGCTACCGATGCAGGGCTTCGCCTAAGCACCGCTACGATATGACCAGGTGGATTTTGGTGGAGGGGGGCACCGCACACGGCTAAAGATCAATGATCAACTTGTGTGTTCATGGGGTTCCCCCTTCCCCCGTATATAAAGGAGTGGAGAAGGGGGAGGGCCGGCCCTCTACTATGGCGCACCCTGGGGAGTCCTACTCCCACCGGGAGTAGGATTCCCCCCCCCCCTTCCAAGTAGTAGGAGTAGGAGAGAAGGAAATGGAAGAGAGAAGAGAAGGAAGGAGGGGGCGCCACCCCTCCCCTTACTAGGCCTTGGGGCGCGTAGCCTGCCTCTCGCTCTCCCTTAAAGCCCAATAAGGTCCATATACTCCCCAGCGAATTCTCGTAACTCTCCGGTACTCCGATAAATACCCGAACCACTCAGAACCTTTCTGATGTCCGAATATAGCCTTCCAACATATCGATCTTTATGTCTCGAACATTTCGAGACTCCTCTTCATGTCCCTGGTCTCATCCGGGACTCCGAACAACCTTCGGTACATCAAAACACATAAACTCATAATATCGATCGTCACCGAATGTTAAGCGTGCGGACCCTACCGGTTCGAGAACTATGTAGACATGACCGAGACATGTCTCCGGCCAATAACTAATAGCCGAACCTGGATGCTCATATTGGCTCCCACATATTCCACGAAGTTCTTTATCGGTCAAACCGCATAACAACATACGTTGTTCCCTTTGTCATCAGTATGTTACTTACCCGAGATTCGATCGTCGGTATCTCAATACCTAGTTCAATCTCGTTACCGGCAAGTATCTTTACTCGTTCCGCAATGCATCATCCCGTAACTAACTCATTAGTCACATTGTTTGCAAGGCTTATAGTGATGTGCATTGCCGAGAGGGCCCAGAGATACCTCTCTGACAATCGGAGTGATAAATCCTAATCTCGATCTATGACAACTCAACAAACACCATCGGAGACACCTGTAGAGCACCTTTATAATCAGCCAGTTACGTTGTGACATTTGGTAGCACACAAAGTGTTCCTCCGGTATTCGGGAGTTGCATAATCTCATAGTCATAGGAACATGTATAAGTCATGAAGAAAGCAATAGCAACATACTAAACGATCAGGTGCTAAGCTAACGGAATGGGTCAAGTCAATCACATCATTCTCTAATGATGTGATCCCGTTAATCAAATGACAACTCATGTCTATGGCTAGGAAACTTAACCATCTTTGATTCAACAATCTAGTCAAGTAGAGGCATACTAGTGACACTCTGTTTGTCTATGTATTCACACATTTACTAAGTTTCCGGTTAATACAATTCTAGCTTGAATAATAAACATTTATCATGATATAAGGAAATATAAATAACAACTTTATTATTGCCTTTAGTCAATAATCTAGTTCACATCACCATGTGATTTAACACCAATATTCACATATGTATGTGATTAACACCCATAGTTCACATTGTCATGTGATCAACACCCGAAGGGTTTACTAGAGTCAATAATCTAGTTCACATCGTTATGTGATTAACACCCAAAGAGTACTTAGGTGTGATCATGTTTTGCTTGTGAGAGAAGCTTAGTCAACGGGTCTGTCACATTCAGAGCCGTGTGTATTTTGCAAATATTTTATGTCTAAAATGCTCTGTACGGAGCTACTCTAGCTAATAGCTCCCACTTTCAATATGTATCCAGATTGAGACTTAGAGTCATCTGGATCGGTGTAAAAGCTTGCATCGGTGTAACTCTTTACGACGAACTCTTTATCACCCCCATCACCGAGAAACATTTCCTTAGTCCTTACTAAGGATAATTTTGACCGTTGTCCAGTGATCTACTCATAGATCACTATTGTACTCCCTTGCCAAACTCAGTGTAGGGTATACAATAGATCTGGTACACAGCATGGCATACTTTATAGAACCTATGGCTGAGGCATAGGGAATGACTTTCATTCTCTTTCTATCTTCTGCCGTGGTCGGGCTTTGACTATTCCATTTTGAACTACTTCAAAATCTTGTCAAGGTATGTACTCATTGAAAAAACTTATCAAGCACCTTGATCTATCTCTGTAGATCTTGATGCTCAATATGTAAGCAGCTTCACCGAGGTATTTCTTTTAAAAAATCCTTTCAAACACTCCTTGATGCTTTCCAGAAAATTCTACATTATTTATGATCAACAATATGTCATTCACATATACTTATCAGAAAGGTTGTAGTGCTCCCACTCACTTTCCTATAAATACATGCTTCACCTCAAGTCTGTATAAAACTATATGCTTTGATCAACTCATCAAAGCGTATATTCCAACTCCGAGATGCTTGCACCAGTCTATAGATGGATCACTGGAGCTTGCACACTTTCTTAGCACCTTTAGGATTGACAAAACCTTCTGGTTGCATCATATACAACTCTTCTTTAATAAATCCATTAAGGAGTGCAGTTTTGACATCCATTTGCCAGATTTCATAAAATGTGGCAATTGCTAACATGATTCGGACAGACTTAAGCATCGATACGAGTGAGAAAATCTCATCGTATTCAACACCTTGAACTTGTCGAAAAAAAATTTGCGACAAGTTGAACTTTGTAGATAGTAACACTACTATCAGCGTCTGTCTTCCTCTTGAAGATCCATTTATTTTCTATGGCTTGCCGATCATCGGGCAAGTCCACCAAAGTCCACACTTTGTTCTCATACATGGATCCCATCTCAGATTTCATGGCCTTCAAGCCATTTCGCGGAATCTGGGCTCATCATTGCTTCCCCATAGTTCATAGGTTCATCATGGTCTAGTAACATGACTTCCAGAACAGGATTACCGTACCACTCTGGTGCGGACTGTACTTTGGAAGACCTACGAGGTTCTGTAGTAACTTAATCTGAAGTTTCATGATCATCATCATTAGCTTCCTCATTAATTGGTGTAGGAATCACTGGAAATTATTTCTGTGATGAACTACTTTCAAATTCGGGAGAAGGTACAATTACCTTATCAAGCTCTACTTTCCTCCCACTCACTTCTTTCGAGAGAAACTCCTTCTCTAGAAAGGATCCATCTTAGCAACGAATATCTTGCCTTCAGATATGTGATAGAAGGTGTACCCAACAGTTTCCTTTGGGTATTCTATGAAGACGCACTTCTTCGATTTGGGTTCGAGCTTATCAGGTTGAAACTTTTTCACATAAGCATCGCAGCCCCAAACTTTAAGAAACGACAACTTTGGTTTCTTGCCAAACCACAGTTCATAAGGCGTCGTCTCAATGGATTTTGATGGTGCCCTGTTTAACGTGAATGCAGCTATCTCTAGTGCATAACCCCAAAATGATATAGTGGTAAATTGGTAAGAGACATCATAGATCGCACCATATCCAATAAAGTGCGGTTACGACGTTCGGACACACCATTACACTGTGGTGTTCCAGGTGGCGTGAGCTGTGAAACTATTCCACATTGTTTCAAATGAAGACCAAACTCGTAACTCAAATATTCTCCTCCACGATCAGATCGTAGAAATTTTATTTTTCTTGTTACAATGATTTTCCACTTCACTCTGAAATTCTTTGAACTTTTCAAATGTTTCATACTTATGTTTCATTAAGTAGATATAACCATATCTTCTCAAATCATCTGTGAAGGTAAGAAAATAACGATACCCGCCATGAGCCTCAACACTCATTGGACCACATACATCGGTATGTATTATTTCCAATAAGTCAGTAGCTCGGTCCATTGTTCCGGAGAACGGAATTTTAGTCATCTTGCCCATAAGGCACGGTTTGCAAGAATCAAATGATTCATAATCAAGTGATTCCAAAAGTCCATCTTTATGGAGTTCCTTCATGCGCTTTACACCAGTATGACCCAAACAGCAGTGCCACAAATATGTTGCACTATCATTATCAACTTTGCATCTTTTGGCATCAATATTATGAATATGTGTATTACTATGATCAAGATTCAATAAACCATCAACATTGGGTGTATGACCATAGAAGGTTTTATTCATGTAAACAGAATAACAATTTATTCTTTGTCTCAAATGAATAATCGTATCGCAATAAACATGATCTAATCATATTTATGCTCAACGCAAACATCAAATAACATTTATTTAGGTTCAACACTAATCTCAAAAATATAGGGAGTGTGCGATGATGATCATATCAATCTTAGAACCACTTCCAACATACATCATCACTTCACCCTCAACTATTCTCTGTTTATTCTGTAACTCCTGTTTCGAGTTACTAATCTTTAGCAACCGAACAAGTATCAAATACCCAGGGGCTACTATAAACACTAGTAAGGTACACATCAATAACCTGTATATCAAATATACCCTTGTTCACTTTGCCGTCCTTCTTATCCACCAAATATTCAGGGCATTTCCACTTCCAGTGACCATTTCCTTTACAGTAGAAGCACTCAGTTTCAGGCTTTAGTCTAGCTTTGGGATTCTTCACGAAAGTGACAACTTGCTTTCCATTCTACATGAAGTTCCCTTTCTTTCCCTTTGCCCTTTTCTTGAAACTAGTGGTCTTGTTAATCATCAACACTTGATACTCTTTCTTGATTTCTACCTTCGTCGATTTCAGCATCACGAAGAGCTCGGGAATCGTTTTCGTCATCCCTTGCATACTATAGTTCATCGCGAAGTTCCAGTAACTTGCTGATGGTGACTAGAGAACTCTTTCAATCACTATCTTATCTGGAAGATTAACTCCCACTTGATTCAAGCGATTGTAGTACCCAGACAATCTGAGCACATGCTCACTGCTTGAGCTATTCTCCTCCATCTTTTAGCTATAGAACTTGTTATAGAGACTTTATATCTCTCAACTCGGGTATTTGCTTGAAATATTAACTTCAACTCTTGGAACATCTCATATGGTCCATGACGTTCAAAACGTCTTTGAAGTCCCAATTCTAAGCCGTAAAGCATGGTGCACTAAACTATCAAGTAGTCATCATATTGAGCTTAGCCAAACGTTCATAATGTTTGCATCTGCTCCTGCAATAGGTCTGTCACCTAGCGGTGCATCAAGGACATAATTCTTCTGTGCAGCAATGAGGATAAACCTCATATCACGGACCCAGTCCGCATCATTGGTACTTTCATCTTTCAACTTAGTTTTCTCTAGGAACACATATAAAAACATAGGGAAGCACTAACGCGAGCTATTGATCTACAACATAATTTGCAAAATACTATTAGGACTAAGTTCATGATAAATTAAAGTTCAATTAACCATATTACTTAAGAACTCCCACTTAGATAGACATCCCTCTAATCATCTAAGTGATCACGTGATCCAAATCAACTAAACCATGTCCGATCATCACGTGAAATGGAGTAGTTTTCAATGGTGAACATCACTATGTTGATCATATCTACTATATGATTCACGCTCGACCTTTCGGTCTCAGTGTTCCGAGGCCATATCTGCATATGCTAGGCTCGTCAAGTTTAACCCGAGTATTTCTGCGTGTGCAAAACTGGCTTGCACCCATTGTATGTGAATGTAGAGCTTATCACGCCCGATCATCGCGTGGTGTCTCGGCACGACGAACTTTGGCGACGGTGCATACTCAGGGAGAACACTTGTACCTTGAAATTTAGTGAGAGATCATCTTATAATGCTACCGTCAATCAAAGCAGAATAAGATGCATAAAGGATAAACATCATATGCAATCAATATAAGTGATATGATATGGCCATCATCATCTTGTGCCTTTGATCTCCATCTCCAAAGCACCATCATGATCACCATCGTCACCAGCTTGACACCTTGATCTCCATCAAAGCATCGTTGTCGTCTCGCCAACTATTTCTACTACGACTATTGTTACCGCTTAGTCATAATGTAAAGCAATTACAGGGCGATTGCATTGCATACAATAAAGCGACAACCATATGGCTCCTGCCAGTTGCCGATAACTTCATTACAAAACATGATCATTTCATACAATAAAATTTAGCATCATGTCTTGACCATATCACATCACAACATGCCCTGCAAAAACAAGTTAGACGTCCTCTAATTTGTTGTTGCAAGTTTTACGTGGCTGCTACGGGCTGAGCAAGAATCGTTCTTACCTACGCATCAAAACCACAACGATATTTCGTCAAGTTAGTGTTGTTTTAACCTTCAACAAGGACCAGGCGTAGCCACACTCGATTCAACTAAAGTTGGAGAAACTGACACCCGCCAGCCACCTATGTGCAAAGAACGTCGGTAGAACCAGTCTCGCGTAAGCGTACGCGTAATGTCGGTCCAAGCCGGTTCATCCAACAATACCGCCGAATCAAAGTATGACATGCTGGTAAGTGATAACCCACAAGTATAGGGGATCGCAACAGTTTTCGATAAGTCAGAGTGTCGAACCCAACGAGGAGCGAAAGGTAGAACAAATATTCCCTCAAGTTCTATCGACCATCGATACAACTCTACGCACGCTTGACGTTCGCTTTACCTAGAACAAGTAAGAAACTAGAAGTACTTTGTAGGTTTGACAAGATAGGTTAACAAGAAAATAAAGAGCGCATAAATAAAGACTAGGGGTTGTTTAGATAAAAACACAACTAAAGTAAATATGGAGAGTGTGGAAAAGTGGTGGTAGGAGTTGTGGAATTGTCCCTAGGCAATTGACTATATTACTAGACCGGTAATCACTATTGCAATTCTATTTGAGGGAGAGGCATAAGCTAACATACTTTCTCTACTTGGATCATATGCACTTATGATTGGAACTCTAGCAAGCATCCGCAACTACTAAAGATTCATTAAGGTAAAACCCAACCATAGCATTAAAGTATCAATTCCTCTTTATCCCATACGCAAACAACCTACTTACTCGGGTATGTGCTTCTGTCACTCACGCCACCCACCATAAGCAAATCATAAACATATTGCAAACCCTACAGCGGGGATCCCTCACGCTTGCGCGACACGGAGGGCACAATAGGACAGCACCAATAATAAAATATGCAACTCAAAACAATCATAGCAATTCATCAATCACCGATAGGACAACGAAAATCTACTCAGACATCATAGGATGGCAACACATCATTGGAAAATAATATGAAGCATAAAGCACCATGTTCAAGTAGAGGGTACAGCGGGTTGCGGGAGAGTGGACCGATGTAGATAGAGGGGGGAAAGGTGATGGAGATGTTGGTGAAGATGACAGCGGTGTTGGTGAAGATCGCGGTGATGATGATGGCCCCCGGCGGCGTTCTGGCGCCACCGGAAGCAAGGGGGAGAGAGCCCCCCTTCTTCTTATTCTTCTTCTTCTTCCTTGACCTCCTACCTAGATGGGAGGAGGGTTTCCCCTTTGTTCCTTGGCTCCCATGGCTTGGGAGGGGCGAGAGCCCCTCAGAGATTGGATCTATCTCTCTGTTTCCACGTTCTGTTCTGGCTCTGTTTCACCGTTTCGTGTATATATGGAGATCCGTAACTCCGATTGGCCTGAAACCTTCGCCGTGATTTTTTCCGGATATTAGCTTTCTTGCGGCAAAAGAAAAGCATCAACTGCCTTACGGTGGGCTCAAGTGGGTAGGGGGCGCGCCCAGGGAGGGCAGGCGCGCCCCCCTGCCTCGTGACCAATCTGGCACTGGTTCGCATTGATTTTCCTTCCAAATTTTCCATATTTTCCAAAAATAAGCTCCGTCCGTTTTTATCCCGTTTGGACTCCATTTGATATGGATATTCTGCGAAACCAAAAACATGCAACATACACGGACTGGCACTGGGCACTGGATCAATATGTTAGTCCCAAAAATAATATAAAAAGTTGCCAAAAAGTATATGAAAGTTGCCTAATATTGGCATGGAACAATCAAAAATTATAGATACGACGGAGACGTATCAGTATCCCCAAGCTTAATTCATGCTCGCCCTCGAGTAGGTAAATGATAAAAAAGATAATTTTTGATGTGGAATGCTACCTAGCATAATCTTGATCATATGTCTAATCATGGCATGAATATTAAGACATGAGTGATTCAAAGCAATAATCTATCCTTTGACATAAAAACAATAATACTTCAAGCATACCAACCAAGCAATTATGTCTTATTGAAATAACATAGCCAAAGAAATCTCATCCCTACAAAATCATATAGTCTGGCTATGCTCCATCTTCACCACACAAAATATTCACATCATGCACAACCCCGATGACAAGCCAAGCAATTGTTTCATAATTTTGACGTTCTCAAACCTTTTCAATTTGCGCGCAATACATGAGCGTGAGCCATGGACATAGCACTATAGGTGGAATAGAATATGATGATGGGGGTTATGTGGAGAAGACAAAAAGGAGAAAGTCTCACATCGACGCGCCTAATCAATGGGCTATGGATATGCCCATCAATTGATGTCAATGTGAGGAGTAGGGATTGCCATGCAACGGATGCACTAAAGCTATAAGTGTATGAAAGCTCAACAAAAGAAACTAAGTGGGTGTGCATCCAACTTGCTTGCTCATGAAGACCTAGGGAATTTGAGGAAGCCCATCGTTGGAATATACAAGCCAAGTTCTATAATGAAAATTCCCACTAGTATATGAAAGTGACAACATAGGAGACAATCTATATGAAGAACATGGTGCTACTTTGAAGCACAAGATATGAGACTCACTACATGAAGAACATGGTGCTACTTTGAAGCACAAGTGTGGAAAAAGAGATAGTAACATTGCCCCTTTTTTCCTTTTTTTTCTTTTTCTTTTTTTTTGCAGGCTTCTTTGGCCCCATTTTTTTTTATTTAGGCTGCTTTGGCCTCTCTTTTTTTGGATGGGGCAATGCTCTAATAATGATGATCATCACACTTTTATTTACTTACAACTCGATATTACAACTCGATACTAGAACAAAGATATGACTCTATATGAATGCCTCCGGTGGTGTACCGGGATGTGCAATGATCTAGCATAGCAATGACATCAAAAAACAGACAAGCCATGAAAACATCATGCTAGATATCTTACGATCATGCAAAACAATATGACAATGAATGCTCAAGTCATGTATATGATGATGATGGAAGTTGCATGGCAATATATCTCGGAATGGCTATGGAAATGCCATAATAGGTAGGTATGGTGGCTGTTTTGAAGAAGATATAATGAGGCTTATGTGTGACATAGTGTATCATATCACGGGGTTTGGATGCACCAGCGAAGTTTGCACCAACTCTCGAGGTGAGAAAGGGCAATGCACGGTACCGAAGAGGCTAGCAATGATGGAAGGGTGAGAGTGCGTATAATCCATGGACTCAACATTAGTCATAAAGAACTCACATACTTATTGAAAAAATCTATTAGTCATCGAAACAAAGTACTACGCGCATGCTCCTAAGGGGATAGATTGGTAGGAAAATACCATCGCTCGTCCCCGACCGCCACTCATAAGGAACGCAATCAATAAACACCTCATGCTCCGACTTCGTTACATAACGGTTCACCATATGTGCATGCTATGGGACTTGCAAATCTCAACACAAGTATTTCTCAATTTCACAATTACTCAACTAGCATGACTCTAATATCACCATCTTTATATCGCAAAACTATTGCAAGGAATCAAACATATCATATTCAGCGATCTACAAGTTTATGTAGGATTTTATGACTAACCATGTGAATGATCAGTTACTGTCATCTCTCTAAATAGATATAAGTGAAGCAAGAAAGTTTAGTTCTTTCTACAAAAGATATGCCCAAGCTCTAACAAATATAAGTGAAGCAAAAGAGCATTCTACAAATGGCGGATGTCTATGTAAAGAGAAACAGGCAATCCAAACTTCAAAGGATATAAGTGAAGCACATGAAGCATTCTATAAAGCCATACTCAAAAGATATAAGTGAAGTGCATAGAGAATTCTATAAATCAACCAAGGACCATCTCATACCAGCACGGTGCATAAAAGAAAAATAAAAACCTAATTGCAAAAGACGCTCCAAGACTTGCACATATCGCATGAGCAAGCGAATCCGAAAACATACCGATATTTGTTGAAGAAAGAGGATGCCTTCCCAGCATCCCCAAGCTTAGACAACTTGAGTCTCCTTCAATATTTACTTGGGGTGCCTCGGGCATCCCCAAGCTTGACTCTTTCCTCTCTTCCTTCTTCTCACATCGAGACCTTCTCGATCATCGAACACTTCATCCACACAAAACTTCAACAGAAAACTTCGGTAAGATCCGTTAGTATAATAAAGCAAATCACTACTCTAAGTACTGTTGCAAACCAATTCATATTTTGTTTTTGCATTGTGTCTACTGTAATATAACTTTTTCATGGCTTAATCCACTGATATAAATTGATAGTTTCATCAAAACAAGCAAACTATGCATCAAAAACAGAATCTGTCTAAAACAGAACAGTCTGTAGAAATCTGAACATTCACCATACTTCTGATAGTTGAAAAATTCTGCCAAACTTAGGAAAAATAAAAAATTTCTACAGAAATACAGTGCAAAAAGAATCAGAACCATTTGACGTTCTAGCAAAAAAATAAAATTCGCGCACTACAGCCAAAGTTTCTGTCCTGCACCGCACAAACCAACAAGCATTGTAAACATCCTAAAGGCAAACCTTGGCACATTATTTTTATAATACAATGGAATTGTACAAGGGGATAATTATTTTTGTTGAAAAGTTTCTATAATCAAGATTCACAAAGTTTCCGAGAGCATGAACAAAGTTCAAGGCTAGCTCCCACTTCAACAATGCTTGTCTTTCTCACTTTCGCTTTTCTTTTTGAAAAAGTTTTGGGTTCCCCTCTTTATTTTTGTTGTTTTTAAACTATATGAAAGCACTCAACAAAAATAAATAACTCTCTAAAACTTCCGGGTTGTCTCCCTGGCAGCGCTTTCTTTAAAGCCATTAAGCTAGGCATATAGTGCTCAAGTAATGAATCCACCCGGATCCCAAGGTATATCAAAGCCAATTTTAATTAACAATGATCTGTAATTTAGTAGTGAGCACAAAGTAATATATATCATGTAATGATGAAGTCTAACTCTCTTCCTATGCATCGGCATGTCATAAAAGAACAATTCATGCACACATAGTAAAGGCCAATGCATAGTATAAACAGTTTCTTGCAATTCTATCATATTGGAAACATAAAGAGGCGGAGATATAGTTCCTCTCTCATAATAACTGCAAGTAGGAGCAGTAAGAGTGTCGAACCCAATGAGGAGCGGAAGGTAGAACAAATATTCCCTCAAGTTCTATCGACCATCGATACAACTCTACGCACGCTTGACGTTCGCTTTACCTAGAACAAGTATGAAACTAGAAGTACTTTGTAGGTTTGACAGGATAGGTTAACAAGAAAATAAAGAGCGCGTAAATAAAGACTAGGGGCTGTTTAGATAAAAACACAACTAAAGTAAATATGGCGAGTGTGGAAAAGTGGTGGTAGGAGTTATGGAATTGTCCCTAGGCAACTGACTATATTACTAGACCGGTAATCACTATTGCAATTCTATTTGAGGGAGAGGCATAAGCTAACATACTTTCTCTACTTGGATCATATGCACTTATGATTGGAACTCTAGCAAGCATCCGCAACTACTAAAGATTCATTAAGGTAAAACCCAACCATAGCATTAAAATATCAATTCCTCTTATCCCATACATAAACAACCTACTTACTGGTGCAGTGCTTCATCACTCCGCCACCCACCATAAGCAAATCATAAACATATTGCAAACCCTACAGCGGGGATACCTCACGCTTGCGCGACACGGAGGGCACAATAGGACAGCACCAATAATAAAATATGCAACTCAAACCAATCATAGCAATTCATCAATCACCGATAGGACAAAGAAAATCTCCTCAGACATCATAGGATGGCAACACATCATTGGAAAATAATATGAAGCATAAAGCACCATGTTCAAGTAGAGGGTACAGCGGGTTGCGGGAGAGTGGACCGCTGTAGATAGAGGGGGGAAGGTGATGGAGATGTTGGTGAAGATGACGGCGGTGTTGGTGAAGATCGCGGTGATGATGATGGCCCCCGGCGGCGTTCCGGCGCCACCGGAAGCAAGGGGAAGGCCCCTTCTTCTTCTTCTTCCTTGACCTCCTCCCTATATGGGAGGAGGTTTCTCTGTTCCTTGGCTCCCATGGCTTGGGAGGCGAGAGCCCCTCCGAGATTGGATCTATCTCTCTGTTTCTGCGTTCTGTTCTGGCTCTGTTTCACCGTTTCGTGTATATATGGAGATCCGTAACTCCGATTGGCCTGAAACCTTCGCCGTGATTTTTTCCGAATATTAGCTTTCTTGCGGCAAAAGAAGAGCATCAACCGCCTTACGGTGGGCTCACGAGGTAGAGGCGCGCCGAGGGGGCAAGCGCGCCCCTGCCTGTGACCACCTCGAACCTTGGTTCGTGTTGATTTTCCTTCCAAATTTTCCATATTTTCCAAAAATAAGCTCCGTCCGTTTTATCCCATTTGGACTCCGTTTGATATGGATATTCTGCGAAACCAAAACATACAATAGGCGAGGGACTGCACTTTGGCAATTGGATCAATATGTTAGTCCCAAAATAATATAAAAGTTGCCAAAAGTATATGAAAGTTGAATAATATTGGCATGGAACAATCAAAATTATAGATCTGACGGAGCGTGTCGATGCATGATATGACTTGTATAAGCCCACAACTCACTTGTGTTCTACTCGTGCATATAACATCTATGCATAAACTTGGCTCGGATTCCACTGTTGGGGAACGTAGTAATTTCAAAAAAAATCCTATGCACACGCAAGATCATGGTGATGCATAGCAACGAGAGGGGAGAGTGTCGTCCACATACCCTCGTAGACCGTAAGCGGAAGCGTTATGACAACGCGGTCAACCGATCCTAGTACCGAACGTACGGCACCTCCGCGATCTGCACACGTTCAGCTCGGTGAGGTCCCATAAACTCACGATCCAGTAGAGCTTCGAGGGAGAGTTCCGTCAGCATGACGGCGTGATGACGGTGTTGATGAAGCTACCGATGCAAGGCTTCGCCTAAGCACCGCTACGATATGACCGAGGTGGATTATGGTGGAGGGGGGCACCGCACACGGCTAAAGATCAATGTCGGTGTCAAAACCGGCGGATCTCGGGTAGGGGGTCTCGAACTGTGCGTCTAGGCGGATGGTAACAGGAGACAAGGGACACGATGTTTTTACCCAGGTTCGGGCCCTCTCGATGGAGGTAAAACCCTACTCCTGCTTGATTAATATTGATGATATGGGTAGTACAAGAGTAGATCTACCACGAGATCAGAGAGGCTAAACCCTAGAAGCTAGCCTATGGTATGATTGTTGTTCGTCCTACGGACTAAAACCATCCGGTTTATATAGACACCGAATAGGGTTAGGGTTACACAGAGTCGGTTACAATGGTAGGAGATCTACATATCCGTATCGCCAAGCTTGCCTTCCACGCCAAGGAAAGTCCCATCCGGACACGGGACGAAGTCTTCAATCTTGTATCTTCATAGTCCAGGAGTCCGGCCAAAGGCTATAGTCCGGCTATCCGGACACCCCCTAATCCAGGACTCCCTCAGTAGCCCCTGAACCAGGCTTCAATAACGACGAGTCCGGCGCGCATATTGTCTTTGGCATTGCAAGGCGGGTTCCTCCTCCGAATACTTCATAGAAGATTTGAACACAAGGATAGTGTCCGACTCTGCAAAATAAGTTCCACATACCACCGTAGAGAGAATAACATTTACACAAGTTCAATCTGCTGACGCATTCCACGGCGTGACATCACACCACGACCAAGCCTTTATTCGAATCGTTCTTACTGTCCCACCTCAGCGCGTTTAGCGAGGCGGTTTCCTTGGCACGTCTTGTCAAAGCAGAGATCGTGTCCCCTTATTCCGGGATTCTCATCAATACGGGCGTGGGTAACCCAATCGTGCCCGTTGGCACGCCTCCTCTATCAAAGGCGAGTCCCGAACGGTCACGGGGAGGGCTCTTGGTATTCAACCTCCTTATAAAGAGACCAAGGCCCCGTTCCTTTTTCTCAATCTCCATCGAATCCGCCCCTCGCCTTGAGTTCCAACACCCAAAGCTCCAGATTCAGGCGCTTCGGACCTTCGATGATGTCCGGCTCCGACCTCCAAGGCCGGTGGATGCCTTCCTCCGTCACGGAAGAAGACATCCTAAAGCTAAGAGATGCCATGTATCTAACCGGCGAAATCTCGCATAGGCTGCCTGCTCAAGGGCAGGTTATTCCCACTCCGAAGCCCGGTGAAAGCATGGTGTTCACGTCTCACTTCCTTCGGGGGCTAGGCTTCCCGACGGACCCCTTCGTGAGGGGGCTCATGTTTTATTACGGGCTGGAATTTCACGACTTGGTTCCGGAGTCCATCCTCCACATCTCATCATTCATCGTCGTGTGTGAAGCCTTCCTCCGCATTACCCCTCACTTCGGATTGTGGCTTAAGACCTTCAAGGTGGAGCCGAAGATGATCAAGGGGCAACATGCAGAGTGCGGAGGGGCTGTTATAAGCAAGAATGCTGACGCTCCATGTCCCGAGGGCTCTTTTCAAGAGGAGCTCAGCCTATGGCAACGAGAGTGGTTTTATATCACAGCTCCCAGGGGCACCAAATGGGTGGCGCCACCTGCCTTTCGCTCGGGTCCTCCACCATGGCTGGCGTCGTGGGTCAATAAAGGGCTTGACTGGGGGCCGTCCAAGGACGTGCCCTTGTTGTAGGGCCGTATTCGAGACCTCCTAGAGAGAAAGATCAATCTGGTCGTAGTGCGCAGGTCATGCTGATTAAATGCATCCTGCCCTGCAAGCGTCGCCCCTCCGCTTGTGGGAGTTCAATCCGGAGGGACCACGAGCTCTCCAACATTTTATGGGCATAACGCCTGTGGAGATGTACAAAGCTGTTCTTGGATCACAAGCAATGTGTCCGGACTTGACCGAGGACGCAGGTCTGAGCTGTAATCGCCCGGATACTCAAGTAAGTAGTCCCGTACCCGGACACGCTATCCGTATATTTATCATAAACTTGCCCTTAAAAGAGTCGTCCCTTAAACAGGAGTGGATAGCGAAAGCAAAACTGATGAGGTGTCCGGCCCCCCTCCCTGAGACCACGCCGGATCCCGTGTTAAACAAGATGCTAGAGGCTGCGCCTTTGGAAGAAGGCGAAGGGGGGAACAAGGAAGCTACTGCCTCCGCGAAGGAGGTTATCAAGCAAGGAGGGATCGAGGATCCCTCCATCCAAGGGGAGAAGAGGACCGCCTCTGAAGATCTGGAGACCAAGGCCTCGAAGCGCGGGAAGAAATCCTTGCCAGAGGGTCCTGCGCCGGAAGATGCCCCGGCCGCATTATTTCCCCAAGGAGATCAGCCCTCCAGCGAGTCGTAAGTAGAGAGGGGAGTATTTCCTAAAATAAGAGACATCCCTGTTTTATCTCTGAAGATGACCGAAATTTTACCTTGTAGTTCGGATCTCAGCCCTTCTCGGCAGAGCTCGTCTTCGGGGGATCTTCGTCCGGAGATGATGGAGAGCGGAACGCCTCCCCCTGCCGTACCGCCTAGCGAGGCGGACGATCCCGAGGTGTCGTCGCGGAGGGTTTCCCCGAATCCGACAGGGGTGGAGGGCGGTTGTAGGGCCCCCCAGAGCCCTCCATGTCCGGCCTTCGAAAAGGGCCATCAGACGAGTCCGGCACATCCTGGTGCACGGTCGGAGGAGTTGAAGGGTCTGCTAGGGCGAGTGTCTATCTCAGAGGATCACCGTGCATTGATGGGTATGGTGATTGAAAAGATTTCATCCGCGGAAAGCGGGTTGTACGAGGCCGCCAGAAGTTTACTGACAGGTTTTGAGGTACGTGCAATGATGTACCTTTTGGCGGTTCCGCATATATAGGATGCGTCCTGTGTAGATAGTAGCCCCTGAGACTCGGTGCATTTGTCAAAAATGACAGCGTGTCGAGGATCATAATCCCAGGTTATAATATGTCGCCCTTCATATGTAGGTGGCGGAGCGTCCGGTGGCTAGCCAGACTGATGATTTTGCCGAACTAAAGCGGCAACTTGACGCGGCGGATGCCGACATCGCGCTTGTCAATAAGCGGCTTAATGAGTCACAAGGTATGCGGTTTCTCCGCGAACACCTGGTAAGGGAGCTTGATGCCTGTGCCTTACAGCATGTGTGCTTGATGCAGATGGTGCCGCTGCCATGGAGAACCTTCGGGCGGAGCTTGCCAGAGCCAGGGAGCAGGCCAGAAAAAGTGATGCGGCTGCCTTAAAGGCGGCCGAAGAGCTAAAAGCCGAACAGGCTGCTCACTGCCGAAGCAAAAAGGAAATGGCCAAAATGGCCGTGAAGTTGAAGAATGCTACCGACCGCTGTGAGCTTTTTGAAAAAGAAGGTCGAGCGGAGCAAGAGGACCTGAAGAAGGCCACCACCGAGGCCAAGGATGCTCGCTCTGCGATGAGAGCTATGAAGGAGGAGCTACGTCAGGCCGGAGATATCGCGGCTGGAAAGCCTTTTCTGCTGCGGAGGAAGTTCACGGATCCTAAATATGCTCAGTTGGACCGGCTGTGGAGTAGTGAGGATGCTTATCTGGACTTGGCGGCGAGTGCCGCGGACGCGGCCGAACACTTCGGAGATCAAAAGGATCACGAGATGGAAGAGCTTTTTGGTCGCAGTTCCGTAGTCCAGAGCGTCCACTTCCATTAACCGATCGTTTGGCCGAATGGGCGGAGCTGAATAGGTTGTCCGGACTTGCCATGAAGAATGTCGTGACTCATTTGTGGCCGAAAAGGCCCGAGCCGAAGAGTTATTTTGGCTTGGTGCAGCAGTTCCTTGGTGCGGTGCCGCATATCAAAGCAATGAGGCGGTCAGCATGCATAGAGGTGCGCGGATGGCTCTTGCCGTGTCAAGACATCTTGGGCGGAGATGAAGGCCACCGATGTTGCATCCCAGATTCGGACGAAGCCGAGTACATCCGAGCACTATTTTCAGGAAGTTCTGCAGGGCGCTCGTTTAATAGAGACGCGATGCTCGAAGGATATTATGTTCGAATAACATGTATTATTGTGAAACAATGTTTCGATGGAATATAAAAGCTTTTTATACTTGTGCCTTCAAGATTTAAAAATACCTCCTGTGCGGCCGTTAATGTATATGTGTATATAACCTGAAAGATGGCAGTCTTTGGCTTTAGCCTCCACGCATATAATGCGGGGGTGTTTGCAGAAAACGCATTTTCACACTTGATCCAACGTCTTGGTCCTACAAAGGAGGTGATAGCGCAGCAAACTAGGCAACCGGACTATAATGCTTTATCACTTTCACTTAGCCATAGGAATTGACGGTGGGGCTACTATATAGCCCCTAGGGGCACCAGCTCACCCGAATTGGGCGCGTATGTGCCTGGCCGAAAACGGCCCTTCGTCAATCGGAGGAATTCTAAAGATTCCAGCAGGTCATCAGTGGTTGACCAGTCTCACGCTATATCATGACAGTCAGTTTTGGCTTTCTCTACTAAGGTGCTCCCTGGCGAACCGGGGCACAATCACGATAGTTCTCCGGTGCGCATTAGCCGATAGGCGGAACGTAAGGCAGCAAAACACGAGGATCCGGCAAACCCAACATTTGACCAAAGACATGATTCGGAGCTGATGCATATAAGGCCTAACTTTCGAGGCGCCGAACACTCCCTAAGGTATTCGGTCTTTATGAAAGCGGGTCGAACAATCACCCTTGGTAAAAAGCCCACGTGTCCAGTGCAGCGAAATTCGACGTGGCCTATGCCAAAACGCCAGCCTCCTCCTCGGTTATAGCAAGAAACCGGGGGATGTGTATCAACAAGAGACAGTTAAAAAGCTTTACGCAAGGTCTTAATCTGAAAAGAATCCTTGCAGCGGGTCCCTCTTGCGTCTGCTTTGTGTCTCTGTTGTGCCGTATCCTGGACGGGTGTAGCACGGTGTTCATCTGTAAAAGAGAGGAACTTAGTTGAAAAAGATAATGCGAAAATGTACGTTATATTAAATAAACAAAGTACAATTCAAAGAATGAACAAAATTGAGCTTTATTGTCTCTTGTTGTGGATGCGTGGAGCCCCTTATACGGGGGTATGCGTGTAGCGAGCCCTTGTATGTTTACGCCGGACTCGTCCAGCCGTGTCCGGGGTCTGGACGGCCTGTCTAAGTGCTTGTATTGGTGAAGCGGTTTATTGTGGGGCTGTCAAGGCACCCGCACAATTTTTCGGACTCGAGGAACCCTCGATGTTTCCCTTTAATGAGATGATGTCGTGTGGACCGGGCATTTTAATTGTAAGAGATGCATAATGCGGTATTGCGTTAAAGCGGGCGAAAGCTTCGCGTCCCAATAGTGCTTGATAGCTACTTGTAAATGGGGCGAGGTGGAAGGTTAATTTTTCGCGGCGGAAGTTGTTGGGTGAGCCGAACACAACTTCTAGCAGTAGAGAGCCCGTACAATGGGCATATGGGCCTGGCATTACCCCTTGAAAGAAGTGTTGCTATGGCGAAATTTGGTTGGGTCTATCCCCATTTTGCGGATTGTGTCCTGGTATAGCAGGTTTAGGTCACTGCCGCCGTCCATTAAGACTTGTGAAAATTGGAGTCCGCCAATTATCGGATCTAATATCAAGGCAGTCCAACCTGCATTCCGTATACTTCTAGAGTAATCCCGATGGTCGAAGGTGATTGGTTTTAACAACCAGTGGCGGGACTCCTCCGGGATAGGCCGTATGGCGCGTACCTCTATGGGTGCCGCTCTATTTTTCCCTTTTGTCATGTGAAGTGAGTTCACTGTTTTGATTTCTTGTGGGAAATTCTTTTGTTTTCCGGTGCTCTGCTTTTGGGGTTCGTCATCGTCCTCGCTTGGTGTGTCGAGCCCCTTGTGTTCGGCGCTGAGTTTGTCGGACTGCTTGAAGACCCGAAAATCTCTGTGGGTGTGGTTTGCAGGCTTCCCGGGAGTACTGTGGATTTGGCATATCTTGTCCAAGATTTTGTTTAAGTTAGATAGCTCGTCCCTGTTATCTTTAAGGGGCGGCTTTTTATGATTCTGCCGAGAGCTTTTGAATCCGGCGTTGACTGTCGTGCTCTTCGGGTTGTTTCCCTTGGTCCGATGCTGGTCCTTGCTGCATCGTGGTTTCTCGTTTCCATCCCTGACTTTGGATGTACTTGGGTCGCTGGTGCTGCATCTTGCTAGCCAGCTATCCTCTCCCGCGCAAAAGCGGGTCATGAGGCTTGCTAATGCGGCCATTGTTATTGGCTTTTCTTGGCCGAGGTGTCTAGCGAGCCATTCGTCTCGGACGTTGTGTTTGAAAGCTGCTAAGGCTTCGGCGTCCGGACAGTCGACTATTTGGTTCTTTTTAGTAAGGAATCTGTTCCAAAATTTCCGGGCTGACTCTCCGGGTTGTTGAGATATGTGACTTAAATCGTCGGCATCCGGAGATCGGACATAGGTCCCTTGAAAAATTGCCTGAAAGGCATCCTCGAGCTCCTCCCAACTTCCAATGGTGTTTTAGGGAAGGCTTTTAAGCCAATGCCAGGCTGGCCCTTTGAGCTTGATGGGTAAGTATTTTATGGCGCGGATATCGTCTCCTCTAGCCATGTGTATATGGAGGATATAATCCTCAATCCAGACTCCAGGGTCTGTTGTTCCGTCGTATGCCTCTATGTTTACGGGCTTGAATCCACTGAAATTCATGATCCAAAGACCTCATCGGTGAAACATAGGGGGTGTGCGGCACCCCTATATCTAGGTGTACCGTGATGTTCGGATACTTGATGTGTTGCATTGCTTACTGGAGCTTGCTTTCTTGGCCCGTAGATAGATCTAAGTGGGCCATCTTTTTTATGTGAATCCTTGTGCGGATCGCGAGCCGGCTTGTGTGCGGCGCCGTTTGCTACTCTCTGTTTGCCATGGGGTCGTCCATCCGATCGGGTGGCCTCTTTGTTTTTTGATTGCGGGGGCTCTACGGCCTCCTCATCAAATTCAGGTAGTAGTTTTCGCTTGGGGTAGCTCTTCGTTCGGCAACTGTCGCCGTATTTGTCTGCGGTGTTGAGTACTTTGCTCCATCTGATTCTAAGTGCATCTTCCGCTGTTTTGAGCTTCCGCTTCTGCTTTTTCAGGCTTCGCGCAGTGGTGGCGAGCCTTTTGTGGAGGTTCTTCTGCTCCAGCAACTTGTCCGGCGTGAGATCATCCGGACTGTTATCTTCGCCGGGGACGGGTTCTTTATCCAGATTGTCCTGATCGGACGGTTGCTCGATAGCATGTTCGTCGTCCACCGGTTCGCCCTGCTCTATGGCTGGGTCTGTATGGCTGTTGTCTTTGTCGAGGCGGGACTTTGAGCGGCGCTTACGTCGCTATTTTGACTGCTTTTCAAGGGAATGATCCTTCGTAGTGTCCCGTTGTTCCTCATCGTCGCTTCCTTTAGGGGTGTCCACCATGTATACATCGTGAGATGAGGTGGTTCTCCAGTGTCCTGCAGGCGCTGGTTCATGTTCCTCCCCTACATCATCGTCCATACCGTCGATGTCTTCGGAGTCGAAGTCGAGCATGTCGGTTAAATCATTGCCAGTGGCTACGAAGTGGGTGGTGGGTGGGCTTTGAATTTCTTCGGCGTCTGCATCCCAACCTTCCTGACCATAATCCGGCCAGGGCTCTCCTGATAGAGAGAGAGACTTTAGTGTATTCAGGATGTCGCCAAAGGGCCAGTGCTGAAAGATGTCCGCGGCAATGAATTCCATGATCGGCTCCCAATCAGATTCGATTGGCGGGGGCGCGGAAGTCTCGGAGTCCGGAGAGGACTCCGGCGCCTTGGAGTCACGAGCTTCGCAACTGACGGGGTAGGTGTACGGCTCAATCACCGTAGAGATCGCAGCCCCCGAGGCGGTGTCCAGCCACCCGTCCTCGATCGGCGCGGTCGGCTCTGAGCTAAAGGTCGGAGCGGACTCTGGTGCGGCCTCCAGGACATTGTTCGGCGGCAGAGCTAGATCATGCCCATCGTGACAGTGCGGCGTGCTTGGCTGTAGCTCGAACCCGTCGAAGATCAAGTCTCCGCGGACGTCAGCCGTGTAGTCCAAACTTCCAAATCTGACCTGATGGCCAGGGGCGTAGCTTTCAATCTGCTCCGGATAGCCAAGCGAATTGGCCCGCGGTGCAATGAAAGCACCAATGTCGGTGTCAAAACCGGCGGATCTCGGGTAGGGGGTCCCTAACTGTGCGTCTAGGCGGATGGTAACAGGAGACAAGGGATACGGTGTTTTTACCAAGGTTCGGGCCCTCTCGATGGAGGTAAAACCCTACTCCTACTTGATTAATATTGATGATATTGGTAGTACAAGAGTAGATCTACCACGAGATCAGAGAGGCTAAACCCTAGAAGCTAGCCTATGGTATGATTGTTGTTCGTCCTACGGACTAAAACCCTCCGGTTTATATAGACATCGAATAGGGTTAGGGTTACACAGAGTCGGTTACAATGGTAGGAGATCTACATATCCGTATCGCCAAGCTTGCCTTCCACGCCAAGGAAAGTCCCATCCGGACACGGGACGAAGTCTTCAATCTTGTATCTTCATAGTCCAGGAGTCCGGCCAAAGGCTATAGTCCGGCTATCCGGACACCCCCTAATCCAGGACTCCCTCAATCAATGATCAACTTGTGTGTTCACGGGGTGCCCCCTTCCCCCATATATAAAGGAGTGGAGGAGGGGGAGGGCCGGCCCTCTACTATGGCGCGCCCTGGGGAGTCCTACTCCCACCGGGAGTAGGATTCCCCCCTTCCAAGTAGTAGGAGTAGGAGAGAAGAAAAGGGAAGAGAGAAGAGAAGGAAAGAGGGGGCGCCACCCCTCCCCCTAGTATAATTCGGACTAGAACTTGGGGGGGGGGCGTTGTCGGTGTCAAAACCGGCGGATCTCGGGTAGGAGGTCCCGAACTGTGCGTCTAAGGCTAATGGTAACAGGAGGCCGGGGACACGATGTTTTACCCAGGTTCGGGCCCTCTCGATGGAGGTAATACCCTACTTCCTACTTGATTGATCTTGATGATATGAGTATTACAAGAGTTGATCTACCACGACATCATAGAGGCTAAACCCTAGAAGCTAGCCTATGATTATGATTGTTGATGTCCTACGGACTAAACCCTCCGGTTTATATAGACACCGGAGGGGGCTAGGGTTACACAGAGTAGGTTACAGAGAAGGGAATCTACATATCTGAATATCCAAGCTTGCCTTCCACGCAAAGGAGAGTCCCATCCGAACACGGAACGAAGTCTTCAATCTTGTATCTTCGTAGTCCAACTGTCTGGCCAAAGTATATAGTCCGGCTGTCCGAGGACCCCTTAATCCAGGACTCCCTCAGTAGCCCCTGGACCAGACTTCAATGACGATGAGTCCGGCGCGCAGGTTGTCTTCGGCATTGCAAGGCGGGTTCCTTCTCCGAATACTTCATAAGAGATTGAGAACACAAGGATCATGTCCGGCTCTGCAACACAAATTCCACATTCCACCGTAGAGAGCATAATATTCCACAAATCTAATCTGCTGATAGCTTTTTATAGCATGACATCATGCCACGGTTCGGTCATTATTTGAACCATTTTCCACAACCAGCCACCGCACATATCGCGAAGCGGTTTTATCGGCACGTCTTGTCGAAGCAGAGATCGTGTCCCCCTTATCACAGGATCCTCATCAATATAGACGTGGGTAACCCAACCATGCCATCAAACGTGGCATTTGAGGAATAAGCGATTTTAGCGGGCAAGTGGGGAGGCACAGGATATTTGCTGCCTTTATAAGGGGATGAGAGTCTTCCCTTTCACCCACGCCCTTCCCTATTCATTCATTCCTTTCCGCCCGAGCCCTAGTGTCCAAGCGTTCCTCTTCTTCGCCCAAAAAAGGCTTCCCGAAGATGTCCGGATCTGGAGCAGGAGGCAAGTGGATGGCCTCCACCGTCCGGGAGAAGGACATCAAAAAGCTTCGGGGGGTCGGGTATCTGGCCAAGAGAATTGGCCACCGTGTTCCGACGGCGGGACAGATAGTCCCCACCCCGGAACACCGTGAGAGGGTGGTATTTCTCCCTCATTTCATCCGCGGGCTAGGGTTTCCCCTCCACCCATTTTTTCGCGCCGTCATGTACTATTACGGGATTGATTTCCATGATCTATCCCCAAATTCCTTTCTCAACATCTCGACATTCATAGTCGTGTGCGAGGCCTTTCTCCGTGTTACGCACGCCCTTCGCTTATGGTGAAGGTTTTAATGTAAAGCCCAAGGTAGTGGCGGCGAGCATGCCGAATCTTGAGGCGCCATGGTGAGCAAGATGCCCAATGTCACATGGCCGACAGGGACTTTCAATGATTCCGTCAAGGAGTGGCAGCAGCAGTGGTTCTACATCACTGAGCCGCGTGGCAAGGAGTGGACCGCCATTCCGGAGTTCAGATCTGGTGCCCCCCTGCGACTTACGTCATGGCACGAGAAGGGCCTGAGCTGTGCTTCATCTGACGATCTATCAGAGATCCAAACGTGCATCAAGACATGGAAGACAAGAGCGTCAAGCTCGTCAATGTAGTCCAGGTGATGTTGGTTCGCCGGATTCTACCATGTCAACACCGAGCTTGCAATCTATGGGAGTTCGACCCGGCCAAGCACCAGACCCTGCTGGAGCTCTTTGGCTCTACACACAAGGACATCTGGAAGGTGCTTTTCAAGTCTGGCAAACCGTGGCCGGACTCCACCGAGGACCGCGGGTACCAACTGTCCCACCCCGCAAGTTCGGTAAGCAACTGAATGTTTGATAATTCATGCATTCTATCTGTACATCCTCAGAAAGACACTTTAACGTATCTCCCATCATTTTTCCTAGGGCTGGGTGAAGAAGGCGGGGCGGATCTACTGTCCCACCCCTCTGCCAGAAGAACCGGCCGGACCACTTCTGACAAAGATGCTGGTCCCGGCGCCATATAAAGCGCCGAAGAAAAAGACCGAGAAGGAGGCCAAGAAGACCAGGGGCAGCCTCCGTCGCCGTGGTACCACGGACACAAAATCTGAAGACTCCAATGCCCGTTCTTCCTCCTAAGAGGACGGGGAGGAGGAGGACGAATCCCCCGCAGGGGGAAAGAAGAAAAGAACGGCCTCCAGCTCCTTGGAGGCTGATTCGCCTAAGAGGGGTAAAACTCCTCTTCACGAGGAGTCCACCGGCGCCACCGATAGCAGCCCGGAGTGGGATCCCAGGGCCGAGCCCTTAGTGAACTCGTAAGTATAGAATCTGAACACACTCATGTGTTTAGACTTGTCATGGCATCACATTCTAATCTTAGCCGTGCTTTTCTTTTTCAGTCCGGCGAAGCCCCGCGCCGAGCAATCCACGTCAGAAGATCTGCTGGGTTCGAACGCTATGGGGAGCGGGACACCCCTGAAGGCCTCCTCCTCCAAACGTAGGAACGAAACCGAGGTTTCGTCCTAGAAGGACCCAGGCCACAGAGGAGGGGAGAAGGTCACGAAGGCGGCGCCAGGAGGCCATACTTCTGGGGCCGGTTACACGGGAGAGAAAAATCCCGTGGGTGTCGACGGCGGCGGTCATCCTGAATCCGAACCCAAGCCGGACACGATTCTAGAGACTCATAAGGTCCCCGAGTCCCATCCATCGGCCGCCTCTGTTCAACCAGGGGTGCTGGATACTTTATTGGCGGCGCTGAAGGGTGCCTCCATCGTTGATGAACACTGTGCCCTTATGGGTGCGGTGATTGAGAAGATTCAGTCCACTGAGAGTGGACTGAATGAATCATGTGTCAGCCTCATAAGAGGCTTTGAGGTATGTTTTATGAGTTCTTGGGAGAATGTCATGGTATAGATAGTAGCCCCTGATACATTGTTCGGTAAAAGAAAGAACCGGACAGGGGATCAAATTCATGTTCGCAGAGACTCGCTTGATGATATTTATCACTCTTTTTAATCAGCAGGTATCTGTAGCGACTGCGGCCTCTCAAACTACGGAAATATCTGGACTGAGGCGTAGTCTGAAGCGGGCCGAAGGGGAACTTGGCCAAGTGAAGAGACAACTGGAGGATAATCAAGGTATGCAGAAACCTTGTTTATGTTGCACGAAAGGATGAGTGTGCATGATAACAATCTTTTGATAATGTGCTCTAGGGGCGTCGGCCAAAATTGAGACCTTGAAGAAGGTTGTGGCCGAAGCCAAGAGGAAAGCAGCCGCAGAGCAGGTGCTCCGTGAGAAGCACGAGGCCAGAGTTATTGAGGCTGAGTGAGAGCTTCAAGAGGCCGTGCAGAAATGCGAGACCCTGGAGCAGAGTTTAGCAGGGAAAGAATCCGAACTCTCCCAGGCTCGCCAAGCCGCCAGTGATGCCCGGGGGGAAGCCCAAGGTGCCCTGAAGGAAATCCAGGAGGCGAGGAAGATTGCGGCTAGTAAGGCTTTTTCTGTAAAAAGCAAGTATAGGAAATGAGAAAATCAAATTTGACAATCTTGAGTTTCGATGTATACATGGGTATTTGCGGAGCTGCCGCGCAGCATATCTGATGCCGCCCAATTCTACCGAGTCGAAGGGAGGAATACTACAGATAAGCTCTTCTGGATGCAGTATTTGGCGCCGAATTATCCAGTGCCCTTCTCTGATCAGTTGAAGCAGCTGGTCGAGCTGCACAAGGCGGCCGAATTAGCCGTGAAGGATTTAATTATCCGGCTGTGGCCTGCTGAGCCGATTTCAAGCAGCTACTTCGGGCTCGTGAAGCGGCTTGTAGGTGCCTGTCCTCGACTCGAAGTCATCAAGCGGTCGGTCTGCATAGAGGGTGTGCGAATGGCCTTCGCCCGTGCCAGGGTGCATTGGGGGAAGATGGATGCGGAGAAGCTGATGACCAAGGGACCGCCGGAGGGGAAGGAGCACCGCAAGCCCGAACTATATTATGAAGGTGTCTTGAAAGGAGCCCGCTTTGCGGCGGAGCAATGCACCAAGGACATTATATTTCCATGAATACGGTTAAGTTCGTCCATTGTAATATTTGAACAAGAGCATTCTTATCATCTATTGCTTTGTCGTATGAATGTTTTTCATCCTGTGCGGCCCTTGTATATAATAATTCTGAGAGTCGGCCAGTCGCCGGCTTCCGCCCCCACATAGTGAGTACCGGGGTGTTCGGGATAAACCTGAGCACTCTTTATCACAGTTTTGGGTCCCTAAAGGAGGTGTTCAGCACAGCGAACCAGGCAATCGGACTATAGGGCTTTATCGCTCTCACTTAGCCATAGGAGTTGTTTCGAGGAAGTTAGGCGCAGCGCCTAGTGTTCGGAAGTCCGCACGAGGGGCTCTATAAGCGCCTGATCGGAAAAGGCCGACAGATCGCACATTGCATTGGTTATAGCATTATGCGGAAGAAATCCTTAAAGATTTTAGAACCTCTCGAACAGCTGACCAGCTCTCGCTACATCATGATAGTCAGTTTTCGGCTTTCTCTACTGACGTGCTTGTCCGGAAGAACCGGGACACAATCGCAGTAGTTCTCCCAGTGCTACCTTAGCCGATATAGCGGAACGTAAGGTACCAAAATATAGGAGCCGGGCAAACCCAACTATTGACCCAAGACATGATTCGGAGCTGATGCATATAATGCTATAAGTTCGGGGTGCCGAACTACCGTGAAGGTGTTCGGACTTTTTTACCGTAGTATGGGCGTGATGAAGCCCCTGGCATATTGAGGCATATCGCGATAAGCAGCCTCCTTTTAACAAAGGAATTTTAAATAGGAAATAGTAACAGGTGAGCATCATATAAATCCACATGTTGTATTTGAGTAATACGTCAATTCGTATGAGTACAGGTGATGTGATAAAAAGAAATATGATTGCGGAACCTGCTGATACCAGGCGTGCGGGAGTTGTGTTCGGATCCGGGGTGTAGTCGGATGATTACAGGGGAATATCTAGAGATTCCCTGACGCGCTCGAACTGTTCCCACGCCTTCCATCATAGCCAACGTAGAGGTGAACCTGTAAAGAAAACGTAAGAAATGGTTTTGCGCCACCTGGCGGTTGAGCCGCAGCATGTGGCTTGTTCTATCCTTTTCTGGAGTGTTTTTAATTTATCTCCGGGCAGGCCGGGCTATCCTGTCGCGCAGTAGTTCGGATTCCTTTGGTGGTGTCCGGGAGCTTTGCCTTCGACTCGAGGCTTGACTGTAAGGTGTCATTCCTTGTTCTTGCTGTTAAAGTGGTGGTAGACTCTTCGGACGGGAGGGGGAATTTGTTTCTGCCATTAACCGTTATGACGCAGCGTGGACTGAGCATCTTTAATTTACGGTAGGCCTAATGTGGCACCGCGTTGAACTGAGCAAATGTGGTTCGTCCGAGCAGTGCCTGATGGTCGCTGCGAAAGGGGACGATGTCGAAGACTAAGTCTTCGGTACGGTGATTGTCCGGAGATCCGAAGACCACTTCCAGTGTGATTGAGCCCGTGCAACAGGCCTCTACACCTGGTATTATACCTTTAAAGGTGGTTTTTGTGGGCTTGATCCTTGAAGGGTTGATGCCCATTTTGCGCACTATATCCTGGTAAAGCAGGTTCAGGCTGCTGCCTCCGTCCATAAGGACTTGTGTGAGGTGGAATCTGTCAATGATGGGGTCGAGGACCAATGCGGCCGAACCGCTATGACGGATACTAGTAGGGTGGTCCCTGCGAACGAAGATGATCGAGCAAGAGGACCATGGGTTGAACTTTGGGTCGATTGTATAAACCTCCCTTAGTGCATGTTTCCACTTGGGAATGTGGCTTGCGCGTATCATATTCACCGTTTTCACCTGGGGAGGGAATTTCATCTTTCCTCCTATATTCGGTGATCGGGGCTCTTCGTCGTCGTTGTCGCTTTGAGACCCCTTCCCCTTGTTTTCGGCATCTGACCTGCCAGCTTGTCTGAAGACCCAGCATTCTCTATTGGTGTGGTTGGCTGGTTTTCCAGGGGTGCCATGAATTTGGCATGGACGGTCGAGTATGCGGTCAAAACTGGAGGGGCCTGAATAGTTTTTGTTGAATAGTTTCTTCCGCTGACCGGCCTTGGAGCCGCTGAATCCGACATTGACTGACGTGTCTTCGGCATTATCGCCTTTTTTGCGGTGCTTGTGTTTGTTGCGCCGTGATTTGTCGTTGCTATCTTTAGCTTTCGATGTGCCTAGATTGCTTGCTGTATTGTTGCTACAGGCCAGCCAGCTATCCTCGCCCACGCAAAAGCGAGTCATGAGTGTTGTGAGAGCTGCCATGGACTTTGGCTTTTCCTGACCGAGATGTCGGGCAAGCCATTCGTCACGGATGTTATGTTTAAAGGCCACTAAGGCTTCGGCCTCTGGACAGTCAACAATTTGGTTCTTTTTGGTTAGGAACCGGGTCCAAAATTTCATGGCTGACTCTCCGGGCTGCTGAGTTATGTGACTTAGATCATCAGCATCCGGTGGGCGCACGTAAGTGCCCTGGAAGTTATCAAGGAATGCGTCTGCCAGGTTCTCCCAAGTCCCGATGGGGTTTACCGGCAAGCTATTCAGCCAATGTCGGGCCGGTCCCTTTAGTTTTTGTGGGAGGTACTTGATGGCGTGTAGATCATCTCCGCGGGCCATGTGAATGTGGAGAAAAAAATCTTCTATCCATACCGCGGGGTCTGTGGTGCCATCGTATGATTCAATGTTCACGGGTTTAAACCCTTCCTGGAATTCATGATCCATTACTTCATTAGTGAAGCATAGTGGGTGTGCGGCACCTCTGTGCCGGGTTTCATTGTATTCGGCCCGGCCGGATTTGTTAGTGTATCCGGCATGACGATTCTTGTCACGCGTTGGGGCGCGTCCCCATGATCCGTAGATCGATCTTGACTGTCCTGCTTTGTTTTCCAATACATCTCGCAGGTCCTTCGTGTAGCCCCGGGCCTTGGTATTATCGTTTGATTGGCGGCGGGGTGCGGTCTGGACTTCGAGCTGGTACGCCATTTTGTCGCGGCCACGGGGTGGCCGGTCAACCGCATCATGCACTGGTAGCATGGGCTTTGAAGCATCTTCCTCGAGTTGAGGTAGCAGCCTGCGCTTTGGGTAGCTTTTGCTAGGGCGCTCGACTCTGTATTCCTCAGTAGCCAGGACCTCGGTCCATCTGTCAGTTAGCAGATCTTGATCAGCTTGAAGCTGTTGTTGCTTTTTCTTCAGGTTTTTTGCAGTGGCTATAAGCCGGCGTTTGAAGCGCTCCTGCTCGACGGGATCCTCAGGCACGATGAATCCTTCGTCGCCAAGGCTCACTTCGTCTTCGGAGAGAGGCATGTAATTATCGTCCTCTGATTCTCCATCAGTTGCCTATTCTTTAGGGCTAGCTTGCCCATCCTCTTGCTCGGCCTGCTCGAAGCCTTGCTGGGCAGGATTTTCTTTATCTTCGGCACCATCCGGATTGTTATCTCTTGTGCCGGTATCACTATTTTTGCTATGGCGGGGCTTGGAGCGGCGCCGATGACGTCGGTGTCTAGATTGCTTCCGCAAGGGACTATCTTCCATTGCCTCATCGCCATTGTTTTCTTTAGGAGTGTCCACCATGTAAATATCATATGATGAGGTGGTTGTCCATCGCCCTACAGGTGGTGGTTCCTGTTCTTCTCCTGCATCGTCGTCCATACCGTTGATGTCTTCGGAGTCAAAGTCAAGCACGTCGGTTAAGTCATCGACAGTGGCTATAAAGTGGGTGGTGGGTGGGGGACGAATTTCTTCGTCGTCCGCTCCCCACTCGAGCTGGACATAGTTCGGCCAAGAATCTCCTGACAAGGACAGAGACCTTAATGAGTTCAGCACGTCACCCAGGGGTGAGTGGTGAAAGATATCCGTGGCAGTGAACTCCATGACGGGTGCCCAATCTGATTCGATAGGCACAGACGCACGCGGTTCAGATCCTGCAGCCGGAGACCAGTCCGGGGGTCCGATAACGCCACTCTCACAGGAAATGGGATCAGTGTTCGGCTCCGACGCCGATGAGTGTGCGGCCTCCGTGGCGGGGCGCATCCACCCGTCCTCGGAAGGCGCAATTTGTTCCGGATTGATTCCCGGCGCCCACGCGGGTGCGATGTCCCGAATACTGTCTGATGGCAGATCAAAGTCATGTCCATCGTGACTGTTCGGCGCACCTGTCATGGGCTCGAATCTGTCGAAGATCAAGTCTCCGCGGATATCGACAATATAGTTTAAGCTTCCAAACCTAACCTGATGGCCAGGGGCGTAGCTGTCGATCTGCTCCAGATGGCCAAGCGAGTTGGCCCGCAGTATGAAGCCGCCGAATACGAAGATCTGTCCGGGAAGGAAAACCTCCCCCTGGACCGCATCGTTGAAGATGATCGAGGGAGCCATCAAGCCTTATCGCGACGGCACAGTGGAACTCTCAATGAAAGCACCAATGTCGGTGTCAAAACCGGCGGATCTCGGGTAGAGGGTCCCGAACTGTGCGTCTAAGGCTAATGGTAACAGGAGGCAGGGGACACGATGTTTTACCCAGGTTCGGGTCCTCTCGATGGAGGTAATACCCTACTTCCTGCTTGATTGATCTTGATGATATGAGTATTACAAGAGTTGATCTACCACGAGATCATAGAGGCTAAACCCTAGAAGCTAGCCTATGATTATGATTGTTGATGTCCTACGGACTAAACCCTCTGATTTATATAGATACCGGAGGGGGCTAGGGTTACACAGAGTCGGTTACAGAGAAGGGAATCTACATATCCGAATATCCAAGCTTGCCTTCCACGCAAAGGAGAGTCCCATCCGGACACGGGACGAAGTCTTCAATCTTGTATCTTCGTAGTCCAACAGTCCGGCCAAAGTATATAGTCTGGCTGTCCGAGGACCCCTTAATCCAGAACTCCCTCAGGCGCCCGGCCTGCCTCTCTCTCTCTCTCTCTCTCCCTTAAAGCCCAATAAGGCCCATATACTCCCGTGAATTCCGTAACTCTCCGGTACTCGATAAATACCGAACCACTCGTAACCTTTCGATGTCCGAATATAGCCTTCAATATATTGATCTTTACGTCTCGAACATTTGAGACTCCTCGTCATGTCCCTGATCTCATCCGGGACTCCGAACAACCTTAGGTACATCAAAACACATAAACTCATAATACCGATCATCACCGAACGTTAAGCGTGCGGACCCTAAGGGTTCGAGAACTATGTAGACATGACCGAGACATGTCTCCGGCCAATAACCAATAGCGGAACCTGGATGCTCATATTGGCTCCCACATATTCTACGAAGATCTTTATCGGTCAAACCGCATAACAAAATACGTTGTTCCCTTTGTCATCGGTATGTTACTTGCCCGAGATTCGATCGTCGGTATCTCAATACCTAGTTCAATCTCATTACCGGCAAGTATCTTTACTCGTTCCGCAATGCATCATCCCGTAACTAACTCATTATTCACATTGTTTGCAAGGCTTATAGTTATGTGCATTACCGAGAGGGCCCAGAGATACCTCTTCGACAATCAGAGTGACAAATCCTAATCTCGATCTATGCCAACTCAACAAACACCATCGGAGACACCTATTGAGCACCTTTATAATCACCCAGTTACGTTGTGACCTTTGGTAGCACACAAAGTGTTCCTCCGGTATTCGGGAGTTGCATAATCTCATAGTCATAGGAACATGTATAAGTCATGAAGAAAGCAATAGCAACATACTAAACAATCAAGTGCTAAGCTAACGGAATGGGCCAAGTCAATCACATCATTCTCTAATGATGTGATCCCGTTAATCAAATGACAACTCATGTCTATGGTTAGGAAACTTAACCATCTTTGATTCAACGAGCTAGTCAAGTAGGGGCATACTAGTGAGACTCTGTTTGTCTATGTATTCACACATGTACTAAGTTTCCGGTCTACAATTCTAGCATGAATAATAAACATTTATAATGATATAAGGAAATATAAATAACAACTTTATTATTGCCTCTAGGGCATATTTCCTTCAGATAGCTAGCATGATGTTTTCATGGCTTGTCCGTTTTTTTATTTCATTGTTACGCTAGATCATTGCACATCCCGGTACACCGCCGGAGGCATTCATATAGAGTCATATATTTGTTCTAGATATCGAGTTGTAATATTGAGTTGTAAGTAAATAAAAGTGTGATGATCATCATTAGACTATGATTCCCCCACAAGTTGGGATGAGTCTCTGGACTTTATGAAAAATAAAAGAGGCCAAACAAGCCCAAATAAAAAAGAGAGGCCAAATAAGCCCACCAAAAAAAGAGAAAAAAATGAGAGAAAAAGAGAGAAGGGGCAATGCTACTATCCTTTTACCACACTTGAGCTTCAAAGTAGCATCATGTTCTTCATAGAGAGAGTCTCCTATGCTTTCACTTTTATATACTAGTGGGAATTTTTCATTATAGAACTTGGCTTGTATATTCCGATGATGGGCTTCCTCAAATGCCCGAGGTCTTCATGAGCAAGCAAGTTGGATGCACACCCACTTAGTTTTAGTTTGAGCTTTCATACACTTATAGCTCCAGTGCATCCGTTGCATGGTAATACCTACTCCTCGCATTGACATCAATTGATGGCATCTCCATAGCCCATTGATTAGCCGTGTCGATGTGAGACTTTCTCCCTTTTTGTCTTCTCCACACAACCTCCACCATCATACTCTATTCCACCTGTGGTGCTATATCCATGGCTTGCGCTCATGTATTGCGTGAGGGTTGAAAAAGCTGAAGCGCGTTAAAAAGTATGAACTAATTGCTTGGCTGACACCGGGAAGGGCATGAGGGGTACCTTGTGTTAAGAAAAGGGAGCATACAAGACTATATGATTTTGTAGGGATAGCGTTCTTTAGCATTGATATTCTGAAAGACATGATTGTTTGTTGGGATGCCCGAGTATTAAATTCTTCTATGTCAAATGATAGATTATTGCTTTGAATCACTTATATCTTAATATTCATGCCGTGATTAGATTACATGATCAAGATTATGCTAGGTAGCATTCCACATAAAAAATTGTCTTTTTTATCATTTACCTACTCGAGGACGAGCAGGAATTAAGCTTGGGGATGCTGATACATCTCCGTCATTTCTATAATTTTTTATTGTTCCATGCCAATATTCTACAACTTTTACATACTTTTGGCAACTTTTTATAATATCTTTGGGACTAACATATTGATCCAGTGCCCAGTGTCAGTTCCTGTTTGTTGCATGTTTTTTGTTTCGCAGAAAACCCATATCAAACATAGTCCAAATGGGATAAAAACTGACGGAGAATTTTTTTTTTTGGAATATTTATGATTTTTGGGAAGAAGAATTAACGCGAGACGACACCCGAGGGGGCCACGAGGCAGGGGCACGCCCCGGGGGTCAGGCGTGCCCTGGGCCCTCGTGCCACCCCGTAAGGCGGTTGGTGCCCTTCTTTCGCCGCAAGAAAGCTAATATCCAGATAGAAATCGTGTTAAAATTTCAGCCCAATCGGAGTTACGGATCTCCGGGAATATAAGAAACGGTGAAAGTCCAGAATCTGGAACGCAGAAACAGAGAGAGACAGAGAGACAGATCCAATCTCGGAGGGGCTCTCGCCCCTCCCACTCCATGGAGACCATGGACCAAAGGGGAAACCCTTCTCCCATCTAGGGAGAAGGGCAAGGAAGAAGAAGAAGAAGAAGAAGGGGGACTCTCTCCCCCTCTCTCCCGGTGGCGCTGGAACGCCGCCGGGGCCATCATCATCACCGCGACGATCTACACCAACACCTCCGTCATCTTCCCCAACATCGTTATCACCTTCCCCCATCTATATTCAGCGGTCCACTCTCCCGCAACCCGCTGTACCCTCTACTTGAACATGGTGTTTTATGCTTCATATTATTATCCAATGATGTGTTGCCATCCTATGATGTCTGAGTAGATTTTCGTTGTCCTTCCGGTAATTGTTGAATTGTTATGATTGGTTTAATTTGCTTGTGGTTATGTTGCTGTTCTTTGGTGCCCATCATATGAGCGCGCACGTGGATCACACCATAGGGGTAGTTGTATGTTGATAGGACTATGTATCGGAGGGCAAGAGTGACAGAAGCTTCAACCTAGCATAGAAACTGATGCATACGGGATTGAAGGGGGACCAATATATCTTAATGCTATGGTTGGGTTTTACCTTAATGAACGTTAGTAGTTGCGGATGCTTGCTAATAGTTCCAATCATAAGTGCATAGAATTCCAAGTCAAGGATGACATGCTAGCAGTGGCCTCTCCCACATAAAACTTGCTATCGGTCTAGTAAAGTAGTCAATTGTTTAGGGACAATTTTGCAACTCCTACCATCACTTTTCCACACTCGCTATACTAACTTTATTGCGTATTTATCTAAACAGCCCCTAGTTTATATTTACGGTATTCTTGTAAACCTATCCAACAACACTTACAAAGTCCTTCTAGTTTTCATACTTGTTTTAGGTAAAGCGAACGTTAAGCGTGCGTAGAGTTTTATTGGTGGTCGATAGAACTTGAGGGGATATTTGTTCTACCTTTAGCTCCTCGTTGGGTTCGACACTCTTACTTATCAAAAGAGGCTACAATTGCCCCTATACTTGTGAGTTATCACGTCCCGGTACCACCGGTGCCCGAAGGGGCTGCACGGCGGGCCTAGATCGCCCGCATCCACTCATCGCTGACGGAGGCGCAGCGGAACGAGCCGAGGTACGCCGTCGAAAGCCACACGCTGTGGACGATGTACTTCGAGCGCCGCCGCGAATAGCAGATCGCCTCCGCCAACAGCACCATCCCCCACGGCTGCCTCAATGCCGACGGGCGGCGCAAGTGGTGGGGCGTGCCCGGCCGCACCATCGAGGCCGTCCTCGGCCACATCGAGACCGGCAACACGCCATGCCTCGAGTACCCGCCGCGCCCGTCGTTCTCTCGCCGCCGTGGCAGCTCCTGGACGCCGCGTCGAATGGAGCCGGGGACGTCCTCCTCGTCGGGCTCCGGCTTGCTCTCCTCCGGCTTGCCGGCGCTCTGCCCCGTCAAGCCGGAAGCAGAGGAGACGCCACTTCGGCGCCGCACCCGTAGCGGCGCCCTCGTCATCAACGAGGGCGACCGCCCCTCCCTGCGCTCCCTCCGCCTGGCCCGGCCGAAGACCGAGCCAGGGCTGCTCCCCGTGAAGCCGAAGCACGTGGAGATGGCCGCCGATGACGAGGCCGCCCTCAAGTGGGCGAGGGAGGACTACGTCCGCGAGCAGGTGCTTCGCCAGCGCCGAGCATACGCGGAGCTCCAGGCCCGGCGCCGCGAGCGCGAGGAGGGTGGCGTCGTCGTCCTCGACAGCGACGAGGACGAGGCCGGGCCATCCAACCCTCCCCCCACGCGCGTCGCGACCACGGCCAGGTGCGAGAGGGGCGGCGGCTCCGGCGGGCCGCGCAATGACGACGACGACGGCGGCGACTACACCCGTTTCTACATGCTCCTGGGCATGTAGAAGGCGGGCGGCGGTCGCAGCATAGCAATGCTAGGCGTAGTTTGCATGTTTATCTGTATTTGTACAAATTCCTATAAAATATCGCCAAGTTTGTGCGAGAACGCCTAGTTTGTATAAATTTCTTTGAAAGATCGCTGAGTTTGCACGATTTTGACGACGACCTGGGGCAACGACTGGGAACGTAGGGGCTGTTTGGTTCTAAGCCTAGGAGTGCCACACTTTGCCATACAATGTTGCCAAACTTGCCTAAGGTTAGTTCTTCAAAATGAGAGCCACAAGTTGGCAAGCCTATGGGAATCTTGCCACACTTTTTATGTGTATGTGATGTGGGACCATAGTGTGGCTTGCCTAAGATGTGACTTGAACCAAACACACACCTAAGTTGATCAAACTTGCCTAACCTTAGATGTGGCAAGCTTTGGTAAACTTAGTCTCAAACCAAACAGCCCCGTAATTGCCCCCATGCGCCAAGCAAACGTTGGTTCAGCCTCAGGTGACTCTTTTTTGGTGCCCTGGAGGGCCGAACAGCTAAAGATGACCTGAGAAAGCACGAGCAGGTACATGCGATATTCATCCACACAGAATCGTCATCCATTGGTTGTAGACGACCCAGCCAGCGGCGTCGCCGACCGGCGAGCAAGACTCCGTCCGCGAGGAAAAGAGCAAATCAGATTGTAGTAACAAAATAAAATCTAATCTAATTGGAGTCCTTGGCCCACTAGTATATACGCGGCGCTGCCTTATTTGGCCCTGCACGGTAAATCCTGCAGGTGATCGAGCCGGACCCCTTGAACGTGGCCGCCACGGAACTCGTCGCCTCTAAAACCGTGGCCGCCACGGAACTCTTTCAAACCGTAGAATAGAACCACGCTTAAGCCTCCGCCCGCCGCCGTCGCCCACGCAACCTTGCTCCTCCGCTCGCTTCCTCCCGGCCAGCGACGACGCGATGTCTTCCGAGCCCGCGAAAGCGCCGCCTGCCCCCGAAGCGGGCGTCCCCGCAGCCACCGTCAGCAATAAACAACGGAAGAGGGACGCCAGGAAGGCCGAGAAGGCGGCCAAGTACGCGCAGGCGCAGCAGCAGAAGCCCGCCTCCGAGGACCCCTCGCCGGAGCACGGGCAGCAGAAGCAGCAGCAGCCCGCCGCCGCCGAGGACGACCCCTCGGCGGCCAACTACGGCGACGTCCTCCCCGGGGAGATCCTCCCCGCGGCGGTCCCCGACGTACCGTTTACCGAGATCGGCCACCTCGACAGGGCCGCCGCCGGCCGCTCCGTGCTGGTCCGCGGGACGGCGCAGGCGGTCCATTGCGGGTCCAAGAAAAATAAGGTGGCCTTTATCCAGCTGCGGCAGCTGATGAGCACCGTGCAGTGCGTGGTCGCCGGCAGCGCCCAGATGATGCTCTTCGCCTTGTCCCTCCCCAAGGAGTCGATCGTCGTCGTGGAGGGCGCCGTCGCCCTCCTCGACGAGCCCCTCAGCTACACCACAGTGCAAGAGGTTTCCTTCTGCCGTAGCCAATGCCTTCCTGTTGGAGGATTCAGCTTACATAAATAAATACATACAAAATACAGAAGTTATTTGTGATTCCCGTTTGATGGCTGGCAGGTGGAGATCAAGGTGAGGAAGCTCTACTGCATCAGCAGGGCCGACCCGAAGCTACCCATCAGCGTCGAGGACGCCGGCCGGAGTGCGGCGGAGTTTGCAAAAGCTGAAGCAGTATGTCAATCTGCGTATTTGCTTGCCTGCTCCTCTTTGAATGCATGAAGGAGGAGGACACAGTTTGCAATTCTCCGATGATGATGATGATATTTGGGTTCAGCTAATGGGATCTTGTTGTTTTGCAGAAGGGAGTGCCACTTCCCCGTGTTGGTCAGGACACACGCTTGGACTATCGAGTTATTGATGTGCGGACACCGACCGGTCAAGCCATTTTCCGTGTACAGCATCAAATTGAAAACGTCGGTATTTGTTCTTGCTTTTAGGACTACTGCTATCAGTCATGTTCATGAATTGAGTTTGCACAACTAAACATACCATGTTATCTCATATGTTGTGTAGCTTTGTTAAGATATTTTACTCCCTCCGTTTCTAAATATAAGTCTTTCTAGACATTTCAAATGGACTATAACATATGAATGTATGTAGACATATTTTAGATTCACTTATTTTGTTTCGTATGTAGTCACTTGTTGAAATCTCTAAGACGGAACGGAGGGAGTAGTACTTAATTTGCCACTGAATTAAGCTTATCCGTTTGAGTCGCCGGGCCAAGCTTGGCATTGGCTGCGTCTCTGCGTGGGGTTTGGTAATCTTTTTGGGTCGTTGTTTAGGTGGAGTGTGCGTGAGCAGCCACCGCCGCCACCGTAGCAGTACTTAGTGCTGGACTGTCGTTGCATTTTGTATCGTAGTGATGTGGACAGGCTCTTGCCTCTTCTTCTATAATATATGATACACATCCTTGTGCGTGTTCTAGAGAAAAAAACTTTAGCCTCAGCCTATAATTATTTCGTACCAGCAAAAAAAAAGCCTTTATTGAGCACTGTGCTGGTCTTTTAAGCTGTTTCTACACACTGATCGATCCAGTGATCTTAATGTTATGCCTGCAATCTGATTACACTAATGATAGGATTGAGTTTTAACTTTTAACATTCTGTTTTGAATATGGATTTGTCAAGCCAATGCATATGCTTTTACAAAAGCTGTTTTATGAAGGCTGCAGGGATTTATTTTTTATGAATTTCTGCAGCATATGTGATGCTTTTTTTTTGTGCTTGTTAGTAAATATTTACCCTGGTTGGATACTGCAGAAATTCAGGGAATATTTGTCGTCAAGAGATTTTATCGGGATCCACACTCCAAAGCTGATTTCAGGTTCAAGTGAAGGTGGAGCAGCAGTATTCAAACTTGAATATAAGAATGGCAAGTCTGCTTGTTTAGCACAATCCCCTCAGCTGCACAAGCAGATGGCTATCTGTGGTGGGTTCCGTCGTGTCTTTGAGGTTGGGCATGTGTTTAGAGCTGAAGATTCCAACACACATAGGCATCTGTGTGAGTTTGTTGGTTTGGACGCCGAAATGGAGATTATGAGGCACTACTTTGAGGTGAGCAAGTTTTGGTAGAGTGCTCTTCATTTACAAACACGGCAATGGCTAAGCTTGTTTCTTTACGCAGGTTTGCGATATTGTGGATGGATTATTTATAGAAATTTTCAGACACTTGAATGAAAATTGCAAGACGGAACTTGCGGCAATTAATAGGCAGTATCCATTTGAACCACTGAAGGTATAAAATATTTGTTGCTTCTTATTGCTTGGTGGTTCCAGTAATGTTACAATATCTAGGTTTTGTAGCTGAAATGGCGACTCACATTGTGTTAATTCCTGCAGTACCTAGAGAGTACCTTGAGGCTCAGTTACGAGGAAGGAATACAAATGTTGAAGGTAGTACAAACATGTAGCTATTAATTTCATTGCCACCCTGATGTTTTTCTCTCATCATTTGAATTTTATGGTGTTTTCGTGCAGCATATAACTGCTACTTTAAGTCTACTGTACACATCCTGATGTATGACATCATAATAAGAAATTTAAAAAATTAAGCATTGGTGATTTATTTGCTTGGCAGGAAGCTGGAACAGAAATCGAGCCTATGGCTGACCTCAACACTGAAGCTGAGAAAAAACTTGGTCAGCTTGTTAGGGAGAAGTACGTAGAAGTGTCAACACTGCTATGCTTATGTTCATTTCATCACCTTGTCTCTTTTATTTACTTAACTCGCTCTTGCTGTAATATTTTTAGGTATGACACTGAGTTTTTCATTCTCTATCGATATCCTTTGGCGGCACGCCCCTTCTACACCATGCCTTGCTATGAAGACCCAGCGTACAGCAACTCTTTTGACCTCTTCCTTCGAGGTGAGCACTGAAATTGCTCAAGCTGTACCTGACACTATTATGATAGTATAGTATAATGGAAGTAAGAGCAACTATGTCCCGCATGAATTCATTTGCTGATGTATTAGTTAGTTTATTTCGTTGCAACTTGCAAGTATTTCTCAGGCCATCTGAATCTATGAATATACCAGCATTACGACCATCAGTGCCAGTGGGGATAGTTTTTGTTCCACACTCTGCATTTTATGGTGTCTGACTAGTATGTTCACCTGTTGAAGCCAAAGTACCTGATCTTCCTGAAGTTGGGACAGTAATGAATTATCATGTGTTGAATTTGCTGAACGAACTTTGCACTTCTTGCTTACTCGACAGGTGAGGAAATAATTTCCGGAGCACAAAGAATACATGAACCCAAGCTGCTGGCCAAGCGTGCGGCCGAGCACGGAATCGGGGAGAGTTCCATCAAGTCATACATCGACTCATTCAGGCATGTTCATCAACATCCCGTGCCCGCGGTCATTTAGTGTTGCAGCACCTACCATGCATGTAGTTCTACTTGTGAGGTCTCTGTCTCTTGATGTGATTGTCATCTGAGAAATGCTTACTGTTGCAGGTACGGCGCACCTCCTCATGGCGGGTTCGGGGTCGGGCTGGAGAGAGTGGTCATGCTGTTCTGCGGACTGCACAACGTCCGGCTGGCATCGCTTTTCCCTCGTGACCCGCAGCGGCTGAGCCCATGATCTCTCTTCCTCGAAGAGCGAGCCTGATCCATGCTTGTTCTAGCTAGCTGTGATGATCCTTCTGGGTGCTTAGTTACCTCTACCTTTTAAGCAATGTTCTGCTGTTAGTGGTTATGAAACTGTCACCTTGATGTGCGTAGTAGTAGTAGGCGAGTTTCGGTAGCAGATCGAAGACTTAAGCATGGAGAAGTTTGCAGATGATTGAGAATCGGTAGTTAACTGAAGAAGGTTTGCAGTAATTCATTCAGTCCACATGTTGTTCTCTCTGTGTGGTTGACTTCACACACAGGGGAGTTTGCCAATTAATAGTACAGTATTTGCATCGCATACTATCTATCGCATGAAACAAGGGAAACTCAGGCAAGGCGTGATTTTCGGCCGTGTTGATAGAGAGTAAATGTTGTGTCCACTCCAATGATGAACACAACAAGTATATATGGTAGTCACATTGCATCCACCACATGCTTTATTTACAAGCCTTCTGCTCTCTCCTTCCCCGTTTCATTTTTGTAACAAGAATGAGTCCGAAGTTTTTTTTCCCTTTTTCTTTTGAGAGTCAGAATGAGTTAATTGTTAAATCCTGATGGTAAGCATAAGAACTGTTCTCTCCGCTCTGAATTCTAGAGGATTTTTTCTAGGCGCACCGTGCCGTCGTCCCTCCTTTCCTGGTAGATCCTCGCCTCCCTCCTCCGCCGGTCATGGAGCTCTATTTTTTTCCCGCTTTAGAGGATTTACTTCGTTGATGGTGGGGATGACACTCATCATGTGAATAAATTTTTCTTGAGTGTCTCCAGCTCCATGCTGATGATGGCTCGTTGGCGTAGATTTATGAAACCTAGAAATCGATCACTGATCCAATTCCGCTACCTCTATGGGATGTTGTGGTTTGCAGGGTATGTCGATGTGGTGGTGTGGCTACCCTTTACAGTCTTTTTTTTCTTTAGGGGTAGAATGCGACTGTATTCAATCAAAATGGAGCGTGGCAAGTATTCTTAACAGCCACACATGGGGTCCCACATCAAGAGCAACTGAAGGTTTAGTGAGATCATGCGCCTCACCATTATGCTCCGGCTTTTCATGATCCACACAAACTTCGTCCATCTCATGTATAATGGAACTGCTTTGGCCCATATAGCTCTCTCTACATCTTGGTCACCATACAATCCGTCGCTATATGGATTCTCCATGGATAGAGATCATCCGCCAATGCTAGAGCTTCATTGAACGTAATAGCTTCAGAATCTCGGGTTGCACCAAATCATGGAGAACAACTGTCGAAGCTCCCGCGATAGATCGCCACACAAGAACCTCTGTCGTTATTGCTCGTGTATTAAAGAATTGAACAAAATTTCACCAATTCAAAAAATGTTCATGAATGGAAAAATATCCTAAAAATTCAAAAACTGTAAGTGACTTACAAAATAGATTATTCATTCATAAAATGTTCGTTGATTCAAAAAAATGATCATGCATTTGAAAAAATGTTCGTTAAATCTAAAAAATGTGCGTGAATTTTTAAAATTGTTCCATCAATCTCCAAAAAATGTTTGTCGATTCTAGAAATGTTCGCCGAATCAAGAAAATTGTTTCAAAAAATGTTTGCAATTTTTAAAAAATGCTGTAAATAGTATAAAATATTCATGAATTCAAAAAATGTTCTTGATTTTAGAAAGTGTTCAAAACTATGTAAATGTCTCGAATTTGAAAAATATTCACTATTTCAAATATGTGCACGAGTTTAAAAAATGTTCATGATTTCACGAAATTGAGAGTGATAGTGTATCTAGGTGATGTAGCAAAATTTGGTCATGGCGATTGAAGATTATGATTTTTTTTCCTCCCTTTGCAGCGCACGGTCCCTTCTATACTATTAAAAATAAAATATCTAGTGCAAGCTCAAGAGATGCAAATATTGGAGCGTTAGGGTTTTCATCAATGCGAAAAATAGAGCAGGGGTTAAGGCGAAGTTTACCGCGGCTGAATCCCAGCCTCACCGCTCCCATCGGACGGTGTACCTGAGTCGCAGGCCTAAGCGGTCCGCCGCTTCGCACCTGTCCTTCCGCCGCCGGCGCGGGGGCGGGACCGGAGACCGGACATTTCGCCCGTGCGCCACACAACTAACTCACCGGCGCGGCGGCGCCTCCCATCTCGTCTCGCCCCCGCGGAAGAAGAGTAGAGCGTCCCTCTCAAGTCCGTCGTGGGCTCTCGAGAACCTCCGCCCGTCGGCTCGGCGGGGATGGTGAAGATAGTGACGTACAACGTGAACGGGCTGCGGCCGCGGGTGGCGCAGCACGGCTCGCTCCGCCGCCTCCTCGACTCGCTCGACGCCGACATCATCTGCTTCCAGGTTCGGCCGGTTGCTGATCCCCTTCCTTCCCACCCATTATTCTAGGCATCATGCGTCCGAACCCTAGCTCTTAGCTGTGTGGTCACCCCGCCGCCAAAATGTTGCCACTTCACTCGTTACAGTTCATTTCCACTTACTGTTTATGCTCCATGAAATGCGGGTTCACTAAGTTTGCACTGTACTGCCGTGCTTGCTGCTTGATTTCTGCACGCTGAAATGTCTGCGATTCGGTTCAGCTGACCTTGCCGATGTTTGGTGTGCTTTAGGAGACCAAATTGTCTAGGCAGGACTTGTCTGGGGATGTCATAATGGCCGAGGGATACGAGGCTTTCATTTCGTGCAATCGTTCTTCGAGAGGGCGTGGACCATACTCTGGTGAGTGATTAATTCGAATAGTATGATTGATTGGTTTTGGAGCATTCTGTGTTGGAGGTGTTGTTTCTTCCACATGACACTTTGCTGGTTAAGTCACCCTGAATGCTTCATCCCTTGTTGTTGATTCATTTATGTATTGTAGGTGTTGCAACGTTTTGCCGGGTGACATCAGCATTTGCCAGCCAGGAGGTTGCTTTGCCGGTAGCAGCTGAAGAAGGCTTTGCTGGATTACAGGGCTCTGCAAAGGACAATGAAGTTATTGGGGATTTTGTTCTTGATATGCCTATGGATGAGGAAGATCTTGGCGAAATAACAAGAGAGGAGCTGCTCAGGGTGGACAATGAGGGGCGATGTATCATCACTGACCATGGACATTTTGGTAAGCCGCTTCTTGCCAGTAAAGTAGGACTATGATTTCCATATGATGTGCCAATGTTCTTTTGTCTCATATCTGGTCTGTTTTCTGTTTGTGATGATATGTACTGTGCTATCTGTGTAGTTCTTTTCAATATATATGGCCCATCTATTGGAGAAGAGGACGAAGAAAGGGTTCGTTTTAAGCTACTGTTTTACAAGATATTGCAGGTACTCATGTACATCTCAGTTAGTATATTGCTGATTTCTCACAGTTTTAATGGCCTAGTGAAGGACTTCTATTAAACTGCGTTGATCTTTCCAAATCTTTTAGAAACGATGGGAATTTCTATTGGATCTTGGAAAGAGAGTCTTTGTTGTTGGAGATTTGAATATTGCTCCTAGTTCGATAGATAGGTGTGACGCCTCTCCTGGGTTTGAGAAGCAAATGTAAGCTCTTTCCCCTTTTCTTTTTATTGCGATTTGCTTGCACTAAAATTTAATTCTCGGCAAAGGTTTGCTGACCAGCATAATTTGAAGAATGAAATTGATGCACATAAGATTGGCATTTTTTATGTAAAGATGACACCCTGTTTCACAAGAAAATTTTGTTGCATATGCTCTTATGATAATTTTCTCCACGCAAGTGTTAATTTTACTATGAGCAACTGTTGTGGGTGCTATTATAACTCATGGGCTGTTACAGCATAGGGTAATGCAATCGGTTAACAGCATGAGAAACAACTGTGTGTTGCAAAGTTACGAGATATATAAACTGGAATCCTGTTCACAGGCTGCATGATACCTGACTTGTATTGTACTCACCTTCACCCCTAATTCGCATATAATGACCTGACATACCTTGCTTGATGTAAGCTTCGAGCTTAGTAGAAATTGTTAGTAATAACAACATTTACAGTCAGGCTGCATACTAAATTCCATAAAAGCTTCAAACTAATGTTATGTACTAGGGTTTCCACTTGTGATGAATGCATTAGTCTTCTCTGTGTAGAGTTTCGGCTTATATCTTCTTTATTTTTACTGTGCTATATGAAGACTTCGAGCTGAGTTAAAAGATACAAAATTGTTAATAACAACTGTTTACACTTTGCAGCGGTGTTTCAAACTAATGCATTTATTAGGCTTTCCAACTGTGATAAATGCATTGGTCTTCTCTCTTAGAAGTAAATCTTATAATGAAATTGAAATTGCTCAAGAACAACGATAGTTAGTTATTATCCTTTTCCTGATTCAAGGTTTCGGGAGTGGCTGAGATCCATGCTAAGAGAAAATGGAGGTCCCTTTTTTGACGCTTTCAGATCAAAGCACCCCGAAAGGTACTACAGCTCCTTTTTTACTTGCCCAATATATACTGCTCTGACTTATTCTACTCTTGATTTTGTAACTTTGTTATAACTTGTTACTCCATACCAACGGTGTAAGTGCATATTTCACTGTTGGTTAAACAATTTCCTCAGAATGTAAGCACTACTGTGCATGATCTGATGTGTAGATTTTGAAAGCACACCGTATCAGTTTTTGTAGCTACTGATTTCCATCTTTAAAAAATAAATAAAAAGGTAACAATTTGCCGATGTGGCAGGCTGTGAGCGCAGGAAAATTATTTAGTGGGATCAACTTTATAGTCATATAGGATTATTACACCTAGAGTGGCGGGAACTAACATGCTGACCCTGCATTGTATGCTTGCTGCATTTCTTTTATGCAGGACAGGAGCTTATACTTGCTTTAATCAAAAAGTTGGAGCTGAAGAATTCAATTACGGTTCTAGAATAGATCACATTCTTATTTCTGGTGCCTGTTTTCATCACTGCAATTCTGTGGAAGATCATAACATTATCCATTGCCATGTTGAGGATTGTGAGATAATGAATCATTTCAGAAGAGGGGATTCAGGAAGTATCTCAAAGTAAAGAGAAGGGTTGAAAAATTTCCTTTCTAAAATCAAGGTAGATAACAAGCAGGATTTGACTATTGCATTGTCCACAGGTGGAAAGGAGGGAGAAGTAGTAAGCTAGAAGGGTCTGATCATATTCCAGTTTATATGATACTGAATGGAATACCTGAACTTCCTGCCCATAATACCCCACCATCAGCTGCAAGATATCTCCCAGAAATCCGTGGACGACAACAAAGTATAGGTGCGTAAATTTTGTGTTATGTAACATTTTCCAAGCAACAACTTAAATTTTCAACTTCCAATATAAGCTGAAACTAAGTTGTATTATATTGTCATTCTGTTAACATAAGCCACAGTTGTTGAACTACTGTATGCCTTAGCTTCCCATCAGCTGATAAGATATATATTTCTTCCCTTAAAACTTTGTAAGCAACTGCCTGTATTTTATAACGATCACATGGATGGATGCTCTCCTTGGTTGGATGCTGTTACTAAACTTGCTTCAGGATTATTGCTTTCTTATTCTTCTGAATACAAGTATACATGCATGCTAACTACTTCAATAATGTGGTGTGTTTATGCAAATCAACTCCCATAATATTCACCATCAAATTTTGAGTATTTAGAATAGGTTACTTAGAATTTCTAGTTTATATACTGTATCCAGTTCAGACAACACTGTTTGTTGTTATGCTAACTAGCAAGTCTTGCTGTGCATGTCATTTCTTATGGTAGATTGTGATACTGACACACCTTCCTAGATGATAGGTAGCTTTGAATGTGCATTTCATCATGTCTTATCACTTGGTAACACAACTATTCCTGACCTTACCTATGGTTTTACTTGCATGCAATTGTGATACTTCTTCGTTCAGTATCATTCCTCAGTAAAGGAAAATTGTGCGAAGCTGAAGATGGCCCAGGTTTAAACATATCGAGGGATAGAGCAAATGAAAGCTGCTATAGTGATGACCTGGAAAGGAGAAGCATATCCAAGGAAGAATTAGCAACTGGTATAACTGAGTTTTCTAAAGGTGTTAACCAATCTAGTCCGACGTCTAAGCGGAGGAATCTTGATCATTGGATAAATGAAGGTTCAAGAGGCAGCTCCCAAAATAGCAATGTAACATTACTGGCAGCACAAGGTATGAAAACTTCCTTTTCTGGTGTCAAGTCTATGTCAAATAAGAAGAACAAGCATAACTTATCGTCACAGCCAACAATCAAGTCATTTTTTCGAAGACCAGAAACAAAGCCAGGGGATGCCAATATCAATAGCTTAGTTAGTTCAATAGATACAGTACCTAGTTCAGTAGATACAGTACCTAAGATGGATGAATTATGTTCTCCAAAAGATGATAGTCTGCAAGAAAACATCCAGTGTACAGCTGCAGCTGACGGAGATCCGGATAACTCAAATATATCATCTTCACTTTCAACTGATAAATGCAATACTGCAACATTGGAGTGGCAAAGAATACAACAGAGAATGAAAACGACCCTACCACTTTGCAAAGGACACCGTGAACCTTGCATTCCAAGGTCTGTGAAGAAAGGCTCCAATATCGGTCGCTTATTCTATGTCTGTGCCCGTGCTCAGGTACTTAAACTTCAGAATTTGTTACTTGGTTCATATCAAAGGAGTAGTTATAAACTTATAATATGCTGTGCAATGTGCACAAATCAAATCATTTCTGTATGCAGGGACCTTCATTAAATCCAGAAGCTAACTGCAATCACTTTCAATGGGCCACTGTAAAATCTAAAGGGAAGCGGCAATGACTCTTTTGTTTTTCAGTCATTTTCTGCCGTTGCCGTGCAGGTCAAATGACTACTTTCTGCACTTGATGTGAGTAATATCAGCAGTTCCCTAAGAATATGTTGATGCTTTTGTTGGATAATTTAGTTTATTTTTGTGCTAACTTCTGTTTTAGTCCCCAGAAGCCCTGGACACTTGTCAGCTTGTGCTTCACGTGAGTCTGATGTATTGCCTGCTCCCATGTTGGGAGCAAGATGGTCCTTATTCAGTGCAAATTCTTTTACTAACAGAGGTACATAGTTTATCCTTGTAGAGTTCTAGTTAGATGGTTTTTGTACCCGGTACCCTCTTCTTTCTTCAAGAGAAGTAGCCTCCTCTGTTGTAACCTCCAAGTCAAACAAACAAAATGTGACTCTGTTCTTGCGTGGCTAATGAAATGCCACTTGGAGCCCTCATGTGGTTCTGTTCTGTTTGTTGAATTCTGGCTTACCTTATCTTGAGAATGAGAACGTAATCAGGACATTTTTAACTGAAGTAATTGCATATATATACACCAGGAAAAAATCTGAACCCAGTAATGTATGAGTAATTTTGATGTGATTACTTAAACATAAGTTGTGCTGTAGCTAATGCTGGAGGTATGCACCTAAATCGTGCCAGTATTACTCTCTCTGTTCCTAAATATAAGACCTTTTAGAGATTCCACTATGGACTACATATGGATATATATATAGTCCTACTTTAGAGTGTAGATTCACTCATTTTGCTCCATATGTAGTCTATAGTGAACCCTCTAAAAGGTCCTATATTTAGGAACGGAGGGAGTATATAATAGTCATGTTGTTGTGCATCTCTATCAATCAAGAAATAAATGCCATTTGTGAAGGGGGTCTATTGATATAGTCTGTTTCGGACGTGTCTGCATCAAAGGATAAGTATACACTTAATCTCTACCAGGTGGCATGCCACGGCAGGCGCTATTTGGTTTCTTAATTGTTTTTTTAATAATAAGATACGGAGATTTGTTCATTTATTAAAGAAGCATCAACATGCAATCTGCTCATCTGTAATAAGTTTTGTTTTCTCGAATACGCACGAGTGTGCGTATCATATATTATAGAAGGAAAGGGTAGAAACCCTCCACACATGAAGATACAAAGTTATTTACAGGTAGCCTTCGGCCACCCCACCCGACTAGCTAATCAGTGGATTACTCGCTACTCGCCCACAGTGCAAGGCCCAACATGAACCCCTCAACTTCCCCTCGTAGTAGTCCTCATCTGTAATAAGTGCCACCTGCTGATCAGCAAACACCATTTGGAATGAATGAGTTCATGGTCGATACTAGTACATTTCCAACAGATGGCTAGGATGCAATATGTTGGACCAGGGAATTCCTTTTATATGTCCGATAGGAAAAAAAAAGATTTGATGGACCTTTACCATTTAGAAGCACCCTAGCGTCATTTCTGCCACTTGAAGTGCAACTTTGAATATCTGGTTAGCTGGCCTTTGCACCTTTGCTGAATATAGCCTTTTATTTTTTGGAGATCCTTTTTGGTGGTATTGTCCTGAAGGTGTGAACATCTTTTTGTTTTTGTTTTTGAAAGCCCAATCATTGTGACGACTTATATGATCTTGCATTGTGCTTCAGTTCATTCCTTCCTGGCAATGCTACGCTACGGTGCAGCGCCCACACACGCAGCAGGCGTTGATCACCTAAATTACTCAAAACATCATAGCGCCGGGTAACCGACTACCGTTGGCAGATGATTACATGAAGCTCTGGTTGGCTTGATTTTTCCCGCTTTTTCAATGGTGAGATGTTGAGGCTCTTTTGGGCATTGGCTGGTTGTGTGCATAGCCGCATAGGTGAAGAATGGTGGTAACGATCTTGTACGAGGATCTGGGAATACATGACCTGAGATGTTTTTCCTTGTCTAGTGTAGTAGACTCATCATCGATACGCGCTACAAAAAACCAGGAAATACATCGATATTTTTCCATGTCTGTAATTTTTTCGTGCTAGTGTACATACTCGGTCGTGGCAGCCGATGTAGTGAGATAGAAACGCAATTATGCCACAGTTTTTTTTTTTCGGAATTCGGTAGCTTTACGGTATTGTTTGTGAAGTCGCAACATTTTTCAGGTCAAAAAGCTTGCCGAAGCTTTAACACGGTCCCATTACAACATAGGCAAAATTTGGCAATTACTACGTGTTCCCTGCAAAAGATGTTGGTTTTGGTAAGCACAAAGGTGGACAATTTTGACTGAATTCACAGAATTACAGTCAAAGTTAGTGATTTCGTAAATACAAATTCGGATATAGCACGAATTGTTGTGCCTTTTTTCCCCAAAGACGAACGAATTCTTTTGGCTGGAATATACGAGAGCAACTAATTAACGAGCACTCCTTCAGGAGCCTCGCAATGATCAGCGCCACTTGGCGTGTCAGCCATTCGCCACGTGTCGCATTTTGGGCGCTCCCTTCGGGTTTTTTTTCCGCACGCGTTTTCGGCTTTTTCTGGGTTTTTTTGATGTTTTGGTTTTCCACCGGTCTTCCCTAGCTTTACGACCCAAAAAAAAATTTCCGAATTTTTTTTTGCGCAAAAAACCACATTTTTTTCCTTTCACGGGAGTCACGGTTTTGCTTTCTTGAGAGTCACGGCCGTGCCTCTTGGAAACGGAAAAAATCGTGTTTTTTGTTTTTTCTTCTTTCGCGAGAGTCACGGTTTTGCTTCCGCGAGAGGCATGGTTGTGCTTTCGCGAGAGTCACGGTCGTGCCTCCTCGAAAACAAAAAAAAGCGTTTTCTGTTTTGTTTCTTTCGCGAGAGGTACGGTTGTGATTTCGTCAGAGGCACGAGCGTGCCTCTTTCTGAAAGGGAAAAAACCCGTGCTCCTGATTCGGTTTTTTGTCCGGTTTATTTGTCTGGTTTTTTATGAAAAGAAGCTTGTCAAAACCTATCAACATGAGATCTAGTTTTGAAGATCTCGACGCGAGGAATCCAACGGCGAAAGCGGTTCGAGATTTGGACGCAAGATTTAAGAGATAAAACGTTTTGAATAAACGGATCTATGAAAAAAGAAAAAACTCTCAGGTTGCAATTAGTGGAGCACTGTTAATCAATCTAGAGGAATTGAAGTGATCTTCGCAAGGAGTACTCCTTAATTAGTGATTTCAGGAATATACTCTTGCATCCTTAAAAGCCCAATCATTGTGACGACTTATAATTAAACCCAATTAGTGGAGCACTGTTAATCAATCTAGAGGAATTGAAGCTCGATTTATTAGGCCGTGAGCCTTGTATGGGCTTTGCAGATTGTGGGCTGCGGGGGCCCTAAAAGCCCAATCATTGTGACGACTTATAATTAAACCCTTAAACGTAGGCAGATCCAGGCCGCACTCACCGACGAGCCGGCGGCGGCGCAAACTCTGCTTCCTGCGAGGAGCCACACGGGCGGCGCAGCGACTGAAGCGGCGGCGACTCCGCGCGGGACGCGACCAGGTTTGACCCTCTGCTCAGCTCATCGACCCCAACCCCGGAACTTGGTGTGTCGATGGTGACTGAGTTTGATAGATTTTCGGTGGACTCGCAGATCCCCTCATGTCGTTCGCCGGTGTGTCGGTCGTCGACGGCGCCAAGCACTGCACCTGCGACACCTCGGCCGTCTACGCCGGCGCGGACAGCGGGTACCACCTGCTCATGGTCAGGGACTACTCGCGTACCAAGGTTCAGTTGCGCACCGGCGAGAGCGCCACCACCGGCCTTTTCACGGTGGGAGAATATGACTGGTACATCGAGTACTACCCCAACGGAGAAAACCCAAACTGCCGGGACTTCGTTTCGCTCTACGTCACGAGGAATACCCTCTACGACTGCGAGGGCGAAGAGGATGTGGAGGCCAAGTTCAGCTTCAGTCTCGTCGACCAGCTTGAGAAGCACAAGCCAGTGTACATACATGGAACCAATAAAACCTGCACCTTCTCCAGCAGTGCTCCCTCCTGGGGCAGCGACAGGTTTGTGAGAAGAGACGCCCTGGGACGATCGGCGGACCTAAAGGGTGACTGTCTCACCATCCGGTGCGACATCATGGTTGTTTGCAAGGATCACAAAATCGAGGATGCCGCCGGCACCATATCTGACATAAACCATCATTTTGGCCACCTCCTTCAAAACAAGGTGGGTGCTGATGTGACATTTGAGGTCGGTGGCGAGACGTTCGCTGCACACCGGTGTGTGCTTGCAGCCCGGTCTAAAGTGTTCATGGCGCAGCTCTTTGGCCCCATGAAGGAGGGCGCCACAACATCCAGCGTCATACAGATCAAGGACATGGAAGCAAAAGTGTTCAGGGCTTTGCTAAGCTTCATCTACACAGATTCACTCCCCGCGATGGAGAAGGACAGCATGGAGGAGGATGAAATGTCAGAAGTTATGGACGAAGGGCGAGAAGAAGCAGCCGAGTTTGAAATGTGGCTGCAATGGTTGGAAGATTTGTTTGTGGCGGCAGACAGATACGATCTCCAACTACTCAAGTTAATCTGTGAAAAGCAGTTGTCTGAGCACATAAGTGTGAGCTCGGTGACGTCCACTCTTGCTCTAGCTGAGAAGCACCAGTGCTGTGGATTGAAGGAGGCGTGCTTGAAGTTTATCCAAGTGCAGTCTCCCTCATGCTTGCAAACAGTAATGGCAACTAGTGGCTGGGATCATATAGCAGTGACCTATCCCTGGGTTGTGAAGGAGTTCATCGCCAAGCTTGCTTCGAACCAGCGCAAGTAACACTCTGTATAGGGGTAGGTATGTTCCTTAGACCTGCAGTGGCGCTCTTATGCATATATGGATCCTCTTAAGAGTGGTCATAGTCCGTGCGTCTTGTTTTTGTCTCAGTCATGTAATTTGCCTATATGCTGAATATCAACAAAAAAAATCCAACATATGGTCAAATTGTGTCTTCATTATTCTCAAAAAAGAAAATTTATCTCTTCATGGAATGGATTAGTCTGTAAATTCAGGTGCAAGCGTCAACATTGATCTGCATTGCAACATATGGTGGATAGTGATACCACGTCTAACACTCTGCCTGTTTGTTTTCCTTTTTTTTTCTTCTAAGAGAATTTCAAACGCGAGAACTATTCATCGGCACCAATCGTCTACAGGCAGCTGGCAGAGGCAACCTATCCACATGCCCCCGTTTGTATATCCCCAACCGCCCCCGGTGTGTTATTCAAATTAAGTTCACAAAATAAGTGTTTTAATTAAAATAAAAAATGAAGTACTTCTGCTCGTCTGTCTATATCACGTGGCTGATAGGCTCATACACATAAGCGGATTAGTGGCCATCACGTGGAAATAGAATACATAACAAATTAATATTTCTACGTTGTTATTCTGAATTTTGTCTGCTGATAAAAAAATTGAGGGTATGAAGTATGAACTGAACTTTCTTGTGAGGAAAAAATATAATTATTGGAAAGGAACTGTTTGACCTGCCTTCATCACGCTATAGTACCTGCCTTCCTGGCAAGGTAGGCATGGCCAGTTAAATTACTCGAAACAACATAGCACCGAGTAACCAACTGCTGTTGCCAGATGATTACAGGGAAGCTCTGGTTGACCTCAAGATTCTTTTTCTGTTGTGTTCTGTTAAACGTGTACAACATGGTCAGGTACTCAGGCGTCGACCTCCATTCTGCTCCGGTCGGCAGCTATTGGATTAACCCTTCTTTGTGGTTTTGATTAACAGTTCATTGGTTCAGCTGACTATGGCCTACATGTTCCATCGGTATATCCCCTAATCACTTTCCAATGTCGTTTGTCTGGAAAGTCACCCATATCTACATGCAAAAGCATCATCATGTATAAAAAGATGCAAATTGAGGTGAGATGCTCACTAGCTCTTGTCTGCCAGTAGATCACATGGTTTGATTAAAGGATGTAAACCATTGATATTTTACTGTGACTACCTATGTTTCTATATTTGCAGGGACCTTCACAAATACTGAAGTTAACTGTGGCCACTTTCAATGGGCTTCTGTAAAATCTAAAGGGAAGTGTCAATCATTTGTTTTATTTAACAATACAGCGAACATGAATTATTTCAGCCCTCGCTGCAAGTACCATTGACAATCTCATAAAAACATGTGTTGATGCCTTTGTTGGACAATTTTAAATTTTAATGCCAACTTCTGATTTTGTTCCCCATTAGCCTGGATACTTGTCAGCTTGGGTTTCCTGTGAGTCTGATGTATCACCGGCTTCCCGTGCCGGGAGAGTTCTCTGTTTGGCATTGAATCATTTACCGACAGAGGTACATAGTTATCCTTGTAGGTTAGATGGTTACTGTATCCAGTACCCTCCTTTTATTTCTGTTGGAGAGAAGTAAGCCTCCTTTGTTGTACTCCCTCTGTAAAGAAATATAAGATCTTTTAGATCACTACTTTAGTGATCTAAACGCTGTTATATTTCTTTACGGAGAGAGTAACTTCTAAGCGAAACAACAGCTAAAAAAACTTCTAAGCAAAACAAACGAAATATGGCTCTCTGTTGGGTGGCTAATAAATGCCAGTTGGAGCCCTCATGTGGTTCTGTTTGTTGAATTCTGGTTAAGCTTATCTTTGAGAATATTATCGGGATACTTTCAACTGAAAACTAACTGATGTTAGAGGTATGCGCGTAAAACATGCCAGTATATTATATAGTAGTCTTGCTGTTTCGCATCTCTATCAAGAAATAAGTGCCATTTGTGAAGGCTGGCTGCTCATAGAGTCTATTTTGGACATATACGCATCGAAGGATACGTATCTATTTAATCTCCACCAGGTGGCATGCCCAGGCAGGCGCTATTTAGTTTCTTATTGCAAAAAGATAACGTATGGGCGGTTTATTAAAGAAGAAGAAACATGCAACCTACTCGTCTATATTATACACCAGTGCTGACCAGCGACCACCACGTGGAAGGTCATGGTCGATAGCTCTGCATTTCTAATAGATGGGTGATATGCAATACGCTGAACCAGAAAATTCTATATATGTCTAAAAGGAAAAAGGATTTGATGGAGCTTACCATTTAAAAGTGCCCTAGCGGTCTTTTCGCCATGTGAAGCGCAATTTTCGATATCTGGTTAGCTGATAGTACTTCTTTCCAATATTTTTCCTTTGCACCTTTGCTTGTTATTCTGAATTATGTCTGTGTAATGGTATTTTTGAGAGATTTTTTGTGTGATTGCTTGCGCCCCCGTCTGGTCATCTGGCATTGTGCTGATAGTTCCTTCCTGGCAATGTTACGGTGCTGCGCCCACGGCATGCGGTGGGCATGGTCAGGTAAAGTGCTTGAAACATCATAGCACATAGTAACCAACTACCGTCGCCGCATGATTACATGGAAGCTCCCGTTAGCCTCAAGATTCTTTTTCTGTTTCCGTTCCTGGGGTTAAGTTGCTTTTTTTGTTGCTGAGAAAAACCTGGGGTTAAATTGCCGGTCCATTGCATGATGTGATGATGAGGCTCCCTCTTTTGGGTTGTGTCACAGTTTACTCATTCTGGGCCAGCTGTGTGCTACTGATTAATCTGATCCGTTACAAAATTGTAGAAAAAACCAGAGCTCGTGGTTAATGTTTGACAGGGATCGCATGTCTAACAACTTGAAATGGAATGGATAACGAATTAATATTTCTACATTTCCAGGGGATGGGCATGTTTGATACTCCCTCTGTCCCAAAATATAAGATCATTTTTTACACTATCATAGCGTCAAAAATGATCTTACATTTTGGGACGGAGGGAGTAGTATCTGGTAGCAGGTCCTTCTCCTGCTAACATCTGGTCTTTACGTCTACTTTATTCTGAATTCTGTTTGCTGATAGAAAAATTGAGGATATGAACTGAACTTTCTTGTTAAGAATTTTTCTAATTATTGGAAAGGAACTTTTTGACCTGCCTTCATCGCGCTATAGTCCCTACCTTCCTGGCATGGTAGGCATGGCCAGTTAAGTTACTCGAAATAATCGTAGCACCGAGTAACCAACTGCTGTTGCCAGATGATTACAGGGAAGCTCCGGTTGATCTGAAGGATTTTTTTCTGTTTATTCTGTTAAACGTATACAACATGGTCAGGTACTCTGGTCGGCAGCTATTGGATTTACCCTTCTTTGTGGTTTGATCAATAGTTCACTGGTTCAGTTGACTATGGCCTACATGTTCCATCAGTATATTCCGTAATCACTTGCAATGTCATTCGTCTGGAAAGTCACCCTTATCTACAATGATTTTTTTTATTTAACCATACAGCTAACATGAATTATTTCAGCCCTCGCTGCAAGTACCATTAGCAAGTTCATAAAAAGAAAACTTTTTGGTGCCTTTGTTGGACAATTTCAAATTTTAATGCTAACTTGTGATTTTGTTCCCCAGTAGCCTGGATACTTGTCAGCATGGGTTTCCCGTGAGTCTGATGTATCACCTGCTACCCGTGTTGGGAGCAAGAGTTCTCTGTTCAGCGTTGAATCCTTTACCGACAGAGGTACATACTACTTTATCCTTGTAGAGTTCTTGTTAGATGGTTATTTTACCAAGCACCCTCCTTTTATTTCTGTTGGAGAGAAGTAGCCTCCTTTGTTGGCTAATTAAATGCCACTTGGAGCCCTCATGTGGTTCTGTCTGTTGAATTCTGGCTAAGCTTATCTTTGAGAACATTGCCAGGATACTTTCAACTGAAAACTAACTGATGTTGGAGGTATGCGCGTAAATCATGCCAGAATTATATAGTACTCCCTCCGTTCCCAAATATTCGTCTTTCTAGCCATCTCAAATAGACTACAATATGCGGATGTATGTAGACATGTTTTAGAATGTAGATTCACTCATTTTACTTCGTATATAGTCATTTGTTGAAATCTCTAGAAAGACAATTATTTAGGAACGGAGGGAGTAGTAGTCTTGCTGTTTCGCATCTCTATCTATCAAGAAATAAGTGCCATTTGTGAAGGCGGGGCTGCTCATAGAGTCTATTTTGGACATGTATCCATCGAAGGATACATGTCTATTTAATCTCCACCAGGTGGCATGCCCAGGCAGGCGCTATTTAGTTTCTTATTACAAAAGGATAACATATGGGCGGTTTATTAAAGAAGAAACGTGCAATCTGCTCATCTGTATTATTTGTCTGATACACCTACGCTGAGCAATGGCCACCACGTTGAATGCAATGAATTCCCTGCCTTCATGGTTGATAGTTGTACTACATTTCCAACAGACTCTGGGTATGGGCATGCAATACTCTGGTATGTCGAAAAAGGATTTGAGGGACTTTATCATTTGAAAGCGCCCTAGCAGGGTTCTTTTCGCCTCGCGAAGCGCGATAGTACTTCTTGATACATTCGTATTTAGACAAATCTAAGACAAGAATTTTAGGACGGAGGGAGTATTTGGCCCTTGCATCTTCGATTGTTATCCTGAAATATGTCTGTTTAAGAGCATATTTGACTGATTTTTTTTGGGGTCGCCATCTGGTCATCTGGCAACATCGTGCTCATAGTTCCTTCATTCATTATTACTGGCAGTGTGTTATGGTGCTGAGCTCACGCGGCGGGCATGGTCAGCTAAATTGCTCGAAGCACGCACGATCGATGATAAGGATGAGGCGATCTTGTGGCTCGCCGTGTGTCGCAGCGCGAGCGTTGAGCTCATTCTGGGCCATCCGGGAGCTACTGATTGGTCTGATCCGTTTTATATTATTACAAAAAATGTAGGAAAAACAGAGCTCGTGGTTCATGTTTCGGCAGTGATCGCACGTCCAACGACCTGGCACGTTCGTGTCCGTTAATTTTCTTCTTGGAGGGGAATGTCTGAATGCTAAAACTGTTCATTGGCGCCAGCCGCCTACAGGCAGCCTTCACTCATTCTGGGCCGTTTGCCGCGCAAACACGTCAGAACTGTTTAATATTCCGAATTTCCTTTTCGAATGTTATATGCTGGATATATGAGTCCAGATGCCCTTTTGTGCTTTGCCTGCTTTGCCCGGCCAGTATTCCACATGCTTTCGTACCATCCCTACTCTGCAATCTACGTACTCCACAATCTAGAATAGCAGAAAAGTTGTACCCGTTTGTTTGCCAACCAACTTTACCCCACGAGCATTTCATCCCAAAGTCTTGTAAGTGCGGAGGCGATGGCACTAGGTTCAGGAAGAGCTGGTTGGCGCGAGAAGAGGCGCAGGAGCCCTGGCATAAGCGGGAAGATTTGAACGAGTCAAGTTGGGCCGCGTTGTATATCATGGGTCTTGGGCCGGGGTCGGTGTGAGTGTGTGGACTTGCGGGTTATAAGCAAGCGAGAACCCTGTAGATCATCAAGTTTGAATTGAAAATCATTCTGAGCCTCTCGTTCTCTCTCGTCCGCTCTGCTTATCCTCTCCCGAGCTCTTTTTCCCCTTCTCCTCGCCATGGCCTCGCCCCCCTTTCTCTCCCAGTAGCCACCTCACCGCCGGTGATGCGATCCGCTCCACGGTCGTGACAGTCTGGTATCAGAGCCGTCGATCCTCGCCGCCGCCGCGCTGCAAAATTTTTTCCCGTCTCGTACCCAGCAAATCCAAGGCGACGGTAGCGGATCATCTTAGGGTTCGATCTGCATAAATCCTGACCTGAGGTGGGTTGATTTGAGGAAATTCGCGACGACAACGACCTTCAAGCCCAACCCGCAGACGCTTCATCGCTGACGAGATGGAGGCGTTCCAGGAGCGGATGCTCAAGGAGTTCGCCGAGCTGCGGGCGGCCCAGAGCAAGTGGGAGGTGGTGGAGGGCATCTGCGCGCAACTCGATGCCCTGGACGCGAAGATTTTCGAGCAGTCAGCGCGGTTGGATCAGGTTCAGGTCAAGGTTGACCTCTCCTGCGACACTCTGGGGCAGGTGCAGCAGACGCAATTCCATGCGGTTCAGTCGGGGAGGCAGCACACGATGGGCGAGAGCTCGTCGCCAACGGCTTCAGAGGTGTCCGACGGCATACTAGGGGCTGGCCCTAGTGGCGCAAACGTGCTCCACCGCGCCCTGTTCAGGTACCGATCAAACCAGTTGGTTTTCCTCCACCTGTGTTGCCTGTAGAAGAGGAACATGCAGCGAAGCGACCCTGGATGCCTAAGATGGATTTCCCTAGGTTTGACGGATCTGATGTGCGGATTTGGTTGGACAAGTGTGAGGCGTTCTTCAGGCTGTACAATATACCTGACAATTTCAAGGTTACGTCGGCCTCGCTGTACCTGACAGATAACGCAGCGCACTGATGCCAAGCATTTAAGCAAACAGGTGCTCTGCACACTTGGGACCAATTATGTGCAGCGATCCTGCTGGAGTTTGATGTGAATGTGTACCGTCAGAAGATGAAGGACCTGATGATGCTCAAACAGACGGCAACTGTAGAGGAGTACAAGCAGCAGTTCTTACAATTGGTGTATACAATCAAGTTATATGAGCCAACTATCAGTGATACATTCCTCCTCGTGACCAGGTTTATCATGGGTCTCAAGGAGGAGCTCAGATCATCTGTGGAGTTGCAAATTTCATCCAGTGTCCGATTGGCAGCCCTATATGCATCTGTTTAGGAGGGTTTACTACTGCAACAGAAACCCACCAAATCAAGTTTCAGTAAGACATCATATGCTAAGACTGAAAACAAATCGAGTCTGGCTACTGGAGAACTGTGGAAAGCCAAACAGCTTAAGGAATATCGCAGAGCCAATGGGCTGTGTTATAAATGTGGGGAGAAATTTGCCCCTGGTCATATGTGCAATCAGGCTCCGGCTCCGGGAGCTCAACTTAAGGCAGCTGAACTTGTAGATCCCCATGAAATAATATCAGATGCTGTACTTGATGCTTTGGTACAAGGTGATCAGCAGGAGTGTGCAACCATTTCAGCTATAGCTTTGTCAGGTGCTGCCCATCCCAAGACAATACAGTTGAGAGCTTTAGTGGGTAATAAGGTGGTGTTGATCTTAGTGGACTCAGGTAGCACACATACATTTGTGGATCAAGCTTTACTGAGCAAAATTTCAGTTCCAACTGAGAAACTTCAACAACCAATGCAAGTCAGAGTTGCTAATGGGCATACTATTCAGTGTACTGAGGTGGCTCCTAAAGTAACTTGGTGGATGCAGGGGCATAGCTTCACTAATGCTATGCAGGTACTTCCTTTGGGAGGTCATGACATCATACTGGGTATGGATTGGCTGGAACAGTGGGGTGTCATGCAATGCCACTGGGCTAACAAATGGATTTAGTTTCAATACGAAGGACAGGCAGTGATATTACAAGGTGTATTGCCTGTCAAACAAGAGGAAATTACAGAGGTGTCTGCTGATCAACTGCTGAAGTGGGAAAGAGGAAATGAGGTGTGGGCTACTGCTTTACTGAATAGAATAGTAATGGCACCTGCAACTGAAATCCCAACTGAAGTTCAGCAAATATTGGATAGAAACAAAGAAGTATTTCAGGAACCCACCAGTTTACCACCTCACAGAGCATTTGATCACACTATCAACTTACTACCAAACATTTGTGCCTGTAAACTACAGACCCTACAGATACTCTCCTCTACAGAAAGATGTGTAGCGACCAGACCCGAACGGATCTAGCGCTCTGTGCTCAGTGTCATCCCTGGATCAGTAATGCTGACACCACACAGTACTTCGAAGGATTTATAGCAGAGTAGCAACCACACACTTATTACATCGTTGTCCACAAGGGAACTGAATACAAAATATGGCTTAAGGCCATCTAATAATAACAGCGGAAGGCTTGGAAGATAAGCGAGTCCATCAACTCCAACGGCATCACTGAGTATAGAACCACGACCTAACACCTTACTGTCGTCGTTCGAGAAGTCTGCAACGTGAAAAGTTGCAGCCCAAAACGGGTCAAGACATGGAATATGCCGCAATGTAACACATAAGAGCAATGAATGAATAAGCCTATACTACATGCATATATGGCTGGTGGTAAGGCTCTACGGTTACATTTGCATAAAGCTGATTTTTCCCTACATCAAAGGAATAATTTTATTTAACTATCATGGTGGTTGTTAAACATTGAGAATGGTTGACAGCATCCTCAATCCCAATTAAAAGGTACTCATCAAAACCCAATAACTTTTATTTGGAAGTAACATGTTGAGATTCACATGATAATCAAATACCGGATACTCAATTGTCCATAACCGGGGACACGGCTAATCATGATTAGTTTATTACACTCTGCAGAGGTTTGCGCACTTTTCCCCACAAGACTCGATCGCCTCCGCTTGGTTCTCGCACTACATGGTGTTTGAGAAATGGATGACCGAGACATAGTCTTTCAGAAGCGCTAGCACCTTACATGTGGGTAGACCGTACCAACCTACATCCCCTACATCAGCTAGCCTACCCGTAAGAGTTCGCACAACTTAGTCAACTACGCCAGAGCCCATAATTGGCTTGTGGCTGCACACGGAAGTTTCCAGTTTGAATAATCTTATGATCCCTTAGAGCCTGGGTGGCGGTCCAAGAAATACAGAGCAAGTCTGATGGAAACCAGTGCCTCAATCCACCCAGATGTGTGTTAGGTTGCCACCTTAGATAAACCATTAATTAACAAGCTCACATCTGTCATGGATATTCACTCACCCAATCCACGTCTACTAGCATAGCATGGCATGAACAAGCAACGTAGAAGTAACTCCCAAGGTTTCATAAGTAAAACAGGTAATAGGTACTACCTCAATCTACTTCCCAATTCCCACAATTTAATTAGATCCTAATCATGCAAGTGTTTGAGGAATAGATCTAATGCATAAAAACTGGGTATGAGAAGAGGTATGATCAAGTGTTACTTGCCTTGCTGATGATCCGCGAGTCCTAGAGATTCGAAATAACAAGCGGCGCACTCCGGGTGATCTAACGCAGACAAACAACAAGCATACAATAAGTACTCATCTAATGCACAGGGAAATCTCGAATAAAAGATCTAACCAGAAAGTTCAACTTAAGAACCCTGGTTGCAAAAAAAATCGAATCAAAACAAACTCCGAAAGTCGAAACTCGAGAGAGAACGTCTCGGTTTAGCAATCTGAAATTAGGTCAAAATTTCACAGTAGCAAAACTCTGTGAAAGTAGGGTAGTCGGAACGGCGGTTTCGATACGAAACTCCAGGCGCTTGAATCACCTGATTCCGATAAACGAGCGAGAAATAAAACAGTTTTGAAAATCAGATCTGAAATCAAATCAGAAAATAATGGATTAATTCCGATTAAAAAGAAAAACGACGAACGAGTTAAAAAGCGAACGTTCGTTAACAGAACGAATCTAACGAACGCGTTCATTGAAACGAACGGTTCGGTGAACGTCCGTTAAATAAGAAAACCGAAAAAAAAACCAATCTAGGTTTTCTAAAAAAAACCAAACATATATTTTTTTTTTAAAAACCGGACGGTTCAAGGGGATAAACCGAATCGGGCGCGGGGCGGGGCGGCTACCTCCGGCGATCGCCGGCGAGGTCCGGCGGGGCGGCGGGGCTCAGCGGGGTTCGCGTCGAGGGCGGGGTCCCACGGCGGCGTCGGCGAGCGGCGGCGGCGGCGTCGGCGCCCTTGCAGCGGCGTCGGTCGTCGCGTGTGGCGGGCGGTTCTCGGTGAGCGAGTGAGAGAGAGGGGCGGGGGTATTTAAGAGGGGGCGGTGGCTTGGGGAGGTCGGGGAGCCGGGTCCCAAGGGACTCGAGGCGGCGGGGGGGGCGGCGGCGGAGATCAAGGCGGCGGCCGAGGAGAGGAGGCGAGGAGGTGGGCGGGCTGGGCACAGGGCCTGGTCTGGCCGGGCTGGGCCTGGGGGCCTCGGTCCAGTGCGTTTTTTTTAAAAAATAAAATTAAACCAAATGAAATAAAAAAATACCAAATGAACTCCAAATTAAATAAAACAAATTTTCCCGACTCCTAAAATGAGTCGAACAAAATGAACTTTAAAAACAGCAAACATGCATAAAAATTTTAAATGCTCATTTTGCCTAAGCAAAATAAATCTTCCAAAACCAATTTGGTTTATTTATAATATCTTCATTTTCCTAATTGTTTGGGAAAGTCATATTATTCCCTCTCAAGATATTTTTATAGGAAAAACTTTATGAAGATAATTTAAATAATCCAATGATCCTATTTTCAAAATTTGAGAGATCCCAAATATGAAAATTATGAAACTTCCAACTCTCTCCGAGGGTCCTTGAGTTGCGTGAAATTCCTAGGATCGGAAAAATGCGAGAAAAATATGATATGCATGATGACCTAATGTATAACATTCCAAATTGAAAATTTGGGATGTTACAAACCTACCTCTTTAAGATGAATCTCGCCCTCGAGATTCGGGTTAACTAGAAAATAGGTGAGGTGGTCCTTACAAAACTTCCTCTCTTTCCTGGTGGCTTCATCCTCGGTGTGGTGGCTCCAATCGAACTTTGCAAAACTTGATAACCTTGCATGCGAGTAACTCACGGCATAATCGAGAATCTTAACCGGCCTTTCCTCATATGTCAAGTCATCCTTCAACTGAATTGCCTCCAGTGGCACTGTGTCTCTTAACGGTACCTCTGCTATCTCGGGTGACATTTCTTCAATCGAGAAACATGGAATACATCATGAACTCCCGACAGTCCTTCCGTAATTCCAACTTATACGCAACTTCTCCCATGCGTTGCAAAATCTTATATGGTCCAATGAAGCGGGTGCTAACTTTCCTTTAACTCCAAAACGCTTAACTCCTCAAGCGGGATACTCGAGATATACTCTGCTCCAACCGTACTCAATCGCTTTGGCGCTTTGAATCGGCATAGCTCTTACGTTCGGACTGGGCTACCTTGAGCCTGTCTCGAATCAACTTAACTTTCTGTTCGCACTCCTTAATCAAATCTGGTCCAAATAATCGACGATCTCGGTTTAGTCCCATGACAATGGTGTCCTACACCTTCTTCCATACAAGGCCTCGAAGGTGCCATCTTTAAGCTGGTTTGGTAACTGTTATTGTAGGAAAATTCGCATACGGCAAATTATCGTCCCAACTAGATCCATAATCTAGTGCACAAGCTCTCAAAGATGTCCTCCAAAATCTGATTGACTCTCTCGGTCTGTCCATCGGTCTGTGGGTGGAAAGCTGTCTTCAATTCCAATCGGGTTCCCAATGTTTCGTGTAACCGGTTCCAAAATTTCAAGTAAACGGGTTCCTCTCGTGCGATACAATGCTTCTCGGAACTCCGTAAGCACACAATTCTGGTCATGTATATCTTTGCCAACTTAGCACTGCTATAGGTAGTCTTGATCGAATGAAATGAGCTACCTTGGTCAAACGATCGACTATGACCCAAATCGAGTCATATCCTGAATGGGTCTTTGGCAAACCTGTGATGAAATCCATGCCTAGTTTATCCCACTTCCATTCGGTATCGGCAATGGTTGTAACAATCCTGCTGGCTTCGATGCTCGCCTTTACTTTCGACATACGTCGCAAATTGCTACATACTCCGCAATATCCTTCTTCATTCCGTCCACCGAAAATATTCTTCAAATCCAAATACATCTTGGTATTTCGGGTGAATCGAATAGGGTGAATCATGGGCTTCTTGCAAAATCAACTTCCCGATCTACGGGTCATTGGGCACATAAACACGGTCTTCAAACCATAGGGTATCGTGCTCATCCTCACGAAATCCTTTAGCTTTTCCTTTGCTCATTTTCTCCTTTATAGAGGCAACTTCCTTATCTCGCTTTTGGGCTTCTCGATTTTGTCCATCGATGTCGATCGAATCTCCAATGCTGCTACATAGCCTCTCGAACTATTTCCAAACATAGCTCTCGAAGGTCCTCGGCTAACTCATTGGGTATTCCTCCCATCATTAGGGTATTGACGTGGATCTTACGGCTCAATGCGTCTGCTACGACATTAGCCTTTCCGGGGTGATAATGCAATCTCATATCATAATCCTTGATTAGCTCTAACCATCTCCTCCGTCTCGAGATTCAACTCATCGTGTGAAGATGTACTTCAAACTCTTGTGATCCGTATATACTTCACAATGATTTCCAATGAGAAAATGTCTCCACGTCTTCAAGGCATGCACAACGGCTGCTAACTCCAAATCATGAGTGGCATAATTCAACTCATGGGGCTTAAGTTGTCGTGAAGCATAAAACAACTCTTCCTTCCTGCATAAGCACTGCTCCAAGTCCTCGGCGTGAAGCGTCAATACACCTCATAATCCTTAGTCTGATCTCGCAATATCAAACCGGTGAGGTAACCAATCTTTTCTTCAACTCCTGAAAACTTGCCTCACAGTCCTCAGTCCATATGAATTTGTTTTCCTTCTTCAACAGTTCTGTCATAGGCTTTGCAATCCTTGAGAAATTTTCAATGAATCTTCGGTAGTATCCTGCGAGTCCAAGGAAACTCCGAATCTCTCCAACTGTCGTTGGTGCTTCCCACTTGGTTACGGTCTCAACTTTTGTGGGGTCAACTGCTATTCCTTCTCCGGATATAACATGTCCGAGAAATCCAACTTCCTTTAACCAAAACTCACATTTGCTGAACTTGGCATACAACTGGTGTTCCCTCAGCTTCTCCAAAACCAATCGCAAATGTTCCTTGTGTTCCTCTTCATTCTTCGAGAAAATCAAAATGTCATCGATGAACACCACGACGAACTTGTCCAAAAATTCCATAAACACTTTGTTCATCAGGTTCATAAAATAGGCTGGTGCGTTAGTCAGTCCAAATGACATAACGGTATACTCATACAGTCCATATCTCGTGGTAAATGCTGTCTTGGGTATGTCTTGCTCCCGAATCTTCAACTGATGGTACCCTGATCGCAAGTCGATCTTGGAAAACACCTTGGCTCCTTGCAAGCGATCAAACAGATCATTTATCATAGGTAGTGGGTACTTGTTCTTGATTGTTACTTCATTCAATCCACGATAATCAACAACCATTCTCAACGATCCATCCTTCTTCTCCACTAACAATACGGGTGATCCCCAGGGTGAAGAACTTGGGCGAATAAAACCTTTATCCAATAGTTCCTTAATCTGCTTCTTAATTTCTGCCAAATCCTTTGCGGGCATCCTGCAGACGGTCGCTTCGATATCGGGCCTGTTCACGCAACAGCTCGATCAAAACTCGATGTCTCTATCCGCGGCATTCCGGCAACTCTTCCGAAATACATCAGATAATCCTTCACCATCGGTACTTCTTCCTGTACCACTCTCGATAAGCAATTAACTTGTGCTCTCCTCGCTCGTGCCGTGATGCATATAATCCTTCTTCCTTCGGTGTGGTGAGCAAAATTGACCTTGCGGTACAATCTATGTTTCCTCCATACTTTGATAACCAATCCATTCCTAATATCACATCCAATCCTTGGGATTCCGAACTATTAGGTCCGAGGGAAAACATAGTGTCCAATCCTTAGTGGCGGTCGATCACACCATTTACTAGCCATGTACTCGCTCTCGGGTGAGGTTACTAGCATGGGTGACCTAAGGGCTTGGGTTGGTAACTTGTACTTATCCACAAATCCCTTGATATGTATGAATGCGATGCACCAAGATCAAAAAGAACAACCTGCATAAATGACTTAACCAAAACTTACCGACATCTTGCATCAGTGATCTTCAACCTCCTCCACATCAATGTGGTTCACTTGTCCCCTGTTGAAAGGGTTGGGCTTCTTTCGAGCTTCCATTGCCATTTCCATTCGCCTTCGGACAATCATTTGCATAATGCCCGCCTTGCGGCACTTAAAGCAAGTAATGTGACTCAGTTCTACCTTGGATGGTGTAGACGGGTTGGTGCGATTTTGTCCATTGCTTCCTCCATTCCGCTCCCATTCTTGGTGCCATTATGGTTGTGCGAATTACCTCCTCCATGGGTATGCTGAAACTGAATTCTGATTTAGGGGTATAACGAGGCTTCACCGGGATCCGAGTTATACTTCCCTTGTCCATACTTCCGCTATGTTCTCAATTTGTCTTGCTTTCCTTCAATCATGAGAGCTCGGTCTACTAACTCCTGGTAGTTGTTGAAACTTGCTACCATCAATGGCATCTGAACTCATCATTCAGTCCTTCTAGAAACTTCTCCCGTTTAGTCAAGCATCAGTAGCAACGCTATCCGGGGCATAACGTGCTAATTTGCTAAAGTCATCCACGATTGCCAACAGTCCTTCCTCCTTGGCGTAAGTTGCGAAACTCACGCTTCTTCATGGCCATGGCTCCTGCTGAAACATGGGCTGTCGAAAAGCTTGTTGAAACTGGTCCCATGTGATGGTGTCTCACGGATAAGTGGTCGTGAAATTCTCCCACCATGCTGCTGCGGGTCCTTCAAGCTGATGTCTTGCAAACTTTACTCTTTCACCATCATGCATCCTGCGCAGCGGTCAGCTCCTTCCTATCTTGCGAGCCGGTCATCTGCTACAATTGGCTCGGTGCTACTGGAATACACCGGCGGGTTCAGTCTAAGGAAACGAGTCAGATGATCCGCAGGTGGTGGTGGTGGTGGTGGGTTGTTGTTGTTGTTGTTCTGCACCAATGTTTGAATCAGTGGTATTCGCTGCTGGATCAATTGGGTGATCTCTGGCGGAAAACGAATCCGGGGTCGCGTCTCGGAGGCATCTGAAGGGTTTAGAAGAGAAGAGAAATGTAGAATAGAATGAGGTCTAAGGGGAATCACTACCCAAATGCACATGAGCAAATGCACACAAAATCACTTCATTCAATCAAACAAGGGTTACAACGATCTAACTATCGCAAAAGTGCGGGTACTATAATGTTTACATGGAGGGAAATACTACTAATATGTGGGGGACTTCTACTAATTTGAACCGGTGGAAGACTCCATGATGTCTGCTCCAGCTTCGTCTTCAAAATCGGGTTCACTTGGATCCGAATCTGTGTCGTCGATGTTGATGTAGTCGATTGGGTGTTCGACATACTTGGTCTTCATTCACGAGTGCCAACTTCTTCCTGAGTTCTTCGATCTCGTACTTAAGATCGTTATTGTGTCTTGCCAGAGCTACGATCTCGTCCATGTAGTCTTTGCGTGTAGCCTTTAGTTCTTCTTCCATTCGATGATCCTTTCCTTTGTCTTACGCAACTCCAACATGTCATTGCACATTTGATTCTCCCGCGTCGAACGTCTTGATTTAACTCTGGATGAAAGCTGCAATGGATCTATCCTTCTTGGTGCTGACGACGTCCCAGTTGTCATCTCGGCGTCCGCAAATCTGGTAGATAGTGTCCTTGAGATCTTCTTGATAAACTTCTCCAATGCGTCCCATGGTGATGTGAGCTGCCATGCTCTTTCCCAGACTCCAAGTTGGTGCACTGAAAACACTATCTATAGGCTTGGTGATTGGGGCGAATGTCCTTCCTGGAACGTGAGCATGAATCTTCCAGCGCTCCTCTTCAGGCAGAGTGGCGTTGAAAGTCCCGGTGAAACTTGGTAATCCAATGTTCAGGTACTTAGTAACTTCCTTCAAGTGAAATCCAAAAGGTGTGCCTTCATCCGGTTGGGTGTACTTGATCTTCGCGTCAAATCATCCTAAAGAGTAGAAAAGATGAGGAGTTAGAAAATGGGAAGAGAGTGATCTATGGCTTTAACTTAGTGGTCGTGTCCTCACGGTCGGTGTGCTCGATACCATTCTCTCAGAGCGACCGCACCGAACGGATCTAGCGCTCGTGCTCGGTGTCATCCTGGATCGAATGCCGACACCACACAAGATTGAAGGATTTATAGCAGAGTAGCAACCACACACTTATTACATCGTTGTCCACAAGGGGCTGAATACAAAATATGGCTTAAGGCCATCTAATAATAACAGCGGAAGGCTTGGAAGATAAGCGAGTCCATCAACTCCAACGGCATCACCGAGTATAGAACCACGACCTAACACCTTACTCGTTGTGCGAGAAGTGCATAGCGTGAAAAGTTGCAGCCAAAACGGGTCAAGACATGGAATATCTTGGCAATGTAACACATAAGAGCAATGAATGAATAAGCCTATACTACATGCATATATGGCTGGTGGTAAGGCTCTCTGATTACATTGCATAAAGCTGATTTTCCCTACATCAAAGGAATAATTTTATTTAACTATCATGGTGGTTGTTAAACATTGAGAATGGTTGACAGATCCTCAATCCCAATTAAAAGGTACTCATCAAAACCCAATAACTTTTATTTGGAAGTAACATGTTGAGATTCACATGATAATCAAATACGGATACTCAATTGTCCATAACCGGGACACGGCTAATCATGATTAGTTTATTACACTCTGTAGAGGTTTATGCGCACTTTTCCCCACAAGACTCGATCGCCTCCGCTTGGTTCTCGTGACTACATGGTGTTTGAGAAGCGGATGACCGAGACATAGTCTTTCGAAGCGCTAGCACCTTACATGTGGGTAGACCGTACCAACCTACATCCCCTACATCAGCTAGCCTACCCGTAAGAGTTCGCACAACTTAGTCAACTACGCCAGAGCCCATAATTGGCTTGTGGCTGCACACGGAAGTTTCCAGTTTGAATAATCTTATGATCCCTTAGAGCACAGGTGGCGGTCCGAAGAAATACAGCAAGTCTGATGGAAACCAGTGCCTCAATCCACCCAGATGTGTGTTAGGTTGCCACCTTAGATAAACCATTAATTAACAAGCTCACATCTGTCATGGATATTCACTCACCCAATCCACGTCTACTAGCATAGCATGGCATGAACAAGCAACGAGAAGTAACTCCCAAGGTTTCATAAGTAAAAGCAGTAATAGGTACTACCTCAATCTACTTCCCAATTCCCACAATTTAATTAGATCCTAATCATGCAAGTGTTTGAGGAATAGATCTAATGCATAAAAACTGGGTATGAGAAGAGGTATGATCAAGTGTTACTTGCCTTGCGATGATCCATGAGTCCTAGAGATTCAAAATAACAAGCGGCGCACCGGTGATCTAACGCAGACAAACAACAAGCATACAATAAGTACTCATCTAATGCACAGGAAATCTCGAATAAAAGATCTAACCGGAAAGTTCAACTTAAGAACCCTGGTTGCAAAAAAATCGAATCAAAACAAACTCCGAAAGTCGAAACTCGAGAGAGAACGTCTCGGTTTAGCAATCTGAAATTAGGTCAAAATTTCACAGTAGCAAAACTCTGTGAAAGTAGGGTAGTCGAACGGCGGTTTCGATCTGAAACTCCGGTAGCTTGAATCACTGATTCCGATAAGCGAGCGAGAAATAAAACAGTTTTGAAAATCAGATCTCAAATCAAATCGAAAATAATGGATTAATTCCGATTAAAAAGAAAAACGACGAACGAGTTAAAAAGCGAACGTTAGTTAACGAACGAATCTAACGAACGCGTTCATTGAAACGAGCAGTTCGGTGAGCGTCCGTTAAATAAGAAAACCAAAAAAAACCAATCTAGGTTTTCTAAAAAACCAAACATATATTTTTTTTAAAACCGGACGGTTCAAGGGATAAACCGAATCGGGCGGGCGGGCGGCTACCTCCGGCGATCGCGGGCGAGGTCCGTGGTAGCGGGGCTCAGCGGGGTTCAAGGCGTCGGGGCGGCGGTCCACGTCCAAGGCGTCGGCGCGAGCGGCGGCGGCGGCGTCCTTAAGGCGGCGCGTCGGTCGGGCCAGGTGGCGGGGTGACTCCGTGAGCGAGTGAGAGAGAGAGAGAGGCCGGGGTATTTAAGAGGCGGCGGTGGCTTGGGAGGGTCGGGGAGCCGGGTCCAAGGGACTCCGGCGGCGGGCGTGGCGGGCGGCGGGAGGCCGGCGAGAGTGCAAGGCGGCGAGGAGGCGAGGAGGTGGGCCGGGCGCTGGGCTGGGCCTGGCTGGCAGGCCTAGTGGGCCTCGGTCCAGTAGCGCGTTTTTAAAAATAAAATTAAACCAAATGAAATAAAAAAATACCAAATGAACTCCAAATTAAATAAAACAAATTTTCCCGACTCCTAAAATGAGTCGAACAAAATGAACTTTAAAAACAGCAAACATGCATAAAAATTTTAAAATGCTCATTTTTGCCTAAGCAAAATAAATCTTCCAAAACCAATTTGGTTTATTTATAATATCTTCATTTTTCCTAATTGTTTGGGAAAGTCATATTATTCCCTCTCAAGATATTTTTATAGGAAAAACTTTATGAAGATAATTTAAATAATCCAATGATCCTATTTTCAAAATTTGAGAGATCCCAAATATGAAAATTATGAAACTTCCAACTCTCTCCGAGGGTCCTTGAGTTGCGTGAAATTCCTAGGATCGGAAAAATGCGAGAAAATATGATATGCATGATGACCTAATGTATAACATTCCAAATTGAAAATTTGGGATGTTACAAGATGAGATTGAAAGACAGGTGAAGGAGATGTTGGACAGTGGTCTGGTCACACCCAGTATGAGTCCTTTTGCTGCTCCTATCCTGTTGGTCAAGAAAAAGGATGGCACTTGGAGGTTTTGTGTGGATTACAGGAGACTGAATGCTGTAACAGTAAAAAACAAATTTCCTATGCCAGTCATTGATGAAATTATGGATGAGTTAGGAGGTGCTAAGTGGTTTTCTAAGCTAGACCTGAGAGCTGGATATCATCAGATCTGGATGAAAGAAGAAGATGAATTCAAAACAACATTTAAAACACACCATGGGCAATTTCAGTTCAGAGTTATGCCATTTGGACTAGCTACAGCTCCTGGTACTTTCCAGTGTGTCATGAACTTCATATTTGCTGGAGCAAACAGGAAATTTGTGCTAGTATTTATGGATGATATCCTAGTGTTCAGTTTAACATTGGAAGAACATATAGAGCATCTTCAATCAGAGTTTGATATACTCAAAGAACAACAGTTGTTTGTCAAGGAAAGCAAATGTGCTTTTGCCCAGCAGTCCTTTGGAAATATTTGGGTCACATAATCTCTGACAAAGGAGTAGCTACAGATCCTGCTAAAACTGAAGCAATGCTACAGTGGCCTGTTCCTACAAATGTGATTGAGCTCAGAGGATTTTTGGGGCTCACTGTCTATTACAGGAAATTTGTCAGGAACTATGGTTTATTGGCAAAACCTCTGACAACCCTTCTGAAGAGGCAAGCCTTTGCTTAGTCTGAGACAGCTCAGCAAGCTTTTCAGCTCCTCAAGCAAGCTATGAGTGACACTCCAGTGTTGGCTCTGCCCAACTTTGAGAAGACATTTACTGTGAACAGATGCATGTAACACAGGGGTGGGAGCAGTGTTGTCTCAGGAAGGGCATCCTGTGGCATATTATAGCAAGGCTTTGGGAGTGAACAGTCAGAAGAAATCCATTTATGAGAAGGAATTTTTAGCAATTATGATGGCAATTGACAGATGGAGATCTTATTTGGTGAGAGCACCTTTTGTCATCAAAACAGACCATCAAAGTTTATGTCATTTGGGAGATCAAAACCTAACATCTGATCTTCAGAGGAAGGCCATGACTAAACTAGTGGGGCTGCAATTTTCTATTCAGTATAGGAAAGGAGTGGAAAACACTGCTGCTGATACCTTGTCAAGAGTGGCACATCTGTTTGCTACTCGAAGTGTGTCAACAAGCAAACCTGTGTGGGTACAAGAGGTTCTAAACTCATATGCTGTAGATCCAGTGGCCACTTCAATGTTGCAGAAGCTTGCTATAGATCCCAATGCTTGTCCTGGGTTTACTTTGCAGGAAGGGTTGTTGAAACAAGATCATAAGATCTGGGTGGGAGCTAATTCGGGCTACAAACTAAGCTCATTCAGGCTTTTCATTCCACTCCTGTGGGTGGTCACTCTGGAATTTTGCCCACATATCATAGAGTTAAACAGATGTTCAGTTGGCCAACCATGAAAGCTGATGTGGAAATTTTTGTTAAATAGTGTGGCATTTGTCAGCAAGCAAATCATGAATTATGCAAAGTTCCAGACTGCTGCAACCTTTGCCAGTGCCTGATAGTCCATGGCAGTCTATAAGTATGGATTTTGTGGAAGGTCTTCCCAAATTTGATGGGTTCTCTGCTATTCTGGTGGTGGTAGATTGTTTCACCAAAGTGGGGCACTTTATTCCTTTGAAGCACCCGTTTACGGCAGCCTCTGTTGCAAAGGCGTTTCTGAACAATATAGTTAAACTGCATGGTCTGCCGCTGAATATTGTGTCGACAAAGACAAAATATTCACTAGTGCCTTTTGGAAGGAGCTCTTCAGAATATGGGGAACTGAGCTGCAAATGAGCACAACATATCACCCACAGACAGATGGGCAAACAGAACGGGTAAATCAATGTCTGGAGATGTATTTGAGATGTGCAGTACATGAATTTCCAGCAAAATGAGCAATCTGGCTTCCTCAGGCTGAGTTTTGGTACAATACTGCATACCATTCTTCCCTAGGGTGTACACCTTACAAGGCTCTGTATGGCCATGCTCCTAATATGGGACAGTTGAGTGGGCATCCAACTTCTCTCAATCCTGATGTTAATACATGGCTAGCCACTCACACTCAACATACAACAGCACTTAAAGAACACTTGGCTCGAGCTCAGTGCAAATACAAGCACTATGCTGACAAGAAACGCAGATAGGGAATTTTCCACTGGCGAAATGGTGTACTTGAGGTTACAGCCCTCGCTCAGTCCACAGTGGTGAATCGTCCTTGTCGCAAACTTGCACTGAAGTATTTTGGGCCTTATAAAATTATCGAGAAGATTGGAGCAGCTGCTTATCGTTTGGAATTACCAAGAGGCAGTCAGATCCACCCAGTTTTCCATGTATCACAACTGAAGAGCCATGTACCTGATCATACGCCTGTGTTTGCATCGTTGCCAGTTCCGATCGATCTTTCTGCTCCTGAGTTTTACGTGAAGAAATTCTTGATCGCCGACTGGTCAAAAAGGGCAACACCTCTCAGATGCAAGTGCTGATTAAGTGGGCAATGATACCTGCCAATTCGGCCACCTGGGAGGACTGTGATGTGCTAAAGCAAATGTTTCCAAATGCACCAGCATGGGGACACGCTGGTTCTTCAGGGACGGGTACTGTAAGTGCGGAGGCGATGGCACTGGGTTCAGGAAGAGCTGGCTGGCGTGAGAAGAGGCGCAGGAGCCTTGGCGTAAGCGGGAAGATTTGAACGAGTCAAGTTGGGCCGCGTTGTATATCATGGGCCTTGGGCCGGGGTCGGTGTGAGTGTGTGGACTTGCGGGTTATAAGCAAGCAAGAACCCTGTAGATCATCAAGTTTGAATTGGAAATCATTCTGAGCCTCTCGTTCTCTCTCGTCTGCTCTGCTCTTATCCTCTCCCGAGCTCTTTTTCCCCTTCTCCTCGCCATGGCCTCGTCCCCCTTTCTCTCCCAGTAGCTACCTCACCGCCGGCGACGTGATCCGCTCCACGGTCGTGACAAGTCTTCACTGACACAGCACAATTAATACAGGCACGAGCTCCATTTTTTTTTCTCGAAATTGTACGCCCTCCATATTGAGTCGCTGTCCTCGTGGGCCTAACCCATCCTATCACCCTTTTCTAAACAGGAAAAAGAAAATCATATTGTCCGTGCTGCCACCACCACCACACCCACCCACCCACCTAACGCCAGTCGGATCGGACCAACCCAACACACACAAACGCACAAGAAAGAACACGCCACGCTTTTCCCCCCTCGCTTCCTCCTCCTCCTCCCCCATAGACAACATCTCCACATGTCCATACATCCAGAGCTAGCTGACGCAGCCTGATATTTTTGCGCCATTAATCAATCACCCAGTCCCGAGCTCAAGCTCGCGGCGACGACGACGTCGTCGCGCGCGTGTCCAGCTCAGAGCCGTTATTTATAGGAGGGTCTCCTCTGCCGCGCAGCCATGTCCTCTCCCCCCAATAGCAACGACAGCGGCAAGAAGAACCCGCTGGACGCCATGGGCGCCTTCTTCTCGGCGCAGGTGAACCGCCGCAAGCTGGTCACCACGCAGAAGCTGGCCATGTCCGAGCGCTGCACCTCCTGCGGCGACGACTTCCCCGGCTGCGCCCACCGCCCCGCCGACCGCAAGACGTGGATGGCGGAGCTGGGGCCCGACCGCCTGCGCGTGCACCAGGTGGTGTGGCCGGGCACCCACGACTCGGCCACCAACAAGATCGGCATCCCCTTCATCACCCGCCCCTTCGCGCAGTGCCAGTCGCTCTCCGTCTACCACCAGCTCGCCCTCGGCTGCCGCCTCCTCGACGTCCGCGTGCAGGAGGAGCGCCGCGTCTGCCACGGCGTGCTCGCCACCTACTCTGTCGACGTCGTGCTCGACGACGTGCTGCGCTTCCTGTCCGAGACCGTGTCGGAGGTCCTGGTGCTGGAGATCCGCACCGAGTTCGGCCGCGAGGACCCGCCGGACTTCGCCAAGTACCTGGTGGAGCGGCTCGGGGAGCACCTGATCCCGCAGGACGAGGCGGTGTTCGGCAAGACGGTCGCGGAGCTGCTCCCGCGGCGGGTGATCTGCGTGTGGAAGCCGCGCAAGTCGCCGGCGCCCGGGCGCGGCGAGCCGCTGTGGAGCTCCGGGTACCTGCGGGACAACTGGATCGACACGGACCTGCCGGAGACCAAGTACGAGAGCAACCTCAAGTTCCTGGGCCAGCAGCCGCCGGCGAGGGACCGGCGGTACCTGTACCGGGTGGAGAACACGGTGACGCCGCAGGCCGACAACCCGGTGGTGTGCGTGCGCCCGGTCACCAACCGCATCCGCGGCTACGCGCGCAGCTTCATCGCCGAGGCCTTCGCCAAGGGCCTCGGCGACCGCCTCCAGGTCTTCTCCACCGACTTCATCGACGGCGACTTCGTCGACGCCTGCGCCGGCGTCACCAAGGCCCGCGTCGACGGCGCCGCGTGATCCGTACGTTGCATGGGGCCTGCGTGTAGTAATTAGAGCGGTGGCCGCGCGCGATTAGAGGGGCTCGTTCGTTTGTCCTTCGGGTTGTCTTCTCTTTTCGTGGTGTGGTGTGGTGTGCAGAGCAGAGCAGAGGAGGGGAGCAGAAGCAGAGTGTCTGAGTGTGCGTCCGGGTGGGGATTATTTACTTACATGTGAATTTGGGACACCGTGGATTAATGGTGTTGATATTCGTGTGTGATGTTTTGTACTAGTGGATTGGGGGTCTGTAAATACAGTGGCGAATTGCATGTGCAAAGGAATAAGCAAAACTGTTTGATGTGAATTGTTCGTTCATCTCAACAGAGAAAAGTCTTCATGCAAGTAGACACTAGTAGGATAGTAAATTTCTAAAAAGAAACCTTGATTACACCATTCCTAAATATAAATCTTTGTAGATAGTCCACTGTGAATCATATGCATTTTAGAGTGTAAATCACTCATTTTATTCCGCATGTAGTCTATAATGAAATATTTACAAAGACTCATATTCAGGAACGAAGGGAGTAGTATCCGGATGGTTTTCATCAGCTCTCAGAAAAAGAAAAGGGGAAATACTCGCTTTCAGGATGGCTTTCAACTTGCGGCAATGTCCTCTGCTGCTGTTACCATCGAAGTTACTTGCGATCAGGGCAAGCGTTACGGTCGAGCATTTATTCGACGGTGGACAGCTTCTTTCCACACTAACATCACATCAGGTCTATTTAAAAAAAAAAGTAAAAATGAAAATCACAAGAGGTCATTTTAAACTTTTAGCTTTTGCTCGTTTGATTTTTCAAAGAAAGGTATCAAAGTTAGTATTGTATTTGCGTGCATTTGCTACGCCTTTGCTGTTTGCAAGCTGCGTGAAAATACAGCTTGCAATCGGTCGGTTTGGGAAGGGAGAAGATAGCAAGGTGTTGTCGTGGACAACGCGGCATCGTTGGTCGATGAAGGAAAGTTGGCGGTTGAAGGTGCGTGAAAGACCCAATAATGTAGGATAGGCTGTTGGATTTAGAGGGACAACCAGAGGCGACGACAGAAAGCATGGCTTTGGGAAGGCGGGGCGATGAGGCACCGGCCACGATGATGGGGAGGAAGGCGGGGAGGAAGGAGAAGACGATGGCTGAGTGACACGAGGAAAGAAGTTGAAGCACTCTGAGTTTTTACACAACTATCAACAGAGGTCCAAAATTATGTACCGGGTGAAACTACATGCTGAATATACTACTCCCCGAGCACCTAAGATACCACGACACATGTGGCGAAGCTGCACCAACAACTTTGCTGGACACGAGCCACATGGCGTCCACTCGAACATGTCCCAATCAATCACCCGATTAGGGTCTTTTCCCGTTATTAATTCTTCCTTATCCACGGCGAGCGCGACGCGGCAACCAACACCAAATAATCAGCAAGCTTGATCAACGTGGCATACGCGCTGTCGCCGGTGCCGGCCGGAATCGTAGGAAGGCGGTGTACGGGCCAGAGGCCGAAGTATTTGTTGTACTCCTCTGCTCTGCTCTGCCCTGTTTAGTTGGGCATGTGTATAGGGATGGCAATGGGTACCCATTACCCGCGTATCCTGTGGGTAAAAATCTTATTAGGATAAGGGTATGGGACAAAAAATTATCCATCGATACTTAAATGAGAAAATATCATACCCATCGGGTAGAGAGGGTATGGGTATGGAATCGTATAACCCATGCCCGCGTACCCATGTACCCATCTAAAATGTTGATAGGTGGGTTTCCGTTAATATCCCAATGTATTCATTTCCCCTCCTAATCACGCTAGGTAAAAACTCTAATGTGTATTCAAATTATCTTTATAATTTATCATGATTTCGTGAACTTAAAGTGTATACATATGTGTTATTATTTATGATTATGTGTTGTTGTTTAAAATTTTTATATGTCACTTTATAGGCAAGTACTTTTGTTTATGAGAATATGTTGTTGTACATTGTTGTTTAAGATGTGTTGCTATTAATAACTTATGATTATATGTTGCTTTTTACGACTATTTTCTGCCCAATTGATGTGTTGTAAACGCGGGTATTTTTAATACCCGCGGGTACCCATATACCCTGTCGCGTGACAGGTATGGGAAAAATTTATACCCTTGACGGGTATGGATATGGGTGATGGGTAAACTCACGGCGGACAGGTAAGGGTATGGGGTAGCTCCACCCATACCCACACCCTGCGGGTGCCATGATGTGTACGCTTTTTGTTTTGCGGATGACTACCTACAAACGAGAGCTATGTCTCGCATTAAGCGAGATTGAAGGAGCCCCCGCTCGCTACAGTACTTGGATAAGGACATTCATTTCATCTTGTATGTGTTTATATACGGCTGCCGTGCGCCTAAGAGTTTCCTGGACGGATACTGGTCCATCTGCCATGTTCAAAATGATGCATCATGCACCTGTTTTAATTTTGTCTAGATATAGATGTATCCAATACTACTCCCTCCGTCTAGCTATGTAAGTCATCTTACATTGTGCACCGCGACCAAGGCGGAGAGGAAAACAAGAAAACTTAATGTCTTTTTGCTAATTAATAGCACTGCATGCAATGAACTAACCACTGCATATTATGTTTGGTAGTCTCAAGTCATTGAAAGCATGCACGGCCCACATCTCTTATTGGTTGATATGTCACAAAACAAGAAATGAGGAGGGAGTTAATGTACCGTGCCTAAGTGTTTTGGGATTATTTGGTTTTCGTAAGGTGACTTACACACATAGACGGAGGGAGTAAAACATGTCTAAATACATTCATATTTAGAAAAATTTAAGACAAGTAATTTGAGACGGATAGAGTATATCATAATCCAAATTGAAGGTCAAACCGATGTCATGGCGGAATTAATATTATTATTCCAAATGAAAGTAGAATAGATAATGCACCATTGATAAATTTGTTATGAATCAATAATGATCTTTGTATGGTGCTAGCAAGGCGATGCTGAGATTGATCAGCATGTCCAGTTCATTGCTTTCCTTGACCAGCGCCTCCGCCCCCGGCATATCAAGAAGCGCAAGCCCGCGGTAGCTGGAGACCTCGTACACTTTGTCCACACATTCGGGCAGCTCGGAGGATAGCGGCCCGTCATTGTCGTGGCCCGCGCTTCTTTCACCCTGGTAGTCCCTCATCAAGGCGTCGCAGAAGTTCAGGATGCTCGCAGTAGCCCCGTAGTCCAGCTCACATATTCTGAGACGGCGTGCCGTCGACGACGTGCTGTTCTTGGTGTTATGCAACATTTTCTTGACGTTGCCACCGGCGATGACAACGTGCTCCTTGAGGATGTCGACGGGTATGAGCGCTAGGTCGCGGAGGTTCTTGGCGTTGGCGCTCCGGTTGTCGGACTGGAGGGTCGAGATGCAAAATTCCTGGCTCACGTAGTTTTATCCTTCGGTGTATCCGCGGGAGAAGTTCGAAGCGTTCTTGCACGTTCCCACCACGAAGTCCGTCGGTTTGGGCTTGCCACCAACGCCACCACTGCTCTGAGCAGAGATGGCCGAGGAAAGAAGCATGATGAGGATGGTAGAGAAGAAGGTCGATGGTGGTCATCTGTGATGCTTTCATTGCTGCAAGGCCTATGAGAAGCCTTAAATTGGCTGAGAGTGGTGGGGATAAATGAAAAAAAGAAACAGATGACTAAGGCAGAAATGGATGAATGATTGGATGGATTGAGGTGATATACATAGGTGTTTATATAGTTCATGACGCGGGGGGTTCATGGATGCAAGTATCCAGTTTGGCAGTGGATATCCAAATGATTTTACATATATGTAGATATCTTTGATGCCCACTTTGGATCTCCTGATAGTAATCCACAAATATGTAGATATTTTGATGCTCACTTTGGATCTCCTGATATTAATGATGAAACACAGCTTGATCATGGATATCAAAACGATCACTGTTTGTTGTATGATTTGCTTGCACGAATCTATAGGCGGTTCATAAATGTTGTTTACAGCTTGACCATGCATATCAAAATGATTAGTGCTAAACTATGGACTAATATGTTGCTCCTCTTTTTGGATCTCCTCGTATTAGTGTCTTTTCAATTCACGAATATGATGATGCTCATTTAAAGCAACACTTCTTGATCATGGATATCTAAGATATTGATTAATACGTCAGGGAAAACCCATCACCTTTCCATCCTTGATAAAAACAAATTTCTTCAAGATCTCAACTGCAAGAGGTTGCCGTTTTAACAATACAACTATGCAGTAGGTTACTTTACCTGGCTTTCCGCAAAAATAAAAAGGTTACTTTACCTGGCAGTAGGTTCGTACAAACATGGATCACTAGATACAAATTCATTCTTCTTCCCATATATATGCATCCACCTAGTGTCCAATTAGCTCCTAGCTAATTTTCAGTTTAGTATCAGTCACATTTTCATCCTTCAGCAATGTGTAAGACCAGACAACAACGCAAAAATCACTGATTGAGCGGGTCAAACAGACAATGATGCCGAAATGAAGATCAGTGTAATTCTTTCGTTCCAATGACAGATGGCGTTGCCCCTATGGCCAAGATGAACAAGCTGCGACAAGGGTACTTCAAATATGCCAAGCATCACAGACATGCGGTGAGCCCAACTCTTAGGATGCGTTTGGTTGCCTGCACCGTTTTTTGCCCATTTGCATAATTGTCCCAGTTGGGCCTGATTGAGCATATGCGGCTGACGAGAGCCCATGGTATGCTTGTCGGTTACTAGCCCGAAGGAGAAGATCTGATGCATCTGGTGGTAGTTCTGGATAGTGTGTTGAGGAACTCTACGTCCTTGGGGTGAGCCTAAGAAGAAATAAGGCATAGAGATTAATTAGTATGGCAATGATTCATAGGCTTAAACTGCTGGTTTGTTAGAATGGCATGGTGTGTGAGCTAACCGCGCGATGTGGCCTTGGTAGTGCTCTGCCTCCAAAAGGATCGAGCATGTGTCCTCATCCCATGAAGCACCGCTGAGGTCTCTAAGCTTGGACGCGGTGATCCACCTTGCTCTCCACTTCCTCGGGTGGTTGTACACCTAGGTCGAGGTGACCTCCTATCCACAGAAGTCGAATACCTGCTTTGCAACAAGGTTCAAGTGCACCTCCTTGAAGCCCTTGTCAGTCCTCACCCCACTAGCTATGATCTCACACATCTTGTTTAAGTACAAAAGTGGAGAGAAAGGCTGCCATTTCATGTTGTTCCCCCTGCCATCCTTCTTCTCCTTTGCGGCTCCATTTTGAGCAGCAGCATGAGCAATAACATTGGCTTGAGCCAGCATAAATGGAGGAACTGTAGGTGGCACCTCGAAAACGTCCGAATCAGGAGGCATCTGGTCCATAGGAGGCTGGGAGTCCTCGACGTACGACGGCGGGAACTGGCTCTCGGACAGCATGAGGGCCTCACTAAACTCTTGCGTTTGCGTGGTCATGTCCTACAAACGTAAGTGTCATCAACACCACAAGACACTACGCATGGATAGTAGGAACATGGATTGGTGGTTGATACGTCTCCGTCATATATATAATTTTTTATTGTTTCATGCCAATATTATACACTTTCACATATTTTTGGCAACATTTTATATGATTTATTAGACTAACATATTAATCCAGTGCCCAGTGCCAGTTCCTGTTTGTTGCATATTTTTTGTTTCACAGAATATCCATATCAAACAAAGTACAAACGCGATAAACATTTACGGAGAATTATTTTGGAATATTTGTGATTTTTGGGAGGTGGAATCATCACAAACAGGGGCCCACAACCAGCACAAGACACCTGGGCGCGCCAGAAAGCCCAGGCTCATGGTGGTGGGTTATGCCCTCCTCGTAAGTCGGTTGGAGCTCTACTTCGGGCTCAAGGAAGCTTATATCCAGAAAAAATCGTGTTAAAATCTCAGCGCAATCGGAGTTACGGATCTCCGGGGATATAAGAAACAGTTTTCGACCAGAAAACGGGAAGGTGAAACAGAAGAGAACGGAGAGGGAGATCCAATCTCGGAGGGGATCCTGCCCCTCCGCCGCCATGGAGGCCATGGACCAGAGGGGGAAATCTCCTCCCATCTAGGCGGGAGGCCAAGGAAGAATAATAAGAAGAAGGAGGAGGGGGCTCTCTCCCCCTCTCTCCCGATGGCGCTGGAGCGCTGCCGAGGCAATCATCGTGACAACGATCTACATCAACAACCCCGCCGTCAACACCAACTCTCTCCCCCTCTATGCAGCGGTGTAACACCCCTTCTCACCACTGTAATCTCTACTTAAACATGGTGCTTAATGTCGCTTTAACTATGTCAGTATTTCCCCAAAGGGGAAGTGATGATGCAGCACATCTACGATAGGTATTTCACTCAGTTATGAAACCAAGGTCTCAATCTAGTAGGAGAACCAAGCAACACTATCTAAACGGTACCTGCACACAAAGAACAAATACTTGCAACTCGACGTGTAAGAGGGGTTGTCAATCCCTCCACGGTAAAAAGATAGATAAATTTGTGGTAGATTGGATAAATAGATCTCAATAAAACGTGAAATAAACTAAGTAATAAAAAATGCAGCAAGGTATTTCTGGGTTTTTGGAAATATAGATCTGAAAATAAAAGTGGCAAATAATAGATCGGAAAGCAAATATGATGAAGAATAGACCCGGGAGCCGTAGATTTCACTAGTGGCTTCTCTCGAGAAAAATAGCATATGGTGGGCAAATAAATTACTATTGGGCAATTGATAGAACTTCAAATAATTATGACGATATCCAGGCAATGACCATTATATAGGCATCACGTCCAAGATTAGTAGACCGATTCCTGCCTGCATCTACTACTATTACTCCACACATCGACCACTATCCAGCATCCATCTAGTGTATTAAGTTCATAGAGAAACAGAGTAATGCAATAAGAATGATCACATGATGTAGACAAGATCTATTCATGTAGGAATAGACCCCATCTTGTTATCCTTAATGGCAAACAATACATAGGTGTCTTGCTGCCCCTTCTATTACTGGGAAAGAGAACACCGCACGATCGAACCCATCACAAAGCACCTCTTCCCATGGCAAGAAAAATCGGTCTAGTCGGCCTAACTAAACCAAAGATTCGAAGAAGAAATACGAGGCTATAAGTAATCATGCATATAAGAGATCAAAAGAAGACTCAAATAAATTTCATGGATAAAATAGATCTGATCATAAACTCAAAGTTCATTGGATCCCAACAAACACACCACAAAAAGTGTTACATCAAATAGATCTCCAAGAGACCATTGTATTGAGAATCAAAAGAGAGAGAGGAAGCCATCTAGCTACTAACTGTGGACCCGTAGGTCTACAATGAACTACTCATGCATCATTGGAGAGGCACCAGTGAGGATGATGAACCGCTCCGTGATGGTGTCTAGATTGGATCTAGTGGTTCTGGGACTTGAGGCGTCTGGAATTGTGTTTATTCGACTCTCCTAGGGTTTTTGAATTTCCAGGGTATTTATAGAGAAAAGAGGCGGTGCGGGAGGCGGCCAAGGTGGGCACAACCCACCAGGGCGCGCTTGGGCCCCCAGGCGCGCCCAGGTGGGGTGTGCTCCCCACAAAGCCCCCCTCTGGTACTTCTTTGGCCCAACAGGTGTCTTCTGGTCCAGAAAAAATCTCCAAAAAGTTTTGATGCATTTGGACTCCGTTTGGTAGCAAAGTAAAAAACAAGCAAATGGCACTGGGCACTATGTTAATAGGTTAGTCCCAAAAGATGATATAAAGTTGCTATAAAATGATGGTAAAACATCAACAATGGTAATATAACTGCATGGTACAAGCAAAAATTATAGATACGTTGGAGACGTATCAGCATCCCCAAGCGTAATTCCTACTCGTCCTCGAGTAGGTAAATGAGAAAAAAAATTGATCTGGAATGCTGCCTAACATGTTCATCACATATTATTTTCTTTTGTAGCATGGACATTTGGACTTTTATATGGTTCAAAGCAATAGTCTAGTTTTGACATGAAGATTTCAATACTCAAGCATATCAACAAGCAACCATGTCTTTCAAACTGATAATACTAAAGCAAGTTATCCCTAGCCCATTATGCTCAATCATTGATCCATTCATGAAACACACTCGCATATTAGCTACACCCAATGCTCAAGTACGATCATAGTGCCCCTTTGGTGACCCACAAGTATAGGGGATGTATCGTAGTCCTTTTGATAAGAAAGAGTGTCGAACCCAACGAGGAGCAGAAGGAAATGACAAGCGGTTTTCAGCAAGGTATTTTCTGCAAGCACTAAAATTATCGGTAACAGATAGTTGTGTGATAAGATAATTCATAACGGGTAACAAGTAACAAAAGTAACTAAGGTGCGGCAAGGTGGCCCAATGCTTTTTATAGCAAAAGACAAGCCTGGACAAACTCTTATATAAAGCAAAGCGCTCCCGAGGGCACATGAGAATTATTGTCAAGCTAGTTTTCATCATGCTCATATGATTCGCATTCGTTACTTTGATAATTTGATATGTGGGTGGACCGGTGCTTGGGTGCTGTCCTTACTTGGACAAGCCTCCCACTTATGATTAACCCCTCTCGCAAGCATCCGCAACTACAAAATAAGAATTAAGATAAATCTAACCATAGCATGAAACATGTGGATCCAAATTAGCCCCTTACGAAGCAACACATAAACTAGGGTTTAAAATTCTGTCACTCTAGCAACCCATCATCTACTTATTACTTCCCAATGCCTTACCCTAGGCCCAAATCATGATGAAGTGTCATGCAGTCGACGTTCACATAACACCACTAGAGGAGAGACAACATACATCTCACAAAATATCGAACGCATACCAAATTCACATGATTACTTATAACAAGACTTCTCCCATGTCCTCAGGGACAAATGTAACTACTCACAAAGCATATTCATGTTCATAATCATAGGAGTATTAATTATCATTAAGGATTTAAACATTTGATCTTCCACCGAATAAACCAACTAGCATCAACTACAAGGAGTAATCAACACTACTAGCAACCCACAGGTACCAATCTGAGGTTTTGAGACAAAGATCGGATACAAGAGATGAACTAGGGTTTGAGAGGAGATGGTGCTGATGAAGATGTTGATGGAGATCGATCCCCTCTCGACGAGAGGATTGTTGGTGATGATGCTGACGATGATTTCCCCCTCCGGGAGGGAAGTTTTCTAGGCAGAACAGCTCCGCCAGAGCCCTAGATTGGTTTTGCCCAAGTTCTGCCTCGATACGGTGACGCTTCGTCCCAAAAGCTTCCTCTTGATTTTTTCCAGGACAAAATCCTTCATATAGCAAAAGATGGGCATCGGGGGCCTGCCAGGTGGCCCACGAGGCAGGGGGCGCGCTCCCACCCTTGTGGCTGCCTGGTGGGTCCCCTCAGGTGCTTTCTTCGCCCAATATTTTTTAAATATTCCAAAATAATTCTCCGTAAAATTTCAGGACTTTTGGAGTTGTCAGGTCTCTCAGATTTCCTCCTTTTCCAATCCAGAATTCCAGCTGCCGGCATTCTCCCTCTTCATGTAAACCTTGTAAAATAAGAGTGAAAAGGCATAAGTATTGTACCATAATGTGTAATAACAGCCCATAATGCAATAAATATCAATATAAAAGCACGATGCAAAATGGACGTATCACCCTTAGTTGGTGCTTTATAAGAGAAGATGGAGACTCAAATAAAAATTAAAATTGCATAAAGTAAATAGATAGGCCCTTCGCAGAGGGAAGTAGGGATTTGTAGAGGTCTCAGAGCTCAGAGCTCAAAGCTAAAAAGATAGAGATAAACATTTTAGGTGGCATGCTTTTCCTGTCAACGAAAACGATCGAGTAGTTCCCAATACTTTCCGTGCTAGATATGTCATAGGCGATTCCCAAATAGAAAATAAAGTTTATTCATTTTTCCACCATACTTTCACATTCCACGACTAGCCGTATCAACGGGTGCCGTCCTTACCACCACTTTCCAAGGAATATATTATTTGACAACATAAAGTAATTTCATTTTTCATTTTGGGACTGGGCATCCCTAATACCTTTGCCGTACTCTCGTGCAATGACAAGTGAATAAACACTCATCTTGAGAATAACACATTTAGCATGGAAAAATATCGGCCACCCCCTACTGTTTCATGAGCGGTACGAGCACACAAAAGAGGAACTATTTTGAAAATTAGAGATGGCACATACAAATTTGCTTAGAAAGGCAAGAGAATACCACATATAGGTAGGTATGGTGGACTCATATGGCAAAACTGGGTTTAAGGATTTTGGATGCACAAGTAGTAATCCCACTTAGTACAAGGGAAGGCTAACAAATAGATTGAGAAGCATCCAACCAAGAAATGAAAAATCACATAAGCGAGCATTAAGCATAACTAACACCGAATAATGCACCGCAAGTAGGATGTAATTTCATTGCATAACTATTGACTTTCGTGCTTGCATAGGGAATCACAAACCTTAAAACCAATATTCTTACTAAAGCACAGTTACTCATCAACATGACTCTCATATCACTATCATCATATCGCAAAACTATTACAAAGAATCAAGTTTATTTTGTTCAATGATCTTCATGAAAGTTTTTATTATATCCCTCTTGAATATCTATCACTTTGGGACTAATTTCATATGTAACTTTTTGATAAGCTCAAACAAATCTAAGTGAAGAACATGAGCATAAAAATTTTCTTCTCTCAAAATAATATAAGTGAAGTATGAGAGCATTTCTTCAAAAATATTAAAGCACACCATGCTCAAAAAGGTATAAGTGAAGCACTAGAGCAATTCCATAGCTCAAAAATTGACGTGAAGCACATAGAGCAATTCTATCATAGCATAATTTGGCTCTCTCAAATAGGTGTGTCCAGCAAGGGTAGATGACTCAACCTAAAAAGCAAAACAAGCAAAGACTCATATAATACAAGACGCTCTGCCACTCAGGGGCATTCCCAAGCTTAGTTTCTTGTTTCTCTTTAGATAATAACTTGGGGTGCCATGGGGCATCCCCAATCTTAGGCTCTTCTTACTCCTTATTCCTTCATCCATCGTCATCTCACCTAAAACTTGAAAACTTCAATCACAGAACTTAACAAAACCTTCGTGAGATTCGTTAGTATAACAAAGAAAATCACTACTCTAAGTACTGTTGCAAACCCATTCATATTTTATTCTTGAATTATATATACTGTATTCCAACATTGCTATGGCTCATACCCCCCGATACAACCCATAGAATCATCAAAATAAGCACACACACAAAGAAAACAGAATCTGTCAAAAACAGAACAGTTTGTAGCAATCTGAAAACTTCGTATACTTCTGTAACTCCAAAAATTCTAAAAAGTTAGGACGATGTAGGCATTTTGTACATCAATTTTGTGTAAAACATTCAGAAGCTTTCGTCGCTTCTGTGATTTTTGAAAATTATTTTGCTGGACGCAAAAATTTCTGTTTTTGACAAGATCAAATCAACTGTCACCAAACATAATCCCAAAGGCTTTACTTGGCACAAACACTAATTAAAACATAGAAACCACAATCATAACAGAGCTATAATTGTGAAAACACACAAGAACAGAAAGAAAAAGGCAAAAATAAAATTTATTCATTGGGTTGCCTCCCAATAAGCGCTATCGTTTTACGTCCCTAGCTAGGCATAAAGCATGGATTCAAGTATTGTCATCTTTAGTTCTAGATCCATAGGATGCCCTCATGATTGATTCATATGGTGGCTTGATTATTGTTCTAGGTAAGTGTTCCATTCCCTTTCTTAGTGGAAATTGAAATTTAATATTGCCTTCTTTCATATCAATCACGACACCTATAGTACGTAAAAACGGTCTACCAAGTATCATTGGACAAGACGGATTGCAATCAATATTAAGAACAATAAAATCTATGGGCACATAATTCCTATTTGCAAGAATAAGAACATCATTAATTCTTCCCATAGGATTTTTAATAGTCAAATCCGCCAAGTGCAAATTTAAAGAACACTCTTCCATATCGATAAGAACAAGCACATCACAAAGAGATTTCAGAATTGTGGAAACACTAGCAGCCAAATCACACAAAGCAAAACACTCATATTTTTTGATCTTGACCTTGATGGTGGGTTCCCATTCATCATGTAATTTTCTAGGAATTGAGATCTCTAATTCCAATTTTTCTTCCAAAGCTTTCATCATAGCATCAACAATATGTTTAGTAAAAGCCTTATTTTGTTCAGAAGCATGGGGTGAATTAATCATGGATTGCAACAAAGAAATACAATCAATCAAAGAGAAATTATCATAATTAAAGTCTTTCTAATCCAAAAGAGTGGGCCCATCACTAGTTAAAGTTTTAACCTCTCCAAACCCACCTTTATCAATTTTTTCATAAAGATTTTCACCCTCCGAATTATTGGGACGCCTTCTAGCTAAAGTTGACTCTTCTTCAGTAACTATGTCATCAATTTTAATCTTACTAAACAAGGAATCAATAAAAGAAACACCAATAATTTTAAGATCTTCATCATTTTTATGAAAGCAATTACTAGAAAACGCTTTTTCTAAAAATTATCTTGTAGCTCTAAGCATAGCGGTTCTTTTCTTACTTTCATCCATAGAAACATATAAAGCTTTAATTGATTCCTCAACCTTAGGCACAAAAACTTTCAACTCAAGATTTTCTACATCATGAGAAATTCTATCAATGCTTCTAGACATATCATCAATCTTATTCAACGTTTCTTCTATCGTATTATTGAAAACCTTTTGAGCATTGATAAATTATTTAATATTATTCTTAAGATAAGAGATTTTCCTATTATTATTATATTAACATAGGAATTACCATAACTATTAGAGGAATTTCCAGGAAAATGCCTAGGATTAAAATTACCTCTATAAGCATTGTTATTAAAATTGTTTTGCGAGAAAAAATTCACATCTATGGAATCACTATTTTTCTCAATCAAAGTAGACAAAGGCACATCAATAGGAGCATTTTTATTAGCAACAAATTTCGTAAGAGCTTCAAATTTTTCACTCATAGAATTTATTACATCAACCCAATTAACCTTTTTACTGGTAGGTGCTCTTTCGGTATGCCATTGTGAATAATTTGCCCTCATATTATCAAGCAATTTAGTAGCTTCACCCAAAGTAATTTCCATAAAAGTACCACCGGCAGTGGAATCTAAAAGATTTCTAGAAACTAAATTCAATCCCGCATAAAAAAATTGTATGATCATCCAATTTAAGCCATGAGTAGGACAATTTCTTAGCATGAATTTCATTCTTTCCCAAGATTGTGCAACCTGTTCATGCTCAGGTTGCTTAAAATTCATGATTTGAGTTCTAAGGGAAATAATTTTCGTGAGCGGAAAATAATTATTAATGAAAGCATCTTTGCATTTATCCCAAGAATCAATACTATTGCGAGGCAAAGAAGAAAACCAAATTTTTGCACGATCTGGCAAAGAAAACGGAAATAATTTCAACTTCATAACATCATTATGCACATCTTTTTTCTTTTGCATATCGCATAATTCTACGAATGTGCTAAGATGGGACGCGGCATCCTCATTAGGAGTACAGGAAAACTGATCTTTCATAACAAGATTCAATAACGCGGCATTAATATCGCAAGATTCCGCACTAGTGGCGGGAGGAGCAATCGGAGTGCTAATAAAATCATTGTTGTTGGTATTGGAAAAATCACACAACTTGGTGTTCTCTTGAGTCATCGTGACTACGCAAACAAGATTGCACACAAAAACAGATCTGACGAGAAAACGGCAAACGAAAAAGAGGGGAATAAAACGACAAATTTTTGTGAAGTGGGGAGATGAAAACGAGAGGCAAATGGCAAATAATGTAAATCGCAAGGATATGAGATTTGTGATTAGGAACCTGATAGATGTTGATGATGTCTCCCCGGCAACGGCGCCAGAAATTCCTTTCCTTTTGATGTCGCTTGAACTATGTCGATATTTCCCCAAAGAGGAAAGGATGATGCAACACAGCTACGGTAGGTATTTCCCTCAGTTATGAAACCAAGGTATCAATCCAGTAGGAGAACCAAGCAACACTATGTAAATGGTACCTGCACACAAAGAACAAATACTTGCACCCTAACGCGTAAGAGGGGTTGTCAATCCCTCCACCGTAACAAGATAGATAAATTTGTGGTAGATTGGATAAATAGATCTCGATAAAACATGAAATAAAATAAGTAATAAAAAAGTGCAGCAAGGTATTTCTGGGTTTTTCAAAATATAGATCTGAAAATAAAAGTGGCAAATAATAGATCGGAAAGCAAATATGATGAAGAGTAGACCCGGGGCCCGTAGATTTCACTAGTGGCTTCTCTCGAGGAAAATAGAGTACAGTGGGTAAACAAATTACTGTTGGGAAATTGATAGAACTTTAAATAATTATGAAAATATCCAGGAAATGATCATTATATAGGCATCACGTCCAAGATTAGTAGACCAACTCCTGCCTGCATCTACTACTATTACTCCACACATCAACAGCTATCCATCATCTAGTGTATTCATAATGCAATAATGATGATTATCTATTCATGTAGGAATAGACCCCATATTGTTATCTTTAATGGCAACAATCAATACGTGTCTTGCTGCCCCTTCTGTCACTAGGAAAGAACACCGCACGATCAATACATGTCTTGCTGCCCCTTCTATCACTGGGTGCTCAATCCCAGTGACCGAATGGGACATGACACGTATGTCTCGTTACTATTAAGGATAACAATATGGGGTCTATTCCTACATGAATAGATCTTGTCTACATCATGTCATCGTTCTTATTGCATTACTCCATTTTTCCGTGAACTTAATCCAGAGATGATGCTAGATAGTGGTCGATGTGAGTAATAGTAGTAGATGCAGGCAGGAGTCGATCTACTAATCTTGGACGTGATGCCTATATAATGATCATTGCTTGGATATTGTCATAATTATTTGAAGTTCTATCAATTGCCCAACAGTAATTTGTTTACCCGCTGTATGCTATTTTTCTCGAGAGAAGCCAATAGTGAAATCTACAGCCCCCGGGTCTCTTCTTTATCATATTTGCCTTCGAGATCTATTTTTATTCGCTTTTAATTTCAGATCTATTAATCCAAAAACCAAAAAATACCTTGCTGTAATTTTTTTATTATTTATTTTATCTCGCGTTCCCGCGAGATCTATTTATCCAATCTACTACAATTTATCTATCTTTTTATCCGGGAGGGATTGACAACCCCTCTTTTGCGTCGAGTTGCAAGTATTTGTTCTTTGTGTACAGGTACCATTTACATAGTGTTGCGTGGTTCTCCTACCGGTTCGATAACCTTGGTCTCATCACTGAGGGAAATACCTACCATAGATGTGCTGCATCATCCCTTCCTCTTTGGGGAAATATTGATGTAGTTCAAGCCGCATCATGCCCCTCGGAGTGTTTGTGCGGTCATCGGCGAGGTAGAGTAGGACATGGGACATGCATCGACTCACGGGACACGACGTGCCGCCATATCCCATACCCTGCTCTTCCTAGTCGGAGCCCATCGCCTGCACATCGCCAGTCAATGCAAGGTTGACGATAAGGATCTATCGTGGTCGAAGCCCGACACATCCACCATGACGCAGTTGCGGTAGTAGGGGTTGCCGGACCGGCGTCGGAGAGTGTGACTCTGCTTCGCCAATGTCTGTCGCGGCCTCTCATGCCCTCTACCTCACACGATAGGCACGGTGCGCCATATTTGTGTTCGACGCATTGCATGCGTTCACGATCTGCCCTTGTGCGCCAATGAAGGGGTTGCGCCTACGCCACGACGTTTGGATGCCAGACGGATCGCACCACCTCCGGCGAGGCAGTGAAGACGCGCCTCACACCTGATCGAAGCGCCATTTTGACGGACAATATGGATTGCCGTCAGATCGATTCCGACAATTATCGGGTGTTCTCCTCGCGAGCACGGCAGAGCGCAATGCAGACGGTCATCTCCTCCCCAGGCCCTCATGGGATGAGCAGCTAGTCTACAGGTCAGGTGATGGAGGACTCGGATCCGCTGCCCACCATGTTGGAGAAGGTCGGAGATCACCGGAAGGGATCTTGGAGGTGAAGCGGAGTGGAGGAGGGTGGACTGGACTAGCAACGGTTTGTTTAGGTGAGCAGATATGGGGACGAATATGTGTTGGATCGATGTATGCCAGTGTGGTCCAATCTGACGTGGCAGATATGCTCGGGCCTCTACATATCCGCCTCAGATTTGGGCCAGATATGAGCGATGCCGGTCAGGCCCGGGCATTTTGGACTATTATGAGGCGTCCTTCAGGGTTGGTTTCTTTTGACCGGTTGATAACCCACAAGTATAGGGGATCGCAACAGTTTTGGAGGGTAGAGTATTCAAACCAAATTTATTGATTCGACACAAGGGAGCCAAAGAATATTCTCAAGTATTAGCAGCTAAGTTGTCAATTCAACCACACTTGAAAGACTTAATATCCGCAGCAAAGTATTTAGTAGCAAAGTAGTATGGAAGTAACGGTAACGGTGGCAAAAGTAACAGTAGTAGTTTTGTAGCAATCGTAACAGTGGCACCGAAAAAGTAACTTAGCAAAGATCAATATTAAACGAACTCGTAGGCAATGGATTAATGATGGATAATTATGTCGGATGGCATTCATCATGCAATAGTTACAACCTAGGGTGACACAGAAGTAGCTCCAATTCATCAATATAATGTAGGCATGTATTCCGAATATAGTCATACGTGCAATGGAAAAGAACTTGCATGACATCTTTTGTCCTACCCTCCCGTGGCAGCGGGGTCCTAATGGAAACTAAGGGATATTAAGGCCTCCTTTTAATAGAGAACCGGAACAAAGCATTAACACTTAGTGAATACAAGAACTCCTCAAACTACGGTCATCACCGGGAAGTGTCCCGACTATTGTCACTCTGGGGTTGCCGGATCATAACATGGAGTAGGTGACTATAACTTGCAAGATAGGATCAAGAACACAAATATATTCATGAAAACACAATAGGTTCAGATCTGAAATCATGACACTCGGGCCCTAGTGACAAGCATTAAGCATAGCAAAGTCATATCAACATCAATCTTAGAATGTAGTGGATACTAGGGATCAAACCCTAACAAAACTAACTCGGTTACATGGTAAATCTCATCCAACCCATCATCATCCAGCAAACCTATGATGGGATTACTTACGCACGGCGGTGATCATCATGAAATTGGTGATGGAGGATGGTTGATGATGACGATGGCGACGATTTCCCCTCTCCGGAGCCCAAAACGGACTCCAGATCTGCCCTCTCGAGGAAGAACAGGAGGCGGCGGCGGCTCTGTATCGTAAAACGCGATGAATCCTTCTCTCGGATTTGTTTCTCCCCGAACGTGAATATATGGAGTTGGAGTTGAGGTCGGTGGAGCTTTGTGGGACCCACAAGGTAGGGGGCGTGCCCTAGGGGGGCGCCCCCACCCTTGTGGACAGCTGGTGGGTCCCCTTCGGTTGATTCTTTCACCAATATTTTTTATATATTCCAAAAATATTCTCCGTGAAGTTTCAGGTCATTCCGAGAACTTTTATTTCTGCACAAAATTAACACCATGGCAATTCTGTTGAAAATGGCATCAGTCCGGGTTAGTTCCATGCAAATTAGAGTCCGAAACATGGTAAAATAGTTTGGAAAAGTAGATACAATGGAGACATATGAACTCCCCCAAGCTTAACCCATTGCTTGTCCTCAAGCAGTTCAGTTTATAAACTGGAAGTGATAAAAAAACTTTTACAAACTCTGTTTGATCTTGTTGTTGCAAATATGTAAAGCCAACATTCAAGTTTTCAGCAAAGATTATAAACTAACCATATTCATAATAACATTTAGGTCTCACATTTACCCATATCAATGGCATAATCAACTAGCGAGCAATAATAATAAATCTCGGATGACAACACTTTTTCAAAACAATCATGATATGATATAACAAAATGGTACCTCGCTAGCCCTTTCTGAGACCGCAAAACGTAAATGCAGAGCACCCCTGAAGATCAAGGACTGACTAGACATTGTAATTCATGGCAAAAGAGATCCAATCATAGTCATACTCAATATCAATTAATAGCAAAGCATACAAATGGCAGTCGTGCTCTCTAACCGGTGCTTTTTATAAGAGGATGATGACTCAGCAATAAAAGTAAATAGATAGACCCTTTTGCAGAGGGAAGCAGGGATTTGCACAGGTGCCAGAGCTCGAGTTTTAAAACAGAGATAAATAATATTTTGAGCGGTATGCTTTCATTGTCAACATAACAACCAAGCAATCTCGGTATCTTCCATACTAGATACATTATAGGCAATTCCCAAACAGAATGGTAAAGTTTATACTCCCCCACCACCAATGAGCACATTCCACGGCTGGTCCGAAACAACGGTTACTGTCCAACTAACGACAATCCTGGGGGAGTTTTGTTTGCAATTATATTTTGATTTGATTTAAGCATGGAACTAGGCATCCCGGTTACCAGCCACTCTCTCGTGTATGATGAGCGGAGTCCACTCATTGTGAGAATAACCCACCTAGCATGGAAGATACTGACAGCCCCCAGTCACCACATGAGCGATTCGGACATACAAAACAGATTATCATATGAAGGTTTAGAGTTTGTCACATGCAAATTTACTTTGAACGGCAGGTAAATACCGCATATAGGTAGGTATGGTGGACTCATATGGAACAACTTTGGGTTTATGGAAGTGGATGAACAGGCAGTATTCCCGCTTAGTATAGGTGAAGGCTAGAAAAAGACTGGGGAGCGACCAACTAGAGAGCGACAACAGTCATAAACATGCATTGAGATTAACCAACATTGAATGCAAGCATGATTAGGATATAAATCACCATGATCATAAATATCGTGGAGGCTATGTTTATTTTGTTTCAACTACATGTGTGAACATGTGCCAAGTCAAGCCACTCGAATCATTCAAAGGAGGATACCATCCTATCATACTACATCACAACCATTTTAAAAGCATGCTGGCAAGCAAGGTAAACCATTATAAACAACTAGCTAATTAAGCATGGCATGAGTAACTATAATCTCTAATTGTCATTGCAAACATGTTTCATTCATAATAGGCTGAATCAAGAACGATGAACTAATCATATTTACAAAAACAAGATAGGTCGAGTTCATACCAGCTTTTCCTCATCTCAATCCTTTCATCAAATATTGTCATTATTGCCTTTCACTTGCACGACTGAACGGCGTGGATAATAATAATAGTGCACGTGCATTGGACTAAGCTGGAATCTGCAGACATTTATTCAAAGGAGAAGACAAGGTAATATGGGATCTTTGTTAGATCAACAATAATGCATATGAGACCCACTCAACATTTTCATCGTGGTCTTCTCCTCTCGACCCCAAAGAAAAGAAAAACAATTTCAAATAAACACACTGAAATGTTTTTGGAGTTTTTCTTTTTCCGAAGGAAGTAAAACATGTTGGGGAACATAGTAATTTCAAAAACATTCCTAAGCACACACAAGATCATGGCGATGCATAGCAACGAGAGGGGAGAGTGTTGTCCACGTACCCTCGTAGACCGCAAGCGGAAGCGTTATGACAACGCGGTTGATGTAGTCGTACGTCTTCACGATCAACCGATCCTAGCACCGAAGATACGGCACCTCCGCGATCTGCACACGTTCGGCTCGATGACGTCCCACGAACTCACGATCCAGCAGAGTGTCGGGGAAGAGCTTCGTCAGCACGACGGCGTGATGACGGTGATGATGAAGCTACCGGCGCAGGGCTTCGCCTAAGCACTACGATGATATGACCGAGGTGGATTATGGTGGAGGGGGGAACCGCACGCGGCTAAGAGATCAATGATCAACTTGTAAGTCTATGGGGTGCCCCCTCCCTCGTATATAAAGGAGTGGAGGAGGGGGAGGGCCGACCCTCCTATGGCGCGCCCCATGGGGAGTCCTACTCCCACCGGGAGTAGGATTCCCCCCTTCCATGTAGTAGGAGTAGGAGGGAAGGAAAGGAGGAGAGAGGGAGAAGGAAAGGGGGCGCCCCCCTTCCTAGTCCAATTCGGACCAGAGGGGGAGGGGGCGCGCGGCCTGCCCTGGCCGCCCCTCTCTCTCTCCACTAAAGACCATAAGGCCCATTAAACTCCCCAGGGGGTTTCGGTAACCCCCCGGTACTCCGGTATATGCCCGAACTCACTCGAAACCCTTTCGATGTCCAAGCATAGTCATCCAATATATCGATCTTTATGTCTCGACCATTTCGAGACTCCTCGTCATGTCTGTGATCATATCCGGAACTCTGAACTACCTTCGGTACATCAAAACACATAAATTCATAATACCGATCGTCACCGAACGTTAAGCGTGTGGACCCTACGGGTTCGAGAACTATGTAGACATGACCGACACGTCTCTGGTCAATAACCAATAGCGGAACCTGGATGCTCATATTGGCTCCTACATATTCGACGAAGATCTTTATCGGTCAAACCGCATAACAACATACGTTGTTCCCTTTGTCATCGGTATGTTACTTGCCCGAGATTCGATCGTCGGTATCTCAATACCTAGTTCAATCTCTTTACTGACAAGTCTCTTTACTTGTTCCGTAATGCATCATCCCGCAACTAACTCATTAGTCACAATGCTTGCAAGGCTATAGTGATGTGCATTACCGAGAGGGCCCAGAGATACCTCTCCGATACACGGAGTGACAAATCCTAATCTCGATCTATGCCAACTCAACAAACACCATCGGAGACACCTGTAGAGCATCTTTATAATCACCCAGTTACATTGTGAAGTTTGATAGCACACAAGGTCTTCCTCCGGTATTCGGGAGTTGCATAATCTCATAGTCTGAAGAACATGTATAAGTCATGAAGAAAGTAGTAGAAATGAAACTGTAACAATCATAATGCTAAGCTAACGAATGGGTCTTGTCCATCACATCATTCTCCTAATGATGTGATCCCGTTCATCAAATGACAAAACATATCTATGGTTAGGAAACATAACCATCTTTGATAAACGAACTAGTCAAGTAGAGACATACTAGGGACACTTTGTTTTTTCTATGTATTCACACATGTACTAAGTTTCTGGTTAATACAATTCTAGAATGAATAATAAACATTTATCATGATATAAGGAAATATAAATAACAACTTTATTATTGCCTCTAGGGCATATTTCCTTCAAAACAAGAATGAGAATAACTATTTACACGGGAAAGCTCCCAACAAGCAAAAGAAGAACGAGAAATCTTTCTGGGTTTTCTTTAATACTACTACTAAATAAACATGGAAAGAAAACTAACATAAGCTACAACTATTTTTTTGGTTTTTCTCAAAGTTTTTCAAACACACAAGAAGAAAGCGGGAAAAAGAAAATAACTAGCATGGATAATACAATGAAAAAGTATGAGCACTGACAACCGGAATGAGTGTGTGAACATGAATGTGATGTCGGTGAGAAATAATTACTCCTCCAAGCTTAGGATTTTGGCCTAAGTTGGTCTAAGCCCATGGATCAAAGTAGCCCTCTCCGGTGTACTGAGGAGGATCCTGGGGGTTCCACTAGTTGGAGAGCTCCTGCGGTTCCCACTGATAAACAGGCTCCTGATATGTGTCAGGTGATGGCTCTGGCTCATGAACTGGGGATCGCGTCCGTTCCCAGTATGCATAAATGTCCTCAGGTAAAATGAGGTATGTGCCTGAATGAATGTTGAATGAAGAAGGTGCAGGCAAGGTAATAATCTGACAAGTCTTTTCTCTAAATACCAGGTTATAGATGAGTCTCTTATCTTTACCATACCGAATAAAATCATGTGCTACCATAATGTTGTAATCTAAGTATAAAGTGTTGGGGAACGTAGCAGAAATTCAAAATTTTCCTACGTGTCACCAAGATCTATCTATGGAGAAACTAGCAACGAGGGAAGGAGAGTGCATCTACATACCCTTGTAGATCGCTAAGCGGAAGCGTTCAAGAGAACGGGGTTGAAGGAGTCGTACTCGTCGTGATCCAAATCACGGAGATCCTAGTGCCAAGCAGACGGCACCTCCGCGTTCAACACACGTACAGCCGGTGGCGTCTCCCACGCCTTGATCCAGCAAGGAGAGCGGGAGAGGTTGAGAAGACTCCATCCAGCAGCAGCACAGCGGCGTGGTGGTGATGGAGGCGTGGCAATCCTGCGAGGCTTCGCCAAGCACCACGGGAGAGGAGGAGGAGGAGTAGGGCTGCGCCAATAGAGGAGAAAACTCATGTGTTGGCAGCCCCAAAACCTCAAGTATATATAGGGAGAGGGAGGGGTGCGCCCCTCTGGGGTTTCCACCCCAAGGGTGCGGCTGCCCCAATCCCATCTAAGGATGGCGGCCAAGGGGAAGAGGGGGAAACTTGCCCCCAAGTTGGGTGGAAGCACCCCTCCCAAACCCTAGGCGCCTTGGGACCTTGTGGGGTGCACCAGCCCACCTGGGCTGGTCCCTCCCACACTTGGCCCATGCAGCCCTCCGGGGCAGTGGCCCCACTTGGTGACCCCGGGACCCTCCCGATGCGTTCATTCGATAAAACCGAAACTTTTCCGGTGACCAAAACAGGACTTCCCATATATAAATCTTTACCTACGGACCATTCCGCAACTCCTCGTGGCGTCCGGGATCTCATCCGGGACTCGAACAACATTCGGTAACCACATACAAACTTCCTTTATAACCCTAAGCGTCATCCAGAACCTTAAGTGTGTAGACCCTACGGGTTCGGGAGACATCTGAGACATGACCGAGGCGTTCTCCGGTCAATAACCAACAGCGGGATCTGGATACCCATGTTGGCTCCCACATGTTCCACGATGATCTCATCGGATGAACCACGATGTCAAGGACTCAATCGATCCCGTATACTATTCCCTATGTCTAGCGGTATTGTACTTGCCCGAGATTCGATCGTCGGTATCCCGATACCTTGTTCAATCTCGTTACCGGCAAGTCTCTTTACTCGTTCCGTAACACATCATCCCGTGATCAACCCCTTGGTCACATTGTGCACATATGATGATGTCCTACCGAGTGGGCCCAGAGATACCTCTCCGTTTACGGAGTGACAAATCCATCTCGATTCGTGCCAACCCAGCAGACACTTTCGGAGATACATGTAGTGCACCTTTATAGTCACCCGATTCGTTGTGACGTTTGGTACACCAAAGCATTCCTACGGTATCCGGAGTTGCACAATCTCATGGTCTAAGGAAATGATACTTGACATTAGAAAAGCTTTAGCATCTGAACTACGATCTTTGTGCTAGGCTTAGGATTGGGTCTTGTCCATCACATCATTCTCCTAATGATGTGATCCCGTTATCAATGACATCCAATGTCCATGGTCGAAACCGTAACCATCTATTGATTAACGAGCTAGTCAACTAGAGGCTTACTAGGGACATGGTGTTGTCTATGTACCCACACATGTATCTGAGTTTCCTTTCAATACAATTATAGCATGGATAATAAACGATTATAATGAACAAGGAAATATACTAATAACTAATTTATTATTGCCTCTAGGGCATATTTCCAACAGTCTCCCACTTGCCTAGAGTCAATAATCTAGTTCACATCGCTATGTGATTAACACTCACAGGTCACATCACCATGTGACCAACATCCAAAGAGTTTACTAGTGTCATTAAACTAGTTCACATCATCATGTGATTAAGACTCAATGAGTTACGTGGTTTGATCATGTTTTGCTTGAGAGAGAAGTTTTAGTCAGCGGGTGCGCAACATTCAGATCCGTGTGTACTTCATAAATCTCTAGGTCATATTGTAAATGCTGCTTCCACGCTCCACTTGGAGCTATTCCAAATGGTTGTTCCACTATATGTATCCTGTTTGCTACTTAGAGTCATTTGGATAGGTGTTAAAGCTTGCATCGGCGTAATCCTTTACGCCGAACTCTTTATCACCTCCATAATCGAGAAACATGTCCTTATTTACTCCAAGGACAATTTTGACCGCTGTCCAATGATCCATTCTGGATCATTCTTGTACCCTAGTGACTCATGGCAAGGCACACTTCGGTGCGGTACACAACACAGACATCTTGTAGAGCCTACGTCTAAGGCATAGGGGCGACCTTCGTCCTTTCTCTCTTTTCTGCCGTGGTCGAGCTTTAAGTCTTAACTTCATACCTTACATCTCGGCAAGAACTCCTTCTTTGGTGATCCATCTTGAACACCTTCAAGATCATGTCAAAATGCGTGCTCATTTGAAAGTACCATTAAGCGGTTTTGATCTATCCTATAGATCTTGATGCTCAATGTTCAAGTAGCTTAATACAGGTTTTCACTTGAAAAACACTTTTCAAATAACCCTATATGCTTTCCAGAAATTCTACATCATTTCTGATCAACAATATGTGAACAACATATACTCATCAAAAATTCTATAGTGCTCCCACTCACTTCTTTGGAAATACAAGTTTCTCATAAACTTTGTATAAACCCAAAATCTTTGATCATCTTATCAAAGAGTATATTCCAACTCCGAGATGCTTACTCCAGTCCATGGAAGGATCACTGGAGCTAGCATACCTTTCAGCATCCTTAGGATCGACAAAACCTTTACGATTGTATCTCATACAACCTTTCCTTACGAAACTGGTAAGGAAACTCGTTTTGACATCCATCGCTAGATTTCATAAATGCAGCTAATGCTAACATGATTCCGACGGACTTAAGCATCGCTACGGATGAGAAAATCTCATCTTAGTCAACTTGTGAAAAACTCTTTGCCACAAGTCGAGCTTCATAAACGGTGACATTACCGTCCACGTCCGTCTTCTTCTTAAAATCCATTTATCTCAATAGCTTGCCGATCATCGGGCAAGTCCACCAAAGTCCATGCTTTGTTACGATACATGGATCCTATCTCGGATTTCATGGCCTCTAACCATTTGTCGGAATATGGCCCACCATCGCTTCTCCATAGCTCGTGGGTTCATTGTTGTCTAGCAACATGACCTTCAAGACAGGATTCTTGTACCACTCAAGCAGCGATCGCATCCTTGTCACCCTCACGAGTGCGGTAGTGACTTGATCCAAGTTTCATGATCACTATCATAAGCTTCTACTTCAATTGGTGTAGGTGCCACAGGAACAACTTCACGTGCCTGCTACACACTAGTTGTAGTGACGGTTCAATAACCATATCAAGTCTCCACCATCCTCCCACTCAACTTTTGAGACAAACTTTTCCTCGAGAAAGGACCCGATTCAAGAAACAATCCCTATTGCTTTCGGATCTGAATTAGGAGGTATACCCAACTGTTTTGGGTGTCCTATGAAGATGCATTTTATCCGCTTTGGGTTCGAGCTTATCAACCTGAAACTTTTTCACATAAGTGTCGTAGCCCCAAACTTTTAAGAAATGACAGCTTAGGTTTCTCTAAACCATAGTTCATACGGTGTCATCTCAACGGAATTACGTGGTGCCCTATTAAAGTGAGTGCGGTTGTCTCTAATGCCTAACCCATGAACGATAGTGGTAATTCGATAAGAGACATCATGGTACGCACCATATCTAATAGGGTGCAACTATGATGTTCGGACACACCATCACACTATGGTGTTCCAGGCGGTATTAATTGTGAAACAATTTCCACAATGTCTTAATTGCATGCCAAAGCTCGTAACTCAAATACTCATCTCTATGATCATATCATAGACATTTTATCCTCTTGTCACGATGATCTTCAACTTCACTCTGAAATTACTTGAACCATTCAATAATTCAGACTTGTCTTTCATCAAGTAAATATACTCAACATCTACTCGAATCATCTGTGAAGTAAGAACATAACGATATTCACTGCATGCCTCAGCACTCATTGGACTGCACACATCAAAATGTGTTACTTCCAACAAGTTGCTATCTTGTTCCATCTTGCTGAAACCGTGGCTTTTCAGTCATCTTGCCCATGTGGTATGATTTGCATATCTCAAGTGATTCAAAATCAAGTGAGTCCAAACGATCCATCTGCATGGAGTTTCTTCATGCGTATACCCCAATAGACATGGTTAGCATGTCTCAAACTTTTCAAAACGAGTGAGTCAAAGATCCATCAACATGGAGCTTCTTCATGCGTTTATACCATTATGACTTACATGGCGATTGCCACAAGTAAGTAGTACTATCATTACTATCTTATATCTTTTGGCATGAAAATGTATATCACTACGATCGAGATTCAATAAACCATTCCTTTAGGTGCAAGACCATTGAAGGTATTATTCAAATAAATAGAGTAACCATTATTCCCTTAAATGAACAACCGTATTGCGATAGACATAATCCAATCATGTCTATGCTCAACATAAACACCAAATGACAATTATTCAGGTTTAATTCTAATCTTGATGGTAGAGGGCGTGCGATGTTTGATCACATCAAACTTGGAAACACTTCAACACATATCGTCACTCACCTTTAGCTAGTCTCCGTTTATTCCGTAGCTCTTTTATTTGAGTTACTAACACTTAGCAACCGAACCGGTATCTTAATACCCTGGTGCTACTAGGAGTACTAGTAAAGTACACATTAACATAATGTATATCCAATATACTTCTATCGACCTTGCCAGCCTTCTCATCTACCAAGTATCTAGGGTAATGCTGCTCCAGTGGCTGTTCCCCTTATTACAGAAGCACTTAGTCTCGGGTTTGGGTTCAACCTTGTGTTTCTTCACTAGAGTAGCAGCTGATTTGCCGTTTCATGAAGTATCCTTTCTTGCCCTTGCCCTTCTTGAAACTAGTGGTTTCACCAACCATCAACAATTGATGCTCCTTCTTGATTTCTACTTTCGCGGTGTCAAACATCACGAATACCTCAAGGATCATCATATCTATCCCGATATGTTATAGTTCATCACGAAGCTCTAGCAGCTTGGTGGCAATGACTTTGGAGAAACATCACTATCTCATCGGAAGATCAACTCCCTCGATTCAAGTGATTGTTGCATTCGGACAATCGAGCACAAGCTCAATGATTGAGCTTTTCTCCCTTAGTTTGCAGGCTAAGAAAATCGTCGGAGGTCTTATACCTCTTGACGTGGGCACGAGCCTGAAATCCCAATTTCATCCCTCGAAACATCTCATATGTTCCGCGATGTTTCAAAAAACGTCTTTGGTGCCTCAACTCTAAACCGTTTAACTGAACTATCACGTAGTTATCAAAACGTGTATGTCCGATGTTCGCAACATCCACAAGCGGCGTTTGGGGTTCAACACACTGGCGGTGCATTAAGGACGTAAGCTTTCTCTGTCCGCATAATTGCTCTGTCAACTTTCAACTATATTTTCTCTAGGAACATATCTAAACAGTGGAACTAAAGCGCGAGTTTACGACATAATTTGCAAAGGGTCTTTTGACTATGTTCAGGATAATTAAGTTCATCTTATGAACTCCCACTCAGATAGACATCCCTCTAGTCATCTAAGTGATTACATGATCCGTGTCAACTAGGCCGTGTCCGATCATCACGTGAGACGGATTAGTCATCATCGGTGAACATCTTCATGTTGATCGTATCTACTATACGACTCATGCTTGACCTTTCGGTCTCTGTGTTCCGAGGCCATGTCTGTACATGCTAGGCTCGTCAAGTTAACCCTAAGTGTTCGCGTGTGTAAATCTGTCTTACACCCGTTGTATGTGAGCGTAAGAATCCATCACACCGATCATCACGTGGTGCTTAGAAGCGACGAACTTTAGCAACGGTGCACGAGTTAGGGAGAACACTTCTTGAAATTTTAATGAGGATCATCTTATTTACTACCGTCGTTCTAAGCAAATAAGATGCATAAACATGATAAACATCACATGCAATCAAATAGTGACATGATATGGCCAATATCATTTTGCTCCTTTGATCTCCATCTTGAGGCTCCATGATCATCATCGTCACCGATGACACCATGATCCCCATCATCATGATCTCCATCATCGTGTCTCCATGTAGTTGTCTCGCCAACTTATTACTTCTACTACTATGGCTACGGTTAGCAATAAAGTAAAGTAATTACATGGCGTTGTTCAATGACACGCATGTCATACAATAAATAAAGACAACTCCTATGGCTCCTTCCGTTGTCATACTCATCGACATGCAAGTCGTGATTCCTATTACAAGAACATGATCAATCTCATACATCACATATATTCATCACATTCTTCTTGGCCATATCACATCACATAGCATACCTGCAAAAACAAGTTAGGCGTCCTCTAATTGTTGTTTGCATGTTTTACGATGGCTGCTATGGGTTTCTAGCAAACGTTTCTTACCTCATAAAACCACAACGTGATATGCCAATTGCTATTTACCCTTCATAAGGACCCTTTTCATCGAATCCGTTCCGACTAAAGTGGGAGGCGGCACCCGCTAGCCACCTTATGCACCAAGTGCATGTTAGTCGGTGGAACACATCTCACGTGGAAATGCGTGTAAGGTCGGTCCGGGCCGCTTCATCCCACAATACCGTCGAAACAAGATTGGACTAGTAACGGTAAGCATATTGAACAAAATCAACGCCCACAACTACTTTGTGTTCTACTCGTGCAAAGAATCTACGCAATAGACCTAGCTCGATACCCTTTGTTGGGGAGCGTAGCAGAAATTCAAAATTTTCCTCGTGTCACCAAGATCTATCTATGGAGAAACTAGCAACGAGGGAAGGAGAGTGCATCTACATACCCTTGTAGATCGCTAAGCGAAAGCGTTCAAGAGAACGGGGTTGAAGGAGTCGTGCTCGTCGTGATCCAAATCACGGAGATCCTAGTGCGAGCAGACGGCACCTCCGCGTTCAACACACGTACAGCCGGTGGCGTCTCCCACGCCTTGATCCAGCAAGGAGAGAGGGAGAGGTTGAGAAAGACTCCATCCAGCAGCAGCACAACAGGCGTGGTGGTGATGGAGGCGTGGCAATCTGCGAGGCCGCGCCAAGCACCACGGGAGAGGAGGAGGAGGAGAAGCGAGGGTGCGCCAATAGAGGGAGAAAACTCATGTGTTGGCAGCCCCAAAACCCTCAAGTATATATAGGGAGAGGGAGGGGTGCGCCCCTCTAGGGTTTCCACCCAAAGGGTGCGGCTGCCCCAATCCCATCTAAGGATGGCGGCCAAGGGGAAGAGGAAACTTGCCCCCAAGTTGGGTGGAAGCACCCTCCCAAACCCTAGGCGCCTTGGGCCCTTGTGGGGGGCGCACCAGCCCACAGGGCTGGTCCCTCCCACACTTGGCCCATGCAGCCCTCGGGGCAGGTGGCCCCACTTGGTGGACCCGGAACCCTCCCGTGGTCCGATGCGTTACCGATAAAACCCAAACTTTTCCGGTGACCAAAACAGGACTTCCATATATAAATCTTTACCTCGGACCATTCGAAACTCCTCGTGACGTCCGGCATCTCACCGGGACTCGAACAACATTCGGTAACCACATACAAACTTCCTTTATAACCCTAGCATCATCCAGACCTTAAGTGTGTAGACCCTACGGGTTGGAGACATCTGAACATGACCGAGGCGTTCTCCGGTCAATAACCAACAGCGGGATCTGGATACCCATGTTGGCTCCCACATGTTCCACGATGATCTCATCGGATGAACCACGATGTCAAGGACTCAATCGATCCGTATACTATTCCCTATGTCTAGCGGTATTGTACTTGCCCGAGATTCGATCGTCGGTATCCCGATACCTTGTTCAATCTCGTTACGGCAAGTCTCTTTACTCGTTCCGTAACACATCATCCGTGATCAACCCCTTGGTCACATTGTGCACATTATGATGATGTCCTACCGAGTGGGCCCAGAGATACCTCTCCGTTTACGGAGTGACAAATCCATCTCGATTCGTGCCAACCCAATGACACTTTCGGAGATACCTGTAGTGCACCTTTATAGTCACCCAGTTATGTTGTGACGTTTGGTACACCCAAAGCATTCCTCGGTATCCGGGAGTTGCACAATCTCATGGTCTAAGGAAATGATACTTGACATTAGAAAAGCTTTAGCATACGAACTACGATCTTTGTGCTAGGCTTAGGATTGGGTCTTGTTCATCACATCATTCTCCTAATGATGTGATCCGTTATCAATGACATCCAATGTCCATGGTCGAAACCGTAACCATCTATTGATTAACGAGCTAGTCAACTAGAGGCTTACTAGGGACATGGTGTTGTCTATGTACCCACACATGTATCTGAGTTTCCTTTCAATACAATTATAGCATGGATAATAAACGATTATAATGAACAAGGAAATATACTAATAACTAATTTATTATTGCCTCTAGGGCATATTTCCAACATAAAGTGGGTAGTAGCATCTCCTCTATCTCATCATGCCTAATAGGTATCTCAAAGCATTTAGCAAGGCGGGAGGCATAGATACCTCCAAAGATAGGGCCCTTCGTACGGTTTAAACTCAATCGTCGAGCAACCATAGCACCCAAACTAAAAGTTCTATCACAAAGTAAATCATGGCGCAAAATGGCAAGGTCGGGAACACTAAGGCCTCCACTCTCCCCGCGACCAATTAAACATCTCCCAGCAAATAGTGAGTAGTAGCATAAAATAGGAAAATGTAAACTAGCCACTCTCGCTTCCGACACCTTTCTCCTTTCCCCAACGGTAACTTTATCAATAAAATCTTGCACATATCTATGACATGGTTCATCAATGCTATCCTCAAAAGGTAATTTTCAAACCTCACAAAAATCACAAAGCGTCATCTCCTTATACTCATCATATAAGTAAAATTCTACCATGGGTGGTGATCTCCTAGCATGAAAGTGAAAATTTTGCACGAAAGTATTAGTGAGTAGGAGGTACTGTTCACACATATCGTGGAGGAAGTCGGTGATGCCCGCATTCTCAGCCAAGTAATAGAAATCCTCATAAATTCCGGCCGCCTCCAAGAATGCATCACATGGCCATTCACACGACCGAACCTTCGCGCTGCGAGGAAGGTTGTACTTGGGATTTTCCTTCTCTTCATTTTCTTTTCCCTTCGAACCCCGGCTCGAAGAGCCTCTCAACAATCTCCTCATCATTTTCTTCCTCTGAACATTTTTGAAATTTTTAGTAACTCAAAACAAAAGTGAACCAAACTCAACAAGATTGATAGCAACTACTCCAACAAGTGTCTAGAGGCTATAAATTTGACATGCAAGATCAAGAATGAGGTCACCACAGCAGCAAAAATTTGCAATAAATAAAGCACTAGAACAAAAACTAATTGGACCAATGGAGGAGTCACATACCGAAGAACAATCCCCCAAAATAGTTTTGCAAATGGAGCTTTGCACAAGGAGATTGGAAATGGCAGCAAGATGAGCTAGAACACTGGTTTGAGCAATAGGATGATTTTTTCTGGAGGAAGATGAAGTGGATGGGTGCTGGAATAAGTGAGGGGGCCTACGTGGGACCCACAAGGCAGGGGGTGCGCCCAGGGGGGTAGGGCGCGCCCTCCCCCCGTGTGGCCCACTGGTGCATCCCCCTGGTGCATGTTCAGTGCCATAAATTCTAAAATATTCTATAAAAATCATACTAAATTTTCAGGGCATTTGCAGAACTTCTATTTTTGGGGCATTTTTTTATTGCACGGATAATTCAAAAAACAGACAGAAAATACTATTTTTTCTTTATTTATTCTAAATAACAGAAAGTAAAAGGTAGGTACAGAAGGTTTTGCTTTCTAAATTCATCCATCTCATGCTCATCAATAGGAATCCATTAACAAGGTTGATCAAGTCTTATTAACAAACTTTTTTCGAATGACATGAAACCAGAGACTTTTCAAATAACACTAGGTTACCTCAACGGGGATATGCATGTCCCCAACAATAAGAATATCATATTTCCTTTTGACATTAGGAAGAGGGAATTTAAAACCTCCAATAGTAATAGTTGAATTTTTTCCAATAGAATTGATACTATGAAATTGTTGCTTCGAAAAGTTTACCGTATTCTCATTACCATTAACATGAGAAGTAACATTGCCTTTGTTGCAATCAGTAACAGCCCCTCCAGTATTTAAAAAGGGTCTACCAAGGATAATCAGCATACTGTCGTCCTCGGGAATATCAAGAATAACAAAGTCTGTTAAGATAGTAACGTTTGCAACCACAATAGGCACATCCTCACAAATACCGATGGGTATAGCAGTTTATTTATTGACTACTTGCAAAGAGATTTCAGTAGGTGTCAACTTATTCAATTCAAGTCTACGATATAAAGAGAAAGGCATAACACTAACACCGGCTCCAAGATCACATAAAGCAATTTTAACATAGTTTCTTTTAATGGAGCATGGTATAGTTGGTACTCCTGGATCTCCTAGTTTCTTTGGTATTCCACCCTTAAAAGTATAATTAGCAAGCATGGTGGAAATCTCAGCTTCGGGTATCTTTCTTTTATTTGTAACAATATCTTTCATATACTTAGCATAAGGAGGCATTTTAAGCATATCAGTCAAACGCATATGCAAAAAGATAGGTCTAATCATTTTAGCAAAGCGCTCAAAATCCTCATCATCCTTTTTCTTGGATGGTTTAGGAGGAAAGGGCATGGATTTTTGAACCCATGGTTCTCTTTCTTTACCATGTTTCCTAGCAACAAAGTCTCTCTTATCATAACGTTGATTCTTTGATTATGGGTCATCAAGATCAACAACAGGTTCAATCTCTATATCATTATCATTACTAGGTTGAGAATCAACATGAACATAATCATTAACATTATCACTAGGTTCATGTTCATCACCAGATTGTGTTTCAGCATCAGAAATAGAAATATCATTGAGATTCTCAGGTGTGTCTACAACAGGTTCACTAGAAGCATGCAAAGTCCTATCTGTTTTCTATTTCTTTTTATTAGAAGGACTAGGTGCATCAGTACTAGTTCTCTGAGAATCTTGCTCAACTCTCTTAGGATGACCCTCGGGATACAAAGGTTCCTGGGTCATTTTACCACCTCTCACTACAAAAAAAGACACATCCATGACATTTTGGGCCGAACGAAATTTTTTCGGTCATACTTATGACACTTCTATGACGATAATTGAAGGAAATATGCCCTAGAGGCAATAATAAAGTTGTTATTTATTTCCTTATATCATGATAAATGTTTATTATTCATGCTAGAATTGTATTAACCGGAAACATAATACATGTGTGAATATATAGACAAACAGTATGTCACTAGTATGCCTCTACTTGACTAGCTTGTTAATCAAAGATGGTTATGTTTCCTAACCATGAACAAGGAGTTGTTATTTGATTAACAAGGTCACATCATTAGTTGAATGATCTGATTGACATGACCCATTCCGTTAGCTTAACACTTGATCGTTTAGTATGTTAATGCTTTCTTCATGACCCATACATGTTCCTGTAACTATGAGATTATGCAACTCCGTTTACGGAGGAACACTTTGGGTACTACCAAACGTCACAACGTAATCGGGTGATTATAAAGGAGTACTACAGGTGTCTCCAAAGGTACTTGTTGGGTTGGCGTATTTGAGATTAGGTTTTGTCCTCCGATTGTCGGAGAGGTATCTCTAGGCCTTCTCGGTAATACACATCACATAAGCCTTGCAAGCATTGCAACTAAAGAGTTAGTTGTGAGATGATGTATTACGGAGCGAGTAAAGAGACTTTCCGATAACGAGATTAAACTAGGTATTGGATACCGACGATCGAATCTCGGAAAGTAACATACCGATGACAAAGGAACAACGTATGTTGTTATGCGGTTTGACCGATAAAGATCTTAAGTAGAATATGTAGGAACCAATATGAGCATCCAGGTTCCGCTATTGGTTATTGACCGAGAATAGTTCTAGGTCATGTCTACATAGTTCTCGAACCGTAGGGTCCGCACGCTTAAGGTTTCAATGACGGTTATTATGAGTTTATGTATTTTGATGTACGAAGGAGTTCGAGTCCGGATGTGATCATGGACATGACGAGGAGTCTCGAAATGGTCGAGACATAAAGATTGATATATTGGATGGTTATATTCGGACACGGAAAGGTTCCGGAAGTTTCGGAGAAAACCGGAGTGCCGGGGGGTTACGGAACCCCGGGAAGTTATGGGCCTTATTGGGCCAAGATGGGAGAGAGGGCTGCACCAGGAGGTGGTGCGCCCCCCTCCATGGGGAGTCGAATTGGACTAGGAGGGGCAGCCCCCTTCCTCTCTCTCTCTCTTTCCTTCCCCTTCCCTCTTCCTAGTAGGACTAGGAAAGGGAGTCCTACTCCTACTAGGAGGAGGACTCCCCCCTCCTTAGTGCGCCCCAAGGGCTGGCCGCCCTCCCCTTGCTCCTTTATATCACGGGGCAGGGGGCACCCTAGAACACACAAGTTGATCTTCGTGATCGTTCCTTAGCCGTGTCGGTGCCCCCTCCACCATATTCCACCTCGGTCATATTGTTGCGGTGCTTAGGCGAAGCCTGCGCGCGGTAGAACATCAAGATCGTCCTGCCACGCCGTCGTCTTGTGGAACTCCTCCCGAAGCTTTGCTGGATCGGAGCCCGGGATCGTCATCGAGCTGAGCGTGTGCTAAGAACTCGGAGGTGCGAGTAACGGTGCTTGGATCGGTCGGATCGTGAAGACGTCGACTACATCAACAGCGTTGATATAACGCTTCGCTTTCGGTCTCACGAGTGCGTGGGCGGACACTCTCCCTCTCGTTGCTATGCCATCACCATGGTCTTGCGTGATCGTAGGAAATTTTTGAAATTACTCGTTACCCAACATGGCATCGAGCCTGGTTTTATCGTTGATGTCATATGCACGAGTAGAACACAAGTGAGTTGTGGGCGATACAAGTCATACTACCTACCAGCATGTCATACTTTGGTTCAGCGGTATTGTGAGATGAAGCGGCCGGACCGACATTACGCGTGACGCTTCGCGAGACTGGTTTCACCGCTGTGAGCACTTTCGTTGCTTAAAGGTGACCGGCGGGTGTCTGTCTCTCTCACTTTAGTTGAACCGAGTGTGGCTACGCCCGGTCCTTGAGAAGGTTAAACGAGTCTATTTGACGAAATATCGTTGTGGTTTTGATGCGTAGGTAAGAACGGTTCTTGCTCAGCCCGTAGCAGCCACGTAAAACTTGCAACAACAAAGTAGAGGACGTCTAACTTGTTTTTGCAGGGCATGTTGTGATGTGATATGGTCAAGGCGTGATGCTATATTTTATTGTATGAGATGATCATGTTTTGTAACGAGTTATCGGCAATGGCGAGAGCCATATGGTTGTCGCTTTATTGTATGAAATGCAAGCGCCATGTAATTGCTTTACTTTATCACTAAGCGGTAGCGATAGTCGTAGAAGCAATAGTTGGCGAGGCGACAACGATGCTACGATGGAGATCAAGGTGTCGCGCCGGTGGCGATGGTGATCATGATGGTTCTTGGCGATGGAATCACAAGCACAAGATGATGATGACCATATCATATCACTTATATTGATTGCATGTGATGTTTATCCTTTATGCATCTTATCTTGCTTTGATTGACGGTAGCATTATAAGATGATCTCTCACTAAAATTATCAAGAAGTGTTCTCCACGAGTATGCACCGTTGCCAAAGTTAAATCGTGCGAGACACCACGTGATGATCGGGTGTGATAAGCTCTCGTCCATCTACAACGGGTGCAAGCCAGTTTTGCACACGCAGAATACTCAGTTATACTTGACGAGCCTAGCATATGCAGATATGGCCTCGGAACACGGAGACCGAAAGGTCGGCGTGAATCATATAGTAGATATGATCAACATAAGATGTTCACCATTGAAAACTACTCCATCTCACGTGATGATCGGTTATGGTTTAGTTGATTTGGATCACGTGATCACTTAGATAACTAGAGATGTCTGTCTAAGTGGGAGTTCTTAAGTAATATGATTAATTGAACTTAAATTTATCATGAACTTAGTACTGATAGTATTTTGCTTGTCTATGTTTACTGTAGATAGATGGCTCGTCTTTGTTGTTCCGTTGAATTTTAATGCGTTCCTTGAGAAAGCAAAGTTGAAAGATGATGGTAGCAATTACGGACTGGGTCCGTAACTTGAGGATAATCCTCATTGCTGCACGTAAAAGTCACATCCTGGAATCCCATTGGGTGACAGTTCTGCTGCGAATCTTGAGCGAAGTTGTGAGCGTCCGCAAAGCGAGCTGATGACTACTCTATAGTTCATGTGCCATGCTTTACGGCTTAGAACCGGGTCTTCAACGACGTTTTGAGCGTCATGGAGCATATGAGATGTTCCAGGAGTTGAAGTTGATATTTCAACAGAATGCCCGGATTGAGAGATATGAAGTCTCCAATAAGTTCTATAGCTGCAAGATGGAGGAGAATAGTTACATCGGTGAGCACATACTCAAAATGTCAGGGTATTACAATCACTTGAATCAACTGGGAGTTAATCTTCCGGATGATTGTGTCATTGATGTAATTCTTCAATCACCGCCACCAAGCTACAAAGGCTTCGTGATGAACTATAATATGCAAGGGTTAGTAAAGACTATGCAGAGCTCTTCGCAATGCTAAAAGCTGCGGAGGTAGAAATCAAAAGGAGCATCAAGTGTTGATGGTCAATAAGACCACTAGTTTCAAGAAGAAAGGCAAAGGGAAGAAGAAGGGAACTTCAAGAAGAACAGCAAACAAGTTCTTGATCAGGAGAAGAAACCCAAGTCTGGACCTAAGCACAAACCGAGTGCTTCTCCGCAAGCGGTCGTCCTTTGAAGCGGAACTGCCCCAAGTATTTGGCGGATAAGAAGGATGGCAAAGTGAACAAAGGTATATGTGATATACTTGTTATTGATGTGTACCTTACTAGAGCTCGCAGAGTACACAGGTATTTGATACTGGTTCATTGCTAATATTTGCAACTCGAAGCAGGAACTACGGATTAGCGAACAACGGCAAAGGGCGAGGTGACGATGCGGCGTGGGAAAGCGGTTCCAAAGTCGATGTGATCGCGATCGACACGCTACCTCTACATCTACCTTGGGATTAGTTTTAGACCTGAATAATTGTTATTTGGTGCCAGCGTTAAGCATGAACATTATATCTGGATCTTGTTTAATGCGAGGCGGTTATTCATTTAAATCAGAGAATAATGGTTGTTCTATTTATATGAATAATATCTTTTATGGTCATGCACCCTTGAAGAGTGGTCTATTTTAATGAATCTCGATAGTAGTGATACACATATTCATAATGTTGAAACCAAAAGATGCAGAGTTGATAATGATAGTGCAACTTATTTGTGGCACTTGCCGTTTAGGTCATATCGGTGTAAAACGCATGAAGAAACTCCATCTTGATGGACTTTTGGAGTCACTTGATTATGAATCACTTGGCACTTGCGAACCGTGCCTCATGGGCAAGATGACTAAAACTCCGTTCTCGGTACTATGGAGAGAGCAACAGATTTATTGGAAATCATACATACGGATGTATGTGGTCCAATGAATGTTGAAGCTCGTGGCGGATATCGTTATTTTCTCACCTTCACAGATGATTTGAGCAGATATGGGTATATCTACTTAATGAAACATAAGTCTGAAACATTTGAAAAGTTCAAAGAATTTGAGTGAAGTTGAAAATCATCGTAATAAGAAAATAAAGTTTCTACGATCTGATCGTGGAGGCGAATATTTGAGTTCTGAGTTTGGTCTACATTTGAAACAAAGCGGAATAGTTTCGCAACTCACGCCACCGGAACACCACAGCGCAATGGTGTGTCGAGCGTCGTGTCGCACTTTCTTTGGATATGGTGCGATCTATGATGTCTCTTACAGATTTACCGCTATCATTTTGGGGTTATGCTCTTGAGGCGGCCGCATTCACGTTAAATAGGACACCGTCAAAATCCGTTGAGACGGCGCCTTATGAACTATGGTTTAGCAAGAAACCAAAGTTGTCGCTTCGAAAGTTTGGGGTTGCGATGCTTATGTGAAGAAACTTCAACCTGATAAGCTTGAACCCAAATCGAATGTGTCTTCATAGGATACCCAAAGGAGACAATTGGGTACACCTTCTATCACAGATCCGAAGGCAAGACATTCGTTGCTAAAATGGATCCTTTCTAGAGAAGGAGTTTCTCTCGAAAGAAGTGAGTGGGAGGAAAGTGGAACTTGATGAGGTAATAGTACCAGCTCCCTTATTGGAAAGTAGTTAAATCACGAGAAAACAGTTTACGTAACACCTACACCAGCTTAGTGAGGAAGATAATGATGAAGATCATGAAACTTCAGATCAAGTTGTCACCGAACTTCGTAGATCAACGAACAAAATCCGCACTGAGTGGTACGGTAATCCTATTACGGAAGTCATGCTACTAGATCATGATGAACCTCGAACTATGAAGAAGCGATGGTGAGCCCAGATTCCATAAAATGGCTTGAAGCCATGAAATCTGAGATGGGATCCATGTATGAGAACAAAGTATGGACTTTGGTAGACTTGCCGATGATCGGCAAGCTATTGAGAATAAATGGATTTTTAAGAAGAAGACTGACGCCGATGGTAATGTAACTGTCTACAAAGCTCGACTTGTTGCAAAAGGTTTTCGACAAGTTCAAGGGGTTGACTACGATGAGACTTTCTCACCCGTGGCGATGCTTAAGTCCGTCCGAATCATGTTAGCAATTGCCGCATTTTATGATTATGAAATTTGGCAAATGGATGTAAAAACTGCATTCTTGAATGGATTTCTAGAAGAAGAGTTGTATATGATGCAACGAGAAGGTTTTGTCGATCCAAAAGGTGCTAACAAAGTGTGCAAGCTCAACGATCAATTTATGGTGCAGTGCAAGCCTCTCGGAGTTGGAATAAGCGCTTTGATAGTGTGATCAAAGCATATGGGTTTATACAGACTTTTGGAGAAGCTCAGTATTTACAAGAAAGTGAGTGGGAGCTCAGTAGCATTTCTAATATTATATGTGGACGACATATTATTGATTGGAAATGATATAGAATTTCTGGATAGCATAAAAGGATACTTGAATAAAAGTTTTTCAATGAAAGACCTCGGTGAAGCTGCTTACATATTGGGCATCAAGATCTATAGAGATAGATCAAGGCGCTTGATTGGACTTTCACAAAGCACATACCTTGATAAAGTTTTGAAAAAGTTCAAAATGGATCGAGCAAAGAAAGGTTTTTACCTGTGTTACAAGGTGTAAGATTGAGTCGGACTCAATGCCCGACCACAGCAGAAGATAGAGAAAATGAAAGATGTTCCTATGCTTCAGCCATAGGCTCTATCATGTATGCAATGCTGTGTACCAGACTGGCGTATGCTTAGCTGTAAGCTTGGCAGGAAGGTACCAAAGTAATCGAGAGTGGATCATTTGGACAGCGGTCAAGAACATCTGAAATACACGAAAAGGACTAAGGATATGTTTCTCGTATATGGAGGTGACAAAGAGCTAGTCGTAAATGGTTACGTCGATGCAAGCTTTGACACGATCCGGACGATTCTAAATCGCAAACCGGATCGTGTTTTATTAAGCAGTGGAGCTGTCGGTTGGTGCAGTTCTAAACAAAGCGTCGTGGCGGGATCTACATGTGAAGCGGAGTACATAGCTGCTTGGAAGCAGCAAATGAAGGAGTCTGGATGAAAGAGTTCATTTCCGATCTAGGTGTCATACCTAGTGCATCGGGACCGATGAAGATCTTCGTGACAATCTTGGTGCAATTGCCTTGGCAAAGGAATCCAGATTTCACAAGAGGACCAAGCACATCAAGAGACGCTTCAATTCCATTGGGACCAAGTCCAAGTGGGAGACATAGAGATTTGCAAAATACATACGGATCTGAATGTTGCGGACCCGTTGACTAAGCCTCTTCCACGAGCAAAACATGATCAGCACCAAGACTCCATGGGTGTAAAGATCATTACTTTGTAATCTAGATTATTGACTCTAGTGCAAGTGGGAGATGAAGGAAATATGCCCTAGAGGCAATAATAAAGTTATTATTTATTTCCTTATATCATGATAAATGTTTATTATTCATGCTAGAATTGTATTAACCGGAAACATAATACATGTGTGAATATATAGACAAACAGTATGTCACTAGTATGCCTCTACTTGACTAGCTTGTTAATCAAAGATGGTTATGTTTCCTAACCATGAACAAGGAGTTGTTATTTGATTAACAAGGTCACATCATTAGTTGAATGATCTGATTGACATGACCCATTCCGTTAGCTTAACACTTGATCGTTTAGTATGTTAATGCTTTCTTCATGACCCATACATGTTCCTGTAACTATGAGATTATGCAACTCCGTTTACGGAGGAACACTTTGGTACTACCAAGCGTCCTGGCGAATCGGGTGATTATAAAGGAGTACTACAGGTGTCTCCAAAGGTACTTGTTGGGTTGGCGTATTTGAGATTAGGTTTTGTCACTCCGATTGTCGGAGAGGTATCTCTAGGCCTTCTCGGTAATACACATCACATAAGCCTTGCAAGCATTGCAACTAAAGAGTTAGTTGTGAGATGATGTATTACGGAGCGAGTAAAGAGACTTTCCGATACGAGATTAAACTAGGTATTGGATACCGACGATCGAATCTCGGAAAGTAACATACCGATGACAAAGGGAACAACGTATGTTGTTATGCGGTTTGACCGATAAAGATCTTACGTAGAATATGTAGGAACCAATATGAGCATCCAGGTTCCGCTATTGGTTATTGACCGAGAATAGTTCTAGGTCATGTCTACATAGTTCTCGAACCGTAGGGTCCGCACGCTTAAGGTTTCAATGACGGTTATTATGAGTTTATGTATTTTGATGTACCGAAGGAGTTCGAGTCCGGATGTGATCACGGACATGACGAGGAGTCTCGAAATGGTCGAGACATAAAGATTGATATATTGGATGGTTATATTCGGACACGGAAAGGTTCCGGAAGTTTCGGAGAAAACCGAGTGCTTGAGGGTTACCGGAACCCCGGGAAGTTATGGGCCTTATTGGGCCAAGAGGGAGAGAGGGGCTGCACCAGGAGGTGGTGCGCCCCCCTCCATGGGAGTCCGAATTGGACTAGGAGGCGCCCCCCCTTCCTCTCTCCTCTCCCTCTTTCCTTCCCCTTCCCTCTTCCTAGTAGGACTAGGAAGGGAGTCCTACTCTACTAGGAGGAGGACTCCCCCCCCTGGTGCGCCCCAAGGGCTGGCCGCCCTCCCCTTGCTCCTTTATATACGGGGCAGGGGGCACCCTAGAACACACAAGTTGATCTTCGTGATCGTTCCTTAGCCGTGTCGGTGCCCCCTCCACCATATTCCACCTCGGTCATATTGTTGCGGTGCTTAGGCGAAGCCTGCGCGACGGTAGAACATCAAGATCGTCACCACGCCGTCGTCTTGTGGAACTCCTCCCGAAGCTTTGCTGGATCGGAGCCGGGGATCGTCATCGAGCTGAGCGTGTGCTAAGAACTCGGAGGTGCGAGTAACGGTGCTTGGATCGGTCGGATCGTGAAGGCGTCGACTACATCAACAGCGTTGATATAACGCTTCGCTTCGGTCTCACGAGTGTACGTGGGCGGACCTCTCCCCTCTCGTTGCTATGCCATCACCATGGTCTTGCGTGATCGTAGGAAATTTTTTGAAATTACTACGTTACCCAACAATAATTGTGACAAAGCCCGGTATCATCATAGATGTGGTGGGCTCCTAATTCTATGACAAAAAATCATGACAGAAAATGGGCTTTTCGTCCTGGGCGGGCCGAAGGCGCATCTGCATTACATTCTTTGGGCCGTCCATGACGAAAAAAACTGTGGTAGAAGCGAGGGCGAGGAAAATATCAGGGTGTTCCCGGTTATGGTGGGTGGTCGGGGCCGAGCGATGCACGTTTCTCTCGTACACGCACGCGCGTGGGTGTGAGGCGTTGGGCTCTAACTGAAGCCGAGTGAGGCATTGGGCTCTAACTGAACACGAGCGATTGCACTGCAGGCTACACGTTACTGAACCCGAGCGATCGATCGATGGCTGTTAACTGAACCCGATCGGCGATTCGCCATCTCTATGCGCTAATCTGAAGCCGATCGATCTGCCTCTGGATGAGCGGTGGCGTTCTCGGGGGTTTGGATGAACAGGTTCGGTGGGGGTGGATGAACAGGACCCGTGGTGTTCCCCTCGGATGAACAGGACCCCGATCGGTCGAGCCAATTGGGGCTGGATGAGCAGGAGCCCGTGGAGGCGGGATGAGCGATGAGCGATGGAGGGCTGGATGAGCGGTAGCCCGTGGAGGGTGGTTGAGCAGGAGCCTGTGGAGAGGGCTGGTTGAGCGATGGCCGGTGGAGTAGCGCGGTGGAGGCTGGATGAGCAGGAGCCCGTGGATGAGCGATCGCGGTGGAGGCTGGAGGAGGTCGACGGTGGATGAGCGGTGGCCCGTGGAGGCCGGAGGGTCGATGGTGGAGATGAAAAGTATCCCGTGGAGTCCCGTTTTGCGGTACGCCACACCCCTCCCGATGAACAGGACCCCGTTTCGACCGTAGCGCTCCAACACAAGTCCGTTTCCTCCTTTTTGCGGTACGCCACACCCCTCCCGATCAACAGGACCCCCGTTTTGACCGTAGGTCTGTTTCCTCCGTTTTGCGGTACGCCAGATCCATCCCGATGAACAGGATCCCGTTTCGAACGTGGCCGGTCGAACACAAGGCTGTTTCCTCCGTTCTGCAGTACGCCAGGCCTCGTTTTGATCGGCTGTTCCGTCCAAGCCGGTTGGCTCCCACGCGTTCCGTTGCCTCCCGATGAACATGACTTATTTCATTGCCTCCCCATAAACACGACGACGACACAGTTTCTCCGTTCCGACCCAGCCATGTACACGAGCCCTGGCCATACGTATGCGCGAGTAGGCGTTCGAGACCCTGCCCGTATGTACGTACGTGGCCGTATTTTCTTTCTTGCACACTGGCCGCTGTTCGTATGTGTACATGCTACATGCGCGCTCAACTACGACACGTGCGCGCTCTACATCGAGTAGTATGTACGTACACATTTGCGACCAGAATGACAACGCTACGTACGCTTCGACCTGGTGGGTCCCGACTGTTAGACACTTCCTTGCGTGCGAAGATATAGCTGGTGGGTCCCAGCAGTCAGGGGGGCGAATCGTTTTTTTTGCCCGGACGCACTTCCTTGCGTGCGAAGATGTAGCTGGTGGGTCCCAGTAGTCAGGGAGAAACATTTTTTTCACGAAATACGGTGGCCCGTCTGGTGGGTCCCCGCTGTCAGGTACAGGAATAATTATTTTGCGCGTAATAAGGAGGCACTTCCTTGCGGTTGCCGTGGACCCAACTGTTAGCCTCTCCACGTACAGTACTCTTCCGATGGAAGTCAGTCGTTGACCACGCCGCGCCGAGGGCACCAATGCGGTGGACGACGGCGAGGCCTAGGAAGGGGATGACGCGAAGCCAGGGAAGACACGAGCAGTGGATGCCCACGCGTAGAGGAGTATGAAGGTTCACTGGTTCGCTGCGGTGTGAGGCTGCTGTTGCCGCAGAATAACAGGGGGTGTGGGTGAGTAGAGGGATGGCCTGGCCAGCGGTGGGAGTAGCAGGGGGCGGTGAGGCCTCCGTCGCATCGCAGCCGGCCACGGGAGGCAGGAGCACGAGGCACGACCGACGCTGTTCAAGCTCACCACAAGTCCACACATTATTGCCAATTGAGTAAGTCTTATTGGCGGGGAGAATAGGCTATGTGTGTGTGTTAGAGGGAGAGGGAGAGAGAGTGAGGAAGAGGGAGGGGGAGAGAGAGTGTGTGTGAGGATTTGATGGTAAAAAAGGTCGCCAATGTCGTAATATTGAACTCTTAAGAGCATCTCCAACAGCCACGCTAAGCGCGCAGCAAAAAAACATGTTTGCCTTGCAGCCCCGGCTGGTTTAGCCCGCCGCCATAGCTGGCTCCAAGAGCAGCCAAGCAATAATAATGCAGCAGCGCCGCTCCAAAGAGCAAACAAAAATACAGCACGCGTGATTCGCCGGGCATAAAATGCAATGAACATGATATTTTGAAATGAGTTTGAAACATTCATCAAAATGCAATAAACATGTGAAATGTGACACAAACAAGTTGATGAATAAAAGTTCATGCCCACAAGTTCAAAATCATGCCCACAAGTTCATCCAACCAAGTTTAAATGCAAATCAAGTTCAAGACACAAATGAAAGACACATCAATCCTCTTCCTCGCCTTCGTCCTCATCATCTTCCGAAGACGATTCTTCTGCCTCCGAAGATGAATCTTCCTCCCTCTCCTCATCACGCACCGCATCACGCACCGCATCATGTGAAGCTCCGACGGTGTTGACAAGATCTTCAACGGCATCTTCATGGGAATGTGTGTGAGAGGCACATCGAAAGACATTCCACCCACGGCGGCCGGAGGTGCACCCATGCCTCCGATGAGAGAAGCAAAACTCATGCCTCCCATGGCGGCCATAGCGTCGGAGGGTGCTCCAAAGCCACCCATGCCTCCCATGGCTCCGAAGCCACCCATGCCTCCCATGGCGCCAAGGCCACCACCACCCATTGCACGAACCATGGCTCTTTTTTGGATCAAGACTTCTTGTTGGGCAAGATTGACATACTCCTTTTGCGATGCATTGAGGTTAGATGTGTCCAAGAAGAACAAGTGCTTCTCCCATTCCAACAACTTAGCTCGCTCCTCCATGCCCACCTTCCTCTCCTCCAATGCCACTTTCCTCTCCTCGGCGGCCACCCTCCTCTCCTCGGCCGCCAACCTCCTCTCCTCGGTCGCGGCATCTTGGTTCCTTGCCATTTTCCTCACCTCATTGGCTTCGACCCTTGCCTTCACAATATCTTCCATAGCATTTTTGAGCTCATCATCTCCTTTCCTCTTCTTCTTTTTGGTTTTGTCTTTCTTGCACCCATCCGGTCGTTTTGGCTTCGAGTATGAAACCGAGTTGGGTGTGGGGCTTCTCTTGCCGTCATCACTTGATGCATCATCCTCCTCCTCCTCATCATTCAACTCAATTGTTCGCTTGCGTTTGTTGCTCAAATGCAAATCATCCAAACCATCACGCTTCTTCCATTTCTCATCATCCTTTAACACTTCATAGCAATGAGGCATGGTAAAGACCCTTCCTTTCTTGATCTTCCCCTTCTTGGTTGTCCTCGTCTCTTCTTTGAACAAGTTTTGTGCAATGTTGTACTACAAGAAAAACAAAACAAGTTAGCACTTCGGTCACCAAAAACAAGTATGATGAACATATATGAGATGCCACTTACTCGATCATCCTCAATTGTGCCACTTGGGTTAATCTTGTCACCCGCCTTTTGACAAGCCGCCCACTTTTGACAATCCGAGTTGATTGTCGACCATCGGGACCGAAGTGATCTCTCGGAGCGGTCAATTCCACTCACGTTGTGAGCATCAAAGTGTTCTTTCATTCGCCCCCAATAAGTGTCTCTACTTTGATCACCTCCAATGGATGGATCCCTCGACACTTGCAAATAAGTATAGCATAGTAACTTGTCATCGTTGGTGGTGTAATTGCCCGCTCTTCCTTTCGGCGCGTCGACAATGCCCTCACCCTCCTCGTCCACCTCAAACTCATGGTCATCGAAATGGATGTCATTGATTTGAGACCAATGCGAATTGTTGGACCCAACACCCATAGTTGACATGTATGCATCATCGTTGAGACTACAAAGTTTTTTGAACAATGCAAATAAGCTATCTATATGTGATGATGCATTGAAAAAATAACAAGAAAAGAAAAGTTGGAATTTTTTCACCTTGGGGCATTTAAATCGAACACGTCTGCAGCGTCGGTAACCGGCTCAACGAGTGAGCTCGCTTGGCGCCGGTAGCCACCGCGCCATCGAACGCATACAAGCTTCTTTTCCCTCGCCTTCGTCTTTGCGGAGCCGTCCGCCGCCTTGTTCTTCTTCGCGGATGTTTTGCCCTTCTTCGCCGCGCCGCATTGGGGACCTTCGACGGTCGGGCGGCGGCACGGACGGCGCCGGCGGCACGCCACCCGTCGCCGTGGTCATCCGCGGCGGCAAGAAGAGGTTGCGCAGAGCCCGGCCGACGCCGGCGGAGCTCGGCGATGGCGACGCTAACGCCTCCCAGCTAGGGTTTCGGCGGCGGCGAAGTGTGCGGTCGCAGCCAGCATAACGGGTGAGCGGGCGCCGTGGGCGCGTCCATGGCGGTAGCGCCGGCTGGCTGCTGGGCGAGGAGGAGGAGAGAGTCGTGAAGCGAAGTTCGAGTGTGCAGCGACGGTAGCCGGCGCTGAAATACACCGCAGCGTGAGTGTTTTCGACCACTACCCAACTCGTTATAGCGCGCGCGCCGTTTTTGCGCGCCCGCTGGAGCGACCCGCCGCGTTGCGCTAAAACGGACTAATTTGCGGCGCGGCGCTAGTTTAGCACGGGCGTTCTTCTAATAATAATAATTTGTCAACGGTGCGACCTTTCTTGTGCAAACATGTTGTTTCTCTCTCTCTCTCTTGTTCCAGCAGTATGCCTAAACCTCGGGATTTTCCATATGAATTCTTCAGTATGCCTAAAACAAAAAGGAAAAGAAAGAACCCACTAAAACAAGCAGGGGCGAAGGTACGCCTCTGGAATTTTATTATCAGAAACGATAGGAGCTTTCGTGCAAACATGTCTGATTTGCTGTATGCGGATTACCTAGTACTGTGCAGCTTATTCTATTCAGCATGTAATCATGGCGGGAGCATTGACTTGACCTGGCTTCAGGAAGTGTATCCTCTGCCTTTAGCAATAGCAGGTACTCTTCGTGGAAAGTCTTAAGCATGGTGGAAAGCCGACTCAGCAAAGCAAAAAAGAAAAGGTAGTCGCCAAAGATAGCTAAATATCTCAAGCTAGATTAGCAACCGATCTGTTGCGACCTGCTCCCAGCTAAATATCCCAAGATCTGTTGATGCCTAGCTCAGTTAGAAACTCATCACTCTCTCCCAGATGCCAAGATTCTACTGTACTAGCTAGCGGCCATGGGAATACCTTCCTTCTTCAGCTGGCTCGTGGGCAAGTACCCAAAAATCGTCGGCACCATCATCGACGTCTACTCTGCCTCGTCATCGGAGGAGGACGAGGAGGAAGAAAAAGAAAAGGAGGAAGAGGAGGGGGAAGAAGAAGAGGTTAAAGAAGATGACGATGAAGAGGATGAAGAAGAAGGAGAGATCATCTACGACAACCTCTACCTCGACATGAATGAAATCATCCACAAATGCTTCCGCCTCAACAACGGGCTGGTAATAAACACCTCAACCCATGACGATCTCCATGCAATCTAGCCGGTGTCTGTTGACTCTCTTGAACTCTTGAGCTGGCCTTAATTTCACTGGCATTTGCGCAGGTGTACAATTGGTTTTTCGCTTACTTGGATCGCCTGTTTCGCATCGTCAGGCCAAGGAGGCTCCTTTACTTGGCAGTAGGTCCGTACATATTATATACATGGATCGATCCCTAGTACACACAAAAATGGCTTCTCTTGATTCCTCTTTCCCATGATATGCATCATCCACCTACAAATTCCAACCGCAGATGGCGTCGCCCCTATGTCCAAGATGACCAAGCTGCGACAGAGGTACTTCAAAACTGCCAAGTATCGTGCAGACTCGGTGAGCCCTCAAGTCTATTTCATTTCATTCCCTCGACAAGGTAACTGTTTATCATAAAATTCACAATGCATATATGTACCAGGAGGCTGAAGCGATTCGACAGAGATATTCAGAGCTCAGGGGAAAGAGGTGATGCCCCGAGATACGTACGAGCTTGAGAATCCTGTTGTCAAGATGCCGGGGACGGAGTTCATGGAGAAGATATCAGCAGCGCTGGAGTACTTCATCCGTGAACGGTTGAATACAGACCCTGAATGGAAAGACATCAAGGTTTGCATTTTTTTTTAACTAGCAGTGGTGAAGCAAATGGACTACTATTTCCCTTATTTTACATAAATAATAACTCCACTTTAATTGTTACTCCCTCCGTCCCATAATGTAAGACGTTTTTTGACACTACACTAGTGTCAAAAAACGTCTTACATTATGGGACGGAGGGAGTATTTTTCACAAATATACCTCTAGCACACTGAAACTGTGATTGCGACGCCATCTAAATACTCTGTTCCATCTTGACAGTATTAAGATTTTTGGTTCACCGTAAAGCATGTATCTTAGGGGCTGTGGGATCTTGCTGATTTGTCCAGGTTGGTCATTGTTGATGAGTTCACAGTTGATCTTTTTTTTTTTACTGAAGGTAATACTTTCTGATGCAAATGTTCCTGGAGAAGGGGAGCACAAGATCATGTCTTTCATTCGTGCGCAACGAAGCATGGAAAACTATGATCCGAACACCCGCCATTGTCTGCATGGGCATGTATGAACTTTAACCGCAGGACGGATTTGATTATCTCAATCGAACACAATGTTTGAGATGTTCACTACTGCCTAGTTATGTTACAGTTAACTCTGAAGAATTATCACAGGATGCAGATCTGATCATGCTCGCGCTGGCATCTCACGAAGTCCACATTTCAATTTTGCGGGAGTTCGATAATCCAAATGGCAGGATACCCGCGAGATTTTATCAGGTCTATTCCCCTGAAATAATATTACCAAAAGGTTCACATTTTGACTAAAGGAATAACACCTCCTTTTGCAGTTTGTGGACATATGGGTTCTGAGAGAGTACTTGGAGCTTGAAATGAAGACACCAGGCTGCAAACAAGTTACCGAGAGACTAATAGATGACTTTATCTTTATTTGTTTCTTGACAGGAAACGATTTCATTCCACGGATTCCTTCACTAGAGATAAATGAAGTACGTATATTGTATGTTGTTAGATTCTTGTAATAATTTAACATATTCATTGCTGTAATTGTTCCTCTGATCTATGTTTTATGCGACAGTTTGCAGTTGATCTTCTCATTGAAGTGTACAAAACAACCTTCAACAAAATGGGGGGCTATATGGTCAACACAGACAAAGTACCTGGAGAATTTCTGCCTTTTTACTTTCATCGACGATTAGCCATTGAGTTGTAGTTTTATGTGATTTTGCTTCTACGGGAAACAGATCAAAGATAAATACGGTGCGTATCTGGAACTCTCAAGGTTAGAGAAGTTCTTTCATGAACTGTCCTTGTGCGAAGAGAAAATTTTACTCAAAAGATATGAACTGCAAGAGGTAAGTTATCATCCTTGTCAGTAGTGCGCGCTAGTGCCAATTAGCATTTACATATGCTTTGTTATTATCTGCAGAAGTTACTGCACAAGATACAGAGTGAAGCTGCAGTAAACGAATGGGCCAAGGGAGAGGACAGGGGCGAGAAGAAAACATCATTTGCTCAACATTTTTTTTATCCTGTAGAGACTTCCCTTGAAAGAAACTCTGACGATGTGGTAAGGATTAGTTAGCTTAAAAAAAGTTGTGTAGTGGTCTCCTTGGTTCTTCTAGTCAGGAAGAACGTCCCGGGTTCAAGTCATTTTTGACACAAGGCAGTACTTCTACTTGTCCCTAATGAGTAATGAATGGGAGTTCTCTTTATTTCTGCTACAAATTAAGGAATGCTTGAACTTCTGATTGATTCCCTATTATCAGGTCAGAAAGAATACCAGGGACCTATGGAGAACTGTGAGCGATATTTTCTGTAGTAAGGACGACCTTTTTAAAAATGGAGCCAGCAAACAAGACAAGGTTAAGGACGACCTTTTTTATTGCTAGAGATATTTCTTATGTGTGCAGTTTCTCATGTATCTATTGCAGATAAGGCCAGGATGGAAATCCCAGTTCTACAGAGAGAAGTTTGGTGCTGAAACTTCTAAAGAAGTTGGAAGGCTGCAGACTGTAATGGTTGTGGTTTCCCTTGTTTCTTCGTGCAAATGGAGTCTCATGAGGCTGGCCATGGGAAATTTAGATTGATATAATCTGTTTTTTTTTTCTTACTGACTTGAATTATTTATTTTGCGGGTTGAACACTTCTCGTATGTAATTTAGGTTCAGAAGTATTTAGAAGGATTATGCTGGATGCTTCAATGCTATTTTTCTGAAGTTCCTTCATGGACTTGGTATGAAGAGAACATATATAAATTGTATAATTTTTGTCTATATGCTTCCTTACACTCCTTAATTTCATGGCTCTGAGTTGTTATTATGACTTTTGTCCCAAGGACCACTAGTTTTCATAGTATTTCTATGCTAGTGATATCTGACAGCTCCAGTACATATGTGCAAGAAAAACGTTTCCATTCTATGTCAATATGACCGCAAAAAAAATTTAATTTAAGTCTTATGGTAGAATATCTGTTCTTGCAGGTGCTACCCATTCTATTATGCTCCTTTTGCATCGGATTTCAAATGTCTGTCGCAATTCAACATATCTTTCACCATGGACAAACCACTAAGACCATTTGATCAGCTCATGGCAGTTTTGCCACCAGAAAAGAATGTTTTGTCATGTGCCCTTCCAAAATGTTACAGCAACTTAATAGGCTGTGAAGAATCTAAAATACAAATGTCCTATCCATCAGGTATTTAAGTAAATCCACCAGTATGTTTGTCATTCTTAGTTCATACCATAGATTGTTGGCGTGCTTATGCAGATGCAATTATTTTGTCAACAGAGTTTGAGATTGATCCAGATGGCAAACGTTTCTTGTCACAAGTAAGTTATTCGTTCACATGTCCATTAGGGAAACTGAATCAATTCATACTTTCAACCTAAACTGATCAAATGTTGATGTGCTTAGTATGGCTAGGTTACACCCCTTAGGCCCCGCTTGGAATCGGTGTAACTATTTACACTTGTATTTATTTTACACGTGTATATTACCGGCCATTTGTGATTTCCACCTGAAAAACATAAACGACCGATGAAGGCGTGTATATTTTAAGGACGTATAGCACTCGGAAACGAGAATCCAATCAGGGCCTTAGGTGCTAGGTTATGCAAAAAGGACTCTGATGCTAACTTTCAATGAATAAATAAATTGTACTAATTTTCAACTAATAAATTGTTTCAGGGTATTGCAAAGTTACCATTCATAGACAAGGAACTGCTGCTTTCAGCTACCAAAATGGTAGAGAAAGATCTAACGGTAATAGAACCGCCCGCCATCTTATTATCTTCTACTACCAATGTACACTAACTTAAAACTACTGTTGCGTAAATCATAAGTCAAAAGGCATTGGTATTTACCTTGTTAACACATACATTAGGAGGATGAGATGGCACGGAATAATGCTCGGCGGGAGAGGATCTTCCTGAGGAACTCGCAGAGTCTGGCAAATACTGCAGCATTTGTGGCAACGATTTCAGACAATGCACAGAAAAAGCTTTGGATAGACACTAGGTGCTTGAAGTCTGAACTGAACTTAGTGTAGTTGAGTACTTGGTTCAGAGCAATACAGAACTGATGCTGGATATTTTGTCTTGGCATAGTGAAATCGGGGGGGTGGTTCTCACCAGATGAGAAGGAGGTTCAAAGCTCTGCGTTAAGAAAAAATAAGGTTCAACACTCGTGGTCCTGGATAAGAGATCCAGACATGACAGTGTAAGTTAGTTTACTCTTGAGTTGATCATATTCACTGGGAGGGATATCGTAATTCGTCGTTTTTTCTCACATCACATCCTCTGTGTCACTGTGTGAATGTCTCCTCAGGTCAGCAATGTTCTTCAACCCTGAGGCAGTGAAGCCGGTTTCAAGACTACTTGACAATGTCATAGTGCCTGATAAGGTAGATTCAGATGAAGTGGTAGCACAAAATTTCGACTGATTTATCTGAAACTTATGTATCCACTCCTGCAGACTATAACTGAAGCCGACATTCGGAAGAGGCCGATGTGGCACACGTACCCGGGTCCAAGGCCAAGACGGCCGCATGTCACCCACAGACCAGAGACCCAGTGGAGGGCGAGCACGCCGGCGACGCCGAGAGAAGAGCACAAGCTCGCCGGGGAGGGGTGGCTGGGACGGGGGAGGGGAAGCGCCGCCGCTGCTACTGCCGATACACGGCAGATCGGGCCTAGCGGCTATGGGAGAGGTTCCCAGGGTGTGCAAATGGCGCAGAGCCGAGGCGGCCGGTTCGACGGCGGTGATGAGTGGGCAGGAGGAGGCGGCGGCGTCGGCGCGGTGAAGAGGCCGGAGACGGAGGGGCGGCCCGTTGGGTTGTGGGCGAGAGGAGGCGGCCGTCGCGGGAGCGGGCCAGCCCGCGCGCGGTAGCATGTTTTAGTTCATCTGAGGCCCGTTTCAAGCTTTGGGCTGGCCGAAGTATCAAGCGCGAAGCAGAAAATCTAGGGACGAGCCCAAAGCAGAAGTTTCAGGTGCGCATGAGGGCATTGCTAAAATAAATAAATTATAGTCTTCTCAAAAAAAAATTATAGTGGTTGGTAAGATATTCTCTTTCATGTAATTTTAGAGGAAAGGTATACACCCAATTTTATAAATAAAGGCAGTAGGCAGAATTCAGACAAAACGAACTTCAAGTAGTGAACAACCAAGGCACAACACGCCAACAAACCGAAAGTACAGTTACACGGCCCAAGGCCAATACGGCACGCATGCCACAACCTACGCGACGATGAGCTAGGGGGCACCGAGAGACGACCTCGGGTTGGGTGGAACGCTCCAACGCAAGGATCGAAGATGTAAAAGTACGCACTTTGCCAATCAACTCGTCAATCGCCTCACGATCATCCACCTTAATCAATGATTTTCACTAGTGAAGAAAAGAGACAAGTTTAAACAAACAATGAACAGGATTATTAGGAAAATATTCTCAATAGCGAAGTTGTTAGGTGTGGTCTAGAACACCCAGCACATGGCAGGGAACCCAACCGAAAACAGAAGCATGTAAGAGCATCTGCAGCCGCGCCCCTAGCACGGTCTTTTCAGGCGTTTTTTTTCGCACCGACGCCGAAAAAACGGCCCAGTCGCGCCCTCAAGAGCCATTTTTCGCCGGCTTGGGCCGAATTCAGCGCCGGCGGACCCAGGCCGAACCTGGCGCGCCCGAGGCGCCGGGGCGAGTGTTTTGGCGCGAAAGAGCCGTGGACCCGCCGAGTCAGCGAGACGGCCGCTTCGTCGCCCTCATCGCCTCGGTTCCCACGGAAATCAATGCCAAGGTTGCCGCGCCGGTCAGCCTCCATTGATGCCTCATGGGCGGCGCAATGAAGACGCCGCCGACGCGCGTCCCGCCCGCTCCCGCCACGCATCCTCCCGCATGCCGCCTCCCCGCCGCCCCGCTTCGGCTATAAAAGGCGCCCGCGCCGGTGAGCGCCACAGCCTCCCCCTCTTCTCGCAAAAGCCTTCTCCCCACCGTTGAGCGCCACAATATTCCCCCACTCCCCCTGAGGGAGTCCTGGATTAAGGGGTCCTCGGACAGCGGACTATATACTTTGGCTTTGTTGTTGGACTATGAAGATACAAGATTGAAGACTTCGTCCGTGTCCGGATGAGACTCTTCTTTGCGTGGAAGGCAAGCTTGGCAATTCGGATATGTAGATCTCCTTCTCAGTAACCGACTGTAATAACCCTAGCCCCTCCGGTGTTTATATAAACCGGAGGGTTTAGTCCGTAGGACAACAACAATCATAATCATAGGCTAGCTTCTAGGGTTTAGCCTCTACGATCTCGTGGTAGATCAACTCTTGTAATACTCATATCATCAAGATCAATCAAGCAGGAAGTAGGGTATTACCTCCATGGAGAGGGCCCGAACCTGGGTAAAACATCGTGTCCCCTGCCTCTTGTTACCATTAGCCTTAGACGCACAGTTCGGGACCCCCTACCCGAGATCCGCCGATTTTGACACCGACATTGGTGCTTTCGTTGTGAGTTCCATTGTGCCGTCGCGATAAGGCTTGATGGCTCCTTCAATCATCTTCAACGATGCGGTCCAGGGGGAGGTTTTCCTTCCCGGATAGATCTTTGTATTCGGCGGCTTCGTACTGCGGGACAACTCGCTTGGCCATCTGGAGCAGATCGATAGCTACGCCCCTGACCATCAGGTCAGGTTTGAAAGCTTTAACTATACTGCCGACGTCCGCGGATACTTGATCTTCGACGGATTCGAGCCCATGTCAGGTGCGCCGAACGGTCACGACGAACATGAGGAGGCGGCCCGTTGGGTTGTGGGCGAGAGGAGGCGTCCGTCGCGGGAGCGGGCCAGCCCGCGCGTGGTAGCACGTTTTCGTTCATTCGAGGCCCATTTCAAGCTTCGGGCTGGCCGGAGTATCAAGCGCGAAGCAGAAAATCTAGGGACGAGCCCAAAGCAGAAGTTTCAGGTGCCCATGAGGTCATCGCTCAATTTTTTTAATAGTGGTTCGTAAGATATTCTCCTTCACCTGATTTAGAGATGACAGTAAAAATATGGGTACAATGGATAATATGTTAGTCTTATCTTCAAATAAAAAGCGAGACCATTCCGGACTAGCCTTTGAAGGCATATTTTTTATAAAAGAAATCTCTAAGCACATCGCGCTAGCCAAGACTCGCACGCGGGTTGGCTAGTTGCGCTCCTTGGGGGCCTAGCCAAAAGGATGACACCCTGTTTTAAGTCTTAATTATTTTTAATAACTAGCTATTTTAAATAAAAATATGATGCGGCATATTGTGTTAAGAGGTTATCTCTTAATTAAAAGGAGGAAATCCTTTTTACTGATTTCACTTTCCTTCAGTCCGGCATTTTATTTTACACATTATACTTGTAATACAACACCACTCTAATGCCCTGAGTCAGACATGTTGGTGGTTTGGGTCATAATAGGTGCTTTCGCTTTGATGGGGCACACAAATTTCCGCATGCAAGAGGTAACGTTAGTCTAACAGTTAAGGCTGAGTTTGTCATTGAAGTGGATTATAATAATTGAGCTTATCGAACAATGTAAGTGTATACAGTGAAAGTTGCTTTTGGAGCTCGGCCTCCATGGAGGCCGGTTTTTGAAAAATTCAAAATTCAACAAAATTCATATTATTACATTTCAAAACATTCTAAAAAAATGCAGACATAGATGGAGGCATAACACACATGTGTGTAAAGTTTTAGCTAGGATGAAATACGTTGAAATAAGGGTTGTGCAAAAAAAGCAAATATGTGGCTTTTCAACACATCATACTATTCATCCTAATAGTCCATGAATTTGTTCTTTTTGCACAGACCACAACTCAAAGTATTTCATTCTGAAATTTTACAGAGATACACAACACATCCTTGTGTACTTGTACATTTTTTCAGATTTTTTTAAACCAAAAAGTAAGAATTTTTATTTTTCAAAAAATCCGGCCTCCATGGAGGCCGAGCTCCAAAATTCCGTTCTCGTGTATACAGTTCCTATTTTGTGCTTTATTCACAGAACCGCCCAAATACTCATTGTAAATCTCAAATAATTTAAGAAACCTTTTTTTTATACACGGACATATTTTGTCTTCAAAACTTTTTTGAATTCATGAACAATATTTGAGCTCACAAAACTTTTTTTTGGATACGTGAACAATATTCGAGTTTGCGAAACTTTTTTTGAATACCTGAACATTTTTCTTGAATACATGAAAATATTTACCATTCATGAACCTTTTTTGGATAGTTGAACAACATTAGAATTCGCGGAACTCTTTTCTGGATACGAGAACAAATTTTGCTTTCGCGCACATTTTTGAATTTGCCACTAACATATTTCAAATAAGGGAATTTTTTTGAAATCACAAATATTTTTTGAATTTACAACCATTGTTGGAATTGGATGATATCCCGCGTTGCTGCGGGAATTCATAAGCACATGATATAGGAAAACAGAAACATTGAACCATACTCCCTCCATTTTAAAATATAAGATCTTTTAGAGATGTCAATACGGACTACATACGGATGTATATAGACATATTTTAGAGTGTAGATTCACTCATTTTGCTTCGTATGTAGTCTATATTAAGATCTCTTAATATAATTATGATGATAGCAGACAACACCTCGGTAAAGGCATCTCCAACGCGGACAGTTAAACTGCTTAGATACATCCGGACCACTTTTGCCATCCAGCACCCGTATATGTTCACTTACCAGTCCAGACTTACGAATTCCGGTATGTTGGGGAACGTTGCAGAAAATAAAAATTTTCCTACAGTTTCACCAAGATCTATCTATGAGTTCATCTAGCAACGAGTGATTGGAGTGCATCCACAAACCTTTGTAGATCGCGAGCGGAAGCGTTCAAGAGAACGGGATTGAGGGAGTCGTACTCGTCGTGATCCAAATCACCGATGACCGAGTGCCGAACGGACGGCACCTCCGCATTCAACACACGTACGGTTGGGGAAGACGTCTCCTCCTTCTTGATCCAGCAAGGGGGAAGGAGAGGTTGATGGAGATCCAGCAGCACGACGGCGTGGTGGTGGATGCAGCAGGGATCTCGGCAGGGCTTCGCCAAGCTCTACGGAGGAGGAGGAGGTGTTGGAGTAGGAGAGGGAGGCGCCAGGGGCATGGGTGCGGCTGCCCTCCCTCCCCCCTCTTTATATAGGCCAACAAGGGGGGGGGGCGCCGGCCCTGGAGATGGGATCTCCCAAGGGGGGCGGCGGCCAAGGGGGTGGAGTACCCCCCAAGGCAAGTGGAGGCGCCCCTTCCCCTAGGGTTCCCAACCACAGGCGCGGGGGGCCCAAGGGGCGCACCAGCCCACCAGGCTGGTTCCTCCCACTTCAGCCCATGGGGCCCTCCGGATAGGTGGCCCCACCGGTGGACCCCGGGACCCTTCCGGTGGTCCCAGACAATACCAATGACCCTGAAACTTTCCCGATGGCCGAAACTTGACTTCCCATATATAATTCTTCACCTCCGGACCATTCCGGAACTCCTCGTGACGTCCGGGATCTCATCCGGGACTCCGAACAACTTTCGGGTTACTGCATACTCATATCTCTACAACCCTAGCATCACCGAACCTTAAGTGTGTAGACCCTACGGGTTCGGGAGACACGTAGACATGACCGAGACGACTCTCCGGTCAATAACCAACAGCGGGATCTGGATACCCATGTTGGCTCCCACATGCTCCTCGATGATCTCATCGGATGAACCACAATGTCGAGGATTCAAGCAACCCCGTATACAATTCCCTTTGTCAATCGGTATGTTACTTGCCCGAGATTCGATCGTCGGTATCCCAATACCTCGTTCAATCTCGTTACCGGCAAGTCACTTTACTTGTACCGTAATGCATGATCCCGGGACCAAACACTTGGTCACTTTGAGCTCATTATGATGATGCATTACCGAGTGGGCCCAGAGATACCTCTCTCATCATGCGGAGTGACAAATCCCGTCTCGATCCGTGTCAACCCAATGAAACTTTCGGAGATACCTGTAGTATACCTTTATAGTCACCCAGTTACGTTGTGATGTTTGGTACACCCAAAGCACTCCTACGGTATCCGGGAGTTACACGATCTCATGGTCTAAGGAAAGATACTTGACATTGGAAAAGCTCTAGCAAACGAACTACACGATCTTGTGCTATGCTTAGGATTGGGTCTTGTCCATCACATCATTCTCCTAATGATGTGATCTCGTTATCAACGACATCCAATGTCCATAGTCAGGAAACCATGACTATCTGTTTGATCAACGAGCTAGTCAACTAGAGGCTCACTAGGGACATGTTGTGGTCTAAGTATTCACACGTGTATTACGATTTCCGGATAATGCAATTATAGCATGAATAAAAGGCAATTATCATGAACAAGGAAATATAATAATAATCCTTTTATTATTGCCTCTAGGGCATATTTCCAATAGTCTCCCACTTGCACTAGAGTCAATAATCTAGTTACATTGTGATGAATCGAACACCCATAGAGTTCTGGTGTTGATCATGTTTTGCTCGCGGAAGAGGTTTAGTCAACGGATCTGCGACATTCAGATCCGTATGCACTTTGCAAATTTCTATGTCTCCATCTTGAACATTTTCACGAATGGAGTTGAAGCGACGCTTGATGTGCTGTTCTTCTTGTGAAACCTGGGCTCCTTGGCAAGTGCAATAGCTCCAGTGTTGTCACGAAGAGTTTGATCGGCCCCGACGCATTGGGTATGACTCCTAGGTCGGCGATGAACTCCTTCACCCAAATTGCTTCATGCGCTGCCTCCGAGGCTGCCATGTACTCCGCTTCACATGTAGATCCCGCCACGGCGCTCGCTTGCAAATGCACCAGCTTCTGCTCCACCATTCAACATATACACGATCCGGTTTGTGACTTAGAGTCATCCAGATCTGTGTCGAAGCTAGCATCGACGTAACCCTTTACGACGAGCTCTTCGTCACCTCCATAAACGAAAACATATCCTTAGTCCTTTTCGGTACTTCAGATATTCTTGACCGCTGTCCGGTGTTCCTTGCGGGATTACTTTGGTACCTTCCTACCAAACTTACGGCAAGGTTTACATCAGGTCTGGTACACAGCATGGCATACATAATAGACCCTATGACTGAGGCATAGGGGATGACACTCATCTCTTCTATATCTTCTGCCCTGGTCGGACATTGAGCTGAGCTCAATTTCACACCTTGCAACACAGGAAAGAACCCCTTCTTAGACTGATCCATATTGAACTTCTTCAATATCTTATCAAGGTATGTGCTTTGTGAAAGACCTATGAGGCGTCTCGATCTATCTCTATAGATCTTGATGCCTAATATATAAGTAGCTTCTCCAAGGTCCTTCATTGAAAAACTCTTATTCAAGTAGGCCTTAATGCTGTCCAAAAGTTCTATATCATTTCCCATCAAAAGTATGTCATCTACATATAATATGAGAAATGCTACAGAGCTCCCACCCACTTTATTGTAAATGCAGGCTTCTCCATAAGTCTGCATAAACCCAAACGCTTTGATCATCTCATCAAAGCGAATGTTCCAACTCCGAGATGCTTACACCAGCCCATAAATGGATCGCTGGAGCTTGCATACCTTGTTAGCATTCTTAGGGTCGACAAAACCTTCTGGCTGCATCATATACAGTCCTTCCTTAAGATAACCGTTAAGGAATGCCGTTTTGACGTCCATTTGCCATATCTCATAATCATAGCATGCGGCAATTGCTAACATGATTCGGACGGACTTCAGCTTCGCTATGGGAGAGAAAGTCTCATCGTAGTCAACCCCTTGAACTTGCCGATAACCCTTAGCGACAAGTCGAGCTTTATAGATGGTAAAATTACCATCCGCGTCCGTCTTCTTCTTAAAGATCCATTTGTTTTCTATCGCTCGCCGATCATCGGGCAAGTCTGTCAAAGTCCATACTTTGTTTTCATACATGGATCCTATCTCGGATTGCATGACTTCAAGCCATTTGTTGGAATCTGGGCCCGCCATCGCTTCTTCATAGTTCGAAGGTTCACCGTTGTCCAACAACATGATTTCAAGGACAGGGTTGCCATACCACTCTGGTGTGGAACATGTCCTTGTGGACCTCTGATTTCAAGAGCAACTTGATCCAAAGTACCTTGATCATCATCATTAATTTCCTCTTGATCGGTGTAGGCACCACAGAACATCTTCTGAGCTGCACTACTTTCCGGTTCAAGAGGTAGTACTTCATCGAGTTCTACTTTCCTCCCACTTACTCCTTTTGAGAGAAACTCTTTTTCCAGAAAGGATCCGTTCTTGGCAACAAAGATCTTGCCTTCGGATCTAAGGTAGAAGGTATACCCAATGGTTTCCTTAGGGTATCCTATGAAGACACATTTTTCCGACTTGGGTTCGAGCTTTTCAGGTTGAAGTTTCTTGACATAAGCATCGCATCCCCAAACTTTTAGAAACGACAACTTAGGTTTCTTCCCAAACCATAATTCATACGGTGTCGTCTCAATGGATTTAGACGGTGCCCTATTTAAAGTGAATGTAGTTGTCTCTAGAGCGTATCCCCAAAATGATAGCGGTAAATCGGCAAGAGACATCATAGATCGCACCATATCCAATAGAGTGCGATTACGACGTTCGGACACACCGTTACGCTGAGGTGTCCCAGGCGGCGTGAGTTGTGAAACGGTTCCACATTTTCTTAAGTGCGTACCAAATTCGTGACTTAAATATTCTCCTCCACGATTTGATCGTAAGAATTTAATCTTTCGGTCACGTTAATTCTCTACTTCATTCTGAAATTCCTTGAACTTTTCAAAGGTCTCAGACTTGTGTTTCATCAAGTAGACATACCCATATCTACTTAAGTCATCAGTGATATTGAGAACATAACGATATCCTCCGTGAGCCTCAACGCTCATTGGACCGCACACATCAATATGTATGATTTATAATAAGTTGGTTGCCCGCTCCATTGTTCCGGAGAACGGAGTCTTGGTCATTTTGCCCATAAGGCATGGTTCGCATGTGTCAAATGATTCATAATCGAGAGACTCTAAAAGTCCATCAGCATGGAGCTTCTTCATGCGCTTGACACCAATGTGACCAAGGCGGCAGTGCCACAAGTATGTGGGACTATCGTTATCAACTTTACATCTTTTGGTATTCACAATATGAATATGTGTAACATCACGTTTGAGATTCATTAAGAATAAATCATTGACCATCGGAGCATGACCATAAAACATATCTCTCATATAAATAGAACAATCATTATTCTCGGATTTAAATGAGTAGCCATCTCGTATTAAATGAGATCATGATACAATGTTCATGCTCAAACTTGGCACTAAGTAACAATTATTGAGGTTTAAAACTAATCCGGTAGGTAAATGTAGAGGTAGTGTGCCGACGGCGATCACATCGACCTTGGAACAATTCCCGACGTGCATCGTCACCTCGTCCTTCGCCAGTCTCCGCTTATTTCGCACTCCTGCTTTGAGTTACAAATATGAGCAACGGCACCGGTATCAAATACCCAGGAGCTACTACGAGCACTGGTAAGGTACACATCAATTACATGTATATCACATATACCTTTAGTGTTGCCGGCCTTCTTGTCCGCTAAGTATTTGGGGCAGTTCCGCTTTCAGTGACCCTTTCCTTTGCAATAAAAGCACTCAGTCTCAGGCTTGGGTCAATTCTTTGACTTCTTCCCGGCAACATGCTTACCGGGCGCGGCAACATCCTTGCCGTCCTTCTTGAAGTTCTTATTACCCTTGCCTTTCTTGAACTTAGTGGTTTTATTGACCATCAACACTTGATGTTCCTTCTTGATTTCTACCTCTGCCGATTTCAGCATTGAAAGTACTTCAGGAATAGTTTTCACCATCCCCTGCATATTGTAGTTCATCACAAAGCTCTTGTAGCTCGTTGGGAGCGACTGAAGGATTCTGTCAATGACCGCCTCGTCCGGGAGGTTAATGTCCAGCTGGGACAGCGGTTGTGCAACCTGACATTTTGAGTATGTGCTCACCGATGAACTATTTTCCTCCATCTTACAACTATAGACCTTGTCGGAGACTTCATATCTCTTGACCGGGCGTGAGCTTGGAAAACCATTTTAGCTCCTTGAACATCTCATATGCTCCGTGTTGCTCAAAACGCTTTTGGAGCCCGGTTCTAAGCTGTAAAGCATGCCGCCTTGAACGAGGGAGTAATCATCAAGACGTGACTGCCAAGCGTTCATAACGCTTTGGTTCTCTCGATGGGTGCTTCACCTAGCGGTCCTTCTAGGACATATGCTTTCTTGTCAGCTATGAGGATGATCCTCAGGTTCCGGACCCAGTCCGTATAGTTGCTGCCATCATCTTTCAGCTTGGTTTTCTCTAGGAACGCGTTGAAGTTCATGTTGACATGAGCGTTGGCCATTTGATCTACAAGACATTTTTGCAAAGATTTTTAGACTAAGTTCATGATAATTAAGTTCATCTAATCAAATTATTTAATGAACTCCCACTCAGATTTCACATCCCTCTAGTCATCTAAGTGTTACATGATCCGAGTCGACTAGGCCGTGTTCGATCATCACGTGAGACGGACTAGTCATCATCGGTGAACATCTCCATGTTGATCGTATCTTCCATACGACTCATGTTCGACCTTTCGGTCTCTGTGTTCCGAGGCCATGTCTGTACATGCTAGGATCGTCAAGTTAACCTAACTGTTTTGCATGTGTAAAACTGTCTTACACCCGTTGTATGTGAACATAGGAATCTATCACACCCGATCATCACGTGGTGCTTCGAAATGACGAACTTTAGCAACGGCGCACAGTTAGGGGGAACAATTTCTTGAAATTATTATGAGGGATCATCTTATATACTACCGTCGTTCTAAATAAACAAGATGCATAAACATAATAAACATCGCATGCAATTATATAGTAGTGACATGATATGGCCAATATCATATAGCTCCTTTGATCTCCATCTTCGGGGCTCCATGATCATCTTCGTCACCGGCATGACACCATGATCTCCATCATCATGATCTCCATCATCGTGTCTCCATGAAGTTGCTCGCCAACTATTAATTCTACTACTATAGCTAATGGTTTAGCAATAAAGTAAAGTAATTACATGGCGTTAAATCATTGACACGCAGGTCATACAATAATTAAGACAACTCCTATGGCTCCTGCCGGTTGTCATACTCATCGACATGCAAGTCGTGACTCCTATTACAAGAACATGATCTCATACATCTCAATATATCATTCATCATTCATCACAACTTTTGGCCATATCACATCACAAGGCAATTGCTGCAAAAACAAGTTAGACGTCCTCTAATTGTTGTTGCATCTTTTACGTGGCTGCAATAGGGTTCTAGCAAGAACGTTTTCTTACCTACGAAAAAAAAACACAACGTGATTTGTCAACTTCTATTTACCCTTCATAAGGACCCTTTTCATCGAATCCGCTCCAACTAAAGTGGGAGAGACAGACTCCCGCTAGCCATCTTATGCAATTAGTGCATGTCAGTCGGTGGAACCTGTCTCACGTAAGCGTACGTGTAAGGCGGTCCGGGCCGCTTCATCCCACAATACCGTTGAAGCAAAATAAGACTAGTAGCGGCAAGAAAGTTGACAACATCTACGCCCACAACAAATTGTGTTCTACTCGTGCCAAGAGAACTACGCATAGACCTAGCTCATGATGCCACTGTTGGGGAACGTTGCAGAAAATAAAAAATTTCCTACGGTTTCACCAAGATCTATCTATGAGTTCATCTAGCAACGAGTGATTGGAGTGCATCTACATACCTTTGTAGATCGCGAGCGGAAGCGTTCAAGAGAACGGGGTTGAGGGAGTCGTACTCGTCGTGATCCAAATCACCGATGACCGAGTGCCGAACGGACGGCACCTCCGCGTTCAACACACGTACGGTTGGGGAAGACGTCTCCTCCTTCTTGATCCAGCAAGGGGAAGGAGAGGTTGATGGAGATCCAGCAGCACGACGGCGTGGTGGTGGATGCAGCAGGGATCTCGGCAGGGCTTCGCCAAGCTCTACGGAGGAGGAGGAGGTGTTGGAGTGGGAGAGGGAGGCGCCAGGGGCATGGGTGCGGCTGCTCTCCCTCCCCCACCTCTTTATATAGGCCCCCAAGGTGGGGGGGCGCCGACCCTGGAGATGGGATCTCCCAAGGGGGGCGGCGGCCAAGGGGGTGGAGTACCCCCCAAGGCAAGTGGAGGCACCCCCTCCCCTAGGGTTCCCAACCCTGGGCGCCGGGGGGCAGGGGGCGCACCAGCCCACCAGGGGCTGGTTCCCCTCCCACTTCATCCCATGGGGCCCTCCGAGATAGGTGGCCCCACTCGGTGGACCCCCGGGACCCTTCCGGTGGTCCCGGTACAATACCGGTGACCCTCGAAACTTTCCCGATGGCCGCAACTTGACTTCCCATATATAATTCTTCACCTCCAGACCATTCTGGAACTCCTCGTGACGTCCGGGATCTCATCCGGGACTCCGAACAACTTTCGGGTTACTGCATACTCATATCTCTACAACCCTAGCGTCACCGAACCTTAAGTGTGTAGACCCTACGGGTTCGGAGACACGTGACATGACCGAGACGACTCTCGGTCAATAACCAACAGCGGGATCTGGATATCCATGTTGGCTCCCACATGCTCCTCGATGATCTCATCGGATGAACCACGATATCGAGGATTCAAGCAACCCCGTATACAATTCCCTTTGTCAATCGGTACGTTACTTGCCCGAGATTCGATCGTTGGTATCCCAATACCTCGTTCAATCTCGTTACCGGCAAGTCACTTTACTCGTATCGTAATGCATGATCCCATGACCAAACACTTGGTCACTTTGATCTCATTATGATGATGCATTACCGAGTGGGCCCAGAGATACCTCTCTGTCATACAGAGTGATAAATCCCAGTCTCGATCCGTGTCAACCCAACAGACACTTTTGGAGATACCCGTAGTATACCTTTATAGTCACCTAGTTACGTTGTGACGTTTGGTACACCCAAAGAACTCTTACGGTATCCGGGAGTTACACGATCTCATGGTCTAAGGAAAGATACTTGACATTGGAAAAGCTCTAGCAAACAAACTACACGATCTTGTGCTATGCTTAGGATTGGGTCTTGTCCATCACATCATTCTCCTAATGATGTGATTTCATCATCAACGACATCCAATGTCCATAGTCAGGAAACCATGACTATCTATTGATCAACAAGCTAGTCAACTAGAGGCTCACTAGGGACATGTTGTGGTCTAAGTATTCACACGTGTATTACGATTTCCAGATAATACAATTATAGCATGAATAAAAGACAATTATCATGAACAAGGAAATATAATAATAATCCTTTTATTATTGCCTCTAGGGCATATTTCCAACACGGTATCCAAGAGAAAACCAGGCGGGCAAAATAAAAATTCTTCCTTAATTAGGTTTAGCATCAGGGGCTTAATATAGAGCCATGTGCACTGGAAGACGATAGAGGAGAGGCTTGTGGGCCCACATTTGAAGGAAATATGCCCTAGAGGCAATAATAAAGTTATTATTTATTTCCTTATATCATGATAAATGTTTATTATTCATGCTAGAATTGTATTAACCGGAAACATAATACATGTGTGAATACATAGACAAACATAACGTCACTAGTATGCCTCTACTTGACTAGCTCATTAATCAAAGATGGTTATGTTTCCTAACCATAGACATGTGTTGTCATTTGATTAATGGGATCACATCATTAGGAGAATGATGTGATTGACATGACCCATTCTGTTAGCCTAGCACTTGATCGTTTAGTATATTGCTATTGCTTTCTTTATGACTTATACATGTTCCTGTAACTATGAGATTATGCAACTCCCGTTTACGGAGGAACACTTTGGTGCTACCAAACGTCACAACGAATCGGGTGATTATAAAGGAGTACTACAGTGTCTCCAAAGGTACATGTTGGGTTGGCATATTTCGGGATTTGGTTTTGTCACTCCGATTGTCGGAGAGGTATCTCTGGGCCCTCTCGGTAATGCACATCACATAAGCCTTGCAAGCATTGCAACTAATAAGTAGTTGTGAGATGATGTATTACGGAACGAGTAAAGAGACTTGCCGGTAACGAGATTGAACTAGGTATTGGATACCGACGATCGAATCTCGGCAAGTAACATACCGATGACAAAGGAACAACGTATGTTGTTATGCGGTTTGACCGATAAAGATCTTCGTAGAATATGTAGGAGACAATATGGGCATCCAGGTTCCGCTATTGGTTATTGACCAAGAATAGTTCTAGGTCATGTCTACATAGTTCTCGAACCCGTAGGGTCCGCACGCTTAAGGTTTCGATGATGGTTATATTATGAGTTTATGAGTTTTGATGTACCGAAGGAGTTCGAGTCCCGGATGAGATCGGGACATGACGAGAGTCTCAAACGGTCGAGACGTAAAGATCGATATATTGGACGACTATATTCGGAGTTCGGAAAGGTTCCGAGTGATTCGGGTATTTATCGGAGTACCGGAGAGTTACGGGAATTCGCCGGGGAGAAGTTTTGGGCCTTATTGGGCCATACGGGAAAGAGAAAGGGGCTGCCTAGGGCAGGCCGCACGCCCCCCAAGGCCTAGTCCGAATTGGACTAGGGGGAGGGGCCGCACCCCCTCCTCCCTTCCCCTTCCTTCTCTCCTACTCCTACTAGGAAAGGAGGAGTCCTACTCCCGGTGGGAGTAGGACTCCCCCCTGGCGCCTCCTCCTCCTTGGCCGCCCTCCCTTGCCCCTTTATATCACGGGGCAGGGGGCACCCCATGACACACAAGTTGATCTACGGATCGTTCCTTAGCCGTGTCGGTGCCCCCTCCACCATATTCTACTTCGGTCATATCGTCGTGGAGCTTAGGCGAAGCCCTGCGCCGGTGGATCATCATCATCGTCCCACGCCGTCGTCTTGTGACGAACTCATCCCCGACGCTTTGCTGGATTGGAGACCGGGGATCGTCATCGAGCTGAACGTGTGCTGAACTCGGAGGTGCCGTGCGTTCGGTACTTGGATCGGTCGGATCGTGAAGACGTACGACTACATCAACCGCGTTGTTATAACGCTTCCGATTACGGTCTACGAGGGTACGTGGACAATACTCTCCCCTCTCGTTGCTATGCCATCACCATGATCTTGCGTGTGCGTAGATTTTTTTTTGAAATTACTACGTTCCCCAACAACATTGCCTAGCCATGTAGCCAGGGCCTGGGTGCATGGGCCCACAACCACTCCTCTGGCACTTCTTTGGTCTAGTGTGGTCATATTGCTTTCCTCTGGTAACCCAAATATATTTATCATGTTGCATCAAAAAGCGAAAAATTATCACTAACATGGGATTAACCGGTTTGTCCAATAAAAATCAAAGAAAAGTGTGCTAAAATTATTTATAAGTGATATAAATATAGCATGAACACAAAATGATATAGATAAATTTGTGAAGTGTTACTAGCTTGCCAGGCAAAGTCTCTTGACATACGCATCACAACCCCAACTTTTGAGAAAAGAGAAATCATGACTCATTCCACTTCAAATCTCGTATGGTGTCTTGTCAACAGATTTAGATGATACCATGTTTAGTGTGGAAGTTGTTGTTTCTATAACATAACCGCCAAATGTTAATGTTAGATCCAATTGGGCTCATCATTGATCGAAGAGAGAAGTGCATATTTCAACCTTGAACTCATGCCTAGTTTGCTTTACAACCCCCAACTTCAAAACAGTTAGGACACAACCATGAAACTTCGATACCATTCGAACTTTACCCTTGACACGATTTACAAATGGTTTTGTTGTGACGTGGCACCCGGTCCCACATGTCATGGTAACACATACAAACATTATGTACTAATGCATAGTAAATAAGCAGTCCAAGGGTTAAATTGCACACGAAGAGGACAATGATTTCCCTTTCTTCTTCATGTGAGCTGGGGTTCTTTTAGCTGCCACCGCTGCTGAAGATACGCCACCGTGTCGCTGCGGCGGCGAATGATGCCACCACATTCAATATAGTTCAATTCTATCTTCTAGATACCCCAGTAGTTTCAGCTGTTCCGGTAGGTGTAAGTGGTGGAACAATTCCACAACTCTTTAGATGGTTGCTTAACTCGTGACTCAAATACTCAACTCGGTGATCAGACTAAAAAAACATTATTTTCAAATGTTCAAGGAGGATTGTTGCGTCTAGACGTGGTGAAACCGCAAATACAAGTAAGTCAAGTTTCACTGTCGGGGTGTGGATTCCAAACGAAAAATGGGCATGCATAAAAAAGGACCTTACTTTGCAGGAGGGCATTCCAAGCTATGGTCACATGGGTCGGGACAGGGGTCACTAAATCTCAGCCGAGAGCACCGGCACGCAGCGCCCAGCCTAGAGGATACGTTAGCGGTTGCCGGAATGAATGAAAACCAATCTTTAACACCAGAACAACATGTGTGCATGGAATTACACTGCAACGATTTCAGCAACATCAAATTACAATGCAAACATCAATTTAAGCATAAATATAACTCATGTCTGACGATCACATGCATAGAGGAAAGGAGGAATACATCAAACATAACCACAATCCATCCAGTCTAATTATATAGCCAGCATATATAGCCCAAATGGAGTAACTACTAGAGTCGATCTGGATATTAACACTACACCAGTAACTAGTAGCTAGATTCACAAATACGTACAATACTACGGCACTACTCCATCAATCGTCACAGCAGAATTAATGCATAATTTACGTTATTCCCTAGAACTAGGCTCTCATCGATCGGTACCTCATGAGCTGATCCACGAACATGATCAGTTGCAGCTAGCTGAAGTCACCAGCCACATCACCCCAATTACTCGAGCTGGTCATCCACTTTTCGAGCAGCTAGCTAGTACAATAATGTGACTGAATTGCTTAGTTTATTTAGTTATTCTTATGGTTGTATGTCGTCAACGGGTACAACCTCAACTTTCGAGTTCCATTGTTGACGGATCATCGATTAGGTTTTTGACGAGCCCATTCATCAACTTATTTATCCTTGTTGAGAATGGAAAGTGGTGCTCCAAAGGTCTTCACGATCTAGCTTGACACTTGTCAAAAGAAGGAAAAACACGATTGGCTACATGTATCTACCAAGGCATAAAGTGGCGAGGAATTGTTGTCCCAATTTTTTTTCAAATGCCGCCTCTTCATTCACATTTGGGGCATGATTTTTTTTAGAAAAGGAGGATGACCCCCGGCATCTGCATTTGGGAGATGCATACGACCACTTTATTGATTATTCTCGAGGACCTTACAAAGTATTACAATAATATGCCTGAATCCGCCATCTTGGCAACATGTGCCATTACTCCTATCCAAAAGATGCAGGGGTGCTACCTGGGCCACATACCCAGACTACTCACCTAATCCTATCATCAAAAGCCAGAAGCCCCAGCCGAGCCACATACCGGGTCTGGGGCATAAACTGGTCTGACGCACTCACATGTGTCGTCGCCGCCATTTTCCACAGGTCCGTCTTCAGAGCAGATATTGAGGCTTCTACCTTGTCCGGTCACTCCGTCATCGACGCCACCTTGACGCCAGACAACTACCTCCACCTGCGCGAGTCCATCACCGCGCATCGGGCGCCGAGTCTCCGCTGCACCACGCCGCCGAGATCCGTCGTCATCAATGTGAAGGAAGAAGCACCGCTCCACCAAAAAGGCGCCCGCTGGTCCCTCGATCCCGTGTACGCCTCCAAGAATGACGCCTCCAAGGAGGAAACGACACCAACGCGCCGCCGTCATCCGATCAACTGATCTAGGGTTTCCCCCGGAGGTAGAGGATAGAGGTCTAGAGCTTCTCCACGGCGATGCCTTCAAGAAGGTAATGACACAACATGGTGCCACCAACGCCGGTCATGGCATCAAGCCGAGCACAAGGTTTTCACCCGGATCCGCTCGAAGAACCTCCATCACGTAATGTGTGCACGGGTCGCCGCCGATCTGAGCCGCCGCACAACGAGCAGGCCGCACCGGCCAGATCAGATCTGTCCGGAGGGCACAACCCGCATGGTGCCGACCCAACCACCAGGCCCTCCATGCCGCCACTGAAGGAAATATGCCCTAGAGGCAATAATAAATTTATTATTTATTTCCTTATATCATGATAAATGTTTATTATTCATGCTAGAATTGTATTAACCGGAAACATAATACATGTGTGAATACATAGACAAACAGAGTGTCACTAGTATGCCTCTACTTGACTAGCTCGTTAATCGAAGATGGTTATGTTTCCTAACCATAGACATGAGTTGTCATTTGATTAACGGGATCACATCATTAGGAGAATGATCTGATTGACATGACCCATTCCGTTAGCCTAGCACTTGATCGTTTAGTATGTTGCTATTGCTTTCTTCATGACTTATACATGTTCCTGTAACTATGAGATTATGCAACTCCGTTTACGGAGGAACACTTTGGTACTACCAAACGTCACAACGTAATCTGGGTGATTATAAAGGAGTACTACAGGTGTCTCCAAAGGTACATGTTGGGTTGGCGTATTTGAGATTAGGTTTTGTCACTCCGATTGTCGGAGAGGTATCTCTGGGCCTTCTCGGTAATACACATCATATAAGCCTTGCAAGCATTGCAACTAATAAGTTAGTTGCGAGATGATGTATTACGGAACGAGTAAAGAGACTTGCCGGTAACGAGATTGAACTAGGTATTGGATACCGACGATCGAATCTCGGGCAAGTAACATACCGATGACAAAAGGAACAAAGTATGTTGTTATGCGGTTTGACCGATAAAGACCTTCCTAGAATATGTAGGAGCCAATATGGGCATCCAGGTTCCGCTATTGGTTATTGACCGAGAATAGTTCTAGGTCATGTCTACATAGTTCTCGAATCCGTAGGGTCCGCACGCTTAAGGTTTCGATGACAGTTATATTATGAGTTTTGATGTACCGAAGGAGTTCGGAGTCCCGGATGAGATCGGGGACATGACGAGGAGTCTCGAAATGGTCGAGACGTAAAGATCGATATATTGGACGACTATATTCGAGTTCGGAAAGGTTCGAATGATTCGGTATTTTTCGAGTACCGGAGAGTTACGGAATTCGCCGGGAGAAGTATTGGGCCTTATTGGGCCCTGCGGAAAGAGAGAGGGCTGCCTAGGGCAGGCGCGCGCCCCAAGGCCTAGTCCGAATTGGACTAGGGGAGGGCCGCACCCTTCCTCCCTTCCCTTCCTACTCTCCTACTCCTACTAGGAAAGGAGGAGTCCTACTCCCGGTGGGAGTAGGACTCCCCCTGGTGCGCCTCCTCCTAGGCCGCCACCTCCTCCTTGCTCCTTTATATCTGGGGGGCAGGGGCACCCCATGACACACAAGTTGATCTACGGATCGTTCCTTAGCCGTGTGCGGTGCCCCCTCAACCATATTCCACTTCGGTCATATCGTCGCGGAGCTTAGGCGAAGCCCTGCGCCGGAGAAGTCATATCGTCATGAGCTTAGGCGAAGCCCTGCGTCGGTGGAGCATCATCATCGTCCCACGCCGTCGTCTTGACGGAACTCATCCCGACACTTTGCTGGATCGAGTCCGGGATCGTCATCGAGCTGAGCGTGTGCAGAACTCGGAGGTGCCGTGACGTTCGGTGCTTGGATCGGTCGGATCGTGAAGGCGTCGACTACATCAACAGCGTTGTTATAACGCTTCCGCTTTCGGTCTCACGAGTGCGTGGACGGACACTCTCCCCTCTCGTTGCTATGCCATCACCATGGTCTTGCGTGTTCGTAGGAATTTTTTGAAATTACTACGTTCCCCAACAGTGGCATCCGAGCCTGGTTTTATGCGTTGATGTCATATGCACGAGTAGAACACAAGTGAGTTGTGGGCGATATAAGTCATACTGCTTACCAGCATGTCATACTTTGGTTCAGCGGTATTGTGAGATGAAGCGGCCCGGACCGACATTACGCGTACGCTTACGCGAGACTGGTTTCACCGCTCCGAGCACTCGTTGCTTAAAGGTGACCGGCGGGTGTCTGTCTCTCTCACTTTAGTTGAACCGAGTGTGGCTACGCCCGGTCCTTGCGAAGGTTAAAACAGCACCAACTTGACAAACTATCGTTGTGGTTTTGATGCGTAGGTAAGAACGGTTCTTGCTCAGCCCGTAGCAGCCATGTAAAACTTGCAACAACAAAGTAGAGGACGTCTAACTTGTTTTTGCAGGGCATGTTGTGATGTGATGTGGTCAAGACGTGATGCTATATTGTATGAGATGATCATGTTTTGTAACCGAAGTTATCGGCAATCGGCAGGAGCCATATGGTTGTCGCTTTATTGTATGAAATGCAAACGCCATGTAATTGCTTTACTTTATCACTAAGCAGTAGCGATAGTCGTAGAAGCAATAGTTGGCGAGACGACAACGATGCTACGATGGAGATCAAGGTGTCGCGCCGGTGACGATGGTGATCATGACGGTGCTTCGGCGATGGAAATCACAAGCACAAGATGATGATGACCATATCATATCACTTATATTGATTGCATGTGATGTTTATCCTTTATGCATCTTATCTTGCTTTGATTGACGGTAGCATTATAAGATGATCTCTCACTAAAAATTATCAAGAAGTGTTCTCCCTAAGTATGCACCGTTGCCAAAGTTCGTAGTACCCAGACACCACGTGATGATCGGGTGTGATAAGTTCTACGTCCATCTACAACGGGTGCAAAACAGTTGCACACGCGGAATACTCAGGTTAAACTTGACGAGCCTAGCATATAACAGATATGGCCTCGGAACACGGAGACCGAAAGGTCGGCGTGAATCATATAGTAGATATGATCAACATAGTGATGTTCACCATTGAAACTACTCCATCTCACGTGATGATCGGACATGGTTTAGTTGATTTGGATCATGTAATCACTTAGATGACTAGAGATGTCTATCTAAGTGGGAGTTCTTAAGTAATATGATTAATTGAACTTTAATTTATCATGAACTTAGTCCTGGTAGTATTTTGCAGATTATGTTGTAGATCAATAGCTCGCGTTGTTGCTTCCCTATGTTTTTATATGTGTTCCTAGAGAAAATTGTATTGAAAATGTTAGTAGCAATGATGCGGATTGGATCCGTGATCTGAGGTTTATCCTCATTGCTGCACTGAAGAATTATGTCCTTAATGCACCGCTAGGTGACAGACCTATTGCAGGAGCAGATGCATACGTTATGAGCGTTTGGCTAGCTCAATATGATGACTACTTGATAGTTTAGTGCACCATGCTTAACGGCTTAGAATCGGGACTTCAAAGGCGTTTTGAGCGTCATGGACCATATGAGATGTTCCAGGAATTGAAGTTAATATTTCAAGCAAATACCGAGTTGAGAGATATGAAGTCTCCAACAAGTTCTATAGCTAAAAGATGGAGGAGAATCGCTCAACTAGTGAGCATGTGCTCAGATTGTCCAGGTACTTCAATCGCTTGAATCAAGTGGGAGTTAATCTTCCAGATAAGATAGTGATTGACAGAATTCTCTAGTCACCATCACCAAGTTAGTAGAACTTCGTGATGAACTATAATATGCAAGGGATGACAAAAGTAAATCCCAAGCTCTTCGTGATGCTGAAATCGACGAAGGTAGAAATCAAGAAAAGAGCATCAAGTGTTGATGATTGACAAGACCACTAGTCTCAAGGAAAGGGCAAAGGGAAGAAGGAACTTCAAAAGAGCGGCAAGCAAGTTGCTACTCGAGTGAAGAAGCCCAAGTCTGGACCTAAGCCTAAGACTAAGTGCTTTTGCTACAATGGAATTGGTCACTGGAAGCGGAACTACCCCAATTGTTTGGCGGATAAGAAGGATGGCAAAGTGAACAAAGGTATATTTGATATACAGATTATTGATGTATATTTTACTAGTGTTCATAGCAACCCCTCGGTATTTGATACTGGTTCAGTTGCTAAGAGTAGTAACTCAAACAGGAGTTGCAGAATGAACAGAAACTAGTTGAAGGGAAGTGACGATGAGTGTTGGAAGTAGTTCCAAGATTGATATAATCATCATCGCACACTCCCTATACTTTCGGGATTAGTGTTGAACCTAAATAAATGTTATTTGGTGTTTGCGTTGAGCATGAATATGATTTGATCATGTTTATTGCAAAACGGTTATTCATTTAAAGTCAAAGAATAATTGTTGTTCTGTTTAAATGAATAAAACCTTCGATGGTCATACACCCAATGAAAATAGTTTTCAAAACGGTTATTCATTTAAAGTCAAAGAATAATTGTTGTTCTGTTTAAATGAATAAAACCTTCAATGGTCATACACCCAATAAAAATAGTTTGTTGGATCTCGATCGTAGTAATACACATATTCATAATATTAATGCCAAAAGATGCAAAGTTAATAATGATAGTGCAACTTATTTGTGGCACTGCCGTTTGGGTCATATCGGTATAAAGCGCATGAAGAAACTCCATAAGGATGGATTTTTGGAATCACTTGGTTATGAATCATTTGATACTTGCGAACCGTGCCGTTTGGGCAAGATGACTAAAACTCCGTTCTCCGGAACAATGGAGCGAGCAAATGACTTATTGGAAATAATACATACTGATGTATGCGGTCCGATGAGTGTTAGAGCTCACGGCAAGTATCGTTATTTTCTGATCTTCACAGATGATTTGAGCAGATATGGGTATATCTACTTGATGAAACACAAGTCTGAAACATTTGAAAAGTTCAAAGAATTTCAGAGTGAAGTGAAGAATCATCGTAACAAGAAAATAAAAGTTTCTACGATATGATCGCAGAGGAAAAATATTTGAGTTCTGAGTTTGGCCTTCATTAAAACAATGTGAAATAGTTTCACTACTCACGCCACCGGAACACCACAGCATAATGGTGTGTCCGAGCGTCAGTAACCGCACTTTATTGGATATGGTGCGATCTATGATGTATCTTACCGATTTACCACTATCGTTTTGGGTTTATGCATTAGAGACAGCTGCATTCACGTTTAATAGGGCACCATCTAAATCCGTTGAGATGACACCGTATGAACTATGGTTTAGCAATAAACCTAAGCTGTCGTTTCTTAAAGTTTGGAGTTGTGATGCTTATGTGAAAAAGTTTTCACTGATAAGCTCGAACCCAAATCGAGATGCGTCTTCATAGAATACCCAAAGGTAACTATTGGGTACACCTTCTATCACAGATCCGAAGGCAAGTTATTCGTTGCTAAGATGGATCCTTTCTAGAGAAGAAATTTCTCTCGAAAGAAGTGAGTGGGAGGAAAGTAAGAGCTTGATAAGGTAATTTGTACCTTCTCCCGAATTGGAAAGTAGTTCATCACAGAAATCAGTTCCAGTGATTCCTATACCAATTAGTGAGGAAGCTAATGATGATGATCATGAAACTTCAGATCAAGTTACTACAAAACCTCGTAGGTCTTCCAGTACAGTCCGCACTGAGTGGTACGGTAATCCTATTCGGAAGTCATGTTACTAGACCATGATGAACCTACGAACTATGAGGAAGCGATGATGAGCCCAGATTCCGCGAAATGGTTTGAGACCATGAAATCTGAGATGGGATCCATGTATGAGAACAAAGTGTGGACTTTGATGGAGTTGCCCGATGATCGGCAAGCCATATTATATAAATGGATCTTCAAGAGGAAGACAAACGCTGATAGTAGTATTACTATCTACAAAGCTCGACTTGTCGCAGAAAGGTTTTCGACAAAGTTCAAGGTGTTGACTACAATGAGATTTTCTCAACTGTAGCGATGCTTAAGTCTGTCCGAATCATGTTAGCAATTGCCACATTTTATGAAATCTGGCAAATGGATGTCAAAACTGCATTCCTTAATGGTTTTCTTAAAGAAGAGTTGTATATGATGCAACCAGAAGATTTTGTCAATCCTAAAGGTGCTAACAAAATGTGCAAGCTCCAGCGATCCATCTATGGACTGGTGCAAGCATCTCGGAGTTGGAATAAACGCTTTGATAGTGTGATCAAAGCATATGGTTTTATCTGAGACTTTTGGAGAAGCTTGTATTTGCAAGAAAGTGAGTGGGAGCACTACAGCCTTTCGATAAGTATATGTGAATGACATATTGTTGACCGGAAATAATGTAGAATTATTCTGAAAAGCATAAAGGAGTGTTTGAAAGGAGTTTTTTCAAAGAAAGACCTCGGTGAAGCTGCTTACATATTGAGCATCAAGATCTATAGAGATAGATCAAGACACTTGATATGTTTTTCAATGAATACATACCTTGACAAGATTTTGAAGTAGTTCAAAATGGAACAGTCAAAAGAAAGAGTTCTTGCCTGTGTTACAAGGTGTGAGATTGAGTAAGACTCAAAACCCGACCACGGCAGAAGATAGAAAGAGAATGAAAGTCATTCCCTATGCATCAGCCATAGGTTCTATAAAGTATGTCATGCTGTGTACCAGATCTATTGCATACCCTACCACTAAGCTTGGCAAGGGAGTGCAATAGTGATCTAGGAGTAGATCAATGGACAGCGGTCAAAATTATCCTTAGTGGAATAAGGATATGTTTCTCGATTATGGAAGTGAAAAGGGTTAGTCGTAAAGGGTTACGTCGATGCAAGTTTTAACACTAATCTAGATGACTCGAGTCTCAATCTGGATACATATTGAAAGTGGGAGCAATTAGCTAGAGTAGCTCCGTGCGAGCATTGTAGACATAGAAATTTGCAAAATACTTACGGCTCTGAATGTGACAGACCCGTTGACTAAAATTATCTCACAAGCAAAACATGATCACACCTTAGTACTCTTTGGGTGTTAATCACATAGCGATGTGAACTAGATTACTGACTCTAGTAAACCCTTTGGGTGTTGGTCACATGTCTATGTGAACTATGGGTGTTAACCACATATAGATGTGAACTATTGATGTTAAATCACATGGCGATGTGAACTAGATTATTGACTCTAGTGCAAGTGGGAGACTGAAGGAAATATGCCCTAGAGGCAATAATAAAGTTATTATTTATTTCCTTATATCATGATAAATGTTTATTATTCATGCTAGAATTGTATTAACCGGAAACATAATACATGTGTGAATACATAGACAAATAGAGTGTCACTAGTATGCCTCTACTTGACTAGCTCGTTAATTGAAGATGGTTATGTTTCCTAACCATAGACATGAGTTGTCATTTGATTAACGGGATCACATCATTAGGAGAATGATCTGATTGACATGACCCATTCCGTTAGCCTAGCACTTGATCGTTTAGTATGTTGCTATTGCTTTCTTCATGACTTATACATGTTCCTGTAACTATGAGATTATGCAACTCCCGTTTACCGGAGGAACACTTTGGGTACTACCAAACGTCACAACGTAACTGGGTGATTATAAAGGAGTACTACAGGTGTCTCCAAAGGTACATGTTGGGTTGGCGTATTTCGAGATTAGGTTTTGTCACTCCGATTGTCGGAGAGGTATCTCTGGGCCTTCTCGGTAATACACATCATATAAGCCTTGCAAGCATTGCAACTAATAAGTTAGTTGCGAGATGATGTATTACGGAACGAGTAAAGAGACTTGCCGGTAACGAGATTGAACTAGGTATTGGATACCGACGATCGAATCTCGGGCAAGTAACATACCGATGACAAAAGGAACAAAGTATGTTGTTATGCGGTTTGACCGATAAAGATCTTCGTAGAATATGTAGGAGCCAATATGGGCATCCAGGTTCCGCTATTGGTTATTGACCGAGAATAGTTCTAGGTCATGTCTACATAGTTCTCGAATCCGTAGGGTCCGCACGCTTAAGGTTTCGATGGCGGTTATATTATGAGTTTATGAGTTTTGATGTACCGAAGGAGTTCGAGTCCCGGATGAGATCGGGGACATGACGAGGAGTCTCGAAATGGTCGAGGCGTAAAGATCGATATATTGGACGACTATATTCGAGTTCGGAAAGGTTCGAATGATTCGGTATTTTTCGAGTGCCGGAGAGTTACGGGAATTCGCCGGGAGAAGTATTGGGCCTTATTGGGCCCTGCGGAAAGAGAGGGGCTGCCTAGGGCAGGCGCGCGCCCAAGGCCTAGTCCGAATTGGACTAGGGGAGGGCCGCACCCCTTCCTCCCTTCCCTTCCTACTCTCCTACTCCTACTAGGAAAGGAGGAGTCCTACTCCCGGTGGGAGTAGGACTCCCCCATGGTGCGCCTCCTCCTAGGCCGGCCACCTCCTCCTTGCTCCTTTATATCTGGGGCAGGGGCACCCCATGACACACAAGTTGATCTACGGATCGTTCCTTAGCCGTGTCGGTGCCCCCTCAACCATATTCCACTTCGGTCATATCGTCGCGGAGCTTAGGCGAAGCCCTGCGCGGAGAAGTCATATCGTCGCGAGCTTAGGCGAAGCCCTGCGTCGGTGGAGCATCATCATCGTCCCACGCCGTCGTGCTGACGGAACTCATCCCGACACTTTGCTGGATCGAGTCCGGGATCGTCATCGAGCTGAGCGTGTGCAGAACTCGGAGGTGCCGTCGTTCGGTGCTTGGATCGGTCGGATCGTGAAGGCGTCGACTACATCAACAGCGTTGTTATAACGCTTCCGCTTTCGGTCTACGAGGGTACGTGGACGGACACTCTCCCCTCTCGTTGTTATGCCATCACCATGGTCTTGCGTGTTCGTAGGAAATTTTTTGAAATTACTACGTTCCCCAATAGTGGCATCCGAGCCTGGTTTTATGCGTTGATGTCATATGCATGAGTAGAACACAAGTGAGTTGTGGGCGATATAAGTCATACTGCTTACTAGCATGTCATACTTTGGTTCAGCGGTATTGTGAAATGAAGCGGCCCGGACCGACATTACGCGTACGCTTACGCGAGACTGGTTTCACCGCTCCGAGCACTCGTTGCTTAAAGGTGACCGGCGGGTGTCTGTCTCTCTCACTTTAGTTGAACCGAGTGTGGCTACGCGGAGGGAGGGGAGGAAGGGAGGGGAGGGGACCCTCGACGGCTAGGGATCGAGATCCCGCCTGAGTCGCCCGAGCGGGGGCGACGCGGGGGGCCGGGCATGATTTGTGACTACATAGGCATCATTCATATGGGCATTGATGCATGAGCAAATTTCAACTGGTTCGAGGATTGATTGTATCACATCATTGGGCTACATGGAAGTCGTTCTAGAGCTATGACGCCGTTGGTCATGCCTGTGTTTTGGGCATTATAGAACGAGATAAATGGGCGAGACTCTAGAATTCAGTCCTCATTACCATCCATCATCATGACCAAGATTAAGCAAGAGGCTAGTCTTTGGAGCATCGCCGGTTCATTTGAGTTCTATATTGACTCGAGAGTACTTGTTTTGTCATTTATATCACATTTGTGCAAGGTTTGTACATAACTTTAACTAGCTGATACCCCGCTCGTTGCTGCTGGAATTGCTTGCAATATATTTCGATGAGATTTGGTTATATGGGCATGAATAGAGAATGAGCATATGTAAACAACATAGGTAAGTGCAAGGTATTTTGGAACATCACTTTGTTCCTTAAATCATCCACATTCATATCACCATGAATTAAGAGCCATATATCATATATGTATGCTTAAAATGAATGGTTGGTAGCATCATAAAGTTTCCCCAGCTTGTCCGGCATTGTTGATAAAGTTTAAGAAATGGCAGCGTTCAGGCCAACGGGTACAAACTCAACTTTCGAGTTCCATTGTTGATAAACTTTAGTTTATCGACGTTGGAGGCACATTGGCCGGAACGGAGGCAAAAGTTAGAGGAGAACCAGGGCACCACGTATGCTAATCCCCAGCACCAGAACGGAGATGAATCCCCACCGTCGTGCGCTACTGTAGACAGATAAGGGGAAAAATTTTTGTATGGGTGGAGCGCTTGATGTGTTGACTTTTGCAAGAGCGTTTGAATCAGGGAGAGAGATGACGCTTGTGAGGCCTCAATCCTTGTCGGCCGGAAGCGGTGGCGGTCATGCACCTAATCTGCGGTGGGTTGAGGTGCACCACCTGGTGGTGATTGGGTGGTGGTTTACGGACGCCATGTCTGCTGCGATGATACGGGGAAGAGTAAGAGATGCGAAGAGATGGTGTGATGGGCTTCTGCCGGGCTTTTTTTTATCGGTTAGTACACTGGCCCTTCGGTTATGGAAGACCAAAGAGGCCGCTTTGGTTTCCATAGAGCCGAATCACATGGTTTTTTCGTAAGAGAATGATGACATGGTGAGTTGCATGATCAAAATAATTAAGAGTAATTGATGATGTGGCAAGATAGTTGAGGTGGATAGATTGCATGTCAAGAGAAATAGGATATTGAGGATGAGCTATTTAGGTATTATAGATAAATCTAAATTAGGCGTCAATTAAATTCTTTTGTGATGCTCAATCAAATGATCTTCTAGTACTTTGTAAGTTCAAGACCTAAATAATGCTATGAAAACAGTCATGAGATCTGCTTCTGGACCACCTAGACAAGGAAAAAGAGAGAGTCCCATTCTACATGTCAATACTAAGAAAAATAAATTTCTAGTAAAAGAAAAATCCATCGACTTTATAAGTTGCAAGGGTTCAAGTGACTCATCCCTATGGAAGCGTAGTCTTAAATCGAGAAAGTGTCATTTTCCATTGGAACATGGATCCGCTTTCCAATGACTATTCCGTTCACAAATCCTAGAGCTCAGTCTCCGGACACCCATTTTGTGCGTCCATGTTTAGCATGTGAAAAATGGTAGGATAGGTGCATGCATGCATATCATAAGTGTCAACAAACGAAGGTATTTTTTCCATGAAGTAAACTCATTGGATTTATTCATTGGAAGAAAATATCTATGGCTTTTTATTCTACGAACCAAACAAGACCTCTAAAATATGCGGTAGAATCCTCTATATCCGATGAAATTCTCTTTGTAAATAGAGACTAGAGAAAAAGGCTCGATCGAATCTTTGAAATTAGCAAAAGGAGAAATTTTGCCAACCATGTATCTTGAACTCGAAGCATGAACCTATCATCTACTAGAAGAACGCCCGTGCTTTGCAACGGGGCCACATTAACTTTAAAAGTTCAATATCAATTATGTTAATATTACATTGAATATTCTCATACATATTAAGTGACATTGACGACCTTTTTTACCATCAAATTCTCACACACACACCCTCTCCCTCCCTCTTCCTCACTCTCTCTCCCCCTCTCCCTCACTCGGGAGGTGGAACGAAAATAAACCCAGAACAGAGACTACCAACTGAGACATTAAGAGTACAGATCATTTAGTTTATAAGAATAAATAGAAAACAGTGTTAAAAAGGAGAAACATATTAGAATACATTGAAAAACCAAAAGGACGATGTAAAAGGGGATCCGACCTGCCCCCGGGCCTTGCCACCGAACCGGCTCAGCGGTCCAGTCCACGCGCGGTCGTCTTCTCCTGTTCCCTGAGCCGCATCGCTACAGAGTCGGGCTCCCGCCCGACCACCTCGCTGGCATCGAAGGGGAATGGATAAGGGTGACGCCCTACCTTCCCTGCTACCATGGCCTCACTCCTCCTCGACGCCCCCTCCCAATCCACTTCTCCTCCTCGCTCGCTCGATCCCGTCGATCTGGACGAAGTCAGACGCCACGGCCACCATGACCGACCCCGTCCACATGGCCACTTCCCTCCCTGCGGGCTAGGAGTTTGTCGAGGAGCTCCGAACGCCTTCCCTACTTCGTCTGCGCCAACGAGATCAAGTCCAGCACCCCCCCATCGACGTCGCTGCCGTCTTCCTCAACCTTGGGCCACCGCGACATTGTCGCTCGATCCGCGCCGCCCAAGCTCCCATGTCTTCCCCTAGGGCGCCATTGACACCGCCATGATCTCCTCTTGCATTTCCCATGTTTCCCCTCTCGTTTGCTCTCGTTAGGTATTTCGCCGTGGCTGAGAACCGCCGTCCGCCATGGCCATTGCAAGGGTAGCCACCGAGCTCCTCGGATTGACCCCGTGGCACATGCCCGCTCCTATGCACGCCCATGCCTGAGCCTGCCGCTCTTCTGCCGCGCCCGCGGGGCCACTCCTCTCCATGCCCACGCCCGTGCTACACCGCGTCGGTCGCGCCCGCCGCTGCCGTCGCGCTCGCCACAGCCACCGCACCACTGTGCCCCGCGTGACACACACCCTGGCCGCGCGCCACACTCTCGCTGGCTGCGCTCGCCCCGTCTGCTGCCGCCTATCCCTTCGCTCGCTCCGCTGTCGCGCCCCTACCTCGCACAGCCCCCTTAGCCACGCCGGCCGCATCTCTGCCCTCCATCGTCGGCCGCTCGCCTCGCCTGCTGCGTGTTGCTTCCTGCTGCTATGCGCTGCTCTACCGCTGGTACGCTGTTGCGCCATGCCCTCGACACCGCCGTGGACAAATGTGGCGGAGGGATTGTTAATGGAGTACGAGAAGGAGGTGGCGGAGAATGTGTGGAGAGGCAGGAGGTCTGGGGCGGTGTCACCTGGCTGTGGTGGAGGTGTTTATGCGAGAAGGAGCCGGAGCGGAAGGAGAGGTCACAATTGGAAAGAATCGCAAAAAAAATTGTCACAGCCCCAGATCAACCCTAGAGCTTGCTTGTAACTAGTAGCATTGCATCCATGCATCATGTTTAATTTCCATGAAATTTGAAATGGGGATGATCAAGCCCTGGCACTAAAGCAATTCAAATAGGTTCAAATTCAAAAATATTTTCAAAAACCCAAATTGGTTTGCAAAAATGTTCATGATTAATGGAAAAAGGTGAAACCCATATCCAGAGATGATGGATATTTTTCCAAGGCATTTTTGGATTTTTGAATAAACCATATTGTATTTGAATTGGGGCATTTAAATACTATTAATATTTTTAAATGCTCCAACAATTCTGAAAATAGTTAAGGGCCTCTGTAATAATTCAGTTAATGGCCACAATTATTTTCAGGATTTATTTAAATGGTTTAGTATTTTACTAAACTAAAACAAAACAGAAAATAGAAAATGGAATAAAGAAAGAGAGAGAGAAGGATTACCTGGCTTACCTCTCAGCCCACCCGGCCCAGCCCCCCCCCTCTCTCGCTCGCTGGCCCAGTTGGTGGCCCAGCCCACCAACCGCCACGCCGCTCGTCGCCTACCTCTGCCAGTAGGCAGAGGAGGGACACGGCGACCGCGCCGAGCTCGCCACCTCCTCCCTCCCAGCCTGCCTGGCTCCCCCTCGACGCCCGGAGACGCCACGCGCCTCCCCGAACCCCCTCGCCCTCTTTCCTCTCTCCCTGGACCCCATTTCCTCCTCTGCTTTCCTCCTGCGCGCACCACCGAGCGGCCCCGTCGCCACCGTCGCCGTTCGCCGCGGCCACCGCCACCCTCTCTCCTCCCCGACATGCCCACGAGCTCCGCCTAGTTCCTGTCCTCCTCCCCACCGAGCCACATGAGCCGGGAGCCCTGCATCGCCGCCCACGCCGTCTTCCCCATCTCCGCCGCCCGAGATCGCGGCGCCTCGCTCGCCGCCTCCAGCGTCTCCCCGAGCCATGGGCCTCCAATCGACCCCCTGTAAGCCCCCGAGTCGTTTCCCCTCTTCCCGACTCGTTCTCCCCTCTAGCCACCATTCCCATCGTGACCGAATCCCTCCGCCGCCTGTGACCGCCGCCGACGTGCCTCCGGCCACCTAGTGGCCCGGCTGTCGTGCCCAGCCTCCTCCCCGCGCTGCACAGATCCCGTAGGTGCCTCGCACGAGCCTCCCCGGCCACCGTAGCGTTGACCCCGAGCTCGCCCGAGCTCCGGCGACCACCACGGTCGACGCCGGTGACGACTCCGGCCACCTTAGGCCCAGCCGCTGCCACTATTCGACGCGGACGAGCGCCCGCGTCACATAGATGCCCTCCGCCGGCCATTTGGTCGCCGGAGGAGGAAACCCGCACCCCTCCGCCGTCTCTGGCTCCGCCGGCGACGAGCCGCGGGTCAACTCCGGCGAGTTGGCCCGGGTTTGACCATGGGTTGACCTCCCCCGTGCGTCACTGATGTGTGGGCCACCCCCCCTGACATTTTAGTTAGTATTAGCTTAACACTAATTAACCTAGGTTAGTTAGCTAGTTAGTCGCTGACTAGTGGGCCCCGGCCCCACAAACAGTTTAGTTAGAATTAACTTAAGGCTAAATAACTGGGTTAACTAGTTGTGCCACTGACACGCGGGACCCATAGGTCAGGTTTGACCTGGGGCGCCCAGCTGACCTGCTGACGTCACCCTGACGTGGTGCTGACGCAATTAACCTTTTCTCTGGATTTATTTATATTCAGGAAATTCCAGAAAATACCCCAAACTTCTAAAAATCATATAAATTCAACCGTAACTCGGATTGAAATAATTTATATATGAAAATGATCAGAAAATATGAAGAATCTGTTTATGCCATGATCATGCATGTTTGAACAAGTTAACCTTACTGAATAGGATGAATCATGATTAGGGTAACTTATCAACTAGCATTTGGAGTTGGAGTTCAACCTTGTTTGAATTCCACTTCAACTAACTTGGATTATTATTGCATTAGGTGAATTCAGTACCTTAATATGACATGTCATTCATGTGAATGTGCATTGCATTGATTGTGCTCTCTCTTGGTTGCCGGTAATTGTCCCCTCCCGGTAGACGATGTACCGACGATGAGTTCGATGACACTGATGAAGAACTATATTATCTTCAGAAGTGCCAGGCAAGCAAAACCCCCTTGTTCATTCCGATACAATCCCACTCTCTCGCCCCTGCTCTATTTTATTGCATTAGGACAACATCGATTCAACTATTACTTGCTGCGGTAGCTGAACCCCTTGATCCTTTGCATGACCTGTCATTCCACAGTAATTAGATGAAACCCACTAGCATGAGTAGGAATTGTTTGAGCCATGTTGTGCCTACTCATTTATGCTTGTTGTCATGCCTGCTACTGCTTAGAGTTGAGTCGGGTCTGATTCATCGGGAATGAATTGGAATTGTTATGAACATGTCCTATTGTGTGTGAGCTAAGTGTGTGAACACGATTTGGTAAAGGTAGCGGTGAGAGGCCATGTAGGAGTACATGGTGGGTTGTCTCATTGCAGCCGTCCTCGAGAACTGAGTTCGTGTTTGTGATCCATGATACAGTTACTACCACGCATTGGGCCCGAAACCAATGGACCCTCTCGGCTTCTTAACCATCCTTGTTCTCTGTCCAGGAGTTGCAACTAGTTTCTGGTGTTTGTAGGATATGTGTTGGAGGCCGTGCGTAGCGCTGACCCTAGGGGTGGGCTATGATGCGGTAGATACACCGTGGCCCGGTGTACCGAGTGCCCGTTTGGTATCTCGGGAACCCTGCACACATCGTTCGGGGCTGTATGGGAAACCTCGGCCGGACTCCCTGCGGATGGAACCCGAATAGGCGATAAACCTGGACTAGGGACTTGAGTGTTTAGGTAGGCTGAGGCCGACACCCACGTTGGGCTTCCGCTTGAAGGTTGCCGAGTACATGTCGTGTAAACGGCGGTAAGTGGTGGGAGCGTGTGTGAAGAAGTACACCCCTGCAGGGTTTAATATGATCTATTCGAATAGCCGTGTCCACGGAGAAGGACTTCTGGGTTGCCTATATCAGTTCATAGACAAGTGAAAGTGGATACTCTAAAATGCGCAAGATAAGCGTGAGTGCTATGGATGGCGTTCTCGTAGGGAGACGGGAGCGGGTCCATAGTGGTGTATTGATATGGTGAATATGTGGACTCGTGTGCGCCACCTCAAAAGAGTTACTTGCAGTCGTAGTTCAGGATAGCCACCGAGTCAAAGCTGGCTTGCTGCAGTCAAACTCCACCACCCCCTTTTGATAATGATGCATATGTAGTTAGATCTGATGTAAGTCTTGCTGAGTACAATTGTACTCACGTTTGCTTATTTATGTTTTGCAGAGAGACGTCAGTCTCGCTAGTAGTTCCACGTGGACTTCGACGTTTAGCTTGTTACCTCAGCTACGATCTTGTGCCCTCGGCAGGATCTGGTAGATAGTCAGGCTTCTCAGCCTTTTTCATTTATAGTTGTCTGTACTCAGACATGTTTAGCTTCCGCTTGTGCTTTGACTTGTATGCTCTGAGTGTTGGGTCATGAGACCCATGTTTGTAATATCTCGCTCCTCGGAGCCTAATGAATAATATTTGAGTCGTAGAGTTATGTTGTGATGCCATGTTGTATCTACGCATATTGAGCATAATGTGTGTATGTTTGAAATGCTTGGTATGTGTGGGATCCGACAAACTAGTTGTTTATCCTTGGCAGCCTCTCATATGGGGAAATGTAGTCTCGTGCTTCTGAGCGATAGTAGTCCGCTACAGCCTGGTTCACCGGAGTCCTGCTAGCCCAGCACTACTGCCTGGACACTTGACTGGCCGGCATGTGTTTCACTTCGTTCCTATGTCTGTCCCTTCGGGGAAATGTCACGCGGTGGTATTCGGAGTCCTGCCTAGCCTGCTACAGCCCGGGATACCGGAGTCCTGTTAGCCCAGTGCTACAGCCCGAATATATATACGTTGATGACCGACATGCTCGATGTGATTCATGTATGCCTGTCCCCATAGGTTAGCGCCGCTTTGGGTTCACGACTAGCCATGTCGGCCCGGGTTCTTTGTCATATGGATGCTAGCGACACTATCATATACGTGAGCCAAAAGACGCAAACGGTCCCGGGACATGGTAAGGCGACACCCGTGGGAATACCGTGCGTGAGGCCGCAAAGTGATATGATGTGTTACATGCTAGATCGGTGTGACTTAGGATCGGGGTCCTGACAAAAATCATAACCCGGAGATCTCAGTTCAAAAAAATGATAATATCGACGGAAAACATAGGAAATATTGGTTGTTATCAAGGAAAGGTAAAAATTTAGGAAAGTTAGGATTTGTGAACTGATTTCTATGCAAATGGGGTTTTATTGTTTGGTAATGTGATATCAGTACCAGCCCGTTTGTGGCGTGTCTGATTAAGAAACTTTGCAAATGTTAACAAACTATTTATTGGGAGGAAAGTTGTGATGTGTCTGTTATTTGTTTCCTAAAACAAATTTCACTAATAAGAGAAATCGATTGATTTAGATAAGTTAGGAAAGTTAGATTAAAATGTATTATTTGTTTCCTGAAAATCTGTTATTTGTTTCCTAAGACAAATTGAACCAATAAAAGGAATCGATTGATTTGCATAATTTAAGGAAGTTAGATTAAAATGTATTATTTGTTTTCTGAAAATCTGTTATTTGTTTCCTAAGACAAATTGAACCAATAAAAGGAATCGATTGATTTGCATAATTTAAGAAAGTTAGATCCGTTATTTGTTACACGTTAGGAAAGTTCTGGTTGTAATAAAGAGTGGAGAGAAAAATAAACCGATTGACTAGAGTGGGAGGGGGTGGTGGGAGGAGAGACGAAAAAAAACCCAGCGAAAATAAACCGCGGAGACGATTCACCAACTCGTCCATTAGAAGTAGAGATAGAACAATTAGATTGAAAAACAAGGTTTTGTTGAAATGCTAATGGTGGTTCGTTCTTGAGGTCACAATTGGTACTCTTTCTAAGAGTAAATGCTATATACCTGATACCGGAAAGTGAAGCATGGTGCATCCGAAAGGAGTTACTCATACCAGAAAGTGAGATATACTTCTAGGCCACCTAGACGAGGAGAAAGAGAGAGCCCCATTCTACATGTCAATGCCGACAACAATGAAAATTTTAGTGAAAGGAAAGTCGTCAGACTTTATAAGTTGTGACGATTCAAGTTCGTCATCTGAAATAAAATGGACCTGAAAAAGGAAGCGAAGATCTTGAATCGAGAAAGTGACTTTTTCCCCATTTTTAAAAAATGTATCTGCTTTCCAACGACTATTTCAGCCGGTGTGGCACCTAATTCATGTGAGTTTATATATTATTTTTTTGCTGGGGAGTTTATATTATGTATTGTATAAGACGCTCATAGTTTCTCAAAGCTCGATCTCCCGATGCCCACCTGGGCTCATGTTTACCATGTTTTTTTGCGGGGTAATGAGGGCTTTATTCCAAATAGATTGCTCCGGCACTGTCAGCCATAAGACTGGTGATCAGTAGGCCAGGAGGATTGTTCATCCAACACTCCGTTACCTCTGTTGTGCAAGCCTGTTTTGCACACAGGTGGGCGGGGATATTGGCATGTCTCTTTACATGACGAATAGTAAAAGAGGAAAAAGAAGTAGCTAAACCCTCAATATCAAGTAACACAGGCGCTATCAGCGAGCGCAAAGAACGGCGCGAGTTCCATAGATCGACGACCTCCATGTTGTCGGTCTCCATCTCCACCCGCACAAAGCCATGTAGTTGAGCAAAAACCACACCCTCGCGGAGAGCAAGAGCCTCCGCAAATCCGTAGTGCCCTGGATAGGTTTGCACCAAGCACTCAAAAAAGTATTAGCAGATCTGGCAACACCTCCCAGCCCGCACATCCTTGCCTCCATGGAAATCCCAGCATCAGTATTGATCTTTATACAATCGTCGTTGGGTGGTCTCCAACCATGGCCCGGTAAGATCATTGCATGTTGTTGGGGTAGTTCTAATAGCGACAAGGCCTCTCTTGTCATCTTCGTAGAGTGAACTGGATCCAAGCTAGCCCTATCATGTGTAATATTGTTCCTAGATGTCCAAATTGCCCACATGATAGTAATAAATTTCGCTTGATCCGCTTCATCAAATCTAGGGTCACACAAAATGTCCCTAGACCAAGTTTCTGTATGGAGCTCTGGTAGTTTGATAGATAAAATTTCCCTCACCTCCTTCCAGAAGAGCTTAGCATGAGTGCATTTAATCAATGCATGATACATGTCCTCGTCTGCATCAAGGCAGACTTTGCAACGTGCCAAGACAGCAATGTGTCGATGTTTCAAGGCGCCCTCAGTGGGGAGAATTCCCCTTAGCACTCGCCACCAAAACACTCTCACCTTTGGCACAACTTTTACCTTCCAAAGTCTTGTCCACAACTGTTTTTGCTTCTCTGAGGATTCCGTGACCGTCCCTTCCCTTTGAGCGGAATGCTCGTTCAAGATCATGAGAGAACGGTATGCTGATTTCACAGTGTAGATACCCGACTTTTCTGCAGTCCATGCCCAGTAATCCTCTCCCCCATCCGCCCTCAACGGGATCCTGAGGATAGCATCAGCTTCGGGGGCGATGAAATGGTGCCTCACCAAATCAACCTTCCATAAACCTCGATCTCCATCGATCAACTCATACACAACAGTAATGTTGGTGTTACCGACGTGAGAAGTTGGCCGTAAGGAGAGTAGGCCTGGCACCCAGCTATCATTCCAAATGGACACCAAAGTGCCATCTCCAATTTGTTTCACTAGGCCGGCTCCCAATGCTTGTTTGCCCGCACATATTGCACGCCATGTGGCCGAGGCACACTTTGGGACATTTGCGGCCATGAAGTCACTTTGCGGGAAGTATTTTCCCTTAAGTACACGAGCACAAAGAGAGTCTGGGTTCGTAATCAGATTCCACCCATGCTTTCGGAGCAGGGCTAAGTTGAACATTTCTAGATCACGAAAACCCATCCCTCCAGCAACATTGGGTTCAGCAAGTGAAGGCCAATCAATCCAATGGAGCGATCTGCGATCAATTGAGCTACTCCACCAATATCTAGCCATAACTGAAGAAAGGCCTTTGCAGACCTTCTTTGTGAGTTTGAAGCAACTCATAGAGTGTGTTGGTATTGCTTGGGCCACGGCCTTCAGCCCGACCTCCCTGCCAGCACATGAAATGAGACGTTCCACTCCTCCTTGTAGTTTGCTTCTCATCCTTTCTCTGAGATATTTGAATGTTCCACTAGTGATACGGCCAACGGCAGTTGGGAGTCCCAGATATCATTCACTGAACGCTTCGACTGAGATGTTCAGGACCGCCTTCAACAAATGCGCACTGGTTCAGACGTGTTAGGACTGAAATAGACCAAGCTCTTGTCCCTATTAACACACTGACCGGAGCAGTCACCATAAATCTGTAGCACCTCATTCAACCTGAGTGCACTAGCTGCCTGTGCATTCATAAAAATAAGACTATCAACCGCAAACAGTAGGTGATTTATCCCAGGCGATTGATAGCTTACTCGAATACCTCTGTCGATATTGACCCCTCCATAAAAATTCAGCAAAGAAGTGAAACCTTCTGCACATAGGAGGAACAAATACGGTGAGACGGGGTCCCCTTGACGGAACCCTCTTGAGGGTGTAAAAAATGGCAGCAACTCCCCGTTCACACGAACAGTAAATCTAACAGACGTGACACACTTCATAATCAGTCTGACAAACTGTGAGCTGAAACCCAAACGCAGCATGATGGCTTCCAGGTAATGCCATTCGACTCGGTCATATGCCTTCATCATGTCAAGTTTCACTGCACAAACACAGTTCTTCCCTCGCTTCCGTCGTTTCATTGTATGAACACTTCCATACACACTGAGCACATTATCAGTTATTAGGCGCCCAGGGACAAACGCGCTTTGTTCTTCACTAATTATCTCACCCATAAATACCCTCATTCTATTGCTGATGCGTTTTGAAGGAATCTTGTATAAAACAAAACATAAGGATATGGGTCGATACTGAGTAATTTGATGTGGGTGTCGTACCTTTGGAATCAAGGTGATAGACGTGTCATTCAACCCCTCGGGCAAAACACCCCCATTCAAAAAATCCAAAATGGCCGGAACTATATCATCTTTCAGCAAAGCCCAATGTCTCTAAAAAAATCCCGTCGTGAAACCATCCACCCCCGGTGCTTTTGACGGAGCCATCTGAAAAAGCGCCGTCCTTACTTCCTCAGCAATGTAAGGCATATCCAGTCGCTCGTTCATTTGTTCAGTCACCTTGGGGGAACAAAGTTGAGGAGATCATTCATCTGCCGGAAACCCTGAGTGGTATATAAGGCTTGATAAAACTCTTGGACTTCTGCATGGTTCTCCCCAAGTGTTTGACATATACTCCCATCCGCCCTTTCCAACATTTCAATCTTGTTCATTTGTTGCCGCTGCGCAGCTTGGGCGTGGAAGTAGCCCGTATTGCGATCCCCTTCTCAGATATACTTAACTTAGATCGCTGTCGCATCCATATCTCCTCTTGTCGGAGTGCCTCCCTGATTTGCTTGGCGATGGCCTTTTCCTCATCGCTCGGACCCCGTCCCACCGAACGAGCACGAGCACGATCGAGTTTGTCACGAAGTTTACAAACTCTCCGGGAAAGACACCCAAATTCTTTCGCTGCCCCTCCCCACGCAGCAAGCGTAGTCTGCATGTCATGTAGAGCATCAGCAACACCCGCTAAACCTCTCTGACCAGCACCCGTTTGCCATTCGTTTAGCACAAGCTGATCGTACTCCGAGTGAGTGTACCAACACTACTAGGGAAAACCCTAGTAGTAGCGCGGGTTTTGAGGCTAGCAACAGCGCGGGTCGCCGCGCTACTAATAAGGCGCTACAGCTAACTTATAGTATTAGCGCGGTCCGCACCCGCGCTACTACTGTTGACGATATCAGCAACGCTTTTGCGGAACACGCTACTAATAGTTAGCTGTAGAGATTTCCTTGTCCCTCGCTACTGCTATATCTTTCATCATTTTCCCGTTGTACCCCTTTCCCTTTCGGTTTCAATAAACTGCAATTTTCAGATACTAGGTACTACTAGATATCAAATTCATAAACCATTATAAATACTAGGTAGTACTCCCTCCGTTCCAAATTACTCGTCGTGGTTTTAGTTCAAACCATGACGAGTAATTTGGAACGAAGGGAATACTAGATAACAATTTCATGCATAGTCAACATGCATCCTCAAGCAGTACAAGATCATATGGACGACGATCATCATATGTAGTTCTAGATGATATCGACGATGATCATCATATGTAGTTCTAGATGATATCAACGATGATCATCATATGTAGTTCTAGATGATATCGACGACGATCATCATATGTAGTTCTAGATGATATAGCCACACACACATATGTAGTTCTAGATGATATTGAAGACAATCATCATCCTCAAGCCTGGGCGGTTGGTGTTCCTGATAGTAATTAGTATGGCCTGTCCAACACGAAGATTCTTGCCATCGAGGAATTTCTTCCACCCAACCGAGTTTAAGTGTGTGCAACCGTCCGTGTCCACGCGGTAAGTACAGTTTGTGACGGAGCCCCTTGCGGTAAGGCGTAGTCCAGCTGAGCCTTCTTCATCAGGCTCGATACCATAACTCATATATAGGCTCTTTGCCAATTTCTAAATAGGAAAAACATATCAATTAATAAATAGCCTCGCACATACTCTTGCAAATAAGTATATATGGATTATCTACACTATTAATAGTTCCTTAGATTCTACACTAATAAGCATGTGATCGAACTCTACACTAAAACATACCATCGACTAGATTCCACACAACATACCATATCATTGGACTCTACACTAAGTATTTCATCGGATAATTTGCATTTGTAAGTATAACATACCATATCATGTCGATCAACCATGGTACTTGTCAGGCGGGTCACGAATGGCACCCCGACAAAGTCAGTACGTGGCGGAATTATGTCCCACAGGTTGGACACCTCCTCCTCGCTCAGCCTCATTCTTTGAGCTACGATGGCTTCATGAAGTGGGCCTCATCATCTTCATCGAGTGGGTCCTCATTATCTTCATCATCTTCGTCATCTTCCACCAGGTTGATATAAATGACAGCCAGCTTGGGTCTTTCTGCTCTGAAGGAGAAGCTGATCAACTCACCACCAGTAAGACGCATGCGGGCGAGGAAACGGGCCCATCCATCTCCTCCAATCCGCGACATATTGCGTTCTTTCTCGACCTCCATAGTGTACGGCCCCCCAGGAGCCTCAAATGTCACAGTGTCTCCTGTCAGCTTGTTGAATTTCAACCTCACATTGCATGGGACGATCTGTGTAAAATAAGCAAAATGACACAATGCAGTAATGCCAACACTAAAAATAAAATAGTTGTTACATTTCATATAATTTCTTACCGCCGCATGACGAAAACTCGGCTGGAAGTAGATGTTGAACAGCTTGCCAGTTGCAAGGCTGCTGGCGCACCTTGACTTGCACAGTCGACATGGTGGTGGTGGTGGTGGCGCCATTTTCCTAAAGCAATATGAGCAAAGGATTAACGATCTTCGCAGGAAAGAAAAACAATAGCATGTGCTATTTTTGGTACTTCTTCAGTTATATTTTCATAGTGAACCCGATCCCAAAAAGTAAACAACAAGCTCTCAATTTGATGAAGAGATTCTTCTGCGAGAAGCAATTTGATGGACAATTATAATCCTAAGATCTAGTAACATACATGATGACAAGGTATCACCTACGAAAGCATTTCAGTGGCACCTATTGCCGAAAAAACTATTTGGCCCCTACCAAAGGTATAATCCTAAGATCTGTAATAGGTTATCTACCAGATCAAGGTACCACCTACCAAGACACATTTCATCTAATTTGGCCCCTATTGCCTAAGATAACTGATTAAAAAACAAGTGGCAAGTTTAATTGGGATTAACTTAGCACTTGCAAACTAAATACTTGCATCAAAACCAATATCTAGCAGATCACGGTACCACCTACCAAAGCATTTCAACTAAATTGGCACCTACATTTTGCAAAAAATAACTGATTACAGAAAATCAAAAGCATCTAGTTATCCATATGAAATTCGTAAGCCCTCGCTGCATCTAGGTAGGGCAGCCCTCGGGGGGTGCTGTCGAGGAGGGGGGATGGCATGGTGACCTCGGTCGGGGGTGCTGACGAGGGGAAGGCCAGTGACTTTCCTACGAGAGGGGGCGACGACAGCGGCCGGCGTGGGGATCGAGGACGGTCGGCCAAAGGCGCCCGGCCAGAGCTCGCGAGCAGCGACAGAGTGGGCGGCGAGAGGGTGGAGGAGCAGCGGAGGGGCGGCAAGAAGGGGGAGGAGCATTACCTGTGGCGGCGGCGGCGGAGGAGAAACCCTAACCGCAGCTGTCGGCGTCGGGCGGAGGGGGACGATTGAGAGATGAGCGTGCGGGGGGAGCCGTGTGTTTTGTTTTGCTTTAGTAGTAGCGTGGGTACGGGGAGCGCGTTACTGGTAAGACCTATACCAGCAGCGCTTTGTCAAGAAAAAACGCTACTGCTAAGTCTAAGCATGTAAAAACATCAAAAATATACATTGGTCATCATTGATCCTTTTGTGTAGAATCTAAATAGTCAACATGAATCCTCACTGTACTTGTATAGGTACAGGCGAGGGTTCATATTGCAGCCACAAATCCTACACATATAGTTCAATGAAGAACAAGTGCTCGAGATAGTTTGAGAAGTAACATATTTAAGGTGGTAGACATCTTGTTCGCTTAGCAGTATGGGACTAAACTTAATTAGTCGCCAGGGGTGATACTTAGCAGCAGCGAGTTTTGGGGGAAAACGCTGCTACTAAGTACTTTAGCAGTAGCGCATCCGGAAGAAGGGTGATACTACTATATCTAGCTTGGAGGCAACGCCGTGGCAATTATAGTAGGAGCGCTTGTTTCAACTAGAGCGCTACTGCTACTGAGCTGTTAGTAGCACGGTTTTCTGGAGCCCGCTACTGCTAATTAGCAGTAGCGTCTGCTTTTAAACCACGCTGCTGCTAAGATTCTGTGTATAAGGTTTTCCCTAGTAGTGCAAACATCTTCATAGCGGAACTACCGAGCAGTCTTATGCCTAGGTTCCATCAGATTCTCACGTAGATCGACCAAGACGAAACAATGGTCAGACTCTATTGTGCTAATATGACGAACAATAGTGTGAGGGAACAGTTGGGTGAGTTGGGAGTTACCAAACCTCCTATCAAGCCTGGCTTATACATTAGAACCACCGCCCTGCCCATTTGTCCCAAGTATACTCCGCTCCATTCCAGCCCAAGTCAAAGAGCGAGCAATCATCAAGTGCTTCTCTGAACGCCCTCATATGCTATTCCGGCCGTGTAGCACGCGAGAAATGTTCATAAGCAAACATGGTTTCATTGAAGTCACCAACACAAAGCCACGCTTCGTGCTGTATCCCAAACAAAGTGCGAAGAAACCTCCAGCTATGATACTTGTTCTCAACACGCGGTGCACCATAGAAACCAGTTACTCTCCACTCCATAGAGTTTCGAGTATTCCTCCTAACTAACATATCAATGTGGCTCGAACTAAAGTTTTTCAACTCAACTTCAACTTCAGCCGACCAAAACATTCCAATACCCCCACTCAGACCCTTGCTATCCACCGCAAAACAGCCTGTGTAACCAAGTTGGTTCTTTAAACTTTCTACCCGTTTTGCTGAAATCTTCGTCTCCATAACAAATAGGAGACTGGGGCCTTCCTGCTTCACAACGTTGCGAAGCTCATGAACTGCCGCCGGGTTCCCAAGCCCGCGGCAGTTCCAACTCAAAACACTCAATGGCTCTGGCAGGGCTGCGCTGCAGCCGCTGCCGAAGAGTCCGAGTTGCTCAGAGTAGGTTTCTTCTTCTTCGGTACCCGTTCAACATCAGATCCCTTTCCCTCATCCATCATACCCCCGTCACTAGGGGCACCTTGTACATCAACGTTGCTATCATCAGAATGAGGGCAGTTCATAAGTAGTGGCAATTCCACTCTTCGATAAGCCTGCTTTTGACCTTGAGGACCCCCTTTCCTTTTGTTCTGACTATGGTTCACTTTCACCGGGGATGTTACCTCGTTCGCTCCTTTTGCAGCAGTGCTCGACTGTCTAGTTTCAGCTTTTTTGCTCTGGGAACCTGACTGCTCCCTAGTCGACGAGCCCTCGCCCGACCCATTCCACCTCCTGTCCTCTGGAGCCCGTAGACCCCTTCCAAAAGGGAGATCGCCATTGGCATCCCGAGTACCAGGTGTTGGGCAATACAAGTCCGAATGGCCCAATCTGCCACACGAAAAACAGAAGTGTGGCACGTTCTCATAAAGTATGTCGTATAGATCGGTGCCCTTTCTCCTCTTGGACTCTATCAATATCCATCTCCTCAAGGGCTTGTTCACAGCAACAGTAACCCTAGCCCTGAGGAACCCATCCATGTGATCAAACTGAACTGACGTAGCATTCTTGTCAATCTGACCCGCAATAGACACGCTCCACTTATCCTCCCGGAGATTAAAGGGAAGATTCATGACTCTTGCCCATAACTAAAGCTTATCAAACCTTAATTCAGACGGTTGCATACACTCCTCGAATTCCGAGAGGATCACAACATTCTTACTAACATGCCATGGTGAACCCTCCCACACGCGACAGCGATCTCTCTTTGTAGCAAAATCTGCCACAAACGTATTGTCTCCCACAGATCTAAAAGCCAACCCCTTCGGGTTGCCCCATGCCGGCCTAAGAGCGTTGGAGATTGTGTGGATGTGGAAAACATTGCGATGAAGGACTTTACCAGCCAGCATCCACTTCTCCTGCTCTTCCTCCTCAAGATCGTCCAGGACCAGAGGCATTGCTTCCTCCTCGGTGATGTCCAGTTTGCCTAGCGCCTCGGTCAGCTTTGCCCTGGCCGCCCTCGGCGATAGGGGCGATTTCCCTTTATGCGGATCAGTCGACGTCGCCATCTTCTGCCCGATCACAATCGCGCCCCGTCGAAGTAGATCAACGTGCGCCGCCGCGAGTCCACCCTAACCCTAATCGCCTTTCGCAAGGCTCCAGGTTTTTCGGGGGAAAACATGTTTACCATGTGAAATTCGCTCGTAGCCCGATTCGCCATCGTATACGTACGTACACGTACACGATAGGCTGGTAGCTAGTATTACCAAAATACCATTCCCAAGGCCCAAGGCTTCGATGCGAAAAAAAAGGCCCAAGGCTTACGTAGCCCTCACACATTCCCTCGTGCGGCTTGCGCAGATATGTGCAACCCATGCTCCAGCTACGTAGGTACACCAAAATACCATTCCGGAGGGCCAAAACAGCCTGCATGCGCCGCGCACGAACGAACGAACGACTGCTGCTACTTTTCCTCAAAAAAAAAAAAAAAAAGACTGCTGCTACTCCCGTAGTCTCGTACGCCTCTCCTTCCCCAACCGATGGATCTCCCCACCGTCCCCGGGCACCACCGCACCGCACCGGACCGCACCGCGCTGGGACGCAGATTGCCACGCACGCTCTAGCTGTGCGTGCGCCGCTGCCGTCTCCTGCCACACCCCGGACGCAGCTGGCCGCCGTTTCTTTTCTGGTTGGGCGGCACGGACCGACGGACGGAGCATGCACGCGGATCGCTACGCTACGAGACTGTCTCTCACCACCGCATGCACCATCCATTCACGCACGCCTACAGCTATACCCCACACCCCCTACCAATCACTTGCCATAAAAGCACGCGTCGGCCTCACACGCCTCCCCACACCCAACCTGGTACTACTACTCCCGTCCGAGCCTACTTAATTCCAGGAGCCGCTAGCGCTAGCTAGCCGCCCGATCGATCGCCCGTTACTATCACCACCATGCAGCCATGCGGCGGGTGCTGGGCCGCTCGCCGCCTCCTGACCGCGCCGGCGGCGCCCCCCTCGGCGTCGGCTGACCCGTCCATGGAGGCGCAGGAAGCGCACCTGGAGAAGGTGCTGAGCATCACCACCGCCGTGCTCTTCGTCGCCACCGTCTCCTACATCGCCCTCAGCATGCTCTACGCCTGCCTCCGCGCCGCCCGCCAGGAAGAGCCCGGCGGGGCCGACGCCGACGGCCCGGCGCCGCCGCAGGAGGCGACCAAGCGCGCGCTCGAGGGGATCCCCGTGCGGGTGGTCGTCCTGCAGCAGCAGCAGCCGCACGATGCCGCCGGAGGCCGGAAGATGGAGGAGGAGAATGACGCCGAAGCCGGTGACTGCGCAGTGTGCCTGGCAGAGTACGCTGCCGGGGACGAGGTGCGCGTGCTCCCGGCGTGCCGCCACGGCTTCCACCGGGAGTGCGTCGACCGCTGGCTGCTCACGCGCGCGCCCACCTGCCCCGTCTGCCGCGCCCCGGTCGCCGCGCACCTCGACGGCGCCGACGCCAAGGAGGAGCTCTCCCCGACCACGACCAGGCACGCCGGTCACTTTGGTGATTTCGCCGCCTGGTCCCTTGGGCTCCCGGCGCCGATATGACGGAACCGTGAGCGTCCATCAGCTTGTGGATCGGAGATGGTATCCACCAATCAGGAAGGTTCAGCTAGTAGCAATCCCTCCGGTGGTGTGTCTAAATTAATTTTGATGCCTCAAACATTTGTTGATCGATGCCAGCTGTTATCCTCAGATTAATAACGATAGACCACATTGATGAAATTTCGGATTTTTCATACTATCCGTAAGTCAAATTTTGCGGCCATGCATGATCTACAAAATGCATGAGGAATGAACTTCTATATAAGTCGTTTGTGTCCATTTTGATGTTGTTGTGCGGAAAAATTGCTTTCTTGCAAATACGCTTCTGAAGTGCGAGATCTCTAGAAGGGGATTGAATTGTGCATGAAGAATGACACAAAACAATTATTCATACATATGTAACATGTTACATAGATCATGCATAACCGAACTGAAAAAGAAGGATTAATGTTTTTCATTCGCACAACGCGCATCGCGTTCCACTATCATAGCGATAACGGAACAATAGCCCGCCTTCTAATAAGGAAGTTTAAGATGAGCAAATGCCCATTTTTGTTGTCTACCACCAAAACAGGAAAACTAATAAGTACTTGACTGTTTTCTCTTTGGAGTCACTGCTAAAATGTGACAAATTAGAAGTAGCCAATTTTGTGGGCATGCTTGATCCACAATACCTAATGGAACTTGGTAAACAATGCATTCATTTGTGTCCATTTTGATGTTGTTCCCAAGAAGTGACAACCTACAAAAATCCTCTCGATGTGCAAGGTCAAAAGGGATTGGATTGTGCGTTAAAAAATTATACAAAACAATCGGATAGATCACGTGTAACCTAACCGAAAATAAGGATGTAGTTTTCCATAATACCGCACAACGCATGTCAGGTTCCACTATCATAGCAATAACGGAACAATATGTCACCTTCCAACTAGGAAGTTTCAGCCGGGCTAAAGCC